>LR746270.1:422500-1022500 GCA_902729315.2 Spirodela intermedia | reverse complement strand
TTTAATTGAAGAAAGATCTTGATATTACTTGTGGTAATATAAAATTGGGTATAAGAACTGGAAAAGTGAAAACATTTTGCAAACCACCTTGCTAAAAAAAACTCCAGAGAGCACTGTAATGTAAAGATCTCCCTCAAAAACCATAATGCACATCCTTAGAGAAACTAAAAATCTTAAATGTCCACATAATAAACATGTCTACAATTTAATGACAGATTTTTAGGGCATGCCACCGATATATTTAGGAAAACAGTTCCCATAAGCTAATTAGCTTGGGTGAACTGTAAGCATATAAGAGCTTCTCGCGTGTCTCTTATTTTATCAATAATAAATTGACCAAAGTTCGACAAGAAAGAAGAAACGGATTGAAGTTTGTAAATGAGTTGAGGGCTGAATTATGTCATATTAGTTGTCCTGCGCCACAGCCAATGACCACTGTGACGGGTTGCTGTTTGATAGCTGATCAACGCCATTCAATCAGATAATTTTGCCGAATTTTTCCCATCTGATTTCAGGTATTCATTAATTTTTCGGCGTGGTATGCATAAACTTGCATGAAAGAACCAGTGATACATTCACTGGTGAAGCATGAACTGTTCGAATCATTTAGATAATAATGGAGACTTCTATGTCATTATCATTGACAAATTAAGATCCACGGGGGTAGATATGTCATTGCTACAGAAAATTAACATGCACGATGGAATCATCAATAAGTGGCACGGGAAATAGAAACAGCAGATTGGAACATAGGACCCGCAGAGGAAGCAGCTATACAAGAAAAAAGTGATTCTTCACGGATACTGCGTCCAGCCAGTAATAGCGAAAGCAGTGGAAAGTGGGAAAGAAGCTTACAATGTGCATCTGGTCGACGATCCACTCCTCCACGCCCACATCCACTCCTCTGAAGAGATCAGGCCACCTTACTTTCGCCGCCTGTGAATTTATCAAGAAAAAAAAAGGAGGAAAAAAACCGTTAAAATCACCCATTCACGACCTTTGAAATTACGAAAAATGGCGACAAGCTGCATCAATGGCCTCGGACTTGGTGCGAGGGATCAGTAAGTCCTACCTTGAGAGCTGACAGGGAGCTCTCGCCACAGCTGTCGCAGAGCACTCCATCAAAATCCAGCGCGTACAGATCGCCGGCCATTCCCTTTCCCTGCTCCCTGCAGTTCGCCGCACCCGTCCGAAGAAGCTAAGATACGACCGATAGCTTCAAACCATGAACACCTCAGAAATTTTCAGCCGATCGATCCGGGCCTTGTCCATTCCGGGCCGAATAATCTCCAAAGGCCCGGGCCCGATAAACACCCCGCCTATGTTCATCTCCATAAATAGTACCTCCTTCTGTGCGATCTCTCGCGGCATCATTTCTCCGTAGCTGACGTTCTCTGCGATCGCGGGAGTTGATCTCCTGCAGCGAGATGGCCACTGGGGAACTGGGCCAGAGATTTACGGTTCCCGGGCGATCATTTCTCCTGGTGGGTCTTTTATCCCATTCTCCATCTTCCTTGCAAACAATTTCCGCAGATGCTGTTGTTAGGTATCGTCAATGGCAAGCCATTTGTTCGGAGCCCAGTTCCCCTAATGAAACTGCTGGCGTCTAATGGCGAACCTGTCCGCTTTAGAGTGCACCTTTTGCTTCTATACGACCAATTTTTTGGCTTATTACCGCTGGTACGATCATATTAAAGAGGCAGATGAGGGCATGTCTTTGATTGATAGGAAACCTAGGACTTATCATTCATGTCTTCGATTGCTGACCCATACGAGCATGGGCCATCTCAGGCCATTTAGTTCTTTGGAGATAACAGTCTCTAGATTTGGGTTTGAGGGGGTCAAGTACTTTACTAATCCCGCGACTTCAAGAGAGGGAACTCATTAGTCTCACAGGCTGGCAGGCACTGCTTCTGCTAAGTCCCGTTCCCTCTCTCTCTTCTCTCTCTCTCTCTCTCTCTCTCTCTCTCTCTCTCTCTCTCTCTCTCTCTCTCTCTCTCTCTCTCTCCCCCCCCTCTCTCTCTCTCTCCCCCTCTCTCTCTCTCTCTCTCTCCCCCTCTCTCTCTCTCTCTCTCTCTCCCCCTCTCTCTCTCTTCCTCTTTTTGGCTGGCTGAAAGGTTTTATTGGCTGCAGAAGAATACAAAAATCGTCAACAAGGCTGGTAGATTGTTCGCTATCCGAATTTTCTTCTGTTTTTCATCACTTTTCCTGCGTGAAAGTGATTGTAAATTATTTCAATTTAACTTATCATATTGGTTGATGGAAATTTAAGAGTTTAAACCTGAAACTTATGAAATAAAAACTATAATTGGTAATGCTTCAAAAATACTATTATTCAATTACAAAACTTTATGTATTACAATGTCATACTTTCAAGTTTTTAAATCTGATGTATTTACTATTGATAGATAATTGAGCGTTAAATTTATATCTTGTCACCAAATTAACTATTAATGGAATTTTTAGAACGAAAACATACTTTTTTATTTAACCAAAAAATTGAGAAAATAAAAGTTGTATATTTTGAATAGTTACGAATTTTTTTATTAATTTCTGGATTGAACTTATCCTAGAGCTTGTGACAACGAAATCATGAAATCATTTTTTTAATAACAACAAATATATGCACTCTTTTATTCTACCATGAAATTTAAAATCTGATAGCTTTATATCTTTAAAAGGCTTTTAAATCTCATTTGCTTGATTCCGTGTTAGAAATGTGAGAAGTCAAATCTGCAACCTTGGACATAAAAACTTGAAATGGTATTGTTTCCTAGAAAGTACTCAGTTTTCTATTCTACTACGAAAAATTGAAAATCTGATTGATTTCTATTTCAAAAAAAAATTACCTTATTTTTAAAAAAATTATGACATAAATTTGAGACTTTTTTTCATCCTACAACCTGAAATAAAAACCCTTAATTTTTTTTATAAAACATCAGAAACTTTGATAATTTATATCTTGATGGTTTTCAAATGCAGTTTATATAATCTATTAAATAGAAAATTAAGGATTGTACCCTAAAAGATGTATAAATTTACTCAATCCTTTTTTTTATCTCTTGAAGGTTTTAAAATCAAATTTACTTTTTTTGTTGATAGAACTTTCAAGGTCTTAGTGTACAATGTATAAAAAAAAATGTGAAATCGTTTTGTTTTTAATTATTATAGCAAGCTATAATAATATTTAATGTTTTAAATATGATTTATTTGATTTTCCATTAGAATTATGAGGGTTAAAATCTACAACATGTTATGCAAAAATACAGAATTGTTTTATGAAAAATAGTTTGTCCTTTATTCTACCTATAATTTTATTTTTTATGAAAAAAATGGAGAGTTGATATGCATGACAAAAAAAATGTGAATTAATGTTATTTTTGATAAAAAAAACACACAATGGTATGGTTCTTTGGATAAATCACACCCTTTTTCAACTTCGAAATTTAAATTAAAATATTTATATTCTAGGCATACATAAAATGATGTTTTTTTTCCTTCAATATTTATGAACTCTTATGGATTTCTCAACCATTTGTAAGAGAGAGAGAAATAAAGAAATATATCTTACATGTCTTCCTTGAAATTCTTTGATGATTCATTCTCTTATCAGTGTATGAGTGGGTGACATTTACATTGATGGAGATATAAAGGGACTTTTAGGGATTTGATCCGATTATTTACATTCGTTTCATTTCAAGGAAGGATTGAAAAAAAACTATCTTTTTTTCACTAAATCAATCATTATAAGAGTACTTAGAGATTTTGACACAAGACAGGTTGATGAAAACACCTAAGCTACCCTAGACAAGTAGTCTAGACCTCCTATATCAATTAATCTAAGAATGTAAAAGAATTGACTGGAGTAAGATTGAGTGTAATCCTATAAGATTTAAAGTAAACGTATAGATGTGATTAAGGAATCGTCAATGATTAGAATGTTTCATAAGCAATAAGTTGGTAAGATACCAACCAAAAGGGTTCTCACTCTTCACTAACCATAAATTATGGAAAGGGAGTATTTATCTTCGATTCACTCAGTGGGAATATTGCAAGATGATACCAAATAAATAATATTCAAATTTATAAAGAAAGGGGATTCAAATACAACCTTGTAGTCATAATATGATACTAAGCAATAAAATAACACATAAAGATGAGCCCCACCTGTAAATATTTGTCCTTCTATCTGAACGTTGACCTATTATCTGATTGTTGAGCAGATTCTCGACTGTTCTCTTTTATACATGACCGTTGACCGGATCAAAATGGCTGATGGATGGTGCGGCTTAGACCAGGTGAGGCAGGCTGGCGTGGACGTCTGGAACCGTTCGGACCAGTGAGATAGTCTGGTGCGAACTAGGCAGTGTAGAATGGTTCGGGCTGGAGTAGCGGTTGGCTCGTACGAGGTGGTCTAGGCTGTTTCGGCCTGCATTTCGATATCACGAACCGGGTAACCTTTTAGTCCTAACCAGTGGGTAGGGGCAGCAGCGCGAACGGATCGTGCATGACCGACGGAATGGCCGGCGGCTTGGCAGACGATCAGGACGGAGGAACGGCGGACGGGTGGAGAAGACGATGGTGGCCATGGCGGGTGGCGGCGGTGATCGGTGGCGGCGGTGATCGGTGGCGGCGGAGGATGGTGGTGGATGGGCAGTGATAGACGGCGGTTGATAGTGGTTTCAAACGGTGGAGACGGCGGAAGCGGCGGACGGTGGTGGTGGCACTGTTGCAGCGTCGGCGGTGGCGACGGGGGCGGGGTGAACGATGCCAGTGGATGGGACGAACGGTGGCAGCAGTGGAGTATGAAGACGGCGGATGGTTGACTGACGATGGACGACGGTGGGCGAAGGAAGTCGGCAGCGGGTGCCGATGGCGATGGATAACTGTCCACACGGCCTCTCCTTTGCGGAGCGAATCGAGGTAAACCTCGAACTTAATTTCTTCTTCTCTCTGCCTCGATCTAGGATTACAAGAATATCCATAAGCGCTCCGAAGTCAATCTAAAGAATTAACAAATAAGGAAATAGATCTTAAATGTGCACGCCCGGTGTGCTGTCAACGCGGAATTGCCGGCTCAAGCCGCTTCAAACGCACGGTCTTGTTGATTCTGTACTACCGAGGAACCGGCCGACGCAGTGAAGGCTATACAGTGGTTCTAACGCCCTGTTATACATCCTCGAGGTGTTGACTTTTCTTGGTCGAGCATCAAAATCAAATACGTCTAGAGAAATGATCCCCTTTGATGACTGAAGAGATTCCTAAAAATGGCTCGTCACGCAAGTCGTCACTGGATGCCCATCCGACTGCCCGTGACGCTCGCAGTGACGTATTCACCGCTTAGGTCAAATACAATAAAGGGGAAAATCTTTGTCACCTTCTGTCCATACCCTATACACCTCGCTTGATGTCCGTCTCCATCCTCGTCTTCTTCTTCTTTTCCAACACCGAACATTATGAAGAAGGAAGCTCTGGACTTGGCGCTGGTGCCGATGGGCCTGATCATCCTCGCCTCCTACCACGTCTGGCTGGTGCGCCGCGTTCGTAGGGAGCCCACCCGCACCGTTATGGGCATCAACAGCATCAATCGCCGCTTCTGGGTGCAGAGCATGATGGAGGTGCCTATCCACTGTGGTTCCGAACTTCCTGTCCCAATTCCCCACGACTTTTCTCACCGTGTGTCGTTTGTTTTGTGCAACAGGACCCCGTTAAGATGGGGATACTCGCAGTTCAGAGCCTGCGGAACAACATCATGGCCTCCACGCTGATGGCCTCCACAGCCATCATGCTCTCCTCTGTGATCGCCATCCTGATGACCAACAGCGGTGGGTGGCCGAGCAGGCTGCAAGAAGGGCGCGCTAAGCTGGTCGTCGGCGATGCCAGCGAGCTGGGGCTCACCATCAAGTTCGTGTCAATTCTCTCGTGTTTCCTCCTCGCGTTCCTCTTCGAGGTGCAGTCAGTTCGCTACTACAGCCACTCCAGCATCCTCATTAACGTGCCCATCTATGGCTCCGGGGCCAAGGCTGCGTGTGGCGGGCAGGAGATTAGGCTGCGGCGGAAAATCACGCCCGAGTTCGTCGCAAAGATGTTGGATAAGGGAAACTTCTTCTGGTCTCTGGGCTTGAGGGCCATCTACTTCTCATTCCCCCTCTTTCTTTGGATCTTCGGCCCCGTGCCGATGTTCACCTGCTGTGTCGTGCTGGTTTCCCTTCTCTACTTCCTCGACATGTCCTCGGATGAAGAGACCAAGACAGGTTCTACCGCCTCAGAAGCGGCGGATCAGGCGGCATTAGCGGCCGCAAAGTTCTGATTGCGAGGAGGAGATGGATGACCTGCTTAGTTCAACAGAAGTTGAACGCCCAGAATAAAACGTAAGTTAGAGATAATACGCTTACGGTGCTTTTGTTTATCCAGCAGAAGTGATGGTATTGTAATCGCAGCTTGATTTTATGTTCGTAATGTTAAGGGCGGCGGAGTCCATGGCTGAAAAAAGCAGGGGGGGAGGGGATTTTCGGTCTCTAGCATTTCAGATTTTAGTGAGAACTATCTGTAAATTTGATGGGTCTTGAAATGGAGACGGATTCTATACTCAGCAAGGCACAACGCATCGGAAAAGAATATTATTGGCGGGGAACACATGAATGTAAACCAACTGGTTGCCGACACTTGATATCTATTTATGCAAGGCTTATACGACAACAACTGATAGCGATGGAGTGGGAGTTGAAGTTCCACGTATGTCCCTTGGAGTCAACTCTACGCTCAGTACGAGCCGGTGTTTTTATCCATGTTTTTATCAACTAGAACAGCCCGTTTAGTAACACCCGTTTAGACGTTAGTAGGGATTTGATCCCACTGATAGCGATTCCGGGAGAGTGCACGTTCCTCCGGGCTCGAGATACATCCGTTGTCTCGTGTTTGTTCTTAATCTCTGATGCCTTGCTCAGGCCCCACATTCCCGCCGGACGGAAAGGAGATGGTGAAAGTCAAATCGGTCGTAATCTGTGTAGTATCCAGCCCGGATTCGATTTTCCGCCGTAGCTGTACTCTTTCGTTGGTGTCCACCTGTAACCTGTAGGACGTTCTATCTTCACGGCTGCGAGAGCGCCTTCAGGATTCTCTCCCCTACAACAAGACATATCTTGAGTTCTTCGCGAGAGCACCTGTAGGAGTTGGTTTTAGTGAGGTTCCACTAAGAAAAAATAGGGTGGGGAAATTAGTCTCCTTTGAAGTGTCTCTTTCCTCCTCTAATTCTTGACTCAAAATAGACACTATTATAGTGATTCATCCTATCTCACCTACTCCACTAATCAAAGTCAAATAAATACCTTACATTCGAATAGTTACTTAGTGATCGACATCAAACATAAAGGCTTATACAAGTTACATTGATTAGAATGGCCTCAACAAGTCTGCATTGAATATAGTAACCTATGTTGCAGCATTATTTAACTGATGAAGTTTTGAATAATGGCAAAGACATAAAACAAGTAAATAGATCAAAACATGCTACTTATTCATTTTTCATGAAATACACAAGTAATCTATAAATTATTAGATAATATATGAGAATGATTAAATGTTCAGAAGGTACTTCAAGAAATCTATTTGAGACTCACAATTTGAATCTAAAAATTCATATAAGTTTATTTATGAAAATAGTTATTTTTCTTTTCTGTTAAAAATGATACTATTTTAAAGAAATGACTGCTAACATAATGTAATTATTTACACATCAAACTTTATGTGAAATATTTAATCAATTGACTCGACTATTTGAATGAATACTCTTTTTTTTACAATTAATTGAAATAACATAAGCCACTTGTTGGTCCCCATTTTACTAGTTGGATGAATGAAGATGGGGGTGAATTGATTCTTAATCTAACTAAAATTTTGTAATAATTTGATTTATTTCTTAAAATTAATACAATACAAAAAAATAATATCTTCATATTATCTATTTTTAATAAAATAATTTTGAATTAATACTCAAGGTATTTAAACATTATCATAAATAAATATAATTAGCCTATATAAATATGAAAAAAATAGAGGATAGATAATTTTATATTGATGTGGCTAAACTACTTTAGCCCACTTCAAGTTTTGAACTATGTACCTCAGTTCTATTATTCTTGTACATAAAATACATCATATCTTAGGAGATGAAGAATTCTATCACCTCATTTCTAAAACTCTATAATCTATCAATCTTAGGTCTCCCTCATTTTGCACAAACTAAAGATGTCTCATGAAGCCTATAGATTATCACAATTAAAAATTGTTGGAACAATGGGGCTAGGTGAGACACCAAGAGGAGGGTAAATTGGACTTTTTATTTTAAAATATTTTTTTATTTAAATGAGAATTAAGTGTGTGTTGCAATATGTGTTGACATATATATATATATAATAATAATAAGATCTCTCAAATCTTTTTAATGAAGAACAAGGTTTTTATACTATTTTGTCCTTCATGCTGCTACTTTTAGTCTTAGAAATAACTTTCCTATAGTATTTTACTAATTCCCTAAAAAATTACATAATGATATTTATGAGATCAGCTAATCAAATATCTCAAGTTCATACCTTTTAAAAATCAGCCCTTTTTGGGTCAAATATTACTACAAACACATTGTGACTTTGCCCAAAACACCCTCCTCACCACCCAATTACTTTAGAACTTTGTGAAGAGCATGAACCATATCAATGGAGTTGATTGTTTTGCTGAAGTTAGTTAGGGAAAATGATGCAGCATTTTCTCACGTATGTGATGCATGCAGTAAGAAGAGTTTTATGTTCAGCCTTCAATCCTCATCTATTCAATTTATTTTTGACGTAGAACTTAACATATCAACATTAAGATACTTTATTCAAAGCTTAAATATTTCTTTCATTTTCTCATTTTCTTAATGAATTAATCTATGTGAGATCTTAAGAAACTTATATATCATCATTTCAAAATGATAAGTATTTCATAATATTATTAGAGAAGTATATAATACAAGATAACATAATCTATATGATTTGCTGATACCCATTTAAACATATACTTACCTTTTCACTTGAAGATGGTTCTTAAATTGATATTCTTTGTTGGTCAAATGTTCGTAAAATGAAGAATCACTTAATCTCAATAATTAATACTTTGAATTCAATCATTAATGATAAGATCAGATAATCACTAATTATATTTTATGTAATCACTATATTGAATGTATTGAATATTTGAGACATATTCATGACATATTTAAATAATCATCAATATTAAATGTTCATTTAATTAATATATTTTTCACATATAATTATTAAAACTATGAGAATTAATAGTTTCTCTCTCTCTTTTGTATTGACAAATCATTGAAAAAAATTAAGACATAATATTGATATAACATCATGAAGCTAAATATTCATTAAACTCTAAAAAGTAAATTCAAACACTTCATTAACATATAAAATATTTAATGTTCACTAGTTAACATTCAACATTAAAAAAAAACTCACAATCTCCACCTCAATGAATGCTCCCCCTAAATCTATGCACTCAATTTCCTCATCTCAATTTTTCTTCCTTTTTATTAATATCAAAAAGAGTAAAAAAACTCAATGAAGAAAATTTTTCCTTTTATTTAAAAATCACAAAAAAATAATTTGATAGTTTTTCCTCTAATAATTCAAGTGTTTGCTCCACATAATCAATACTTTTGTCAAATTTCTCAACAAAAAGTAGGTCAACAAAGGTAAGAGCATCAAAGGCGAAGGAGGAAGTAGAGGGCATGGATTGGTGATAAATATATTGATTTTCAATTAGTGGATATCCTAATCAAGGCTCTTCCTCATCTTCGACTATTTGACATTCGTTCCAAGTTCAACATATGTGACTTCTATTCCAACATAAGGGTGTGTTTCAATAATTGGGATTGACCTAATTACATATTTTTAGATGATTAGAGTTACCCAATTTATGAGTTAGTTAGAGGGTAAATTTTTCCTTAGGGTTTATATATAATTTCTTATATATTATATTGTTGGATGTGCATCATATTATTTCATTCTCACTTTTCTCTTTGCCTCCTCTCTCTTTAATAATAAGAAAATATCAAAAATAATATTTAATATTTAAATAATTACTTTACATTCATTTTAATAAAAATTAGTCAAACTTGGAATCAAGAAATAAAAATCAACGATGAATTTAGATCCAAATTGTACAAGCATGCAAAGTTTAAACTTGCTCCAACATAGAGATCATCATTTGAGAAATGGTAGAAAATATTTAGTTATAGTGCATATGATACTAAGTATTAATCCCATATGAAGAATCACTATGTAGTTATGTTGATTATTAATTCACTTGAATTTATAAAGATATAATACTACTTTTGTGATCATATGACCATAATCATTTCATTCTTGACAAAAGAATTATAATTAACATCCACATTCTAATAAAGAAATAATACATAATTTGATTGGAAACCATCTTCATGTTCACATATGAAAATGAACATATTCTTACCCTTACCTTTGTTATATTGCAGAAGAATCAAGAAACAACATAAAATCTTACTATTTTTTCTCTCAATGAGCCAAAATTAAGATCCAAAAGAATTTATAAGAGCATGCTTACATTAGGCTTTTTGGTTTTGTAGAACTTGAGATCTACTTTAATATATAGTATTCCTTTCATTCTAATCTAGCATGTGATCAATGTCACTATATTAGGATGACAACTTTTTATGAATTTCAACAATTTCTTAAGGTGCCCAATTTTATTCTATGATCTCTACTTCATTTCCACCCAAGCTCCTAATATGTTCTACTCTCTGTGGTTTCTATGGGAAGAGAATAAGCTAGACTCTAGCCCCAATCAGCTGCTTGAGTACACTATTGCAATCGGCGGCCACAAGTGGTGCATGGTAGTGACGACGACGATAAAGAAGAACATAGAGGGTTGTGGAGATGGACTTGGTGATGTAATCTTACTATCATTTCTTATGAGATATATATGATTTCCTCATTGTTTCTTGATCCTTTCTTAGAGAGAGAAATAGGGGAGAGAGAGAGAGAGAGAGAGAGAGAGAGAGAGAGAGAGAGAGAGAGAGAGAGAGAGAGAAGGGGGGTTGTGCTGGCATGGTCAGAGCTTGAAACAACCATTCTATAAGGCAGAGGTGGTAAGTGGAACAGAGGGAACTCATGCTTCCAAGGGATTAGTGAAATAGCAAGGTCGGTTAACAATGATTGTGGAGGCCTCAAAACCTGACGCCGCCAATGACATCTATAAATCTCTTCAAGGTGAATCCTATAATTTCTCCTAATCTCCCTCTCATGATCCTCATGTGAGGCTAATACTTGCCTAGTGACACGTGTGAGATTTCTATTAGTATGTTTTTATTTTCTTATTAAGACATTTGTTTTCAATTAAATAAGTCACACCCCATATTTTATGAATTTATGCATAAGCTCTCATATGCATATTTTTGGTCTTTACCTTTACATCCATAGAGAGTATAAACATAATATAAAACCCTCTTCTTTACTAGATTTAGTAATGTCTACATTCGCCTTACTTAGATCTAACATACTAATTGATAGAATGTTGTCTTACAAGAGGCATTATATTATTGTAAAATGTTGATTTTAAAAAATATATGGTAGAGTTCATATTCACTTGCTTTGAATAACAAAGTTTTGGATGCAAAAACTCACTACTAATATGAGGTCATTCTTGTAATATTGTGACAAATGCTTGAGGGGAGATTGAAGATATAAGTCATACAAAGGGCTGGCCATCTTGAGAGTTGAAGGGTGCATTAAGTGCCACAATGCCACACAAGGTATTGATAGAGAAAAGTAACCTATTAGGGTGTGAAACTAAGCTTCCCCACCTAGAGGAGGGGATCAAGCATATGTATTTTACACATTGTCACAAGTTCAATTTATTAACAAGTATGACTAAAGATTTGTAATTCAATACCATATAAAAAATATATGGTAGTCAGATAATCTAGATTCGGTGGCCACTCATGTAGTATTTTTTGAGAGAAGTGCATGTGTATCTTGGTGTAGAAGATTTTTTTTTGCAAAAAACGAAGGAAGAAAGAAAGGGAGGATGAAGCAAGGACTATGATGAAGCCCTCAAAGAGAGAGAGAGAGAGATAGAGAGGGCACACCTCAACCAATGATATTGAAATGATGAGTATTGTATTGAAGCTCAACCCTAAGAAGAGAAGACATGGCCACAATTAACTTGAAGATGAAGGGGTCTCTCCCATCTCTTTCAAATGGGCTTCACCACATAAACATGTACTTCATTGTAGAATTGTGTCTAATTGACTTTATCCCATAGGCTTTAGTTTTATCTTAGAAACTTATCAAATAATATTTATTCGATGAACCATCAAAGGTACTAAGCACCTGAATTTTTCATGTACACTTTATATGACTTGTGGTCATCAATTTATGAAAAATAATATAGGGTGTTATTTTATCATAGAGATTTAGTTGATACTGACTTCATCCAACAAGGATGATCTAAATTCGTATAAACTCCAGGAGCCCAATAAACTTGTGGACTCATTGACAATGTATAAATAAATTATCTCCAATCTATAAAAAATATCAACAAATAACATGTTTATTTTAAAAAATTAAATGTAGAAAATTCACATTACAACAATATGTTGCTCTTTGAAACCGATCATATCGAACTCAATCCTCTCTCTTTTTTTTTTAAAAAAACTCAATGCTCATATCAGCTTTGATTCTTCCAATGTGATTCCATAGGAAGGTGCGATACCTTAAATGTGACTTGTCTCATATTTGACGCAAGTAGAAAAATCTATCACCCTAAAGAGTTAATAACAATCTCTATCACTTCTTTGAATGCTTTCTTAGAGGTGAGAATTCAGCCAGGGTTTGGAGAAAAAGACAAGAAAAACTAGATTATGTGACCAACTCATGGACTTATGCTTGAAGCTACTTCCGCTTTGTGTAAAGGTGCTTGCCAAGGATGAAAAACTCACAACATCTGGTTATGGTGAAGCAGCCATTATTACCTGATCTTATTTACATAATTTAATTTTTTGTCATATATGTGCATACTTTGATGTTATTGAGCCGATAAACTAATAATCTGACCCATTATTATATTTGGGCCTTAAACAAGAAAGGCCCAGCCCAATATATGATGCTTCTCACCTGGCCTCTCACCATTTTGATGAACGAATTGGAACTCATATACATTTAATCGAGTTCAAAAAAAAATCTGGATTTTTTCAATTAAAAAATTAAAAATAATTTGAATAATTAAGGCTTAGATTTCGGCGTAATGATAGCAAGAGTAGCTTGCAGTGAATGAAAATCTTTCGACCGACTTGGAGGTAAGGAGAATGGTGTGATAAATTTGATCCTGTTCATTGAACGCAAGTGTTGATGGAGATTCTCAGCCGTCCGATCGGTGGATCTCGTACCCGAGGATCCTAGCTTTCCCTAGATCGCTTCCTGCGCCAGAGATTCTTATCCCTCGACCCCGCTGCCAAGCGTGAAACGGTGCACCGGGATCCTAATGAGGTGCGTATCAATGTTCATGTTGCCTTGTACGTCTCGATTTGCGGACGCACAGATCCTCAGGATGTTGATTTGTCCACGATCGCTTTCCACGCATTTCTGCTCAGCGTTCCTATGCGGTGAACATCGACACTTACGGTATCGGGGATTTTTGACCGGCATAGCCGGTTGCTCTTCCTTCGCAACCGGGAATTTTGGTCGAGAAGGAAGGGGCGGTACGTTGTCTTCGTCTATCCCTGGAATCTTGGGAAGTCTCCTCCTCCTCCTCATCCTTCCGCATTGCCGGTGGAGATCTCCACGCCGAGGAATCATTGCTTTCTCCTTTTTCTTTTCCGCCCGGCGAAGGTAATAAATTCGCCATCATGCTTCGTCGTCATCATTGCGAATCGATTGTGTTCATGCCTCGGCAGTGTGGACACGGTTTTATTTTTTCTCTATTGCGCGCGATGGCTTGTGTTGTGTGCTTAGATCTGGGATTGTGATCTTCCCGATGTCGAGGGCCCGGGTTACAGGTGGAGCTGCTTTATTGTAGTGGTGAGGCCGGTTTGATGTCTGCGATGCCGCTCGTTTGTTTCTGTCCTGTTGAGTGTGCTCATTCGTGTTTCAACATCATCTGGTTCGGTTCTCGTTCAAATTTTATTTTGATATGGAAATAGGTTTCCAGGCGGAGTAATCATGCTGAAACTACTCTAACGTGATGAAATTCTTAGTATAACATTGATGCGTGAAACTTATCTGAAATAAATATCATGTCTCGTGGGGCCGTTTTTTCTTTTATTCCGCCTCTTCGTAACTAGCTGGAGAAAGTTGGCGCTGTAATTTATTTATTTTTCTTCTTCAATTTCGTTTATCACTTTCTTTATCTCAATTGTTCACAAGATGAGACAGATTCAGGCATGCCAAGTTTATAGATTTGCCGTATTATATGACAGCATTATTTTTTTTTTAATTTTCTGATTGCTTCTTTATTTCCTCTGTATTTCATGCTAATCGGAGTTCCTCGTATTTCCACGCCTTCGTTAAATCTATTTCTTTTCTAAATAATAATCTTTGCAAAAGTTGCCTTTAATATAGAATTTTATTTGAGTATCAATTTGCTTAGGCGATGGGGATCTTTCCTCCCTTTCTCAAATAATAGCATCTGCTGTTGATTTACTCTTCTCGTTAATATTATCTTTCCTGGTATTGATCAATGGAGGCTGTTTATATAAAGAAAGCATATTTTCAAGATATTGAAATAACCTATCTCATTCATGTGGCACTCATTTTAAGGGGGTTTTATGGCTTGAAGTAACGCAATAATCGTGTATATAAGATCTGCTCATATTATTGAATGGATGGAAGTCTCTGAATTTTTAGAATCAATGACGGTCAAAATGATTTTCTTTCAGAGTGGTAAGATTTGCTGTTTTAGTGGAACTTTAGTTTGACGGATTGTATGGTTCACCATGGCCGGTTATGAAAAGGAAGGAGAAGAAACTTCATCCCGGGGGGTTGACTGGGAAGTCGTGTCTCTCACGGCATCTGCATATGCTGCTGCACCTGGCAATGAAGGAACTAGCTTCGTTGGTGGCAGTAAAGATAGAGATTTTGATGGGGACGACAGTGGATACGCTAGGGCGATGTTTATGTCTGGTCATTTTGTATTCCCACCCAGTGCGCACGAGAATCTGCCCCTGGAACCTGACAATAACGAAATCCTTAACCGATCGCAGTTGGAAGATGCAGATATAATTCAGGAGGAAGCTGATGTAATTGACAAGGATGGGGACAAGATTTCGACCGGCAAAGGCTTATCTAAAAATGATAATCTCCATGCCATTCAGTTCTCTGATATGAGTGAGAGGCTTTCTGTCAGTGGTGTAATGCCTGAAGAAGACATGGCAACTTTGCAAGGATACAAATTAGATGAGGAAGGGAGGAGGATGTGCAGCCATCCTGGTTGCACGGAAGGTGAAACAGATGAAGGTGGGTCAGTTCAATTTGATGACGGAAACGACATTGCTGCATCAGACGATTCATCAAGCAAGAGTTCAGGTTTTTCTTCAAAGCCACTTAATCATTCCAAGTATAGCGGGTCTGGAATCCCCTGTGAATCGTGGTGGAAGAGGCGAGCAGCAGCACTGTATGCTCATGCAAAGGAGGCGGGTACCTTGTGGTCTCTCTGTGCTGCTGCTGCTCTGATGGGCCTTGTGATTTTGGGACAGCGGTGGCACCAGGAAAGGTGGCAAATTCACCACTTTAATTCTCGGTTCAGCATCAATGAGGAGGTATGACGGATAAATCATAGAAAATCCTTTTACTATCAATAAACATACATTTAAGTAAGGTCTCAACACTTCTACCTGGGTTTTACTGGGAATTTTGACCATATACGAATTTGCTCCTATTTTTTCATTTACTTTCACTTGTATTATGTTTATATTTTTTTGGTAGTCATCGTATTTGACTTTTACTCGATGTAGCTAGAGAAATGACATCAAGATATGATGATCTTTCTATTTCTACTTATAATCGGACTCCTTTTAAGTCGAAAATGAACATATTCCTACCCTTTCCCTTGTTGTCTTGTTGTATTACACAAGAATCAAGAAACAGCATAAAATTATAGCATTCAGAAGAAGTTACAAGAGTTTGCGTACCTTACCCTTTTTGGCTTTGTAGAACTTTGAGATCGACTTTAATATATAGTATTCCCTACATTCTAATGTTGCTATGATTGCTATTAATGTTAATGGGCGAAATGAAATTCTTACGCTAGTTTGCCAGGCAGAGATCCAGCGTTTAGCTGTTCTATTAGTTCCCAAGAGAATTGCGAGAAAGAAAAAGAAAATTGTCCTCCATAGCTTCGGGCCAGAATTGTCGAACGTTTATTTGCTCCAGACTGAGGATCTGATTCACTACTGCTTTCTAATTTCTTCCCTTTTTCTCTCCAAGCCTTGTACCAGTATAGAAGGTGATCCAATCATCCAGCTTACAACGCTCCCGTTTAACCCGTTGAATCGATTTCTTTTGTTCTATAATTCCTGCTTCATTCCCATCCGAGCTTCTGATCTGTTCGTACTCTCTGCCGTTTCTATGGGCAGAGAATAAGCCGGATTCTGGCCCCGGTCAGCCGCTTCAAGTACGCCATCGCAGGCGGCGGCCACCGGCGGCCTCCGGCGGCCATGTCTCCTTCCCTCTGAGGGAAGGGGCGATCCGGGCCGGCGGCGGCGCATGGTGATGACGACGACCACGAAGAAGAAGAACGCCAAGAATGCTGGGGGTTGTGGAGATGGACTCGGTGATGTAATTTTACTGCGATTTCTTGTGAGATATATATGGTTTCCTTTCTTAGAGAGAGAAGTAGGAAAGAGAGAGAGAGAGATAGACTAGGGGTTGTGCGGGCATGGTCGGAGCTTGAAGCCGGCGTTCTACAGGGTGGAGGCGGTGAGTAGAACGGAGGGAAGTCAGGCTTCCGGGGGATGCGGTGAAGCGGCCGGGTCGGTTAACGGATTGCGGTGGCCTCAAATGGCGCCGCCGAGGACGTCGCCGTCGTCGGCGACGACGGCGACTTGCGCCGTGAATCCCCCCGAGGCGAATCCTGCATTTTCCCTGAGTTCCCTCTCATGAGCAGCACGTGAGACTAGTACCGTGCCCGGTGACTCGTGTGGGACTCCTATGTTAATTAAATAAAAGTGACTCCCCATATTTTACGGATTTATGTGTAAGCCCTCGTATGCATATTTTCGGTCTTTATTTATATCCATAGATACTATAAACTTAATATAAAACCCTCTTCTTTACAAGATTTAGTAATAGGTCCGGATTAGCCTTACGGATCTAACGTATTATTTATTAGCTGATAAATGTTCTTGTAAAATCTTCATTTTTTAAAAAAAATTATGATAGGGCCCATATTCACTTGCTTAGAAGAACAAGGTTTTGGGTGCAAAAAACTCACTACTAACTTGAGGCAACACATGCAATATTTGTGACAAATGCTGAGGAGAGATTGAGAATACCAACCATACAAAGGGTGCATTAAGTGGCACAATGACACAAGGAATTGACTGAGAGAAGTAACCCATTAGGGTGCTTAGACTAAGCTTCAATTAAATTTGAGCAAATATGTCCTGCCCTTTGAGAGGAGGGGCTCAAGTCAAATAGCAAACATGTCCCCTAAAAGGCTTGCAATCTTTTGATTGGATGAGTCACATGAACAAAGGTAGCTAAATTTGTGAGATTTTATCATAAATTGATACCAAATAATCAAATTGGAAGTGAGATAGGAATTCTACTCAAGTCTTGGTTGTCATCTGCTGCAAGATTCCTTAGTGATTGGGAATTTGTATTCTTACAAGGCTAGTAGGCCAACCCTTCTTACCTATTAGAGAGAGGTAGAGAGAGAAAGAGATTCATAAGGTTGAGATAAATCAATACGGAAAGGTTGTGAGAAGCTCTAGAGTAATGTGATAAAATTAGGCTTTTATCTTTTTATAGGGAGAAATTGAAATTTCCTTTCATATAATGCTAGTAGGCCCCTTCTTAGCTGGTAGAGAGAAGTAAAGAGAGAGAGAGGAGAGAGATTCACAAGGTTGAGATAAATGAGTAAAGAAGTGAAGACAGGAAGGTTGTGATAGGCTCTAGAGTATTGTGATAAAATTAGGCTTTTGATTTTTTTAAGGAAGAAATGAATTTTTTCTATAGTTGGGGAAAAATTAATTGCAAAGCGCGGTTGAGGGTTTTAGAAAATTAAGAACAGTTAGTTAATTTATTATTAATATAGGGTTACATAAAAACTATTTTGTGTAAAACCCTTAGATAGTTATATTTTATGAAAAGTCTTCAGGAATGAGCCACAAAAGATATTATGAATAGTGTGGTGCCCTTTGTGTAAAGAGGCATTTATTTCCCTGTATGGATCCTTCGAGAAACCGCAGATGGCTTCTGCCCTTTGTGCCCGTCTCCTCCTCCCTCCCCCCCCTTCCTCCCTGCGGCAGGAAACCCTAGTGTGAGGAGTTCGATTCTATGCGATCCGAGAGCGTCCATGGCCGTTCCCTAGTCGAAGCTTCTCCTGTTCGCAGGTTTCCAACCCTCGCCGGTCGATGGCGAACGTCACGCCCGAGGTGCCCCCTTCCGGCTATCAGGAGGAGTACGTTCTGTGCTCCGGCGTTCGCTCGGGCCTCAAGCGCGAGTTCGCCTTTGCCCTGAAGGCCCAGGCTGAGATGCTGATGGCCCCGATGGGTCGGACCCGTTCCGGAAAGATTCAGCACTCCTCGGCTCCTTCTCGAGAGCCAAACGCCAAAAGGCGCAAGAAATTGGAGGGGGCGAATTCGCCATCCGGAATGCTCTCCCCGTCCGAAAAATTTCACATTCTTTCGGGATCGGAAGATGTGGAATCTCTCGGGGTGGAGGTAGTGGTTGAAGCTGCATTGTCTGTTGGTGCCGATGACGAACAGATGGAAGTTGCAACATCAAATGCGGATTCTGCGATGGCTCAGAGAAATAGATCGGTGGGGGATACTTCTGTCGCCATGCAGATCGAGTCAATGCCTGTGCAGGAGATGCCTCAAGCGGTTCAGATCGAGGTAGGGGCTTCAACAGAAAATGTCCCATCAATTCATGTGGATGAGAGCTCTGTGAAGAAGGTACCTCAAACGAATCAGATGGAGGAAGGGTCTAGAAGAGAGAAGATCTCATCGACTCACGCGAAACCTGAGCAGACGGTGCCTCAAATGAATCATGTTGAAGAAGGGGCTTCGACAGAAAAGGTCCCATCGATTCAGGTATACGCGAGACCTGTGCAGAAGATGTCCCCAAGGAATCATGTCGAGGAAGGGGCTTCGACGGAAAAGGTCCCAATAATTCAGGTATACACAAGACCTTTGGTGAAGGTGCCTAAAAGACATAATGTCGAGGAAGGATCTTTGGCAGAAAAGGTCCAATCAGTTAAGGCATACACGAGACCTGTGGTCAAGGTGGCTCAGGCAAACCATATTAAGGAAGGTGCTCTGACAGAAAAAGTCCGGTCGATTCGGGTATATGGGAGACCTGTGGTGAAGGTACCTCAAACGAACCATGTCAAAGAAGGGGCTTTGATAGGAAAGGTTGCCTCAATTCAGGTGTATGCGAGACCTTTGGGGAGGGTGCCTCAAGGAGGTCATGTTGAAGAAACTTCAACGGAGAAGGTCCCATCAACACAGGTATCTTTGGGACCTGTGATCAAGGTGCCTCAAGCGACTCATGTAGAGCAAGGGTCTTCTACAGAAGATATCTCATCAATTCAGGTAGATGCGAACCCTGTGGTGAAGGTTCCTCAAGCGAATCATATTGAGGAAAGGGCTTCTGCAGAAAATACATCACCAATTCAGGTAGACGCAATCCCCGTGGTGAAGCTTCCTCAAGCGAATCATGTTGAGGACGGGGCTTCTACAGAAAATACATCACCAATTCAGGTAGACGCAATCCCCGTGGTGAAGCTTCCTCAAGCGAATCATGTTGAGGAAGGGGCTTCTACAGAAAATATATCGTCAATTCATGCAGGCGCGTGCCCTGTGGCGAAGGCTGCTAAAAAAAATAATGTAGATGAAGGGCCTTCTACAGAAAATGTCTCTTCAATGCGAGTAGATGCAAGCCCTGTGGTGAAGGCACCTCAAACGAATCATGGAGACGCGAGCCCTGCGGTGAAAGTTCCTCAGGTGAGTCATGTCGGGGAAGAGACTTCTACAGAAAATTTCTCTTCAATTCAGGTAGATGCAAGCCCTGTGGCAAAGGCACCTCAAACGAATCATGTAGACATGAGCCCTGCGGTGAAGGTTCCTCAAGCGAATTATGTCGAGGAAGGAGCTTCTACAAAAAATGTCTCTTCAATTCAGGTAGATGCAAGCCTCGTGGTGAAGGTTCTTCAAACGAATCATGTTGAGGAAGGGGCTTCTACAGAAAGTATCTCATCAATGCAGGAAGATGCAGGTTCTATGGTGAAGTTTCCTCAAGCGAATCATGTTGAGGAAGGAGATTTTACTGAAAGGGCCTCTTCGGTTCAGGTAGATGCAAGCCCTGTAGCGAAGGTTCCTCAAATGAATCATTTTGAGGAAGTAGCAGCTTCTACGAAATATATCTCATCAGTGCAGGTAGACACTAACCCTGTGGTGAAGATTCCTCTCACGAATGATGCTGAGGAATGGCCTATGATAGAGGTGCCCAACTCGACTGTGGTAGAGATCCCTGTGGAGATAGACAATGGTGTCTCTCAGAAGATCGAAGAAAATGTCATGGGGGAGGAACCCATGAGGAGGTTCACTCGCTCTTTACTAAAAGCCGATGTGAAGGAACCAGCACTTCCCATTGTTGAAGAATCACCAGTTTTGACAGCAGAAGCTTCCTCCGCAGCCAGTGGTGGTTCTGTTGGTTTTGAGGAAATCAAAGTCTCAGCTGATACAGTAAACGCCTCTGATGAGCCATTAAGGGTGACGCCACAGAGGAAAATGGAGTTGAAAATGTCGAAGAAGATTGCATTGTCGAAGTTTCCGTCAAATATTAGAGACTTGCTTGCAACAGGTTTGCTTGAAGGATTGCCAGTCAAATACCTCATTCATAGCTATGACAAGGTACTTGCATTTTCTTCATCACAGATTTTGTTTTCTTGTGGGATGTTGTTTCTTTTTTTTCTTTAGAATTCTCGTTTTGGTAATTTTTTATAGCAGCAATGATTTCTGTCCGCCGCCAGGTGAAGCATGCTTATTCTGAGAGAAGACATTAGTTTGTGGAATTGTACAGCCTAATTTCGGTTTTATCCTCTTTCTTTTATTTCAACATTTCTAATTCAGCTTCGACTATCCCGTGGCTTAACCACTGCAGCAAGGAGGGCTTCGTGGAGTGATCAAAGGTGGCGGCATATTATGTTTTTGTGCTTCTTGCAAAGGGTTGAATGTAAGTACTACTTTCTTTCTTTTTGCTTAAATTTTGTGAACGTTAATTAGTGTATTCATCACTACTAATTAAATGTAAATCTGCTAATAATCTGTTTATGTTAAGTAATGACATGGTGTTTTACTGTGGGGGTGGGGGGCAGACCGTTTCTGCCTACAATTTTGAGCTCCACGCTGGCAGCAAAAAAAAGCATCCTTCTGATTTCATCTGTCTGGAAAACGGAAATACAATCCATGACGTTTTGAGGGCGTGCTCTAGTGCTCCTTTGGACATGCTGGAATCGACGATTCAGAATGCAATTAGCTCTGAAGGGGCCAAGCTTTTGAACACTGACAAATGCAGAGGTGACTAATCAAAGTCAGCCTGATGATTTAGTCACGATTAACTTTGGATGTTCACCACTTTTTTAATTAATGTCGATGAACTGCAGATTCCTCTGCCAGATCACATACTGGAAAGTCGGCATTGCTCTGTGATCCGTACCTGGCTGTAAAACAATCTCCAACAAGCCCAAGCCCATCTCAGGATAGTATCAGCACATCCAGGTGTGTCTACTTTTGAAGTTCAGTCTCGTTGGCTTATATGGCAATATGTAAAGTCACAAGTGAGAATTTTCTTGATTGCTTCCACAAGATTTACTAAGAATGATTATGGAAGGGTTTTTGTGTTTAAAACTGATGTAATTAGCACAGTAAAGGTTGTTGTCCGGTGCCCTTTGGAAATAATTTTCACTCTATGCTGCATCACATCTCGCATTTAAGCTAGGAAATAAGCATAAGAGTTAGATATCTATACTTCTTATTTTGGCTGTATTAGAGGCTGCTAAGTTGTCCTACTACCGTTTGGATTTTTTTTTTTTTGCTTGTTCGTATTGGATTAATTTACTTCTTGTGATGTTGGTTGTCCAGCACATTGCTTTGCTAAATGCTAACTTTGTCAATTGACAGAATCTGTATTAGTTGATGTTGGTATCCTTATTTTTCAAATCGATTACCATTGAGGGCTGAATCTTCTGGCAGATAAATAAATATACTAATTTTCTAGTTTACAAGAGGTCATCGACTCAAGCTATAAGGAACAAGTTCAAATGTTCATCTATTTGACAGAACACAATGACGGGAGTCTATGAACAATGAGAAAAAACGACCTACACATGGAAAAATGTCCCTATCTCGGTAAAAAGCTCTGTATGACTTGTAGATGCTTGCACTCACGCAATAAAAAGCATTCCTGACTGTAGGTGGAAGAAATGGACCAGTACTAGGGGATCTCATGATTTGGTGACGTATCCTCCATGTGACCTTTTGAACCATTTGGAGTGAGAGAAACAAGTGGTATTGTTGTCTTGCATTGGACAGAAATAGAGCTACATTAGACCTCATAAGAGGTAAGTACCTTTCCTCTCAAATAACAAGGGGAACAAACATTCGATGTCCTAAGGGAAAAATAAAAGAAAAAAAAATAGAAAACAGCATAGTTTATGCAGTTTTAAAAAATGCTTTTATTGTCACACTTCCTTCGAATTTATTAATTCGGTGATCTTTGTCTATGTAATGCCAAATTGGTATCTATCAAGACGGTCCAAGTAGATTCCCAAAGAACTGGAATTTCACATTTTCTGACTCTTTATATTTTCAGAACTTGTTCACCTTTTTTTTTAATGTAGCCATCTTGTGCTTCTTTCTTCAGGCATTCGAGATCCATTTTTTCACCAAAACTTTCTGAGAGCACGGCAAAATGTATATCAGCACAAAAGGGCAGTCGAGGACGAATGACCACGAAGTCAGTATTTGATTACATTTTCTATAATGTTGGCTTTTATGCATTGTTCTGTTCCTGCTCAGTTCTCATTTAGAAACCTTTTTTAGGGATTTACGACTGCATAAGTTGGTATTTATGGATGATATCTTACCGGATGGAACTGAAGTTGCTTACTATGCTCGTGGCCAGGTTGTTCGTTTTGACATTTGTTTTCTTTCTTCATTTGTATTCTTTCTCTAATGACTTTCATATTTTTACCTTCAGAGATTGCTTGGTGGCTATATTAAAGGTTCCGGAATATTTTGCCATTGCTGCAATACAGTGGTATGATTGTATTCCTTTATGCGTTTTGTCTGCTCCTCATTTCTACGGAATTATTATATGCTTTTTTTTTAATAACTGAGCAGGTCAGCCCCTCTCAGTTTGAAGCTCACGCTGGTTGGTCTTCAAGACGCAAGCCGTAAGTTCATCTTCGGATTAGTTTATTGTGGCATTCCATTTTGAAAGTTCTTTTTGTTACTGATCATGTGATTTCCAATTGCCAGCTATCTAAACATCTATACCTCAAATGGTGTCTCGCTGCATGAACTCTCTGTCTCGCTATCGAAAGGCAAGAAGTTTTCAACCAGTGAAAGTGATGATCTTTGTAGGATCTGTGGTGATGGTGGAGATCTTTTGTTGTGTGATCTCTGCCCGAGGGCTTTCCATAAAGGTAACATGGTTCCTGGTTCTTCGATGAGCTTTGTGTTCTTCCCTTCTCCTCTATCCTGTTTGCACGACTACTGTATGCTTTCAGCCCTATATCAATTGTATTCTTCACCTTGATAGATTGCAGAACCATTTATTCTTTCTGTGCGAATTTGCATATTCCTCAGGAGCGCTCTGTCAGCTAAACCATTTGATGGATGGAAGAGTTGTTTTCCATCCCTTTCTATACCCATCTATCACTATATCTCTTTTCCTAGTTATATTCCTCTCGAATATAACTAGCATTCTTCCAGTTTGCCTTTATAGTTTCTATTCTTGCCGCTTGATACTTCCTAAACTTCAAGACACTCTACTTGCTCTAAATTCTGGTCCTCTTTATTAGAAAGCTTACTATTGTCATCCATTTTGTCAATTCTGGCAGTTTTTTTAGCTTCCCCAGCGGTCTCAGACCCAGCTCTTCTGATTTGGTAATGATGGCCATCATTTCTCCAGCTGAAAAATGCTATTTTCTACTGTACAACCTTTATTGCGTTCTACAAATGAGGCTTGTGATCTGATACAAGCCCATATTAAATATGCTTCCATCTTTGACTTATCTGTCTCTCTCCTGCTAGAGAGCATGATCGTCCTATACAAAATAGGAAAGATATTTCCGATGCAGGGCGATATTCATATTTACTATTCGAGATGCAAACATTTGTGAGGATGCCTCAACAAAGAAATCCATGTCTTCATGTCTAACACCACCTTTTTCTCCTTGGCTTCATCTTCCCCTAGATACCAAGATAGTCTGGTCTTTCATTCAGGTCCAATTGATCCTCCCACAATTTGTTCTTTCCTTAGCTGATAAAGGAGGATATACCTAAGAGAAATTTCGTACAAACTTGTCACACAATTTTATAAATGCCAAGGAAATGGAATATCACCTTGCCCTGCAGAACTCAAAAACTCTTCCATTGAAAAACTTGTTCAGCGAGGTCATAGTCCGAGGAGCATACCTGGTGAAGCCAACCCTTGATCAGGGTTGTGAAACCATCCTTAAACAGTCTCTCCTTTTTCAACTTTTGGTTGATTAAATCATCTGTGCCTTCAATCCCTACGGTTAGTCAAGAAGAATAAGGTTTCTTTATCTTGAAGGAGTTCACCCGTGCTGATCACCCCCTAGAATGCTGGCCACCGTATTTGGGGTGTTGGGCGTGGGGGGGCGCCACCTGTGGTTTAGTTTCCCGGATGTGACTTTGTCAATTGGCCATTTTATGATATGCTCTAACAGGGGAAAATTTAGCCGGAAAAGCCTCCGATGATATTTTTCATGCCTTGTTCTATATCTTTACTGTAATTGATTTGTCACTCTCTGAGCAAAAGGGTAAACTTGGTACATGGATTTGTCCCTCGTGTAAGTTGCAGTGTGTTGCATTCCAAAGATATAGACTACTTTATATATGCCGTGTATCAAGGGCAGGCGATCATCATTTCGTGGTCTGACTACTTATGTGTGAATGGTTATCTGAAATTCCAACATGTCAGGGATTGGGACCACATAGTTTATGTTTGATAATATGCATTCCATAATTTTGTCCCAGTTGTATACTGTGTGGTTAAGTCACCAATGTTGATGCAACTGCTTGCTATTGACTCACCCACTCTGCTTGTGCCATTGAACACTTAGGATATTATTTCTGATATCTGATGAATTTACCTCTCAATTTCAGAATGTGTTGGTGTGACAACTGTTCCAACCGGGGATTGGTATTGTCCATGCTGCCAGAACATGCATCTAAAGGATAAATCTGTGGGACATAATGAAAATGCCATTGCTGCTGGAAGAGTTGATGGCGTTGATCCTATTGAGGAAATATTCAAGCGATGCATTCGCATTGCCAAGACACCGGAGGCTGATGTTGGTGGTTGTGTATTATGTAGGTCTGTGTTCTCATTGTTTCTTGATTCACTGTCATTCCATTAACATTTCCGCTTGTAGTCATGTGATTGATATTTTCCTCCACTTTTCTGTCGTTGGGTGCACATAGCCAATATATGGGTTACTTATGGTACTTTATTCTTTTTCAGATGTCATGATTTCAGCAGATCTGGGTTTGGACCTCGCACTGTTCTACTTTGTGATCAAGTCAGTCCTTTCTTTGAGTAGTTTGATTAGTGGGGTTGTCAATGCCTTTTCATTGCATTTCATAATTTTACTTACTAATTTCATTACTTTTTCAGTGCGAAAGAGAATTTCATGTTGGATGCCTAAAGGAGCACAACATGGGAGACTTAGAGGTGAACTTAATGTCATTTACTTTCTTATATTTCATTTTTTCCCGTTTCTTTTGTATACATGAAAAAAAGAGCTCGGGGGCTGCAGTGGATCTTGATATAGCAACTTTTTCCATCTTTATCCTCTTTTTCAGGAATTGCCCGAGGGCAAGTGGTTTTGTTCGTCGGACTGTGGTCGGATTCATGATTCTCTGCAGAAATTACTCTCATCTGGACCCGAAGAGCTGCCAGTCTTTCGGACGGATGTTATAAAGAAGAAGCAAGATGATAACGCTCCAAGAGAAGAAATTAATCTTGACATTAGATGGAGAATTCTTAGCGGAAAAACAGCCTCTCCCGAAACCAGATTGTTTCTGTCTAAGGCCCTGTCTATATTCTACGTAAGTACTACAACAGCACAACTGGAATTCTTCTGGCGTTGTGTTGGTACACTTTAGGCGTCTGGATGTTCTCCACGCTCATTTCTACATGTTTCTTGTTACATATTATTTTTTGCATAATATAAACCATCAACCCAGTTTACCTCTATATTATAAATCTGCTTGGATCTTCCAATTACCTACAGAATCACATAAAAAAAACCTGATAATTGTATGGTGCACAATCAAGCACTTGTTTCGTTTTACTTTTTTTGTTGTTGTGGGAAATAGCTGCTCCTTTCTTTCTTCTCTAATTAAGGAAAGAGGTTGGTTATGTATATTTTTTTTCCAAATTTTCAGGAATCCTTTGATCCAATAGTTGATTTTGCTACACGAAAGGACCTCATTCCCGCAATGGTCTATGGGTAACCTCTTATTCTCAAGTTTCACATCTATTTTACCTGATCTGTTTTCAGAAAAGAATCGTTTTGTAGCAGTTTTTTTTTTTTTCCATCCTTCCTAACCGGATTTGTTATTTTCCTTCACTGGCAGATGGGACTTGAGAGATCAAGATTTCGGAGGAATGTACTGTGCAGTACTAACCGTGAAGTAAGAATGGAAACTGAAGGCAAAAAATCGTCGTGTGGGTGGGCTTGATTTCTTTTCATTGTCTCACCCATGAATGCTTTTCTTTCTTTACAGTACGTCCGTGATATCGGCTGCAATTCTTCGAGTTTTGGGTTGTGAAGTTGCAGAGCTTCCACTCGTTGCAACAAGTAGGGAATGCCAGGGGAAGGTGAGCTCTTTTGTGTGACCAGCAAGCACTCTGAGATAAATTGCTATGATGGACAGGAGACAAAAAACTAGCTTTCATATCAATTCACTTGTGATTATTTCTCATGGAAATTTAATGACATTAATACGCTCACTCAAATCTGGTCGATCTTTTGGTCGCTCGTTCGATCTTTTAGTGCGAGATCCAGATGATTAAGACGCATCGTATTGCAGGGATATTTCCAGTCACTGTTTTCCTGCATTGAAGACTTGCTGGATTCCTTAAAGGTGAAGCATCTGGTGCTCCCCGCTGCAGAAGAAGCGGAAGCCATCTGGACCAAAAAGTTTGGCTTCAGCAAAATCTCTCTCGATCAGGTGTGAATAGAAGCACGTTAGCTTCTCTCTCTCTCTCTCTCTCTCTCTCTCTCTCTCTATCTCTCTTTCTCTGCACATCATGTTCCTACTGCTGAAGCGGGAGCTGAAATATCATCATGCAGCTGAACGAGTACATGAAGGGCATCCGCACGATGATCTTCGAGGGGACGTCTTTGCTACACAAAGTGGTTGGCGGGCCTCCGAAGGACGACGCGCAGACCGGAGAATGCGCCAGCGGGTAGTGGGGTTTCCTCTGGGCCGGGCTCATCGACGTGCGAAGAGGGCGGGCGGCTCATGCCGCCCCCGCCCCCTCCTGTTTTGCTTCAACCACTGCACAGGAAAACAAATAATCTGCCCGTGTACAGCGAGAGGATCATCGACACCGCATCGGGAGCAGTTTCTGGGCCGCGAGTGTGTGGAGCAGCGCGCCGTGGTGTTCCAGAGTCTGTAGGCGAGCGAGCATTTTGTGTGTTTTCACGGAGCTGGTGGGAGGGGCGGAGCAAGAAGATGGCGACACAGCGATGCAGAGGATTGAGTGGATGTGGGATCTTTTCAAAGGCTGTGATCTGTGAGCAGCGAGGGTTTGGCAAAGATGTGGAGCTCGGAGGGTTCCTACCCGCCCCTTGCCTTCCCCTCTTCTCTCTCAATGTTTTTTTTCTTCTTTTTTTTTTTTTTTTTTTCCCTTAACCCACCCCCATCCCATCCCCCACTCCCCCACCCACCCTGCTATTCACAGGGTGTACTCTTGCTGTCGCGAGAAGGAATGGAAACGCCTTCTTTTTTTGGCCTCACGGCTTCTAGGGTTCCCGACTTGGCAGGGGGAGGAGAGGATCTTCCTCCCTGTTAATACTCACCAAATACTAAGACAGTCCAATGCTTCTTGCATGATGCGGCGGCTTCTGTGGTGCACGAAGGTTATTGCTATTATTACAGGTGTTCTTGAGTGGCGCGAGGGAGCGGAAAGGCATGTGGCACCCCAATTCGCAGTGTACCCTTGCAGAGTGTGCCCTATCTTATATATACGCTTCAATTATACTCTATGGATTCGAATTCAAGAAAAGTGCTAAAAAAAGAAACTTAAATACTCCATATTATTACTATTCCGCATTTATTCATTCATTCTTTTGGCTAATCGTAATATCATACACAGTATGTGGAAATTGAATAGATTCTGATATTCTATACACGTCATATCTGCAAAGTGCCACGTAAGATAATATTTACAGAGCATTTAGTATACGGCATGATGAACATACTTTTCTACGTACCTCTCTGATGCTGTGGAGATGACCACAGCCTCTACGTACCTTCGGGTCACTTGGACGATCCGTCGGGAGATCTTCGAGCGGATTCCCCTCGGTCGAGCTGTGGAGATGACCACGTCTTGGGGTTGGACGCCTTCAGAAGGAAGCCCAGCGCGAAGGAGCAGGTAGCCCGCACGATGGCGTCTTGGGACCGGCCCAACTTCACCAGCAGCATTCCGAACACCTGCAGAAAGCCCATCCATAATTTTTTTTTAAAAAACTACCCTATTTTTTATTTTTATTTTTATTTTTTTTCTGACAAAAATACCCTGGGGAGAAAAGAAGCCGATGCTTAGATCATCTATAATTTTTTTTAAAAAAGGCTACTCTATATTTTATTTTATTTTTTGAGAAAAATACTGCGGGGAGAAAAGAAGCCGATGCTTAGATCATCTATAATACTAAAAAAACGCTACCCTATTTTTTATTTTTATTTTTATTTTTTGACAAAAATACCTCGGGGAGAAAAGAAGCCGATGCTCGCTGATCATCCAAGAGGGAGAGCAGGCAGCTGGAGAAGTAAACGGCGTTGGCTTGGATGACCGGCCATGGTGCGTCATATGCCTGCATCGGAAAGCATCCCATCATCAGTTCCTCACCATCATCTTCAAGTCGCTTCCCCTACTCTCTGCGATGGGGTATCTGACCTGGATCACAGAGGCCAAGTAGGAGCTCGCTCTGGTGGAAAAGACGTGCGAGAGTTGCTTCGCTAGCGCCCTCAAGAAGTTCTCGTACTCGCTTCTGAGTAATTCATGCGCCATGCAGGTTAGTTTTCTAATGTTCTTACGGAAAATATCGTGTTTATTCTTTAAAAGGGAGCATACACACCGGCGGTCGGAGTTAAAAGAGTGAGTGTTGGCGAGGGCGCACAGGCTGTCCACTTCCATCAGGGACGCAAGCTGCCTGAACGCGTTCTGCTTTGAAAGGAAGAAGGTTAGTCAGATTTTTATTTATTTATTTATTTATTTATTTTCAGATGAGAGAAAGATGAGTCAGTGTGAGGTGTGGGAAGGTGATGTTTCGTACCCGGCAGGCTTGACGAACAGTGAGATCGTCATCGTGAACATGGAGGATCAGGCGTGGAAGAGCAGCATGGACCTGTATAGTCAAGAACACAGCACACGAGGATGAGATGATGGCGGATAAAGATACGAAGAAAACTGCATAATCTGGGATAAAAGGTCGTTTTGATGGAGACGAAATTGTACCGATGATTACCTCTGCTTCTCACAAAAACAGCCGGAATCGCATACTGTTGGAAAGGGGGGGGTGGGGGGGGGTGGCGTTGACTAATAGTAGATGGTATTCAGTAAATTTTTACGATTTATTTTATGTGAATAGAGCACCAAATCGCATGCTATTGGAAAAGGGGCGGGGGTTGACTAATAGCAGATGGTATTCAGTAAATTTGACGATTTATTTTATGCCAATAGAGCACCGAAGTTGGGTGATTGTGATATCCATCAAAAAGCTTCTATCCAGCATCAGAGAACATGAGCCAAGCTAGCGCGAGAAATGAGTCAACTTTCCTAAATTAGATCATGCTAATAATATTATTTCCAAATTGGGTGGGAATATTGGACTTTTGGTTAAAAAAAAAAACATTAATCTGAATTTGAGGATTTAGAGAGGCGCGTACCTGCTCCAGAAAAGCATCGCGTTCTGCACCAATGCCGTAGTTACTTAACGCTCCAAATGCGGAGAACGCATTAGAACGCATCTTCCCATCCGTGCTCATCTGTATTTTGTGAACCATGCAGAAAAATCAACATTGACTTTTTATAGCATTTCTGGTTCATGTGAAGGCTCAGCTTTGAAAAACAGGACCATACGCTGCTGTACGAGCGTAAACATGCAAACAGAAAGGGTATGACAAGTAACATGGCTGCAGATATGGATTTCTTGTCATCCATTGCTGTGACACCTATGATTACAAAAAATAAGAGCAAATATATATGCACAGGCTTATAATGCATCTACTTCTGTCATGAGAAAAGTAATATTATCAAGACCCATGAATTTTTTATCGGCAAGGTTTGCTTCTGCAGCTTTGATCTGTGAAATTGACTGATTTTGTTTAATGGACATTAACGTAATATTTTATCAGACAGGTGTTGATCAATGATGAAGCCTGCGTTCTATTTGATTTGAACTTTCATGGAAGGCTTGAACCGCACATCTTATCTAAAGAGAAGATGGAATGACGCATAAATCGCATGCTACAATCAGATTTTTTCTATTATCTAAAAAAGTCCTTGAACTGCTGCTGACTGTTAATGATATATAATCAGAGATTCCATCAACTAATGTTCAACCACAAGTTTCCTCGTATCCAAAAATAGAAAAAGGGTTTATTTATAACATTTTCCCACGGCAACAAATGAAGCATCACCGTGGTCTTCCTTGAATAAGCAAGTTTTTTTTTTCTGAAATCAGGTAATTAACCTTCTCGAATAACATGCTCAAGCCAGAGCCAATCATCATTATATGATCACGGGCGTTGTGATGGGTAATCCTTATACTGATTTCTTACGCTTCACAGTGACGTGGATGACAAAGAAAGTGCACCCCAACCCTCCTCACAAATCCCCAAAGCTACGCCCATGGCTGCACATGCTGAAAAATGGATACCATAATCCTTTCCCAGAATCGATTCTTGCTACTGAGGATCCTATAGTTCAGCTGCACTAAAATGGGGTACATGTTTCTGCACGGGGCATCATCCACCGTACCTTTCTGGTTCCTGGGTAGTGGCTAGCCCTGTGCTATCTGAGGACCTCCCTCTCTACGCTGTATCTGAACTGTGGCATATACAGTAGGGTTATTCTTCGCCTTTTTATCATAACGATGCCACGTGGCCCTGGTTTCTTCAGCGACATGGCTAACTGATCACAATTGGGAAACTTGAGGTAAAAAGCACTCACAAAATCTGTTTCATTTTCAAGGGAATCTTTAGCGCACACAGATTTAACCTAAACCCAAAACCCTTAATTCCATTCATAATCAAGTATCGAGTGGACCTCTCAGGTGTGCTTAACAGTAAGTTCTAAGTAAACGAAGAAATCCTTGAACCCCAATCACCACTGTTACTACAAGTCTCCACTATTATCTATGAGTCGGATACTATAAAAATATCGTGGGAAATTGCTTTGCCAAAGGCTGTGTAACACCGTCTCTTAAGATATGCTTCAGTCTTCGTCCTAATATTTTGAAGTAGAATATGCTAAAAAATGCATTAAATGAACTAATGATTAATAGATGGACCAAATGAATGACCTTGATGACAAATCTCCACGGGTTATAGAGTAGATTCTTCGTTTCCATATCTTACACATGATTTTAAGATGAACCAATCATCCACATAAAGACGCTCAGTAATGCTTATGACAATTCATCAAAGTCTGAACCAAGCGCAGGATATCCTGTGCAGAAAGGAGACTTACTTGGAGGTTTCTCAGTCGCACAGAGAGATTAGGTAGAACTGGATCCACAGCATCTTTTGGAGACGACTTCAGAACCTATCGGAAAAATTATGTACCGAAAGTATGAAGCAACGTAATTACGAAAACTCTTCAACCTTTGCGAACCTTGGTGAGACAGGTGAAACAGACATATCAGCAATTATATAAAAACCGGGCTTACCATCTGCAAGCACTGTACTGCAGTTAGTTGAACTGACTCATCAGGGTCTTCGAGCAAGGCTACTATCACACCAAGGACTTGAGCAATGTAGTGAGGCATGCGCACTTCTGGTATCTGCTACAAATGGTAGGCATCAGAAATTTCCATATCTGTCACTTTATTAAGCACATATGATACTAAATGTGTGAGGATGGACAGAGGAAGGACAAACTTATAAAATTATGAAATATTATAAAATACAGGCAAAAGGAAGTCAGGGAACAGAACTCAATCTTCCCTAAAGGAAACCATTGAGAATCAGGACGCATCCTGAATTCTAGATTTACATAATAGATTCTACCTCACGCTTTTAAGAACTTACAGGTACCAAATGTCTTTTAGTCCTACATCACTTGTTATAGAGTTTTAGCGTATACAAAATATCCCGGGTCCATGGTAATACGAAATCTTTCATGTCCACATCCATACTTCTGCCATATACCGTTGGATGTTAACAACAATGATACCCCATCTTTGATAGCACGAGAGGTAGGTTTCAGCATCTCCGCAGGCGAACAAGATTTCGTGGATATCTTTGGTCACTGGAGGTCCTAATAGCTGCTAATTTGCAGCAAATCAGCAAACTCCTGGGTTGGTGGTTACTCATATCTAAATCCTGAGGGTACAAACTGGATTCTCATTTACTCAGCTGATAAGTTACAGCTTACGGTTGATTGAATTTGATTGTAAATGACAAATGAAAAGAAGGAACACATAAGCATCAAAGAGTATTACTCAAGGAATGAAACACAAAAATTAGGAACTTAAAAAGGCAAGAACGGAAACCTGTACGAGTCCTCGAAGGCACAAGCTCCTCACAGTAGGAGATTCGTCCGAAACATGTAAGCACATTGTTTCCACCATTTGTTCCAATAAGGACGCTATTCCATCGCTGCAAAAACAAGTGGATGAGAGATATTGTCATCTAAAATGCGAGTCCTCTTAAAAAGAACATGGAAAACGTAAATTCTAAAATCCATTATCTACAAGTGCTGGAGAAATATTATTGGAAAGGGCTCTATATCAATTACCAGACGGCAGAGATAAATAGATTAATTTAATTCTCAAAGAGTGACGTTCAAATACGGCCAAGAAATGACTTGGACGAAGCAAGAATCAGCCTGATCATTTCCTATGGTAGCACGAGGATGAATACACGATTTCACAACTATCAAAAAGATCACAACCGTCTCAAAAGTTAATCATATACTGCGTGCAATGATAAGATCTTTTGTAAGATAACGTTCAACAACACTAAATCTGTTGTCTTCACCGATCACTGTACGAAACTATGAAACCACCAATTCTGGTAGCAGTATCTTTATTCTTGAACATGATTGTTGTTAAATAGTTCTTCCCGTTAGGAGTTAGGAAATTAAGCTACAACCTAAATCATTAATGGTAGCAGAAAGATCTTAACCAACCTGTCAGAAATGAATTTTGACAACGCTGCAGCTGCAGCCTCCCTCTGAAACTGCAGATGTCGATTTAAAGCTGCACATAGGATCGTACATATTGGCAGAACCTAAGAAATTGGACCACGAAAACGAACTGAGTTGCAACAAAAAAGATGGGAAACACTAAATGGTAGTGTAGAATGTTATAATTTCATTCAAAACAAGTAAGATAATTGGACATATTGAAATAGTCGTCAAACATTGGAGCATAAATCTTGTTTGAATGGCAGATACAGAAAAAAATTGACACTCAAAAACCTAAAAAGTGCCATTTTACCAAAATATTGTCGAAGTCCTTTGTTCCAATAGTGTTTGAGAGTACTTTGAGAGGCTCCTTGACGTTTTCTTAGATCGGGATATTTTTCACTAGCCATCTTAATTCTGTACTCAGAAAAAAAATTGTGGTGGAGAAGGAAAAACTATACATTTATGACTTTTCATATTTTTCTATTTCAACATCATTTTCTTAAAAGGTTTAGGCCGAGACAACTCTTTCATAATGTCATATTATTAGCAACATGCCTTCTTGGGGATCTTTGGAACATGCCCCTTGTTATTCATTTATTTCTCTCATGTCTCTTCCACTTTACATAGCAGGTTATCGGTTTTATCCGTTGTCTATGACTCAGCTCGCCCAAGGTAAACACAAGAGCTGTTCGTGATGAATTTCATACGTATTCTCCTACTCAAAAAGGGTATAAATGTTTTGAACTAATAATTGAGAAAAAAATATGTTTTAAAGGATGTGACGTCATTTGAGTTTAAGTCTTACGTTCACCACCAATCTCATTCTTAGAGGAGGCAATCCACCCGATCAATCATCACGTCTTATCCCCGTGTTCTCTTCAACTAATCCTCATATGATCATTCTACACTTTAACAAAAGGATATTGAGAAAGTGCTATGTACTTTTAGATGAAGTAAACTGTAAAAGAGGCTCTTACAAATTACCGAACGAAAGAGAGTGCTGAATCATCAAGTGAAGATACCATGGCTTCACTAAATCCTAACAGTGCATCCAATCTTTCGTCTTCCTATCGTCTGCCACAATGTGTGAGCGTGTATGAAGGATCCTGTTACGAAGCTAACTGTCTTCTGCACAAGACGACCTAGACCCCCATGTTGAGGGGGGGGACCACCATAGAATAATGTAAATTCTGTGAGTGGAGCCACTTCTAAGGTAGAATTAGGGTGTACATTTTTTTAGGAGGTTCGTAACAGATCCCATTGGCGAAACATTTTTTTTATTCTTGACTTTCACCTACTAATTACTTTTTTTGCTAAAAAATGACATTCATTTCTATACATACATCTCATAACAATCTGTGATGATAATCAATAATGTTGTATGTCCTGAAGAGAAGTTATTATGCTCTAAGTAGGTGTAAAACATCAAATATGACGTTGATAGTGTTGTGGGGTACCGTAACACAAGGTTTATGACCTGAGGACTAACGTAGACCAGAAAATGATATGATAACAAAAAGACTGTCGTAATAGTGGTGAAATTTAAGTCAATAAGACTAATGTCGTCCTTTGGGAGTCATTTTCTTGGACTCGGTAATGACTTGATGTCAAGAGCTCTATCATGAATGAAGATTTCATAGAGGAGAAGTATATGCATCTCCACCAGGGCTTGATAAAGATCAAAAGTTGATTGAAGGAGGCACTGTATGAGATTAAACAGTCATCACGTGCCTAGTTTGATAGATCAGGCTTCCTACAATCAGATTTGGCCAGACTCAAGGTCAGACAGAAAATCTTTGTTTAATGGAAAGATAGCAGGATGGGTGACAGGGTTCACTGAGGAAAAAAACTCTTCTAACGCTAGTGTATGATGTATACCTTACCTGGTCAAGAAAAGGATATTAATCACCTACATGGTCAACCTTAAAAGCTTTGACAAGAAGCACCAGTCTGTGGCAATCCCCAAAAAATGTAGCTTCCGGTATAACTATGAAGAAAATGAGAATTGTGCAAACAATGCACAACGTGGTAGTATAAACATACTCTCTGACGTCAGCTTTGATTATGGTTGATTGACCCAGGAAAGCAAGTCCACAAATCAATGAGATGATCAAATCATTGTGGGAACGTGCCGTTTGACAACAAACCTAAATTTTTTTTGGAAAAACATGTTACTCAATTTGTATCTGACACATCACTTTGTTCATTTCCATGTGGAACTCAGATTGATTGCCAAAGGCTCAAGCAGTTAAGTGCTAGAAACTAGTGATGCAAATCTTTCTTTATTCTTCTTTTGGCACCTAGAAAAGGGTGATAAGTTGTTGGAAAGGTACATCACACTTGCACATTCAACTACTAGTTTCCAAAGATAAGGATATCTAATGGATCCTATCGAGTTCTTATTCCTCAGAAGATGGCATCAGGGTCAACATTGGTTACAAAAATCATGTGTTAAACATTGGAACTAAACCATGTGGTCCTAAGCAAAACCCTGGTTGATTGAATGATTGCCATAATCATCGGTCAAGCATGACGGCCACAGGTTATTGGTTACCTCTTTGGGTCTCTTCATAGAGATACAGCATGCCAGCTCGCCAATAAGGTCGATCCATTTCTCGCCAATGATTTGTCCACTGTCTCGAGCCAAAATCTGAAAATTTAATTCAATACTGAATAAATTGAATATTAAGATTCCATCGGAACTGAACTCCTTGTTAACGAGAGAATATTCCGAGAAATAACCTTTCCCATTTCAAGATCGCCAACACATTCACAGAATGACTGGAATGCACCTAACAGGATCCTGAAAAACAAAAACGCAGTTGAAACAGAATTATCTTGTAACTAATAATTTCGGGGGGATAAGTTAAGTTTACCTTAAAGGTTCTTGGCTTCCAGACAGAGCAAGGCCATGACAACTTCCTAACTGAAGTATGAGTGCAGAGAGAACAGCAGCATAACGCTGTTCCACTGCTCTCTTACCGGTCTTCCCGCCACCTCTACAAAACCCACAGTAAAAACACAGAAATTTCTAAATGATGCAGTCATAAGACATAGGATATCAACTCTAAATAGACAATGATGAAAATCACATCATTATCCAACCTGAAGAATGCAGTTAAAGCAAGAACGGCTGCTTGCTGAATGTCCTCTTCAATAGATAGGTCGGAGGAATGACTTTCTCCTTTATCTGGACTGATTTTTGCTACGGGCATTTGATTAAGGACAGATACAACATGTTCCAGAAACAAACTTGAAAGTGCTGTGTGTTGGGAAAATGCCTGCCATAATTTTGATAAGGTATGAGACAAAAAAGAAAATAGATTTTAAATCAGGGGATAAAACAATTCAGATCCTAATTTCAAAAGATAGCATTTTCTAGAGCAATGACCACGTTTGAGATGGCTTAAGAAAGTTATAAAAAATTGGAGAATTCTCCTCTTTCCTGAAGCCTTGAGAATGCCCATGCAATTAAAGTTTTGATAAACTGGTTATGGTGCTTTTTTCGTGGATATTTGAGATGTGGTAATAGCAACCGTAACTGTGTCGACAGTTGGTAATCAAGTGAGGAATATTTCTGTAGGCGTCGACTGGTGCTCATTGATTGAACATACTGACGAGAGATAGTACTGCCTTATACATCATCATCACTTTAAAGAGGAATCCGCTGTAAATCACTTTTTCCTCCTACGTTTCTCAGTTAAGATGATGATGCAAGCTGTCAAATATCGTCCCCGATGATTATGACTCAGTTCTGATTTTAATCCACCATTTCTTTTGATCCATCCATGTGCATGGTTGCTGGCTTCACTGTCCTTAGGATGTTGGAAGTTGCCATGGTATACCCAGAAGCGGGTGACTGTTCTGACTCCGTAGTTTGTGCACAATCTGATGACCCATCAGGACATGATGAATTTTCATGTAGATATATAAAAGTCAACCATCAGGGAAACCTAAAATGACTGAGAGAGCTGAAAACTTACAGAAAATGAGGATAAATTATTGAGAATATTAGGTCAAGAGAAAGTTCAAACTCACATAAAATGCATCCTGCATTAACCAACCGCCTCTCAACCTAGATATATCTTTCGTAACAGCATCCCGTCCTGCAGCAGCCAAAACTTCATTGAAAACAACACTGGAATCGGTATCCTCTGCCAGACACGATATCTTGAAGTGTTAAGAAAGCTGCCGAGGGACGCAAGCCAATTTTGATAATAAACACACGCCATTTGGTAGCTAAGAGTTTGAATGAATTAAAATATATTTCAGGATACTGCATTTAGAACTTCTTGACGTGAGTGCCTGTCAATTACAAGCATTGTGGCAGCGAGCAAAGATTGGGCGGTTCTGAAGCGATGACACCATAAATTGTATAAGAAAAAAATACCCAAGTAATGAAAGAAGGTAAGTATCGAGTTAAAAGTTCGAACCTAGACACCTCATTCTGATTCAATTCATTTCCTCTCCTAGAAATGAACTCAGTGACAGCTTGTATAGTACCTTCAGCTGACTGCTTAATCTTATCACATATCGCATTGCTGGATGCGTGCAATGAGATAACAAGCTGTTCCATAAACCCCAAAATTCAGTTAAATCGATTAAAAAATTATAGTAATTGGTTAACCAGTTGAATAACTGCCAATTCGAGACGAAAGTACTGTATTTGCTTCATAAAAAGAAACATAAATTTACCTCATCTTTTGTTAATAAAGTACAAACAGACGAAATTACTCTATTAAATACTTCAGATTGATCAATAGAAGCATCCTGTAGAAACATAGAGACAAATTAACTCCATACACAATCAATCATCAACCTGCTAATTTTCAGAACACGAGATAACAAATAACGAGAATGCAAAGATGGAATAGGTTGCTAACTCTTCTTAAAATGGAAACCACATCTTCTAAGGAGCTTAAAGCATTGTATGACACTTCTAGATCCACATCAGCAGAGGTCTTGGCTCCCAAAAGTCTTGGAAGTGATAGAGCTATACTGAAGAACAGAGCAACAATCTACAAAAAGAAAAAACGCTGGTGTATTTACATTTTCCTTGAAATGGCTAAAGAAATATGGAAGTTAAGAAAGCTATTTGCCCTTGCAAAATTTTTGAAAAGAATGATGATATAGACCTAAAAACGTATTTTTTCTTTTCAGCAACAAACCTGAACAGCAATCTTTCTAACTTCAGTACTGGGGTCTGCACAACGTGGAAGGTAGGATACGACCCGTTCCCCAAGGCTCAAGGAATCACGACTAGGCAATACAAATGCAGCTAGAAAAATAGGAGGAAAATGAAGTGGTGAGAATAAAAGAGCACGTAGGAAAACATAACAAAACTTTAACACGGGAATTACATGGTAAATTAGAAAACTTTCTCTGAAATGCTCGTTCAGTCTGCTTGTTGTGTATAGAAACTGATGGATGTCCTTGTCCATAATAGCCACTAGAACAAAGAGTCCGAAACTTCTGTAGTGTCTCATATACAGCAACACAACCTCTTCTCCTCTGATGCTCTACAGAAGATGAGACAAATTGATCCACTTGTCTAAGAATATGTAGTAGCTGTTCTGCACGACTGCGTCCATCTTCACCACTACACATGCCATGTTAAGTTTATAAGCAAGGAGGGATTTAAACAGGATAAACAGAAAAAAGGATCCTAGATCAAAGTATTTAGAATTCTGTATTACTATGCATAGACTAAAAAGTGCACACTATCTCATGAGCATAAATACTAAACAAGCATACATTTAGCAACATAGTTTGAGGAAGTATTAAAGGATAAATATGATAAATCATAAAATGTGATAGAAACCGTACCTGGTAACAAGAATAGCGCATAAAAGAGTAATAAGGTTGTCAATAAGAGGATCAACAATGTCTGACGGTTCATTTGGTAAGGCAAAGAAACCAAGGGTAGCCTGACAAAGTGTTAACCCATTATACAGGACAAAGAGTCAAAAGGATCGCTAGCAATGTAAAATGACAGATAAAAAGTTACCTTCATTACACGGTTTCTTGTTTCCATCGGTAGCTTTGGCTCTATAGAAACCAAGGTTGTACAAGCACTTAAAGCAAGGCTCTACAATAAAATACAGGATTTTATGAGAAACAATTGACAAACATCATTTGAAGGGAAGCATTGCTAAACAGTGCATACCTGAGTATGCAGGAGTTCCAGGGTAGTATCAGTTAAGTTGTCATCTACATCTCTACCCATCAAAGTTAATACGTATTCCAGCATCTGGTCCCTTCGTTTTAGTGGAAATGACAGTCCAGTTTCAGCAGCGTTAATGACCGCATTACCTGCACAAGACAGATTATAAAAATATTCCACTTTAAACGGAAGCATGTTCTTTTTATAGAAACAACCACTATTTTCCTGCAGCTCAAGGGACATTCAGAGGGATGCCTCTTTTGAGGAAAAGACCTTCCCGAGCCTAAGCATTGAAAGTAACATCAATGGATATTTGGGATCATTGAACAACATAAACAGAAGTCATTGTTGGATCAGGTTTTCTGCTAATGAAGGGAATTGGGGGCGGAAGTTGGGGGGGGGGAGGGGTGCTGTGAGAACTAATCGCCCCTGAGCATTTTGATAGTCACTCCAGATGTAGCCTGACGCCCTAAACACATACAAGTAAGCTAATTTGAAAGACAAATATAGTTTCCACTAAAAATTCTGCAACTTCAGAAGCAAGTCTCCTATCAAAAAATTTCTTATAGGTACCTAGCAAGTCGATTGCAGTAATGACAGCTTGCTTTGCTGTAGGATGCTGTACATGAAGTAATCGTGATAGCATATTTGTCCCCTAGATAGCCAATAAAAAATGTACAAGTGATTAAAGTCCCAAGTAAACAAACTAACAGAAGAAATTATCCATACAGTAAGAATAAAGACCTTTTCATTCAGTCAGGACTTTAATAATCCAAAGAAAAGCAGTGACGTCTCACAGAGATCATGTGCAGATCCATTTCAATATTCATGCCCTAAGTTTGATCAATCATGAATGGATGCATATCCTACCTAAACTGAAAATGATGGTTGAAGATGATGCTTGCAGTGATACAAGGGATCATTTGTGGTGAGAGTAATAAAAAATAATAAGAAGATATAAAGGTTTCAAGACATCATACACAACATCTATATGGTGAATACGTTGGTCCTAATCAATTGAAGATAAAAAACCTCACAATGGCCATCTAATGAACTGCATTGTATCAAACAGATCTCCACAACAGAGGACAAGGCTGAGTAAGGGGTTAGATTTTGTGCCGGAAATAGCATGATAATCTGCCTCAGTGCTAAGGTGCACGACGTCTCAATAAGTCTATATGAGTTCTGTTAACTCTAGTTTCCTATCATGGTCATGCCAGAATGCTGCTTGCTAACACAGATCAACTAGAATGATGGAAATAATGACCAGAAGTGTCCTAATGCTGCCTTCAAAAGACCTAGTTTAACATGTGATAGAATGGAAAGGAGTGCCTAATAAGTGAGGGCAATGCAGGAAGGAAAGCAAATGCATAAAAAAGAAAATCTCTACTTCGAGTTCTCTGAGATTTTGGAAGGCTTAAACTGGGATGCCTCATGGACAGAAGTGTCAAACACCCCTTCAAAGCGTGAACATGTGACAGAGGGAAAGAGGTAGGAGTGTGATCAAGGAGAGAGAAGTAGAAGAACGAAAAGGAGGATAACAAGGGAAGGGATCAATGAATGACTCTGAGGTGCACCTCTAAACAATATGATAAGTTTTTTTCAACAACTACAACAATTTTCTGTCATGTTAATGATGGATCTAATTTATTTTTTTTGATGTCTAGTTCAAGGAAAAATGATAATATACAAATAATAAGATGGTTAATCATGTGTAATTGGTAGTGTTTTGGTAATCTAATTTTTTTCCTGAATATCATTCACCTTAAAAGGGCAGCCAGAAAGGTAAAAGACCATTAGATTCGTTTTAAAGTTAAAAAGAGTAATCCCATTTAGTACTGATAAAATAGCATGGAAAAAAATTTAACTACAAATTGGTCAGGAATTCTAACAGACGAGTACTCGAGAGTCATACCATCTAACTCTGTACACATTAAATCAATTTCAGAGGAAATCAAATAAATGCCGATAGAATTAGTTTCGGCTCAAAGCAATGAGAGAAGCCTCAAATTCTAAATAGATACCAGGTTAGAGACACACCACTTATGTTATTGATCTTCATACTTATCCATCATTTATGAACATTAGGTTCTACATGACGCATCAAGTGAGTTTCACAAAGTACGCTGAACTCTTCAAAAGAGCCCCGCATGGGAAAGTAGCTGGATCACTGGTTCAGAGGTTATTGAGGGCCACAACTGTTACAGCGCAGCGAAGGACTGACAGCAGTAGAATTTAGGGAGCTTCTTCTCATCGAAACCTCATTTCTTTAATGCTAGTTTAGGATTGATGGTTAACCAAGTCGGAAACTATCAACTCCATTGAACTCAACTTTTTGGCATATAGGGCCGTCAAACTGTAGTGACATATCTCAGTGTGGGACGGTCACACTGGATTTGTTAACAGGATCTAGCTTTATGGCTACGGCAAGGAGTTAGCTGAACCTCAATTCACCTCCTACTCTGATATGCCAGAGCATAAGCAATGCCAATGGCCCAAAGGTTCATGTATATGGAGGACTTATTCCAGAGTTGGAGACTAGATCGGCCTCAGGAACTTGCAAAAAGGTATACAAGTGACACAGCATGATGAATTATTGGTTACCTTGCGATACCGGAAAATATGGCTTTCTAAAAAAATTACATATATTGTTACTGGTCGAAACAAAATTTAGAGAGATTACTGGAAAGTTTTCAATTGTCAGGGGATGTATTCAAGCGTCACAGGCCACATTTCAGGGTTTGTTGAAATTTTCAGCAAGTCAAACGGACTATGATCTTATCAGTAATAAATGCTTATGTAACTGAATTTTTCGACTACGGATTATACAATTATCCGCAACCTTAAACTTTATTTTTGTAACAAATAATACAAAGTGTTTCCAAACCGGAATTTGGTAGTTGCTGGGTAAAGGCATCTTAATTCAAACAATGTTTTCATACCACAAGTGCATCAATTCTCGCTTCAATGACTGAGGATGGAGCATATCTTGCTGCATACCCATACATTAAAGCTAGAGCAGCATGGATATCTTCAACATCTTCAGTGTTAGCACCACCAGAAAAGAAGGAAAAGAACCTGCAATAAATGAATGAGTGAAACTCAGAAAGAAAACAACTGTTATGTTATAAATGCTTATGTGGTCCAATCATAAACAACTCAGATATCGGTGTAATAAGAAACATAATTATCATCTCAAGAACATTAGTCTGTTCCCCTCTGATCATATAAAAAAAACCATATTAGGGAATCAAACAAATCAATAATATTGTACAACAAGATGCGAATCGTCCAGCTATAAACAATAGCATACTTTTATTAATGAATTGCTGTACCAGCGTTGATTCATTGCTGGTTTTTTCCAGGTGTGGAAAGGACATGGAACAAAAAATAAAAATAAAAATAGTTTTCATTTCAGGAACCAGGAATTATCCATCACAACAAACTTGATTTGTTTGGCGACAAAATCGTCATATTCATAAATTGAAAAACAGGTGACTTCCAGAAACAAATAATAAAAGTCCTATAAGAGGCAAGGATGCCTATGATAAAGTCCATAAAAATTGGATATGAGTGCATGAAAATTAGTGAAAAATGATGAATATTTGGTTAAATAAATCAAATGAATATCATCATATATATATATATATATATATATATACTAAAATCGAAATACAGGACCGCCAATTGTAATCACATAGAATATTTGACAATGAAACAGGTACTGCAATGAACAACAGTAATTTAAAATAACGTATTGGGAAAAAAGCTGTACAAACGGATAAACGGTGCAGTACCATAAGATTATTTCCAAGACAGTATTATTCAAGATCAGTCATAAGCTCAATAACTACCCAGCCACTGAATTCTACCTATGGTAAATGGGGATTAGTAAGTCCTTTCAACCTCGTAATTTGCGTCTAAAGCCAAACTTGTGCAGGTCATTAAAAATGATTTCAAATGCATGGTTTTCTCTTTTATTTTCTCATCTCTCCCTCCAAAAAATAATTCTTCCTGCCCTCTTCCACATACTTCCCATCTTCGCTGTCTTACATCTACTACTTCCACTGTCTAATCCCTCTTTTTTTGTGGCCAAAAGCTAAAACTGTATCATACCCTTCGCCGTAACATGTATAGCTTATCATATAGTATAGGAGAGTTCTAAACAACTTAAGGAAAAATGTAAGCACTCTAAGAAAGGATGCCACAAAGCAAATGAGAATTGGGTTTACAGGAAGCACCATGGGTTCATGATTTAGCCAGTGGCAGAAGTGTAGCGATCCATCAGAGTTCACTTAGGAATAGTTTTTCAGATCCTTATCACCACTAACTTTCCTTTAATGTCGCATGCACCACTCTTGCAAATGGACTTACCATCCCATGCACCAGCCTTGAAAAAGTCCAAACCGTTCCCTGATTAAATCATTTAATTGCCCTTTCACCACACAGAACACTGTTGAGTGCCTGACAGGAACCTCACTTCAGAAACTTAATTGTCAACTTTCCCATTTTGTGTACAATCGTTACCCCTCTCCCTTGGAGATAAAATTACTGATTTATTTATTAAATTATATAAAAAACAAACCTGTTCCTTATCCCCTCTTGCTTTCTTTCTAACCTGCCTTTCTGTAAATACTCCACAGATTGCTGGTTGATCAGACTCAAGTAAAATTTAGAGTTCTACGTTCTTGGAAAAATTAACCTCAGTATATGGGAAAAAGCTTGTAGAATATAATGGTATAAGAACATAATTATACATATTTCAATTTAATACCCTCATTTACATGAAAAAATGAAAAATCAAAGTACAGGTAAAAAAAGAAGATACCTTTGAAACCTACCACGTCCAACATTGTCAAGAATGCTTTTCAGCTTTTCTAAAACAGTATCCAAATGTGAAGCTGCCACCTGGGAATCTCAAGAGATTAGATTCCTGAGGGAAAGAAATTTTACACATATTCTCAACTCCAATTCCAACTTACCAAGCCCATGCCCTTTGCTAGACCAAGTCTATTTGTTGGGACTGAAATATTTGCATGCTTATACATATCTTCTATTTTGTCACGTACAAATGCTCTATCATCAACTTTTTGAAGAAGAATCCCCAAGCATCTGCAAAAGCAAAAAAGAAAGCTGTCAACCCAGAAATTCAATGAAAAGTATAACCCTATCAAGGATTTCACATGCAAGTATTCAAAAGAATTTTCAATCAATCAAATCTTCTGGCCTATAACTAGCTGACATCCAAATGTTTATCCATTATGCAGTTCAGAAAAGAACAAGATTGACAAAAAATTCTGAAAAATAATGAGATACAAGGGATAATTATCTAGACAAATGAGACTAGAGAGAGGAATAAGAACTCATTCAAAATGAAAAGGTACCAATATGTCAACATCGAGACACAACTCGTCATATTAGTAAGTATAACAAAAGTGCAGTTCACTGCATCTTAATTGTGCCATGATATCTGTGGAAAAAAACGTATAATGAAGGGTTAGGTTGTTGGTCAGTTTCCTAATTTGGTTGAGTATCATATAAATCATGGAATTCGTCCTAGGTAGTTTTCATGTTTTTGAGTGGGTAATTATATTTAACCAGCAATTGCTCTGTGAATTTATATGACAGAAAATTTTCCCCACGGATTCTTGTTTGGTTTGTGCCAGGTATCAGGGACTTAGGCTTGTAAATCTGATTTTTTTTCATCCTCCCCATGCTCTGCTCTCTGTCAATCTCAAGGCAGCGAGTGGAATCTCCGTCTGTGTCTTATCTTGTTTCCCCTAGGGATATGCTGTTTCGGCAATCATTCTTGGATATCTTGGTGACGTGTGGAGGAGGTGATTTGTTGTTTTTCTTTTCAGGCTCTTGGATCAGCTGATTATTTCAGGGGCCGCCTGTTTTTTGCATTGTCAACAGCGGTTCAGGACTGTTCAGGATTGGTCTTCATTGTTGTTTTTCAAAGTTCAGACAACTGTCCATACCACTCACGCCTTACAGGTGACAGAGGTTGTAGAGATGATCACTGCAACACAATTGGAGGAGTCCGTATGGTTTCAACAAACGGAGTGTTGCAGAGTGTTCAAGCTGCATAGGATGTAAAAAACTAGTTTAAATGGTTTCAACTTGTTCGCACTATGCTGAAAGAGAAAGGGAAGAAACCAGGGGATCCTTGGTTTGAGGCACGGGATGAAGAAGATTACGTATGATTATGACGTAGTTATGGAATTCTATGACACTGGAGATTAGCAACACATGTCTGTTCTTAGCTACAGCCAAGGATATTTGGGATGCAATCCAACAGACTTATTCCAAAGCTAGAGATGCAACGCAAGTGTATGACGTTAAGATGCAAAACAAGGAAGTAAAATAGTTATGGAATATGCTAATCAGTTGAAAGCTTTATGGCAAGAACTTGACCATGATTAAAACCAAACATCATGAGGATGCAGCTATTATGAAGGATTTCATTGAGCAAGTTTGAGTTTATGATTTTCTTGTTGGACCTAATCCGGAATTTGATCAAGTGAGAATTCAGATCCTTCGCAAGCAGGAGGTTAATGGCTTTAATGAGGTAGTGGCACTGACTGAAGGAGAGGAAAGCAGAAGCGGCCTGATGCTCAAACCAAAAAGCACAGATAAGTCAGCTATGGTGGCTAAAGATGGCAATAATTCAGCCACAAATTTGGAGAGAACACAAGTTGTTGACAGTGAAAAACCAAGACAATTGATCACCCAGAATAGTGACCAAAAGGATAGCTTATGGTACACTTATTGTAAGAAGCCGCATCATATCATGAAGAGAAGTCAAGAATGGGGATAGATAAGAGAACAGCTAATGAACAATGGTCCAGCTCATGTCACGACAATACAGCAGAATGAAGCACCAACAAAGGAGTCAGGTGGTCTCAACCAAGAAGAAGTTAAAAGATTCAGATCTTTCATTGGCAATCTGGACAAACTCACAGATTCTTATCCATTGGCTTATTCAAGTGAGTTTTCATCTTCTATTATATTAAATGTCACAGGTACAACCTTTGCTGACTCTTGGGTAATGGATTCAAGAGCTACCGACCATATGACTCACTCACCAAATTTCCCAATTGTTTATCCTTGTATGGTTTGTGTCAAAACTCCATCTGGAAAGACTATCAAAATTGTTCAGGGGTTGATTAGTTCCTGCAATACTCCCCCGCACCCCTGTCAATAGAAACCCTGACCCAGCACTGACATTTGTTAGTGTTGGTCAATGGCCCCAAATGTCTATTGATCTTACTTTCAATGTTTAGGCTTGGCAAGGTCTTTTCCTCATACTAAAGAGGCAACCCTCTAAATGTTCCTTGAGCTGCAGGAAAAAGTGGTTGTTTCTATTAAAAAACCATGCTTCCGTTTTAAGTGGAATATTTTTATAATCTGCGGTCGTTACCGCTGCTAAACTGGACTGTCATTTCCACTAAAACGAAGAGACCAGATGCTGGAATACGTATGAACTTTGATGGTAGAGATGTAGATGACAACTTAACTGATACTAGCCTGGAACTCGTGCATACTCAAGTACGGACTGTTTAGCAATTCTTCCCTTCAAATGAAGTTTTTTGTTCAGTTTTTTTTCCTTTTCTTTCTGCATTTTCTTGTAGAGCCTTTCTGTAAGTGCCTGTACTACCTTGGTTTCTACAGGAACAAAGTTGCCCATGGAAACAAGAAACCGTCTAATAAAAGTAACTTTTTTATCTGTTATTTCGCATCACTAGAGATCTTTTTGACTCTTTGATCTGACATCAAAGATAACATCACGAGGAGCATAATAGCCTCCCAGGAATGTAATAAATTCTTGACTGGAGCCAAGAAAATAAGCAGGAACGTTTCATTCACACCCTGGGCTTTGACATCATCATAATGCTATGCTATACACAACACTACTTTTCAAACTTCACTTGAGTAATTTAGGGTCCTTTCATGGGTATCTTGATCCTAATTCTACTCTATGATTCGACCACACAAATTATAATTCACTGAGGCTGGTGATAGTTTGTTCTGCATATACATAGGGGATGAAAGAAATGAACAATTTCCCAGAGAGCACCACCACGCACAAAATGCCAGAGATATGATGGATCAGTCTAGAGTAGACATTCCGAATCAAAGTGACGAGCCAAAAATGTAGATCTTATTATACTAGGAAAATGCCATTAACTTGATGCAGAACTGTTCCTTCAGGATAAAACATGTGGAATCTCCATGCAAGCAACCAGTTCCATAACTACAATAGTCAAAAGACAGCTAGTCGTCTAGGTTGAAGGTCCTTGAAAACAAGGGAAAGGTACGAAAACTCGGATAATGATGATGGGAGAAGACCAAAAATAAATCATATCAGAGAAGATTTAGTTCTCAGTAGGAATAATTGAGCACCGAGGATTTATCTGATGGATCTCAGTTTGAAGATGAACCTATTATATTGAACCAAAGGCTCAATAACACTCAGTGTACATGTCACATAAATTACAATCCTTTATTAAGGGTTAGCTTTTTCTTGCCTTTCCCTTCTTCTCCTTTTCCATTACATCTTACAATGTAATCTTCAGTGTTTCATTTTTTTTCCCTAATCAATGGTTATTTTATCCTAGATGCTGTCATCACCACTGGCCCTCCAAAAGGTAACCATCGTCTGCCAGGAGTTTCGGGAATCTCCTATCAACATCAAGCCACTGCCAGTTGGCTAGTTATCCTCATCCAGATCTTGGAGAGGAAAATGGTACCATGCTGAAAACGAGGCAAACTACAAACAGTTGTTGTCAGCCACTGAAATCTAGATCAATCCCAGATTCAGGGCACAAGATATTATGATAATGATGAAATGCATAAAATAGTCAACCAAACTCTCTAATTGAAAAATCAACTAGCATATTCAATAGCAATTAAAGAGAGAAAACCATTCTTAGTCCATCGAAATATTCTTATTCTAAAAAAAATGTTAATTCAATTTTATTAGTTGACTGAAACACCTTAAAATAAAAATCACTTTAATTGGAGATTTATGAAATCAGTGACCGACACTGCAACCGCACTACCTGTGAAGTAATGCAGAGTGTTCATCATCCACGGAATACAGATCATACTGACTTGTAAATGAGTTTCCCAGCTGAGTGACACATTCCATATCTTGAGCAATATCCAAAGACTCTGCAAGGAACTGCCAAGCATACTTGTCAATTCTAAAAAATGAAATACATAAAGTTCAAACCTTCTAAAACAGCGGCAGTTTAGGTTCTCCAGAATATGAAATAAAAACAATACAGAGGCAATATCTAACATAACTCAGTAAAATCGAAAAAAGATATAAATCAATTAAAAGTGGAGAATCCCATTTCAAGAAATGGAAACTTGTTATAAGAGGTATATAATTGAAATTTAATTGAATCAGCATTTTAGGAGGCAAAATTTTGAAGTGCATAACCCTTAGAGACTGTACCATCAGCAAAAATTTACCTACATACATTGATAACCATGTCATCCCATGTTTCTTGGTATAAAGAGTCTTGCTTCAAGTCTTCTGGATCACTGATATACGACTTCATTTTTGGAACCTAGGGATTGCCAAAGAAGAAACCAGATAAGACCTCAAGAGGATCAGAAGCACGAAGTGTAAATGGCTTTTTGAAAGTTCATTGTTAAAGGCAGTATGTAATTCACACAACAGAAGAAACTTTACCACTAGGTTACTACAAATTTTGGAATATTGGCCTTGCAAGCGAAGATGGGAGTGTATTGTACCAATTATATCATTAAGGATATAATTGTCCAAAAAAAAAATCCGGTGTAATTATCCAGAAACAAATCACGAGAATATAATCTAGGGCTATGGAAAAATGTTACTTTTTCTAGACTTTCTAAACTTAGTAGAGCCAAGATGTAGTTTGTTGAGTCTCCAACCCTCATCCAAAGAGGAATTTAATGTGACAAATTATTTTTGATTCCACGCCATCAAAGCTAAATGTATCTCTTATGCTTTAGTCATTGTCTGAACTGAAAGTCAACCTAATTGTTTACACCTTCTGCAAAAACAGCAACATAGATACAAATAGTTGAGACAGTGGCCAAAAATTACAGAATAAGAGAACATATCAGCATCCCATGGGCATGAGTTGGCAAGTAATCTTCTAAACAATAATCCAAGATACATAGTGTTGACCCCAAACAAAAACCTAAATATATTCTGAGTAAACCGAGCAGTCAATAACCATAGAAGATAGAAGCTGCTAACCCACAAGAATGAGAAATGAAACAAGACTCAAGCTCCCTATTGCCCTAAGGATTCGAATCTGTTCTCAAGTGCAGATTGATAATCAAGCCTCTTAGCATGGATAAAATCTTTTCGACATTTGTTAAAGCTTTCTTCACACTAAAAATTAACTTCTCAATTATTACTAGATTAATGCGTAATTTTTTGTATTAATTTCTTTCACCACATTATTATTGTGGACGTCTTAGCTACAGAAAAAGTTTTATTAATACGTTTAGGAACTTCATTCCCTATATTGTACTAATCTAGTGCAATTTCTAACGTGGAATCAAGGAATGTAGCATTCTTGGATTCGACAAAACTATTATAAATCTCGTGTCATTGTATGATTATTGTCTCTTGATAAGTTTTTATTTATTTCCATCAGTTACGTACCATTATCCCCACTCAGATTACATGCCATACAAACATCATAGTTTTCTTTCAAAATACAAGTACATTCCACTAGGGAAATAAATAGTCGTACGAAAAAAAATCATTTTAAGAATCTTCACTCTACAAATGCATTAGAACGAGATAGAACTAAGAAAGTGATACATAAAGAAAGATATGCATGCCTAAAACCTATGAATCTTCAAAGGAGTATGTGATTGTCATTTTCTTACGAGATAAAAAGGAAGGCAACATAAGTGATACACAAGATGACTATGAAATATAGCATAAGGCGTTGATTATAAATAGAGATCATATTGCTAAGGCAAGTTAAAATGAGAATAGAGATGCACTGTTCTCAATATTGAGCAACTATTTTTTTCCTTGCAAATAGTGTTTCTTATTTGGATAGAGTTGTATCCCATGGTGAGGATAGAATTATATTATGTCATTGTCTTTCTTTGTAAATATTCATTTTCCTTCTTTTACATAAAGAGTCTCCGAAATTCCTTATAGATAGAACATTACAACTCATTCATGTTGTCGCATTCTCTCTTGGTCCTCTCTCATCTTGTCTTAGTATGAGAGTGTGGAGTCTAGAGTTTCTTGCAATTTCGAATCTCGTTGAGGAGATTAGGTCTTAGGTTATCTTGGTAGCCGCTAAACTTGAAGGAACATCTTCCCCAAGAAAGTAAGCTCTTGTTGCCATTCAATCAAATGCTATATCTACATTTTTTCCTGTCCTCTCCTATAGACATTCATGGATGTTCAAAAAAGAACAACTATTATACCTAAACTAGCTGCAAAGATAATGGGAGTAAAGAAATACCTAAAGAAACTCAAGAACTTAACTAGGAAGAAAAATAATGCAAAGATAATGAGCTGGATAATAAGCACAGAAGCATGTGAAATTTCTTGAAGCGAGTATATCATTAAGATAATGACACTAGAAAGTCCAATCTTCGAATTAAAATTAATGAGTATAATTATGGAAGGAAAAACACGCAAGGATACTATTTTGGTTTCATGAACTTACGGCTTGAGTGTAGTTTTATCTTTTACGATATTATTTCCAAATTTAGCATTATAAGTGGCACAAGGGTAACAAGAGAAAAATAGAGATCAGTTTTTAAAGGAATCCAACCAGAGTCTAAACTATTCGTGGAACTCTAATGAATTGGAAACCAATTCTGAATTTGGAGGAAACTTTTCACGAGATACTTCAGGAAGAACAATGGATAATACCACAAAGAATGTTGGATATGATGACAGAGATAAATAGCAGTGAGGTGACATTCATTTCTAAGGAGCATCGTGGAATAGAAGATAGTAGAAATATGCATTTGTATTTTTGTTAGAAACAAAGACATCTTGCGAGAGATGATAAAGAAAAATTATATCTTTATCATAAGAAAGCAGGTCCTATCATCACGGTGTCACTGTAGACCTCCAAAAAAAAAACATACTGTCTAAGAGGCAGACTGTTGATATCCTCATGAAATGTCTGACAACCGATCATCATAAATTTCTCTCCACCAAAATATTGTTGAAACACTCCCAGCATCATTCTGTGGGGGAGTGACAGGTGCGTCCCGTGAAATATGGGATAGAATAGAGATACTATTCTCAATATTGAGCAACTACTTGTTTCCTTATTTTTTATTTTTCCTTTTAGGATAGAGTTGTCTCCTATAGTCAGAATCCAACTATATTGCGCTTCTCCCTTCTTCTAAATAAAGTCACTTGTCCTCTTTTATATGAAATCTATATAAAGAAACTTTGAAGATCCTGAAAAGAGCATTAAAACTCATTAATGTTGTCCAATTCTCGCTTGGTCCTCTCTCATCTTGTCAAAAAGGACATGAGAAGACAAAGGAAGGCAAATAGATTTGTCAAAGAAATTGTGGGAATACAAGAAATATGATTAGACTACAAAAGGAAATGCATCTACTAAGCTATGATCGTCAATTCTAGAAGGCTTTTAAAGGAAATTACGATAATGAAACGAAATTGATGGAAACAAGAAATAAGGATGTAAATTCATGCGTGTGGAATATAAAAATGGTATATTCTATAATGCAACTACGGGATTGGATCCATTCCTCAATCGCAGTTAGTTGGGACTTGATAGATAATGATGGTGACTACCATTAAGTCAATATCCTACTCTAAAGTTAATTAATTCTGAACAATTCCATAAAATCGCAAAAAAACCATAGTTATGTACGCAAATGCATTTGGCATAATTGTAAAACCGTAAAATAAAATTATCGTAATAGTTATAGCATTATAGATTAAGAGAGCATATAACGATACCAAATTCAAATCATATATTAACTCATGTCAAGTGAATTTTCCTGGTTCAAGGGTGACAGTACTCATTTTTACAGGTACACACCGGTCACCAGTAGATATGGCAGTGATCATTTACTACGCTACCAAACGAAACATGCACAATCCTACTTTTTGAACTAAAATGATGAGCGTACCACAGAAGAGTAATTATCAGAAAACAACACGATGTGGGCATAACAGCTTGAATCTAATTTGTATCTGTCTGCTGAAAAACATTCTAATGAAGCATATTGTACTATTCTACTACCTCATCTTGCCAAAACAAGCTCATGTTCTTAGGGAAGAGTGGTCCTAGGAGACACAAAACCTGCAGAAAAATAACAGTTTAATTAAGAAAGAAGTAGAAACACTTCCAAAATCCGTTTTAAGAAATAATATAGTTACCACAACGATAAAAATTAAGTCAGCAACAAACCTTGCTTCAGAAAATCAAGGTATGGCATCTGATGTTCATAATCTAAATAAACTGGAAAAAATTAAGCAAGGCAACAATCAACTTCAAAAATCGCCGGAGCTCCTATGGAACAGAAGCCCCGCTTGTTGTCTAAAGTGACAATGTTCAATGACAAAAAATAGACAGGCATCTAATAACTCTTTCTGACAGTTATTATATTAGAAAATACTTTTTGATATTGGGACGACTAGCACGTCCAAGAAGAATCCAAAGAAATTTCATTAGAATCTCTAGGAATTTTAGCACATGCAAATCGACATCCTAGTTGTCAGAAAAAGTTGCTGTTGTTTTTCTTCCTTTATTTTAATATTTCTTTATTACTTCAATGTCAAACCGGATTAGACCGGTCCGGTTCAACCCCTGTACTATGAGCCGGGTATAAATAACAGACCCAAATGTTAATCAAGTAAGGCGTGTACTATTTTGCCACCCTTCTGTTCGAGATTATGGTTTCTCTGCTTGTGATATTACGCTTGGCACAAGTAACAGTCTCCAACCCCAGTAAAAAAGAGCAGAGATAATGCTGCCTTTCTATCTTCAGATAATCCACGAACAAAGTTCTCTCTCTCTCTCTCTTTCTCTCTCATACACACACACACACACATTAATCAACATTGCATACTTATCTTTTAGAAGTTTATTGAACCTGGATAAAGACTAAACAAAGATGAACAGAAGTAAAAGAGGACCATATAACATACCTATGAGAAATGGAGAATTTCGTCCAGTCAAATATATTGTACATAAAACTAACTTTACAATGCAAGCAAGAGTTGGGGCATATGATAAATGGATAGAATAGTGTTTTGGTTCTCTCCTAAAAGAACTGTCCAAAAAGAACCACACAAAAATAATTTCTTGACAACTGGAGCCATCAAAAGCATATAGTGTTGATTTGGTTGCTTTTTGATAAGGCTCCATGCACATATGCTAGAAGGAAGAAGGCCCAAAGCCTAATAAGTCAATAACGGTTAGCATTGTTGAGGGAAGGCACAGTTATGGCAAGGAACAATATGACAAGGAGCAGTTATGGCAAAGAGCGGTTATGACAAGAGTGATTATGACAGGAGACAAACTGCCTAAATAAGAGAGGGAAAGGAGAGGATATAAAGAAGAACGAATCAGGAAGGAGAGGGGGAGGAGAAATCAGTGTTAGTATCTCATGCATCTACGAGAAAGGGTTGGAGGGTTGTATGCAACCCTCCATCTATTCTGGGTTCTAGGGTTGTATGTGACCCTTTATCTGTTCTGGGTTCTTTTACTATGTTTTATCTTTGGTATTTCTACTCTAGAGATTGTTTCTTTCATCTAATACGAATTATTCGTAGTTCTTTGATCTAGGTTCTTATCACTGGTATCTGAGCCAAACAAGGATGGAATCTTTGGAAGCTGATCTCGAAGCTCTTAAGGAAGACAATAGGGGTACAAAAGAAATGTTACAACAACTCACTCAACAACTAGCAACCTTGATGACACGCGAACCACATGAACCTCCACTGGAGCGGTCTCAGAGACAACCAGAACAACACCCACTTCAAAATCCGGAGCAGAGGGAGGGCAATTACAAGCCCAACAGCCGGACTGACCTTCCAAATTTCACTAACGATAGTCCAGATGAATGGTTACGACGGGCTGAGAGGTATTTTCGTATTAACCAAACACCAGAACACGATTGTTTAGAAACAATAATGCTGAGCATGGAGGGTGATGCCCTGGATTGGTATCTATGGATGGAAGATCGTTTTTCATTCCGTGACTGGTATGACTTTAAAATCCAACTTTGTGGTCGATTTAGTTCATCAATAGCTAACAACACGTATCATAAACTTTTGAACCTAAAACAAGAGAGTTCCATATTGGAATGTAGGGCAGAGTTTGAATGACTCTCAATCTATCTTCTGAACATACCAATAGAAAAACTGGAGCATAAATATCTAAAAGGACTCAAGCCTGAGATCCAATCAGAATTATCTATGTCCAGGCCTATTGGGTCATGTGAAATTATGGATACTTCAATACAGGCTGAAGCTCATATTCGTACTCTATGGCAAGCATGGAAGAAGGAACAACCACGACCACCCAAACATGTCATAGCTGCTTATACTTCGCACCAACAAAGGCTTCATCTGATATCTAATTTCAGAAATGAGCAATCTAATTCGGAGAAAACCCAAGTGACCACAGCTAGTGCCTCAAATAAGGATGGGATGTCCACATATTCTCCACGAAATATGAGCAATAACAAGGAAAATAGAAGACAGATATAATTGACAGAAACTAAACTATAAGGAAGACGGAACAAAGGATTATGTTCCTATTCTAATGACAGGTTTGGACCAGGCCACAAATGCAGGCGGGCCCTTAATATACTCATTGTTCAAGAGGAGGAGAAGTCCCAAGAAGACTTCCAAGAGGAAGATTGGGCTCCACTAGAGCATTGCTCACAAGAGGAAGGTACTCTATTCACAACCTATGTCTCATTAAACTCTATCATGAGATTGACTCAGCAGCATAAGACTATGAAGGTAAAAGGCATCATGCATAATCAACAGGTAACTATTTTTATAGATATTGGTGCTACCCACAATTTCATATGCAGTAAGCTGTAGGAAGAGCTATCTTTACCTGTCAGCGAATTCCACAACTATGGTATTGTGATGGGCAATGAGCATACTGTGCAAGGTCATAGAATATGCCATAACATTCCACTCAAAATCCAAGATCTCTTCATTATTCAAGATTTTCTTCCCTTGGATTTGAGTAGCACAGATGTCATACTAGGAATGCAGTGGCTTAAAACACGGGTGGATACATTCACATTGTGGGCAATTAATATCATGAAATTTATGCTCAACAACACGATCTACACCATTCGTGGGGATGCAAGTTTAAACAAAACAACAATATCTTTCAAAGTAGTAGAACGTGAATTAAAAAGAAGCCACATATGTGCAGTAGAATTACACCAACTGTCATAAAGAAAAAAACATGATGAACATGATGAACATTTGGATAATGTCTTCCTTAATTCTTGCAGCTAATAGCCTTTATGTCAATGAAAAAAAATGTAAATTCAAGTAATCTCAATTTGAATACCTCGGCCATTGGATTTCTGCAGGAGTATCTACATATCAAGAAAAAAATTCAGCAATATGGGACTGGCCTACTCTTAAGAATTTGAAAGCATTACAAGGTTCTTAAGACTAACTGGCTATTATCGCCGATTTGTCAAATGTTATACTACTTTATCATAGCCTCTGACTGGATTGCTCAAGAAAAATTATTTTCATTGGGACTCTGATGCTCAAGAAGCTTTCCATAAACTAAAGGTGGCGATGATTTTCACACTAGTTTTGGCCCTGCCTAATTTCTCTCAGAAATTCGTAGTTGAAACAGATGCTTCAGGGCATAGCATAGGTGCAATATTGATGCAGGAAGGACGACCAGTAACTTATTTCAGCCATGGTTTCAAGGAACAGTCTCGTCTAAAGTCCACCTTCCACCTATGAGAGAGAACTCATTGCCATTGTGATGGCAGTAAAGAAATGAAGGCATTATCTCATGCTCCACCCTTTCATCATTCGGACAAACCAATATAGTTTGAAATTCCTATTCGGCCAAAAGGAGATTCACTCAGAATATCACAAATGGATCACTAAACTAATGGGATTTAATTTTCAGATACAATACAAGGAAGGCAAGAAGAATGAAACTGCAGATGCACTATCTAGAGCACCACAATTGAGCAAGGTAGTGGTGGCACCCATGTGCACTGCACAAGGAGTGGATGTAACCACAATCAACAAAGAACTGGTGCTTTACAAAGACACACTCATAGAAGGCTCAACTTCTTTCCCACATTACTCAATTCAACAAAGATCACTTCTCTACAAAGACAGGTGGGTGTTACCCCTCACATCTACTCTTCTCTCCACATTACTACGTGAATTTCATGACAGCCCATTGGGGGGTCATGTTGGCTTTTAAAAACCTACTGACGAATTGCCCAGCATGTATATTGGGCTGGCTTGAAGAAAAGGATCAAACAACATATTAATGAATGCACTATCTACCAATTGAATAAGGTTTCAACCTTGTCACCAATAGGACTTTTGCAGCCTCTGCCTATTCCGAATATGATATGGGAAGTCCTCTCCATGGATTTCACACAGGACCAACCTAAATCTAAAGGCTATGACTCCATTCTCGTTATAGTGGACAGACAGCAAATTTGGTCACTTTATACCCCTCAGACATTCATTCACAGCCAAAGACATTACTCAAATCTTTGCAAAGAAAGTCATCAAGCTGCGTGGCATTCCAAGATCTATTGTGACTGACAGAGGGACTGTATTTACCAGTGCTTTTAGGAAAGCACTCAACAAACTTCAAGGCACAGAATTGAAAATGAGTTCTTCTTATCACTCACAAACAGATGGGCAAACAGAGATGGTGAACCGAAGCTTAGAGAATTATCTCGGATGCTTTACTTATGATAAACCTAAGTTATGGAGTGACTGGTTACATTGGGCGGAACTTAGTTACAACACTTCTCATCATTCTACCATCAAGATGACCCCTTTTAAAGCAGTGTATGGACGGGACCCTCCCACACTTACACGTTATGGATCTCCTATGTCACTAATTGATGTAGTCGACACTTATCTAAAAGAAAGGGATGATACACTTCAACTTCTCAAGGAACATCTCTTGGCCACACAGTACAAGATGAAAGCATAAGCTGACAAACATCGAAGAGACAGAGTTTCAAGTGAGAGATTTGGTTGATATCAGGCTCCGACCTTATTGTATGAAATAGCCAAGAAAGCTAATGAAAAATTGAGTCCGAGATTTTCCCGCCCTTACCTTATCCAAGAGTGCATTGGCCAAGTGGCATACAAACTGGAACTTCTCAACTCCATAACTATTCACCCAATTTTTCACATTTCTCAACTTTGCAATGCACTAGGGAATTCTATTTACTGTCAACCCATTCTAGACATACTAATTGATGCTTTGGAATGGAATGTGACCCCCCAAGATCTCCTAGCCATTCGGAATTCCTCTTTTGACAAGAAGTCTTGGTCAAATGGGCTGATCTCCCTAATTTTGAAGCTACGTGGGAACTAACTTCATCCCTCCACCAACAATTTCCAAACTTCCACCTTGAGGATAAGGTGAAGCTCATGGGAGGGAGTATTGATAAGGCTCCACGCACATATGCTAGAAGGAAGAAGGCCCAAAGCCCAATAAGTCAATAACGGTTAGCACCATTGAGGGAAGGCACAATTACGGCAAGGAACAATATGACAAGAAGCAGTTATGGCAAAGAGCGGTTATGGCAAGAGGGATTATGGCAGGAGACAAACTGCCTAAATAAGAGAGGGAAAGGAGAGGATATAAAGAGGGGCGGATCAGGAAGGAGAGGGGGAGGAGAAATCGGAGTTAGTATCTCATGCATCTACGAGAAAGGGTTGGAGGATTGTATGCGACACTCCATCTATTCTGGGTTCTAGGGCTGTATGCGACCCTCCATCTAGAGATTGTTTCTTTCATCTAACATGAATTATTCGTAGTTCTTTGATATGGGTTCTTATCACTTTCTCACACTCAAAAGGGACAGAGAGGACAAGGATGAGTAGGAAGAGACAGGAACAAAGGGAGATGCATGGAAACCCTACATTGGGGGATGCAATTCTAGAGAGTATGTTTGTCACACACAAACACCACACAAGATATGGGGACTTTATTTCCTCAGAGATTCAAATGGCCAAAATACTTCGTCTGTTGTAACCATGCACGAGTATAGCAGACAAGGTAAAAAAGACAACTAAGGATCCGGTTGTTGGGTTCAGGATCCATGGATACAAATCACAATCGATATAGACAAATGGAAAAGGACTGATTTCCTTTAAAATGCTCCAAAAAAGAAGCGATTAAGGAATTGGTCATGCAAACAACTCATAGTAACTTACGACCATTTCCAAAAAAATCCACTCAGGTTTCAAGAAACATACACCAAACAAGCTTCCAGTGACAGAAGTCCTCACATATATCTAAAGTTTCATTAACATTTGACTCAAAACCTTCATGAACTCATAACATAGAAGCCTATGACCATTTAATACAAGCATTCTTCACACAGTGAATAGAGTGAAGAAATGCAGAAAGAAAGTACACATGAAATTTTGTCACGAGATGGTTGCCGAGAAAATAAATGCATAATCTATGGGTGACGAGATACAAGCATGTCTTTTATATAGTTGTCAAATCAAAATAATCTTTTTAAGACAAGGAAAGTAAGGTAAGCATTTACTAAAAGATAGAAAATCAAAAATCGAACAGAAGCACAAACCGTCAAGATCTGGGATGGCAACTGCTCCCTAGCAAGAGGATTGTGCAAAAGAACCACCAACCGTGCAAATAGATCCTGCTCTTGATGTTTGTCCATCAATAAAGAAACAATTTATGATTCGGATTACACAGGTAGACAAATAAAAAAGGAAATAAACTTACCACGGAGCTGGGCATATCTGTATGAGCACTTAAATCTGTGAGCGTTGAATTGGTTTGTGATGATCTACGACGGCACAATTCTGATATGCATTTGCAGACCTAAAAAAATGAGAATAAGAGATAACATATATGATAGCCATAAAACGAGAATAGAATATGCAGATAAAATTGCTGAGGATCCTCTACCACAGCAACTGCACCAGTGTATTTTCTCGGAATGATCAACTTCAACAAGAAAGGCCAAAGCACATGCTGCAAAATTTTGAATCCCAGTGAAATGGTGTAAAAACAAGATTCAGTACATATTCTGAATCATTTCACAGATAACAAGGAAAATTTATGAAATCAATATCCTTAACTGTTTTCCAGTACGAGACCAAAATGTTTACCTCCATCTCAGGAATAGTGATTGCAATCAAGAGTAGGCCCTTTTCACATATGTCTCTCAATTCTGCCGGAGAAATGGGTCCCAACTTTACCTGAATAGCATCAATAATATGAAAAACAATGTTGCAGATCCGAAAACATGACAAGGATGTAGTCTTGCAGCAATATTATCAAGAACCTCGAGTTTCTTGTACTGAAAGTGCAGAAAAGAGTTACTTTTCTGGAGTTCTTTATTGGATGCTTGAAAATTTTTCACTTCCTCATCTGATATTGCACAATGTCGAACCAGGAATTCAATAAACAATTCTCCCGATTGACCACCCAGGTAACAATGCGAGGCCATAACAACAATCAGCTGCCAGGAAATATGAGTGTCAGCGTAAAGACATGTCCATCCCACTGCTATTGAAATTATGTAAGCAAAGATACCTGAAAGAGATTTCCAAAGAAGGAAAGAAGACAATAATGGACTAATAGCAGCATTGTGAGAATGACCGATTTCAGACTGATATCCATTTGGATGAGTTAAACAAAAAGCACACAAAAGGACAAGAACTTTGCCCTAGATTATGAATGACAGCTAATTTTTCCTAGCCAGTATCCTCAAAAAGAGCATACTATAATTCATTCAGGAGATCTGGGGATATGGAACCTTACGTATGGAACTTTCAGAAAAGCCTCGCTAGACGCGATGTGACTTTTGACAAGGGCTCTGCGGGAAAATTTTGCAAGAATTGTAGGATTAAAATCAACTCTTTTCATGAAACTTTGTTTCTCTGGACGGTTCCCTTGACCAACAGCTGATAACTCAAAGTTATTCCGCAATATTCATAATAATATCATTATGAATTGATAACATGCCAAAAAATTAGAGCCAGCAATATTCACATTGTAGAATTACATGACCTAAATACAGAACGGCTGTCGTTGAAGGATTATCCACTTGGAAGGTTTAGACAAAAGGTTGGTAAGAATAAGCGGAGAAAGTGCATAATCTGATTTACAGGACTCTTATTTGGGTGTGTATTGAGCCCTTAGCATGATCTCATATTAGTTCTAGACATCAATGATTTGTAAATTAGTTTAACTGTACAGTAACGATCTTGGTAATTTCCAAAGAAATCATTCATTTTCCCTCCTATATAATAGATTAATTCGAAAAGAAAATCATGGGGGAACAGTGGAGAGAGCATGAGGGAGACAGACAATATAATTGGTACCTCCGCAAGTGCTTTCTGAACACCAAGGCTATGCTCACCCAGCAAAGATTTTGCAGTGTCAACAAGCAATGTTCTTTTGATATGCCAGGCCTCAGCCAACCTGCAAACGGACAGATGATTTCATAACGTAGAGCCAAGTGCATCAAAATGTAAATACCAGTCTTCTATACAGCAAAAGATGGGAAAATGGAAAAAACGATCACTACGATGAGAGAGAACACAAAAACTCTGCTGAGAAATTAGAAGAAGTCAACAAAAACAAAGAAAAAGGAGAACCTGGGGAGAAGATGCTTTAGGACACAAAGAGCTCCCACTATCAAAGCTTCATCTTTCTGCTGGCATTTCTGGTTCATAAACAATAAGAATCATTATCACTTAGAAAACGAGATGAAAAGGAAAGTGGTGCCATTTTAAATGGTGACTGAAAATAAGCTTCCATTAAAACTTTTCCCATACTTTTAGTGTTCAGTACCATTTCCTCCTTTCACTAAGAACAGTTCCCAAATAAAGATAAAGGAAAAGAAATAAATAGACATCACCACAGATGTTTATGCATAGTCAAAGAACTATCATCATAAGGAACAGCTAACTAAGTCTGGCAAAGAATCCATTCATGTCAAGTTTTTTCTCCATTGTCTACTTGTTCCAAAAGCTTTTTTTAGGTAGACCATTTATAAACTAAATGAAAAATCTTTCTAGTCTTGCATTGGAATTCGATTGTTTCTTTCTAATTTATTATATTTTGTCTCTGTAGTACATATGAGATATATTTTTTTCTTATGAGAATGTTTAAAGTTCAATTATGATTGGACTATTCAGGTATATTTAAATTTTGGTCATCCCTACTAAGCAAAGTCAACATTCATTGCATCCTTCTCTCAAAGGAACACTGATAAATATCATAAAAACGACTTCACAGATATAAAAAATCATTTCCTATTGGTTAATGTACAAATCTAGATATATATCGAAAACGCTAGATAGTTCCTAACATGAAGTTCACTTTGAACTCGACAGAATAAATCCTATTTGATAATTTTATGAGATGAAGGCCATTTGATTCCAAAATAATATATTTGATAGCTTTTCAAACGTAACATATTTGGCAACTTTGTTGAACAAAACTCCAAAACTCTGTAATAAAATATGGTTTAAGTTCATTGGTTATCTAAAAAAAATTCAAAATATTTGAGCAAGTTCCACAGCTGAATGTGACATTAACCTCAGAGAGTTCATGCCCGAACCCTAACTAAATATTGAATGGCAGGTGTAGAGGCACCAAATGTTTACCAACATAAATGAGGTCTTTTTTCTCATGCCTAGAATATAAGAAAGCTTATTTCATCAAAAATTTAATCAAACACAAATTGAAGTAAAGTACAAGCAAAATTTGATGGAATAATATATACATAATACCTCTAAGAATCACACTTACATCCAGAAGAAATAGAAAAAGGTCTTCAGGATACACAGAACCAATGACAAGAAAACAACATTGAACTTCATTATAAGTCTGCAAAATATATAACAGAACAAAAGAAATGATTAGAATTACCGAATAACAGCTCCAAAAGTAAACATGGAAGACATGCCACGAGTATAAGAACATAGTTATGTGAAACATATATCCAAAACCAAATTAACCCTAAGAAGTCCCAGATATTTCCTTGGAGTTATACTTTCATAGATTTGCGCCTAAGACCCCTAGCTATTCCTGCACGGTATTGGACTGATAGCGTGTCACACATTTAGCCTAATGTAGAACCAATCTATCCAGATATGGTAGATCTAGAAGGTGAGCAATTGATACGTGAGTTATGACCAGGCAAAGTCACAAGTAATATATACATGGATGTTTATGAATATGGGATTACGTCGTCTAAGTGTCCAACGCAAATACAATCACTCGAGCAGAAGAAAGGCCATTTCTCAAAAGACCTCTCTTTACTTCTAACCAAATATCCATCCCTGGTGCACCCAGGCAAGCAGATTCAAATTAAAGTTTAATGGCAATAGTGGAATATAAAGTTTAAATTCTGACAGTAGGGCCATCCTGGAAACCAATCCAAATTCTAGGCAGTGACAGGCGAACACAGATTACCTGCATCATTCTCCCTGGTCCACTCATGCAATAGAAGCATGAGGAAACACTTGAGACGGTTGTTGCTGGAGGACCAAGAAGTGTAGTTCGTATGTACAAGCAGGCGCTCATACTATGGTCCTTTGGTCAAGTAGGTAAACTGGCACTTTGTGAAAAGAAGTTGGAAAAAAAGGTCGCCCCAAACTTTCATGGTGTAAAAAGAGATGCCTACTTAACTTCCCTTCCCAAAAGAAATCTTTATCCAAAGTGAGGCCAATTTTAAAGAATGCTTGTTGACTAAGGCCGATAAAAAAAGGTTCCCAGATCTTTATCCACTTTGTTGACTAAGGCCGATAATCTTCCCATGTATTTAAAATAAAAACAATTCAAGCATTTTAAACAGAACTGCAAATCCAGTATTCGTCTCAATCATACTACTTATATACACTGAACATCTCTGACTTGCTAATCATTTTCTATGAGAAAAGGTTCTCTGCTATTTTTATAAATTAGTTATTTTTTATTCTGCACATTATTTAGCTCACTAACAAGTCAGACCAGTCCAAAATTGGTATCAAAGATAGGATTCACATATTATTCCCAGAAATGTCAAAAGGAATTAGAGACGATACAAATCAAAAGCATTATCCTCTGTAACAGAACCGTATGAGCTATTAGGAAATCGACAGAGTCAATGATATTTTTGGTCTGCTCATATGCCAAATAATAACAGAACAGGAAACCAAATTCATCCATCTTTTGAATCCTCTTGTTACTCATATAATGGTTCAAACCTGCACAGCGCCAACTCTTTTACAACTTCAGGAATCTAAGGAGGACAAAAGAAAACCTGTCTTTTGGACATTTCAGACAGAGCTGGAGAATCTTCCCTTCTTCAGTTGGAATCTTTTGCAAAGTTTAAGAAAGGACAACAAATGTCTAACTTTTATGGAATTCTTCCCTCTTTGACACACTAAATTGCGCTATGCAACAGTACCATTTTTTAAAACCCACTTGACAATGATACAAAACCTCCTACATTTTCTGCCCATGCAACTATAACAACCAGTGAAAGCAAAAAAAGGTATGGCTGACTTATACAGTGCAAAGCTCTCAAGAATCCTTCACAATCATCAGATTGGTGATAAAGATGGAGAAAATTAATGGGAAAGAGAGTCTTCTTTTTCGTGTTGTCAAGAGAACTTAACAAATAAACCTTGTATTTTTCAAGTTGGTAGATATGCCCTTCAGTGTTTGCATCTATGTCTAAAACTCTCGAAGGTCTGGCATAGATACTGGACCCCATCCCTCTTGTAAAACGGATTCTTGCTTCTCATTGAATAAAAATTCTTCCTCCTCTCCAAGGGTGCTTCAGGATCTGGTGGCACACCAAATAGAGGACCATACCATTCTACATGGTATCAGAGCAAGATTAGGATCTCAAATCCCTCCCTTGACGTTATGTGTTCATCTAAAAGGGACGTTCCACTTCTGTTGGATCTGTTGGTATCATGCCCGTATGGCAAGGGACGCATCATCTCTGTAATGTCTCCAAAGAGCGAATCCAGGTGCGATCACTGTAATTCGTTTCCACACTTATTGATTCTACTATTACGGTCTTTGTATTGTTCTTTGAATATATATGTTTGAGACTTGTTCACAAAATCAGTTTTCCGTGAAGTCAATTGTTATTTCCTTAAAATATAGGAGATGTTGCTTCATCTTCTAGAAGAGATTCTACTTCAACGAGAGAGGTTAATCTTGTTCTTGGAGGCACAAGAATATTACTAGAACTTCCTGCAATCCCTTAAGAGTTCAAGCTAACCAGATATAATATGATTCAATGGTCAGAATATATTTGTGAAGTATTGACTGAAAAAGGCATGGTACACCACTTGATAGAGGGGAAATCAGACTCAATGTCATCAGAATTTTGAAGATGGAGAGAAGAGGACGCCCTAATTAAAACTTGGCTGTGGGGAACAATGATTCCCCAAATTAGCCATGATTTTTTCTTCTTAGCCACGGTCGAGGACTTATGGGAGATGGTTCATACCAAATTCTCACAGAAAAATAATGAGGGTCATATATATGGACTTAAGACAAAATTAATGTCCACAATGTACGGGAGTAAATCAGTGATGGAGTGAGTATGCAGGAGAGCTAAAGAATTTATGGTAGGAACTTGACTATTATCTTAGTCTTGATACTGAAAAATCTGTTGGAATTGTTGCATTACGAAATTTTATAGATAGATGGAGAGTGTTTAAATTCTTGGATGGACTTAATTCTGTGTTTGATCAGGTTAGACAATAGATATTGGACTGTGAGAAGAAAACTGATTTAGATGAAGCTATTTTGATTATCTTAAATGAAGAAAGTCGCCAGAAATCGATGATGTCAGTTCCAAAAACTAATAATTCTGCATTTGTGGTTAAACAAGGTGAAACTATGAAAAAGACTGCTGATCAGGCGAAACCATCTCAACATGGTCAAGAGAGGAACTAGAAAACTGACTTTAGAGACAACCTATGGTGTACGTATTGCAGAAAAATACATCACACGAGATATATGCTACAAGTTACATGCCAAATCACCATATTTCAATAATGAAAAATATGGTAGCCAAGTATATTTTACAGCAAATTTACCTATTAATCAGCTGTTAGATTTCAAACAAAATCAACCCAACCATTTCATATAAATGATATAGAATGACTTCAAGCTGAATTGGAACAATTGAAGTCGACGGTGACATAACACTCACCAGTCTCGCAGGGTAAGCGTCATCACTCTTTCGAAATTAAAGCTTCTTCTAGAGATATTTCTAACTCCTGGGTAGTGGACTCACAGGAAACGGACCACATGACTAATTCTTCTCACTATTTCACCAATTACAACACTTGTCTTAGTGATAGAAAAGTCACAACTGCAGATGGATATTTTCTAACTGTTGCAGGTATAGAAGACCTTCGACTTGAACCCCTTGGCATTCTTCCTAATGTTCTTCATATTCCTAAATTATTTACAAACCTTATTTCTGTTAAGAAACTTGTGAGAGATTCCTTTTACCATGCCTTCTTTGACGAAGATATTTGTGTAATATTTGATAAGGAACATCATCAGAGGATTGGAGTTGCTAAAGAACGTGATGGACTATATCTTCTAGAAGGACTGAGCCAAACGTATATCATGAAAACGGATCAATCCATAAAACCTCTAAAAGCTGTCAATAAGATTTGTCTACTTCATCAAAGGATGGGTCATCCCTCGTTAGTACCTTAAAGATTGTTTTTCCTTCTTTGTTTCAAAGAGTGTCTTTCAGCACTCTCAAACTTAATGTGTGTGAATTTTCTAAACACACACGTGTCATTTCACTCTCAAGGAGAAAGGAGTGAATTTTTTTTCTTCCGAATTCATAATGACATTTGGGGACCATGTCCCATCAACGATATTCATGGTAATAAATGGTTTTTTACTTTCATTGATAATTGCACAAAATGCATGTGGGTATTTCTTCTAAAACAAAAGTCTGATGTGTGTGATGTTATTAAATTCTTTTGTACCATGATAAAAATCAATTTGGTACAAGTATCAAAAAATTTAGATCCGACAATGCTAAAGAATATTTTAGTCAAAGTTCTTCAAAGCAAAGGAAATTATATACGAATCTTCTTGTGTGTATACTCCGCAGCAAAATGGTCTAGCCGAAAGGAAAAATAGGCATATTTTTAGAGGTAGCTAGATCTATCCTATTTCAACATCATGCGCCAAATATTTTTTGGGGAGAGGGTAGCCTCACAGCCACATACCTCATTAACCGAATGCCTTCTCGAATCTTAGACTTCCACAGTCCTATAGATTCCTTAGCCCATTTTTTCTCGCACCACCAAATTAACACTAAAATAAAACCAAGAATATTTGGGTGTGTTTCTTTTGTTTACGATCACACTCAGAATAAAGGAAAACTCGCACCAACATCACTTAAATGTATATTTCTTGGTTATGCTATTAATCAAAAAGGGTATAAATGTTACCACCCTCCATCTAGAATTTTTTTTTACTTCTATGGAAGCAACATTTCATGAATCAGTACCTTACTTCAACAAGTCGTCATCTGATGAACAACCTATATTGTCTCCAATCATATTGTTCTACATGAATCCTCTCATCATCTGCAAGTCTACTATTCATTCATATTTCAACTCCTGAAATATCTCATTCTACCCCAGATCCACTTCCTGAAAATTTGAGGTTTGGCAAAATATACTCTAGGAGAGGTGACATTCATGATTCACAAAATGACTAAGATTCTAATGAGGCCTTAGAAAATGTCCAAACATCTACTTCTCCATCGCTAATGATCAGCCAAACCTGCAGTGTGACTCGCTTCCAATTGCCTTGCGAAAACCCATCAGACAATGTACTAGAATATCTCTGAAGCTCTATCCAATTTGAAGTGGAAGCAAGCCATGGACGACGAAATGAGGGCTCTTAAGAAAAATGAAACTCAGGATTTAGTAGCATTACCATTGAATAAGAAAACGGGTGATTGTAAGTTGGTGTATACCATGAAATACAATTATGATGGTTCAATTGAGCAGTAAAAAGCCAAATTAGTTGCTAAAGGTTACACAAGTCTACAGCATTGATTATCAAGAGACTATTTTTTATTGTCAAGACACAAGTCTAAAGGTTGCACACAGGTCGGTGGCAAAAATGGATACTGTCTATTTTTTATTGTCTCTAGTTGTGATTTTCAGTTGGGATATTCAACAATATGACGTTAAAAATGTATTGTTGCATGGTGATCTTATGGAAGAGGTGTATATGACACTACCACCAGGTTATGAGGGTAATCTCTCTTCTAATATTGTTTGTAAATTTAAAAAGTCTCTCTATGGAAAATCTACAAGTAAACCAGCTACTACACCGATTGATCTGAATCACAAATTTTGTATGGAGGGAGAAGTTATAGTTGATCGTGAGATGTATCAAAGGCTTATTGGTCATTTACTCTATTTAACACATAGTCGACTAGACATCTCATATGGAGTGAGTATCTTGAGTCAATGTACACATCAGTCGAAAGAGACCCATTTATATGCAGCATATAGAGTGCTATTACTTAAAGGGCACACCCGGCAAAGGAGTCCTATTTAAACACAGTGAGGAGGTAAATATCGAAATGTTTATAGATGTTGATTATGTTGGGTCAATGATTGACCAGAAATCAACTTCTGGTCATCTCACATTTATTGATGGTAATCTTGTTACTTGGAGAAGTAAAAAACAGAACGTGGTAGCCCATTCAAGTGCTAAAGTAGAACTCAGAGCATTTGCTCAAGGGGTCTGTGAACGGCTATGAGTGAGAAATTTATTTGATGACTACATATTCCTCTATCAGGCCCTATGAAGATTTATCGTGATAATAAGTCAGTAATCAATGTGGTACATAATCCAATACAACATGATCGTACCAAACATGTGGAGATTGATCAGCATTTAATCAAAGAAAAGCTTGAGACAAATGTGATTTGTATACCATACATTTCAACCAAAAATCAGTTAGCAGTTATGGTCACCAAAGGCGTCTCAGGCACATAGCTACAAGAGATTCTTCCCAAGCTAGGAATGGATGATATTCATTCACTAGCTTCAGGGGAAGTGTTGTCAAGAGGATTTAACAAATAGACCCCTTTATTTTTCATGTTGGTAGATATGCCCCTAAGTGTTTGCATCTATGTCTAGAACTCTCAAAGGTCTAGTATAAATACTAGACCATCTCCCTCCTGCAAAACGGATTCTTGTTTTTCATTGAATAAAAATTCTTCTTCCTCTCCAAGGTTGCCTCGGGATCTACCAGCACATTGAATAGAGGACTATACTATTCTACATTTAGTAATCCATGAAAAACTTTAAACACCATTATGGGAATCAGGAATATCTCAACAAATAGAAAACCAGAAAGCTTACTCTAAATGATGGGGAAAACCGAGGAGATTATTTTTTCATATCATCTGTCCCTAAAATGAACATCCAGTCAGGCGATGTGTCATATCATCAGTATAACATTTCAGAGTACATCATCGTGCATACACATTTTATATCAACAATTTTGAAGACATACAGTCCAAAGTGAACGCCTGAACCAATCAAAGAATAGTATCACTGGCACTATCCAATGTGATAACTCGAGAATCACAAGAAAAGAGTAATTCTAAGGTTCACTTAAACACTGACTAGTTGATAGTGTTTATCAGAACTATTTACAGCCTACAATGATATTTGTGTGAAACCCGGTAGGGGTACTTGGAAATGCCTGATTCTGTCCTTCAACGTTAACTGGAAAATATTGTATGAAAATATTTATGGATATGCTAAACAACAAAAGCTGATTGCAATTTCATGACAGCAATACCTTGAGTTTCACAGAGAAATCAGAATGCTTTTCCTTGGAGTCGTTAATGCATGCCAGGGGAACAAGTGTGCATAGGATCTTTATGAGTTCCTGTAGAGTATATGAGACATCATTAAGATGAGAGATTAAAGTGACTTCGAACTTCAATATATTTGTAAGATATGTCAGCAACCAGAAGATTCATGTTTCCAAATAAGGACAATTAGTTAGCACTAATGACATCAAATCTATGTTAACATAAGTTATGATGCAAATCAATAAATAAAAGTTGCCAACTTCTCCAAATGCACTAACTTCTAAATATGAAGTCATCAAAACATCTATGTTCCCTTAGATATTTGGAAACGACGGAGGCACTTACAACCTTTCTTCACACAAATTTATCCATAAATTGAACATAAACATAAAAAAGGAAATATTTCTCCTTTTCGGGATCCAAGGACGGAAAGAAGGAGAATTGGTACTATTCTTATATTTTCTCCTGTATCTTTTAAAAATGTCCTACCACCATCAACAAAACAGAAGGCACATCGGATACAAAACAAAGTGGTTGATTACAAATTGACAAGTCTAGATAATAAAATGTCCACAGAAAGACATTTCTCGCATAAAAAATTAGACAAAAAACCCCAGCCTCTATTAAAGGATCAAATCTATATAACTGAACACTAAAAACTCAAAAAAATTAAGCATAGAAACTTCATTACCTCAAAGTCAAGTAAAGGAGGTCCACTCTCGGTCAACAAGGAGGCCTTGAGAATCTTATGCAGGCTACATGTCGCAAGAAAGGCAATTTCTTGGTCTCTCCTGTAACTATACAGATTTAAATACAAAAGAAACAAGTCTCAGTCGGATACTTAGTGAAGACATCAACAAAGAGTAGCTAAGTGAAGTCCCGATCAAATATAAAACGTCCATGTCTCTTCTTACAGATCCAAGATAGTTTGGACAAGCCTAGGCAGAGCAGCCTTAAGTTGGGAACGAGTAATGAGACCAACCATTTGTCCCAAAGCATCCACAGCTGATAGCCTTACCTGTTATATTTTAATGAAATAAATTATAACAGCAGAAATATAACAAGACAGACCATTTATGATGTATGAAATAGAAGAGCATAAACAGGAAACTGAATTATTTTTCACTGAATATAATAGAAACGTACATAAAAATCAGGGGTATTAGAGAGGAAATAATGACATGATACTCGAGTTTTAATCATAATTTTTTGACTACTTTGACCCAATAAAGATGCTCCTTAAGCAGAAAAATATGAGAATAAGATGCATTTTCCGATCTCTTAGGCCATCCAAAAAACTAACCCAATAGAGGTAACAACCCTAATTCAAGTGTATAAATGGTGAGGAGACCTCACACAAGAAAGTTATTGTCATGCAATATGCTTCAATAAGGTCCAAAAGATAGAAGCATGTATGAACATAAGTGGGCTCATGATCTGGATTATCTGGTCTCATAGGTCTAATAATTGAATCAAAATAATTTAACCATTGAGAACCATAAGAGTCTATGGCGAGAAGACAAGTTCACAAAATAAAATTACAGAATGAAAATAAAAGGGCGTAATATTCCTGTTGAGAATATAAATGTAGTGAAAGATTCATCAAGGGTTCTGTTGGAAGTTCTAGGTCGTAAGAAAATACTGTAAAAGACTGAGGGTGTTTTGCAAAAATTGTCTAGGGTTCCTCCCTATATAATAGATGTTAGAGGTGAATAAATCTTGAGGTGGTTTTCCGCCATTCTCCCCTTTGTCCTCAATGACAGAGGTTTTTCTCCGTTTTCAGCAGGTTCGAGCCAATTTTTTTACTTGGCCAATCCAGAAAAACAGTCTATAAGCAACCCAATATCAGAGTGCAAGGATCTGTTAGTACAAGTTTATCAGACCATTTTCCCTATCCCAAAAATCAGGTTCTAGTAGAAAAAGCAGAACTAAATGCATTGGAATAAGTAGGCATATCCATGGGGTTGACCTATGGACCAACACTGCGGCAGCATCATTTGAGAATGGCAAGACCAGATCACTTGACTACTGACGACTCAAGGACCAACTTACAGAAGCTCTCCAACAGATGACTAACGTGCAGGCTCATTGGACAGCAGGGATAACGTGGCCAACTACATCAAGCATCGCTGCACCAGAATGGCATGGATAGGTGGTTCAAAAGTCATGCAGCTCCCATGGTCCATCACCTCTAACAGTATCGAGCCACTAATCAAAGCCTCACACGCCTATCTAAGGGGAAACGGTAGTGCTCGGATAAGGTCATCTCCCCCCAACTTCTCCTTCTCCTCTGACCTATGCAATGTGACAACACTAATGGTGAGCAAATCATCATGAAGACGTGCCTCCTCCCCTTGTCTCACTTCTTTCCTGCATAACTATCAACAGGGGTGTGAATCCTTAAGTCGGGGCTGTGGTAGGGGAGAGAGGTTTTGAGACCAATGACCTCCTCTCCAGGCCACCATACCTTCAGGTTAGAGGCCTATGTCAAGAAGATCAGCTGCTTGATGGACCACCAACAGGAAAAGCAGAGACTAAAATGAGCTGACTAACTGGATCCAATTTGTCTAGTTGTTCAGGTGCCTAACTAATTTAAAGATCGCAAGTTGCAACCAACATGCAAAATACCATTAAATCGGGTCGAATATGTTAAAGAAATTTCAATATACGATTATAATACCTAACATATAAAATTAATTTATTGAGATACTGATCAATTATTCGAAGCATTGCGCGTAGGCCAGTTTAAAAAATTGGTAATCAAAACCAATACAGTGCAAAGACAAAAAAGAGTTTGAAAAGGCTTCAGACATAAACAATAAATAATATAGGCTTAAATTTTCTACCGAATAATCCCAACTATAGATAGTAATACCTTTAGATCACGAGAGCTGGCCCACACCTTTAACAGAAGTTCAAAAACAGAATTCAAAAATGACCTGTAACAGAGTAAGGTATTTCCATGGGATTATGCCGTGTAGAAGAAATTTAAACTTGACCACTGTGATGGGTATTTTTGGTACAGGGGATATGATGTTAACTTATATTTATATTCATATCAGGACGGTAACTTACATAACAACACTATCATGCAGCCAATCAGAAGGGAAATCCCCACCATACTGCTGTGCAGCTTGACACCAACATTTGAATGCTACGAAAACAAAAACAAGGGTCAAGTTCAAGCCTATGTTACCCAGAAATAAAATAACCACCATAGTGATATACCATTTGCAAAGATTGGCCTCTGGTTATCACGTATGTTACCGAGAATTGGTAATACTCGTGATAGGACATCCTTTAGACGGGGAGTGAACTGCAAAGCTTCAAATGTTATGAGAAAAAAGATTGATTAGCCATTCATAATTATATTACAAATAGGAATTCAGAGGAAAAATAGTATGAAATAAGATGGTCACCTTCAGATGAGGCAAAATCTGCAAGGATTTGAACCATTGCTGGTAGGGCCGAACTAGGACCAGTGAAATGGCGAAAAATTTCCTCCATCATCTTCAAATTCAAAAAAAATAGAACGAAAACGGTCAAATAAATTCTGTAAAAACATATGTTAAAAGAAAGGGAGTGAATGTATGGCTGATAGAAGTCTAGCCAAAAAAGGGCAACAAGACTTGCTTCAGTGAAGCCAAGGTAGAGGATATGATTATATTGTTGACAGACAGAGACTGATGCAAAACTCTTGTCGTATGATTGGTGCAACTTGAACAAGATTATTTCCAATAAAATTTATACAGCCATATTATCTTACCAGGTCAGGCGCATGCGAACCAATTGAAACAAGTAAACTGGCTGCAGATCTTTGCCAGTCGGCATTAAGCTCCTACACCGAAAAGAACAAAACATAGAAAAACACATAGCATCAGTCTCAGTTGTACCCAACAAAAACAAGGAACACAATACAAAAAACACTAACGTATTATCACAATACACAGCATCATCGGACTCTTGTTTTCTGTTTCCTTCTTTCTTGGGGTTCCGTTTTAGGGATAGAGCATTGAGAGGCCACAGAACTAATAGTTGTGCTCTTTGTCTACCAGTAATTTTTTTAATTTTGACGGTAGAGGAAAGGACAGGCTACCACTTTTATTGAAGATAAAATACAACATGACCCAATATACATCACACATCAGACTTGACAAGAGTTACCAGGACTGGAAATACAGAAGGAAATGCAAATGATACAACCAGCATTAATCAAACATCCAGTCACTGCAGGATACCTTGAAGTCAAGCATGAGACTAGAAACAAAATTGTTCAACAAATATTGCAAGAAAATCCTCAAAGATCTGTCCACATTCTGTAAGTCATTTATAGTTAATAAAAATCGCCTCCATCAAAAAGAATTCCCTTATTGAGCACAAATGAAGCTCCATAGTGTTATTTACGGAAATTCTTCATTTGGAATTACAAACTCCGACCAAATTTAAATCAACTTACCATCCTTTAGGATAACACTCAATTCCCATGCACCTCCATTTGCTTTTCAATTATTTTAATCTGAGGAACACCGCAGGAGCTAACAAGCAGAGAAATGGACAAACAGTTTTCTGAATTGACCAGCGATGTTTCCAGAATGCCCAATTGAAAACCAATGAGAGCAATCTCATTGAGCATGGCCCGGTGAGAAAACAGATTTTACAGGTCAAGTAATGGGGTACATTAGCAGAGATGAAACCGCTCAAGTTGTGCACTCAGTATGATGGCAAGTGGCAGGCGGCACAAGAATACCATCCGCTTATCCCGCTTGTCTTGTGTACAACTGACAGTTTATTGAGCAACATGTTTACTAACAGCCAAAGTTTCAAGAGAGAAGTTTTCACCCTTGAGAAAAAGAGGAGACCTTATAGGCAAATGTTTTCTCCCGCTAAAGAAAAATCCTCATGAAAACGGAGAAAACTTGTGCTCTTTTTCATTTGAAAGCAATCCAAATCACAGTACAGGCAGAACTATTGCTTGCAATGGTTCTGCTGGCTATTCGATTGATTTACCCTGTGCTAGGCGAATGACAGAAAGTTTCTTCTTGCCAATCTCTGACAAAGATGTACAACAACAGGAATGATCAAATTTTCTATTGGTACTGCCCTCCCTCATGAGCATTCAAACAGATCACAATGCCATCATAGATGAATATTTATAAAAAAACAAAGACGAAATTTGAGGGCTGCATAAAATGCTGGCAGAAACGTGAGTATGATATCACGAACTATAGATGTACAAATCTCTTGAAAAACCATCGCTAACACCCTCAATAGCTCTCTCAAAACTGAGTAAATCATAGATCTTGTTCATGGCTAAATAGTTAGAGCTGTCCACTGGCTCTAATGTGATGTCAAAAAGGAATCAACCAGCAGTATGCTGTAAATGATCTCTGTCTGTTCCCAGCAATAGTACTATGAACACATAATCATCTTTAATATTCAAGAAGACTATAGGTGACACTCGAAGTTTGCTCAAAGTTCTACTGAATATTGTTCTTCCTCATCTACCTTTTCACAATATGGCAGTCTAATAAGGTGGAGAAATCTTAAACTTATTTCACATTTTTTGATCAATCAAAACTATACACTCCGCATTTCAATAATTACGGAGACATTGAATTATAATCAAATTCCAAGACAACAAAGAAAAGATTTTAAAAAAGGATAAATCGTTCAAAGATCTGCGGAGCCCATAAATCCTCTTCAAAAATGTGTTCAAAGAACTATGCATCCGCAAAAAAGCATTTGCTGTTATAGCATACAACGCAAATGGGGGAAGGAGACCATGATTGAAACATTCATTCATTCATCGATTCAAGGTAGCTTAGCCATCGATTGAAGTGGTAGAAGAGTAGGCTTTTTCAAAACCATATATGCATCATTTTTTTTTTTACATCAAGGTGGTGCTGACCATATCAGTGACCCAACCTCACCAAAATAATAAAATCAGCCCCTTCCTCGTTACAAAAAATTTCCACCGCCACCTTTTGTTCTTATCACACATTGAATAAGAAACTCGACTGGTAGGAAACTTCCTCTTCCAAAAATGTGCTTGTTTATTTTCTTTCCCGATTCCAAATTAGATTGTACGATACAATATTTCGAGATTTTTTATGCTCACGATTTTGGTTAAGGAATGCCTTAAGGATCCAAAGATAAAAGAAAATTCTGGAGGAAATGGAAGGTCTGGTTTACAATGAGAAGTCTCATTAGACGACAGTATGATGTCTGGTTTGAGAATTACTGAAAAGGAATTATTCAAGGAAAAGGACTACCATTTAAATCACTGCCCTTCACTATACAAGGAAACTAGCAAAAGCATTTATAGGATACTTCCACAACTCTTTGTAAACTCTTAAGAAAAAACTCGGGCGGAATGTATTGCTTTCTTTGTCAATTTTTTTGGGAGAAATGGAGTGGATGGTACCACGTTGTGATAAATAAAAATATCGTTATGTATATATATATATATATGAAGAATTATTTTTCTAAAAAGAATTCCCTGTACAAGAACAAAGAACGTACACCAATATAGTGTATGTTACTTTATAGATCCACGACTCTCCAGATGGAAGAGTGAATAATTCATCATTACAAAAAGTAGCATTGCCCACTGTCATTCATCAATTTGGAGAAATCAAATTTGTTTATCTCTTCCTTGTGCCTTGGCATTCTTGTGCATGTGCACTTATTTAACTACATTTATCGATATGTAAAATAATTACATTATCCAGCACATGGGCCTTACATTCCCTACTAAATTGGCTAGTATCCAATTAGAAAACCAAGCAGGTTATGTTCGGCTGCAGATCAACTACTATCTGCTTTACACGATTGTGCCTAAACTTATACATAGAAAAAGTCACATTGGTTTTAAGGTTTATATATCTCCTGGATTACATGCCTGATCATGCAACAAAATACTTGATGATGAAAATGCTGACGTTTCCGTGGTGAGGTGTTAACACTGCCATTTTTTATGAACATCAGCTGGTGTATAAACTGAATACACCAAGTATCTGCCGAACCTTTGGACTTTCAAGTACTCACTGACTGGCATCCGCAGAAAATTCACTTTTGCCAACCAAACCTAGGATATACTGATTGAGCTGTCAAGCTGGAGTAGTATATTTTCACAATATAAGCACGATATTTTGAATACCCCAAAGCGACTCAGTGTATTATTTTCCGATGAAACAAGAATAATGACCCTACTTCGAAACAAATAGATAACTATTCCGATGAGTCAATCCCGGGATCTTCTATTCATTGCACTGCGACTCTACATAAGACTGAAGTGGAAGCTGGAAATGAAACACGAGGGAACATAGAATCAAACAGACCTTGGAAGTGATTATCTCAGAAGTTGCAATCTTGGCAAGACTCATCATGAAGATCTCGTCTGCATCCTTCGTGTCCATAGCTCTAACAGCGCATGCCATAACAGTAAAGAGACCGGCCATGTTTCCAAATCGCTGTACCATATAAATGCACACCAGAGGCCAGACGAAAAAATAATTTACAAGGAAATAAAAATAAAGTATAGCCAAAATAATTCAACGATCATATAAGCTTGATACTAGAAGAAAGTCTCGATACGATAATATGTACCCGGCGACCTCCTCGCGAACCAGCAGAGCAGTAATTTAGGACCAGAATAGGATTCCTGTAGCAAGGGGAACATAGCTGATACAACGACAGAACGCAAATGCGAGGGAGACATGGAACTGCAAATGGTACGGGAGTGACAATTACAGTGGAGCTATCTCCTCTAGAGCCGCAATGGCCGCATCCCTGACCGTCAGCGACTCATCGGCGAGAGAGGCCACCAGAGCCTGCACAGCTTCTGGGATGCGAAAACGAAAACATGAAGGAGAGAAGAAAGTAAGTGTTTCCGGCAAAACAGGACGATAATTCATCAACCATTACCTGCGGCGGGTACAGAGATGGATGAGGAGGCCATGGAAGCGGCCAGGAAGGGGGGGAGAGGAAGGTGATCCAGCGCAGGAGAAACTGTGTAGGAGTGACAACGGAAGCAGGGGGGGAACCCGCGCGCGTGGGCGGAGGAGGATACCGCTCTTTCCCTCGTTCGCCCCGAAACTGACTATTGAATTGAAGGGGCCTCAGAGCGGTTGCTGAGGAGGTGTCGAAGCCAGCGGACAGCAGAGCTAGGGGATTCAAATACAATATTATAAAATTATGAGCCTTTCCTATCATCACATAAAAAACTAGGTTCTTTATGTTTATTCTCCCAGGGAACAACCGAGATCTGGCAGATACATGGCATCACCGTCACATCGGCAATCATTCAACAATCTCTCTCTCTCTCTCTCTCTCTCTCTCTCTCTCTCTCTCTCTCTCTCTCTCTCTCTCTCTCTCTCTCTCTCTCGCTCTGAATCAGTGGAGGGGTAGGCAAAGAAAACCTACCGGTCAAGGTGATGAGCTTTGGCGCTGCTCGCGGTAGAAATACGGCGTGAACATGGTTTCCCAATGAAAGAACACCGAAAGAGCAAGCATTTCCATTCCTTACTGCTAGTAATTTCGAAGCTCGCCTGTTCATCCTGGCATGGTCAAGCTGATAGATAGTCTCCTCCCGGACATACTGCATTCAGAGGAAAATGGTATGTGGAAATGAGACCGTGCTGGCTGTCTCACATTCAGTTGAATGTTTCCGAATGAGGATTACTCTAGCAGATTTTTACCGTCCAAGAAATTTGCCCGATGACTGTCGGTTGAAACCTGGAAGAAATTGATCGCCTGCAGGCTTCTTCTAGTCCGCAGAACGGCGGTTCCTCTGCAAGAAATTAATCTTTTCCTTGGCTCTGTCGTTCCTTTTCACAGATCCGGTTCCAGTTCATGGTGGAATGGCAAGCGTCACTTTCTCAACTAGAACGAAGGCGTCGTATGCCAACCAGTGATGGTTAGAATTGAAACCTCTCGAATCGATAGCAAGGAGAGGGAGTCGAAAAAAACAATTCTGAATGTCACTATCTGGAGATAATGTTCTTGTGATTTCAAGACAACCGCCTCGTTGATCTCAGAGAGGAAGTGAACCCGAGGATGAAATTTAGTTTGCCCATGGAGTTCCAGAAACAAGATCATTCGCCCGTTTGCGATAATGATTACTTTGGAAGAATCATCGGCACTTGAAAATTGAAATCACATCTTCAAACCAAGATGCACCCAAACGTAGAAATTAAAACTTAGCTAGAAAAGCCATCCCTCGAGTCCCAGATAGGAAACCTAGTCCCATTTTCTAGAAACCAGTTCTCCTGGATTCGACCAGAGAAGAGTGAGCTTCTTGCATAAGGTTGAAATCAGTGGATCTATGAGACAATGGCCATTGTGATTTTCTCGGCACACCTTCACATTCTTCAGATCAAGTGGCTGTTGAGGCACTAGCCACTGCCCTCTTGCTATGCGGACAGTAGTTTCAAAGAGGCGCTACCCAAGGAGAGGACCTCAGGATCCACACTGGACAGCCTACTAGCAGCGGCCTAGAAGCAGAGAACAAACCGACCGGCCCATCTCTCTCTCTCTTTTGTGTTTTCTTTGGTCTCTATGAGCCCAATAAGCCCAAGGTAGATCTCACCGAATAGGAAACCGAGGGATTCAAGCAACAGGTCACCACTGACTAGGCTGAGAGCCGACAGCAGCTCAGGGCGCTGACTTAGGCGATCGAAGTTACATCGACAGATGGAGCTCTTCATCTTGTGGGCCGACAAAGAGAAAAATGGGCCCGTAATGTCTGTGGATTGGGAGAATCCAGTCAAGGCCGAGTCAACCCTGGCTCCTGTGTCAAAGGGGGACGTGATGACCCCCAGAGGTTCCTTAATTCCGACTCTCAAGCTTCATGATCTGGAGTTAACTATCAACGACTGTCTTTAGAGCAGTAGCATGGGTGGCGGCTGGAGCCTCCCATGTTCATGGGAGTCAATCTAGAGAGCTGGGTGTTCAAGGCTGAGCTCTATTTCATAACTTATAGACTGATAATCCCTGAGAAACTGTCCATCGCCAACCTCAACCTCAATGGACTGAGATTCTCCTAGTTCAAGTGGGCTGGCGATAGACGAAATTTCCGAAGTTGAGAAGATTTGAAGGCCCACCTTCTCGAAAGATTCAACCCCAAGCTCACGAACACTCTCTGTCAGCACTTGTTGGAGCTCAAACAGCATGGAATAGTAGCCGATTATAGGGAGGATTTCTAGCTATATTCGGGTTTAATCTGGAATATACATGGATAGCACATTCCTCAAGAGCTTGCAGAAGAATATCTAAGCTGGGGTTAGCGTGTTGAACCCCCAAGGCTTGGATGCAATCATAAGAATTGCCCAGTAGGTGGAGTTGAAGATCAACACCCTAGCAGAGATGGGAATAGTCTTCTGTTTCCGCTCCCTTTAGTTTGATGACTCCGGTCCAAGAAACCCAGAGACCAAGCATCAGAGGGCACTTGAGCTCGATATTTCCCACCGAGGAGACGACAGAGCGTCGCGGGGAGCACCTTCAAGTTTGGCTAATGGAATGGAATAGGGACTGCCTGACAAACATTAATGGATTAACTTCGCCATGGCCAAAATTCAAGCTTGATGTGGCTAAGGCCTCTACTTCCGCTACAATGACAAATTCTAGCCAAGACAAAGGTGTAAGAATGAATTATCTTATCTTATTCGCTTCAAATGAGTTGAACTTGCTTTTAGAAGGTCCGGAAACCAGAGAGCCAGGGATCGACGACTTAGTCGGCTTAGAGGATTTAATCAACTTGGCAGTCTCCTTACATTCGTTTGAAGAGTTGCCCACCCACCCGAGGAGAGAAATTCAACAAAAATCTATCACCATCTTTGTCAACAGTGGTGCAACGCGTAAATTTGTCTGGTGCAGGTTAGTCTAAGATCTTGAACTTCTCGTCTCCGACATCACAACCTACCATGTGACTATTGGGATCGGCAATAAGGTAGCGGAATTCAAAATTAGTCAAAGAGTTCCATCAGCTTGCAGACACTGACAATTTGCGAAGATCAGCTGGTCCTATTATTGACCACCTTGGACATCATTCTCAGAATCCAGTGGATGAAGACGACGAGGGTAAGAATTGAGTTTGATTTTGACCACTGAAAGTTGTCTTTCCGTACGAGGATAAGAATTCTATTCTGCGATCTGAATATCAAGTCATTCCCGAAGACATACCTAAGGTGGTATTCTAGATACACGAGGGACAGTTCTAGTCTAGGGTAGTATCATTCAGGCTCTCTAATGCTCCAGCAACCTTCCCGTACTTGATGAATGAGTTATTTAGGCCATTTCTCTAAACAATTGTTCTTATTTTCTTTGATGACATATTAATCTACAACAAGATAGAAGCAGAACACAGAGAACACCTGGTCTAGGTATTCAGTATTCTCAACGAATATCAGCTCCATGTCAACTCACGTGATTATCACTTTGGCTTGTTCAAGAGTGCATACTTAGGCCATTGGGTCTCCAAGTATGGGGTCGTAATAGACCAAGAAAAGGTGGAGGCGAACGTGAGATGACCAATGCCAATCAAGCTCTGAGAGCTCAATGGATTCCTCGAACTAACAAGCTACTATTGGAGGTTCATCACCAACTACGGGCCAAAGACATGGACGTTCACACAACAACCAAAGCACAATGTATTTAGGTGGGGGCTAGAAGTGGATGCAGGCTTCCAAACACTAAAAACAGGCCTCACGACGGCCTTGGTATTGGCTCTTTCGATTTTCAAGAATTCTGAGCTTGAAGCCAACGCCTCTAGTTGAGGGGTCGGGGTTGTTCTGCTGCAGCAAAGGAGATTGATCACCTACTTCAGTAAGGCCATATGAACAATTGAGAAGTTGAAGACGCTCTGTCTTGAGTTCTAGAACTATCGAGTTGTCTTGGCTAGAGCTCTTAGATCTTCAGAGGATCACGGAGAAGAACATAGTTGACCTTCGATTGGCTGACATTTACAACTGAATTCCCTTGAAGTTGGATGAGTACCCACAATATTCATTACAATAAAGGGATAACAAAGGGTGGTGGGTTGTCATTTTTGAGATGCTGGCCTTCATTCCTAAGTTCATACAAGAGTTTTATTGCTCCATAATAGGTGGGCACTCTAGGTTGAAAAGGACTTACCGTTGAATTTTGCAGAATGTTCGTTAGAGAGCCACAAAGATCTATATTTGGAAGTTCATAGCAAGCTGCTTGATCTGTCACAAGGTCGTCTCCTGCAACCTCTACTTATTCTGAAGTGCATTTGGCCTGACATTATGATGAATTTCATCGAAGGCCTACTAGTTTTCAGCAGTTACAATGTGATCCTCATCGTTGTAGATTGCTTGAGCAAATACGTTCATTTTTCTGCTCTACAGTATCCTTTCATTACCAAAGATATAACTTTGTTCTTCATCTGAGACATCACGCAGCTCCATTGATTTCCGGAGTTGATCCTCACTGATAGAGATTGAATTTTCATGGCTCTCTTCCGGCATGAATTCTTCAAACTTCACAGGACAACCCTTCGTCGAACAAGCTCCTACCACCTGCAGATAGATAGATAGTCGGAGGCCATCGACTGTAACCTCAAAACTTACCTCTATTGTTTTGCAGGAGATTGGTTGAAACCATGGAGCAGCTGGGCCATCCAGAGTGGAATCAACGATTTCACTAGTAACGGTCAGCCCAACGGAGGACAAGGGCGACCTATAAGACCATTGGCCATGGAAAGAAGACGGGAGTTCGAACCATTGATCCAGAAGAAGAACAACTCCGATTCGCGCTTACTTTAAGGTAGGAGAAGAAAATGAACAACTATGAAATAATACCAGCGCAGGGAAGGAAAAGCAGTGGGGCTTGTCTCCACCTCCGACGACACTACGTTGAAACATCCATCCCACCACTTGCTCCTTCTCAAGCGTTCGAAGCCGTGGATTCACATCTCAACAGACGTGGAATATTGAAGGCGTATCAAGATCTGAGTCTGTCACGTGTCACGTGCTCCTTCTCAAACGCTCTCTTTTCTGGTGCAAACAGAAAAGAGAGCGCTTCCCACGAAGAACAGTAGATACAATGCCACGTGTGAACCGTGAGGACTGCCACGTGGTCTCCCATTTTATAAACAATTTCCACACGTGTGAACCTCGTAGACGATGACGTCATATTTAGAAAACGACGGATAGTTGACTAAGCTTTATTGGCGTAATTGATGTATTATTATATGCTATTACTCGTCCATTAAATATTAAAAATAAGAAATAATCAGAGGATCCGTACGTTGGCTTTTGATGAAGGGCCCTCTTATTTTTACGAAAGAAAAATAAATACTTAGATTATAAAGGGACTACGTACTTTCAGTAGACTGCATTCAAATTCGTCATTAAAAGGTAGTTAAGCCCTTTGCTTCTCCAGCTTGCATAGCCTCGCCCTAGCTCAATCATCAACACACGATTCCCGATGGAGATTGCCCCGAAAAAATTGCCCATAGCCATGTTATTGGTCACCTCTCTCTCTCTCCCTTGGATGACACATTCGTGCTCCAATATGAAAGCAACTCGAACAAAGACTTTGACTTTTCTCTTCGTCAAGGGGACCCGAGTCTTCTCTCTCTCTCTCTCTCTCTTATTCACGGTTACATACTGAATGGGGCCGTGTGGCGTAAGGTAGGTGGCAGGGACCCACATGCTGACTTTCTCTATAGACTTGGGTGAGCTCGGCCCCCGCCGGTTTAAAGAGCCAGCTCTCGACGGGGAACGTGGCTCGTGGAAGTGGCGTAATGGTTGGCCTTAATTGGCGGATCTCGATGGATGATGGGTTCCTTCAATATAAACGTGAATAATAATTAATTATACGGTTATTTAGAGCGGTGGCCATTGACTTTACTAACTATGGTTAGGCCATTACGCTGCCTCCACGATTTTGTGGCATATTCAGGACATAATTTATTACAAAGTCAAGCTCGCTCGGATCGGGGGTTGAAATCAATACGCGAGATAGAGAGAGAGAGAAAGAGAGAGAAAGAGAGAGAGAAGACTCGGGGAGCCCTCTTCTTGCCCCCCTGCCCCTAATACCGCCGTCGGCTCGCAGAGAAGGCGGATGGTGTGATTAGTTTCAGCCCTTGCATTCCTCACGCCTCTCTCGCCGCCGCCCCACCTCCCATCCTGCGCTAGCAATTCAGCCCGCGTCATGGAATCGCCCGACTCACCCTACACATCTTCCCCAGAAGGTCCTCCGAAGCGGTCTGTGCAGGCCAGATCTCCGGGACCTGGTAAGATCTTGTTCACTTTGCATTGTTATCTCCGAGCGCGATATTTTGTTCTCTTTAAGCAATCCGGATAGGCGCCAAAATCAAGAGCCCAAGATCTGGCCCTGTTGTTTGGTCGTCGCGGTTTCTGCTACTGGCTGGTACTTTTAGACCATCTAAGTTTCAACTTTTGTTCTGATTTCTTCCGTCGGGTATTTTCTGCCCTATTTTTGGCTCATATGTCCAACTTTGTTGGCCTGTATGCGGAAGGGAGTCCCTGAATCATTATTTAAGGGTTTCCCTGGCGTTGCAAAGACCATGCTATCTGTAAACCCTCTAAATATCAGAAAACCATTTTCTGTCACGGACGCCCAACCTTTAGCTCAAGGGTTCGAAGGTGCTAGACGAACAGAATTGTGCAGTAAATGCGTGGAATGTAGCGCCGTGGATCTCGTATGTCACAAATACTGGATCCTGCTCGAACAATTCATAAGGTTGGAAATGAAGTCTGCTTTTCAGGGCCTTGGAGTTTGCTTTTCAAAATGAAGTGGCCAAATGCTCTGACTAAACGTGCCTTCTTCGTCTTAAACTAAAGCACTTTTGTGATAGAATATATGACAGAAGACACCTTAATTTTCTCAGGTCTGGTGTAAATACTAGAAAATGATTGTCTGAGAGAAACCAATGAGAGTAGGTGATGTACCCTGACTGGAAGATATCTCAGGGAGGTCTTCAGAGGCGGCAGTTATGGTCTTTTTCCTCTGGAAATCCTTTGAAAACACCCTTTCCGTTCTCCTAGCTGTTAGTCTGTGTCGCAATGCATGACGCCTGCCAAACCTTGGACATAAGAATTAGGATGTTTCGCTGAACATTTCACTTATGTTGGCTTCTAAAATGCGCAATTTCACTAGCACTTTGCATGGTGGATTCTCCCTTACTACACCTGTGGGTCCTCTGCAACTTGATGGATTTCCTCCTGTCTTTTCTTAGAGAAACGCTCTCCTTGTAGCTTCAATCGTGTTTACGTCAGTCCCTGAAAGTTCGAAAATTTTAGGTAATGCACACATCTGTAATATTTTTTCCTTATTTTAGTTTGGACGATCAACCATCTGATCCATTGAAGATCTACAGCCAACACCTTGAATTTCAGATGGCAAATTTTTTATTAGTTTTCTTTAAAATGATCTTCCAGTTATAAAATTACAGAATGATTTGGAGTCCTGTTTGGATCCTTGTTCGATTGCCTTCACCTAAGAAAGAGTTTTTGGATGCGGGCTAAATTATTGATCATCTGATGGATTTTCATTTATCTTGTTGTATAAGAATCCCTACCAACCAAACCTAGCTGAAGTTAATCCCCGGACTTTATACCAACCCGCACATATCTTTTCGACTACAATGTGTGCATCTCGTAAGGCCAACGAATTCTGATAGCCCGTCCAGTGTGAGAAGAAAAAGGATCTCAGCAGAAGGACCTGCCACACCGTTTGTGGGACTGCAGAATATTGCCACGCACTCGTTACTTACGAACTGAGCAAGCTACGGGAACGTTTCCCGCTTTCAATGTTAAATGAGAAAGCTTCCAGTTGAGCCCTGTTTTTCTTAGCTGGAAAATCAAAATGACTTTGGCTAACTTGTCATTAATTTATTTTTTAGTGCCTCTTTAGCACCTTTTATCTGCACCTGTTTGCTTTGCAGTGATTCGTTAACTAATGTGCTGGTTTTTTCAGATGATAAAGAGAAATCAACATATGTTAGGTTCCTTGTGTCAAACTCAGAAGCTGGATGTATCATTGGAAAGGGTGGATCAACGATCATGGAGTTTCAAACACAGTCAGGAGCTCGCATTCAGTTATCACGTAATCATGAGTTCTTTCCTGGTACATCAGATCGAATTATCATGATTTCTGGGGCATTCCTTGATATAATGAAGGCAATGGAACTCATTCTTCAGAAATTACTTACCGAGGTAATTTCAGTTCTTGTTAGTTGCTTAAAAACATATTCCTTATCTATAGGTCCCAACGTCCTGTGAACTGACCCTGATTTTTACATTTGCCTAACATATTGCTGTAGGAATAAACTTTTTCTTTTCATGATAAACAGGCTGAAGAGGGAACTGACCCTGAGAGTAAATCAAAAGTGAGGATCATTGTCCCAAACAGCTGCTGCGGTGGCATAATTGGGAAAGGAGGCTCTACCATAAAGTAAAAACAGTAGTTCCTTCTTTTTCTTTTGTATTCCCAAAATATCGTTTTATAACTTAGATGTTTTTTACGTAGTAAATAATCAAAAATTTTGTGGTTTTTTTAGTTTTGCACATCTGAGCAGCATATGAAATGCTCACTCTAGTGGCCTACGTTTTGACTAATACGGCTTCTGTATGCTCATGTTTCTATCTTTTGCTGGCGGAAATGTAATACCATGATGCTCCTCTGCTTGGATATGATACTACAATCGTGGAGTAGGCTTGTGGTCGACAGATTTTTAAGGAATCGCCATGCCTAGGTTTTTTCATATTTTTTGGGGAACTTGGCATTTTTGTGTATGCTGACTTTTATCTCCCCAGTAGTCTGGACCTTATTGTGAAAAATTATGAGAGTCAATGTCTCGAGTTGCTTTTGAGGTAGGCTGATGTGCTGTCTTTTGAGACTGGATTGACTTTTTTGTTGAAACATTGTACCAGACATTTGTAAACCTTCCATATGTCAACTTGACAAATTGATTTTTGACTGGGCTTTCATTTGTGTCCCGATCACAACATAAGACTATAATATATCACAAATGAAAGCTTTATGCTCCATGATGTTCAGTGAGCACTGACTGGGTTTTCACTCGTGGTGTCAGCTAGAGAATGGAAGGTCGAGTAAGAGTGCTACTTTGGAAATGACATTTAAACGTGGGGGAGGAAATCTTGTAGGGGCTAAAGGAATCTAGAAAAAAAAAAAAAAATGATCTCAGAGATATATAGCAATGCGTGCTGAATTGCAATTTTCTTTTACCTCCAAAAAATTCAGGTTCAAAGATATCTACTTGTCAATGGTGATTGAAAACATTACGAAAGGACAAGGTATGAAATGCTAACAGTCTAGTGCCTCTGTTCATCCGTCCTGACGGATTTAGCTACCACCAGATTGAGTGGCAGCATGGGGAAAGCCCAAATCACTGATGTTGTTAGTGATTTGGGCTTCAACTTTTAGTAGTCATTACTTTTCAAAGATCTGTTAGTCAAACAACAGGAGGGGACATTGGAAAGTAGCATTTCTTATGTCGTTAAAGGTTCTTTTTTGCCCTCCAGTACGTCATGGACAAGTTTATGACCATTCATTGGATGCACACCCACTGATGTATATATATATATATATATATTATATTATTACTGACTATACCTTTTATTTTTATTTTATCAATCTGCTGATGAGATCGCTTGGTACCCAAATTTTTTTCGTCCTGTAATAGACTTTGTTATTTCAATATAATGCTAATTCAACTACAATGTCTTTGAACAGATCTCTTATTGAAGAATCCCAGGCTGGTATCAAGATATCTCCCCAGGATCATGCTTATGTTGGGTTGAATGACAGACTAGTGACGCTGACAGGGTCTCTGGAGGAGCGGATAAGGGCAATCTGTCTGATTTTGTCAAAATTAGCAGAAGATTCCCATTATTTGCAATCCATAAATTCTCCATATCCGTATGCTGGTATGACGTCAGCATCCTCAAATATTTCTTTAATTAGCCTTTTCTGTTCGAGTACTTCCAAAACAAAACAATACAAAAATCTATTATGCATGTGCCTTTTAGCATATGACTCTATTTATGACATGAGTTGGAGTGTCAGTTTATGTCATGCTAAGTCAACTTTGAATTCCCGGTAATTGTAAGGTTGGGTACTTTTACATCAAAGATATTCTTCCCTAAGCTATCCATGGTAGCGATTAACGTTTCTAACACTCCCTTCCGAATGTAGCCATTGGTTAAAACAACAAAAAAGGCACCTCTTGAGAAGTAGGAAGCAAAAGTTTGATGGTTGGTGCATTGTTTCTATAGCATAGGAAGCCGTTCTACAGGATACAATTGAAGGGTTCGAGCCTATTGTGATTGCTAATTTGTGCTTTCTCCTGTACTTTCTTAGAAACCTTTGATCACATAGTCATTAAATGTCTCACAACATACTCCCTAAGAGAGGATTGAGGATTGCCCCAGACCTCATGAGATTGTTAGCAATGTTTCCTCTAATGATCTCTTGGAGAATGGTCACATTTTAGTGAAGCTTGGAATCGACGAACATCTCAAAAAATTGTTGGGCTCCCTTTAGTCCAGTTGCCTGATTTTCTTATATCCTGGATACGTGGGTTCGCATTTAGGAGGCATGATTTTTATTAACTTATGATCGCACAAAGGGGGTGTAATTAAGTTCTGTGGTTAACATATGAGCCTGCTCCACTCATTAACGACTGTTTTTCGGATTGAATGGTCTAATCCTTTATCGACAAATATTTTCATTCGAAAGTTTATTTTCAGCTGTTTCTCAGTACTTTTGCGAGATATTATTCTGGTTATTATGATAAATTTTTACCGAGGGCACAATTAACCATGGCAACTGCGTTATGCTTGTATTTATCTAGTACTGCACTGATAGCATCCATGATATAACAGTAGTGCTTGATTTGGGCAAATATAAATCGGCAAATCCCATGTCTCTGGGATTCTTAATTCTTATGCCATAAATGTGTGCTTGATAGGTGTCAGAAACTACAATAATTCGAGGACAAGATTTGTTTTACAAAACATTTCATTTGGGGGGGGGGGGGGCACAAAAATAGACTTGCTTTTTTGGAATAGTAGATTCTATCACTCAGGAACACTCAGCTGTTAACCATAGATCTGTTGAATTGGTAACAGACCATAGCTCTCATAGCTTTATCCTTGATTCTCCGTCACAGCTGGACAATCATTTTCGTTGTTGTTTTATTGATCATGTAACTTTTGCCTCCTTCTGTATGGTAACCATAACTTTTTTCGAGGAATAGGCATGTGGAATTTGATTATTGGTTACTTCAACTTGTATATTTAGGTCTTAACTTATCCGGTTTTCATGGTGTTCCGGTTGGGTTCGTGATTCCTTCTGTAGCATACAACACAATAAACTATGGATCAAACGGTGCTGGCGTGAAGTACCAGAATAGCAAGGTTCTATTTTCTCTTAACTCTTGGTCTTATATGTAGTTTTTTATTTTATTTTACTTCGTCTGATTTGTCACTCTGTGCATGAACACGTTTCTACTGATTCTTTGGATCGTTGTGGGTTCCTCTTTTCTGGCTCATCGTTTTTCTAAAAATATTTATATTTTCCTAGCCCTAGAGAACTCTGATAGATGAACTCCTCTGGGTTTCCTCACCTCAAGCGACTGTGTTTATCCTCATTCAGCCACATTGCTTTAAGCCTAGTTGAACCTGCGTGTTTATCATTTCTTAACAAGGTTCATGGTACCCGATATTAAGCTCAATATGGACAATAACATAGAGGAAGGCCATGAGAGAGTGACTACTTGATTTGTATCTAGAAAACGAGGAACTTAATTGGTGAATTCCTCCGGGTTCCTCATCTCCGGAAACTCTGTGGTCCTTGTTCAATCTTTTTATTTTAGCCCTGATTGGTTGGGCATGTTTATCATTTCTCTAGAACATATTAAACATCACCAAAGATAGAACTCCATATGGAGATTAAGAACCAATGAAATAAATTCTTAAGAGGGTTTCCCCATTCTTGGATCTGGGAGGATTATCCTGGGACAAAAAAGTACTCTTTTTTTTTTTTTTTGGAGGGGGGGGAGAGGAATTATAGCTTGCGGTTCCGAGGCATATTAGTTCTAATGTAACTGTGATTTCCAGTCTCTTATCCTCGGATGTTTTAATCATGGTTATTTCCAGGGTCTGATGCCGCAGGCGCGCCCCTCTAGTGGAGCCCATGATGGGCATGCTGATTCAGTCACCATTGGAGTAGCTGATGAGCATATTGGAGCCATAGTTGGTCGCGGGGGGCGGAACATAATGGAGATCAGTCAGGTGCGGCTGTTCTTCCTCTGTTTCTGTTCTCCCAAATCACATATGAATCTGCAAAATTACCTATTCCTTCATCTTCTGGAGACCATCTAATCAAATTGAGGTCTCCAGTCGGTGGTTATCTGAGATGAACCGAACCCGTCAGTTCTGGGATGACGAGGAATGAACCCATCCTTACCATTCTGAGTGCTCTGCAGGCTAGCGGAGCCAAGATCAAGATATCAGATAGAGGAGATTTCATGTCCGGAACGTCTGACAGGTACAGTCGCCCGTCTCGCCGTCTTCCTGCTCAGGCTTGTTCTCACTCTGACCTGGTCCTCTGCCGTGGAACAGGAAGGTGACCATCACGGGAACGCAGGAGGCGATTCGCGCGGCCGAGACCATGATCATGCACAAGATCTCCTCCAGCTCCGAGAGGTGATGCCGAGATTTCACCGACTCATCCGTCTGCTCGGGGAAGCCCTATATTTCTTTGTAGCCTCTGCTTTTCTTCTTCTTCTTCTTCTTCTTTTCAAATGACGCACTCTCGATTCATGTTTTGGGGAAGTTATGTCCTGACGACGCCCTAGCTAATGGGGGAGATCTCTCTCTCCACGACGTTTTGTAGAAGTGGTTTCTGATGAGGGATCGTTAAGGTGGCCGAGCCTCGCTGCTTTGCTCCTGTTTCTTCTCTGCTCACTGCGGAGGCCTCCGGTTAGGGTTCCTCTGGTACGCTCCTCCGGTTAGGGTTTCCCCCCACCGGCGATCAGTTTCAGAAGGACCATGAAGACGTTGAGGAAGGACCCAGAAAAGGGCCCACATTTGAGATTTCTTGCGGTGCATTTTTTGCCGAATCTGGCAAAGAAATCCAGCGAGACCGAAAGCACGCTGAGCCCTTCACCTCAGATGTGTTCACCACAGTGAGATATAAATAGCCATACACGGCCGAAATTTAACATAGTGCATCAAAATTATCAAATTTAATACATTTATATATGATTATTTTTTTTTCTACAAGCTGCAACCTGGTGATCATTATAAATGGAAAAGGACTTAAAAATAAAAAAATGAGGATATTCATCAGCACCCAGAAAACAGACAATATGATTTTTTGACCTGATCAGTGCAAGTCAAACTTGGTCCCATAGTGCAGAAAAAGTCAGCTACCGAGTCTTTTGACCAATTAGGAGATTATCATCTTGCCGTTCTAAGCTAGAACAATGTAACAAAGGGACACTAATTACTTGTTAGCAAAATAGAACAATAGCCATCATCAGTAGATTCGAATCGCAATAAATCTTGCATAAGCTAGGCAAAATCTCGTGAAACCTTCAATTTATATTTCCTACACCTTAATTTTTTAGTTTTATTAATTTTATTATTTAAAAAAATTAAAACGTACCTCTCAAACTATTGAATCAAGGTCATAAGATCCTCATCTTGCGTAGTTTTTATGATATTACCTGTTTTACCATACAATAAACACTCAATTGCACTACCTTGACATCAATCTCAGAATGAATGCAGAACCATCAGGGAGAGTTCATGACAATCACATGAGGAGAGATACCATACAGTTTCAATCTACTTATGATTAGCATACATGAGCTCACAATCTACACATATAAATAATGAAGTGAATAAAATATGATCACGTTAAGTATTAAAAATAACAGGTACTTAATGACACTTGGAGACTAATAATAACATATCGAATTTTCTTTATTAGGCTACACATTATTGGTCATAACTAAGGTCAAAGGTTTCTATTATTGAACCCAATGTCTCTTTCTATTAGGGCCCTCACTCACGGTGGTAGGCCTAGAGCAAGTGCCTTAATTAAACAATCTTCATAGTTTCGTCGAACTTATCTTGTCCGATGACCCAGGGGCCCCGACAGGAAGCACGACTATAGTCTGCCCTCGCCTCCTCAGTACCGGAGCTCACCTAGTTACGGCATCTACGTTCCCATGAACGGTAAAATATCGAGAATTACTACAAATATTTGCTCACTAGATGGTAACATTGCACAGGGAGTTGCCGATCAATTCTTTCTCTTGATGGCGGAGATGGAGCTAGTTCCAACAAGCATTTCTCGTAACCTCCACCCGAATCTCCGGGGGGGAGACCTGGCCGGAGGAGCAGCCGCCGCCGGCAGCGTGGTCCGGGAAGAGGGCGAGGTGACCCACGAGCTTGTCCTTCCTGGAGAAGGACGTCCCGCAGGAGCACCGCCACCGGAGGCGGTTGCAGTGCTTCTCGTGGGTCCGGAGGTCGGAAACCACAGCGAACTTCTTCCTGTTGCACCGGTTGCAGATGTACATCTTTGGGCAGTGGCTCCTCCTGTAGTGGTTCTTCACGCACACCATAGACTTGAGGGGCTGGAACTTGGGGTGCTTCATGTTCCACCTGCAACCCTCCTGGGGGCACGAGTACTTCCTCATCGATCCGCCACCGGCGCCGGCGGGGCTCGCGAGAGCGGCTCTCGTCTTGTACTCCTCGCCGTGGGCTCGCATGTGCATCCTCAGGTTGGCGTCCCGCTTGAAGCCCTTGCCGCAGACATGGCAGTGGTGGGTGTACTTGGCCAGCAGATCAGCGGCGTCCAGCTCCACGATCTCGCTCGCCGCCGGCGAGAGCTTGCCGGGCTCGTCAGCGAAGAGTTTATCTCGGTACCCGCCTGCGCCGAGGGCAATCTGCTGCAGGGAGAACATCATCGACGAGGCCGTGAGGATGATCTCCTTGACGACGGAGCCGGCGCCGGCGACAGCCATGGCTGCGGCCGATTCCTGGTCGACTCCCTTGTGTGAGACCACAAAGCCGGCGATGGAGCCCAACTGGTCGACCTTATCTCTGAGGATGGAGATAGAGGACAAGAGGGTGCCGCAGGGCTCCTCCTCGCCGTGGAGCAACGCAGGCGGGGAGATGAGTCCGTGCTGGTTTTGCAGGAAGCACAGGGCGGCGGGCTCTGAGAGCACGCTGTCCATCATCTTCCCGGCGAAAATGAGCTGGGGCTGGGCTCGCGTCTCCCTTCTTCCTCACGGATGGGGTAGATTCAGCGGCATCTCCATTCAGAAGACGATGGCGCGGGGAGGAATCTTGTGCGGCGGAAGGGTCACTGCCTGTGAGCATGATTGGTTTTTCTCAACAAATTAACCATATGCGAAAATTAACACCGTGCTGGCGCGAAGACTTCATCTCTGCTCGTTCGCTCCCGGTTTTGCATCGTCTGCAATGCACTGCACGTGTTTTACTTTTGGGCCAATGCCCGTCTTTACCTACCACTGGCATCCGCAAAAAAAAAAAATGACGCTATTTTTTAAAAAATTAAAAGCCTCAATTTCATCTCTGGTGCGAAATATACCTGCCGCTGCAACTGTAAACCGCTGCCGAAAAGTTCCGCCCGGAGTTTCATGTTGATAAAATGCCTAAAATGCAGGCGGCATGGCGATGGCGGTTATGATGGTTGTATTTTATGTTATGTTTTTAAGAAAAGTGATGATGTTGTTAAAGGAAAAAGAAGAAGGTTATGTATGTTTTGTTTTAAAAGGAAAAGAAAAGGTTTTATTTTATTTTGTTAAAGAAGGTATGAAAAAAGGTTTTATGGTTATTTTATGGCGGGAAAAGGTTGTTAAAAGAAAGAAGAGAGAGAGAGAGAGAGAGAGGGAGGGAGGGAGAGAGAGAGAAAGAGGTAATCCGGTCAGGACAACGAAAGTGGGCTTAAATTATACTAAAACTTTGTGATAGGATCGTTTTCCCTATGATGTGCTATATTCAGGAATGCCTAGAAAATCTTGGAATGTTTTATTGACCTGGTTGTCTTATTCCAACTGTGCTATATTAAATGGGGGCATAATGGGAATTCTCATGCAGATATTTGAGATAGATATTCATTTTTTGAAAGAGTAAGACGAAGAATCAATAAATGTGATAAAATTAGGTTGGACTTTCTCCATGGAACCCGCCCATTTCTTATTTAATTTTTAAATATGTAAATTCTACGAAATATAGTAATTTAATTAACCATTCTTGTTCATGGACAAAGGTTCCGTCTTTGAGACTCTCCTGATGGCAAATCTGAGCAAGCTTCTTGTTTTGGTCTGGAATGGGCTGATGGGTCACTTGGCCCAGGTGAAGGCACCTCGAGAGCCCCATAAAAACCCTAGACGGGGATCCCCCGGAGGACAGTGGGCGAACGTGTCGTCGCGAGGGAATGGCTTTCCGTGGGTCGTTCTCGAGATCGCTATTCGCCTCCGCAAGATCATCCTTCCGGTCGTCGGCTCCGCTCCCCCGCCAGCGCCCGGGACACACGACGGGACCTCGCCTTCCTGCCTCTGGAACTCGCCGGTGAGGTTTTCTGAATGCCCGCTAGAAGCATTCAGATCTCTTTGGGCGAAATCCATTAGAGTTATGCTCGTGCTTTTGCTCCACTGCAGGCCTCTGGCGGCATTGGGCTGCTCTCAGTCCCTGTTGCCGCTGCACAGCGTGGTGGCCGCCACCCGTCTCACCTCCCACCTCTCGGTGAACGCTCGAGCGTGCTTTGAGCTCTCTCAGGGTACCTTCTGCCGCACTTGTCAAGATCGCTAGTACCCTTTCTTTGTGAGTCATGTCGTCTATCTTGCCGCCTCTAGAACTGTAGAGCGTAGGGCCAGCACGATGCATTCTTTGTCTGCCTGTCGATTTGATTAATTCTATCTATTTAGTTGACGAGCACGATTTTGACTCTTTGGGCGATCTGCATCTCTCATCTTCTCTCATGCTCTTTCTTTGGCGTTGACTATCGGGTTTCATTGCTGGTGCGGGAGGCAAGGGGAGGTCCTTTCTCAGAAGGGCTTCTTCCACAGAGCACGATCCCATGGGTAGATGACGGAAGGGACATTGAAGAAAACTCGGCAAAAGGGATCGTTCCCTCCCGAGCGACTGATTCCTTCTTGGAGCATGGATTCTGTCTGGGGAGCTCGTTTTCACTGGAGAAGCAAGTGTTTAGAGAGTTACATGCCACCCTTTCGATGATCCTGCCACCATGATCTCCCAGAACCATAACAAATCGTTAGAACCCTAGGCGTTGACTTTTACTCGAAAATATTTTCTATTTCCAGGAAATGAGAAGAGGGTGTATCATCATTATAAACCAGCTAACCTTCCCAATGTGACCTATATAATCAGAAGTAAAGTGCCTAACATGCATGAGCTTGTGAATGATGATCTTGGGCTTTTGCTATACTCGCAGAGCCAACATGTGGTGTGCATTTCTGAGGAATAAAACCGCAGATTATCAAGCGGTTGATTATCTTATCGACTAAAAATCATCACTTTTTGCCTCTTTTTTTCTTTTCCTGAAGTGGGTTTCTCTCCCCCACACACCCCATAGCTTCTTTTTTTTTTGTTGTTGAAAATCTGACGCAAATCAGGTTTTTTTTTAAGTTTGAGAATATTATTTATTCGCCAAAATTGAGTATTTTATTGGGCTAACTTGGATTGTGCTAGATTGTTGATTATGATTATGCATATAAGATATCGGCCTCGTATGCCTGCTGAGATCAGATCTTGCTGTTGATGCAGTCACTTGAGCAGCCTGGAGGCGAAAAGGAAAAAAAAAAGAAATAGAAAAGAAGGAAAAGAAATGCTGGTGGGGAGAAGAGTCTCTCCGTCTCTCTCTGTCTCTCTCTGTCTCTGTGCTGTTGGGGGCCCATTTCTCAGGAGAATTCTACCGGGTCTCTGTGGCCTTGAGACATTTTATTTACTAACTCTTTCTCTGAAGGCTTGGGAGAGCCAAGTCAACGAGCCCCTTTGACTCTTGCCGTCCTTTTAGATTGGATAAGGCTTCAGCCGTGGAGATTACTCAAGGAGTCTTCTTGCAGCTTTTTACCCTTCTTCTTTTGGTGCCCTTCCTTGAATGCACTCGGATTGGGTCTTCTGTTCTTCCCGAAAGAGAGAGAGAGAGTAGGGGAGCTATGGCTGCTGAGTTGACCTCGAAGGGATCAGAATTTACGCTTCCGGTTTTAATTGGTAACTAATATCGGATGGGTCGTCTGTTAAAAGGATGCCCAGATTGGAAAATTATTGGGGCTTTCACTTTAATGAAACCCGGGTACAGATAAAGGTGGCAAATTTGCCGACATTGTCTCTGGTTCAGGAGACAAACGGAGGGATAATGTCAAATAATTGCGCGTTCAATAGACGACTCGCCATTTATTCTGGTGTTCGGACAAGGAGCGGTCGATCGGGACCCCAAAGTCAAAGCTCTTGACTACGGCGGGTCGTCAGGGGTAAAATGGGAATCCTGCAGGAGGAAGCTACCGCAGCCGAGTGGAGTACTCTGCCTTCTTCCGCAAGAAAGCAAGCTCTTTTCCTCCTTTTCCAATCCTCTTCCTCTCTCTGTCTCTGTCTCTGTCTCTGTCTCTCTCTCTCTCTCTCGCTCTGTTTCTCCTGCTGGTTCGCCGTGAGGCGATCGATGAGCTCTGGACAGAAGCAGGGACCACGAGCACCGGCGGCGGCCCTCGCGCCGGGCTTCCGGTTCCACCCCACGGACGAGGAGCTCGTCGGGTACTACCTGAAGCGGAAGATCTCCGGGAAGCCGTTCCGCGTGGATGCCATCTCCGACGTCGACCTGTACAAGTCGGAGCCATGGGACCTCCCTGGGAAGTCCCGGATCCAGAGCAGGGACATGGAGTGGTACTTCTTCAGCGCTCTGGACAAGAAGTACGCCAATCGCTCCCGCACCAACCGAGCGACGGGATCGGGCTACTGGAAGACCACCGGCAAGGACCGCCCCATCTTCCGCGGGGGCCGCCCCACCGGGATGAAGAAGACGCTGGTCTTTCACATCGGCCGCGCCCCCAAGGGCGAGCGCACCAACTGGGTCATGCACGAGTACCGCCTCGAGGACGATGAGCTCGCCCGCGCCGGAATCGCCCAGGTCAGTCGGTCCCTCTGAATCTTCCCCCGTCCTCGTTTTGGAGGTGTGGATAATTCATCCTCGTTTTGCCCTAATTTGGTTTGGTCTCAATCCGCAGGATGCGTTCGTCGTCTGCCGGGTGTTCCACAAGAAAGGGCCTGGCCCCCAGAACGGCGCGCAGTACGGGGCGCCCTTCGTGGAGGAGGAGTGGGAAGGGGACGGGGGGGAGCCCGTCGTTGAGGAGGACGACGGAGAGGTCACCTTGAAGCTCATCGATGCTCCCCTGGTCGCGGACATGGATGAATTCGAGCAGGTCGGTGTCCTATTCCCATCACAATTTTAGGCTTCTTCCGAATTGAGAAATTATCTTTTTTCTTGGTGTGAATTTCCTGCCGGTGAATCTTTTTTTTGCATGCTCGATAGATGATCATTGGTGCTCGTATGATCAGGTCTTTTGCCCTCGATTCCCACTTTAGAGATTCATCATCCTCATCATCATTCGGCCTGAACCAAGGGTTGACCGGGGACCCGGAATAACCGGTAGATTTAACTCTATGTATGGTCGTATTTTTCTGGCTCTTCGCTCTGATTCATATCTCTAGTAGACTCCCATCAGGTTCCTATAGACATCAGATCAGCCAAGAAAGTCAGTCCATAGACTTCAACTCAGTGGTTTGACTTTTTCTCCCCTAAAGCAGATGCTCAGCCAGGATAAATCCATAGATTTATGCATTGTGATTTATTTTTTCAGAATATTGCTTCCCTTTTATCATCTTATATACTTTTCAAGAATTTATCTTGCGAACTTGGGCATAATTTAAATCCAGAGATATGCATTGTAATTTATTTTTCAGCATATTGTAACCTAAATCCTTAGATATTAGGTCACCCCGGAAGTCAGTCCATTGACTTACTCTGGACCAGTGGTTTGACTTTTTTTCTTCCCTAAAGCAGATACTCGGCCAGGATAATCCATAGATCTATGAATTGTAATTTATTTTTTCAGCATATTGTAACTTAAATCCATAGATATTAGCCCACCCCGGAAGTCAGTCCATTGACTTACTGTGGATCAGTGGTTTGACATTTTTTTCTTCCCTGAAGCAGATACTCGGCCAGGATAAATCCACATTGGAATTTATTTTCTCATCAAATTCAAATTGCTTCCATGTTATCATCTCATACTTTCCAAGAATTTATCTCGCGAACTTGAACTTTAATTGCTTTTTATTCATCCCATCAGACTCAGGACGGGAGCGTGCAAGATCAAACTGACCTCGTCGATTTCAACAGCCTGATCGCGATTTGCGATGGCCAGGTACTCGCTGGCGCCATGGATGGCAACATCGGAGATTATGGGCAGTTGACCGACCAGAGCCAGGGCCTCCCACTTGTCGACGACGAATTTCTGGAGCTGAATGATTTCGCGCCTTCGCCTGTTGGCACCACTCATCCGGAGGAGGCTCCTCCGAGCCTGCCCAACGGCTCAGATTCTGATATTTCCAATCTCGGCATCATCCCCGAGCAGGAGGCGCTCACCATTGAAGACATCTTTAACTCTGTCGTGGAAGTTCATGGCTTCTCTGAACTCTTCCCAATGGACCAGGCAGCGGATGGCAGCAGCTACCTGGAAGTTAATGACATATTGGGAACTGAGCCTAGGCACTATTCGCCTCCCGGAGTCAACGGAAATGAGGAGGAGCTGTTCTTCGATGCCCCCACTCTCTACCCAGAAGCCAATTTCCTGGATTCTCTGGCCTCCGGGTCTGGCGAGCCGGATCTGGTGGACGAACTCATCGCTTACTTTGATGCCACAGAGAACATGGCGCCCTCCGAGGCTGGGCCCTCTGCGTCGAATGATCCAGTGGTAAGTCTGCCGCCATCGGAGGGATGCGGTTGGATCCCCTGCTGCCCGGACGAATCCCTAAAGTGTCTGCTGTTCTTCCTCAATATAGGTGAACCGCGACGATCTCCAAGCCCGCCGAGAATCTCCGCAGACTCCGGAATTCACTCCTCCCCGAGGTGTCGACTTCGTCAATGAACTGGGTACATATATTTCCTCCCCAATAAGTCAAACCCCCAATTTCCGGCAAAAATGTTCGATCCAGGAGCAGTGTTCTGGCTCCACGTTTCTTATTTGGGCATTTCTCACCAGAAATCCTTTCAAAATTTTCTGGTACAGCCGATGGCCGAGCCAGGGGGGTATTCTCCGAGCGCCTTATCAGCATGCTGGGTGCGATTTCCTCCCCGCCGGCGTTGGCGGCGGAGGAGGGCGCCGCTGATGCGTCTCTGGAGAAAAACCTAGCGGCATTCTCACCCGGCTCCATCCGCGTCACCCCTGCGATCATCCAGAGCTGGCGGGTGGAGAAGAACGCCGGCGACGTGGGCTTCCTCGCCTACGGCGGCTTCGAGAAGCCGCCAAAGAACATCGGGCTCCTCTCCTTCATCCAGCGCAATAGCTTCCACCTCCTCTTCCTCTCCGTCCTCCTCCTTGCGGCGAGCTTCAAGATCTGCGTCTGCGTCTACTCCCGCTAGACCTCTCTCCGGCCACCATCTCCCTGTACTGGACGATCATTCCGGCGTGGGTATAATTAAATTAGCTCGTGATCTTGCTGATCATTCATCTTCCCCGGAAGCTGCAAAGCTTGACGAACCAACGACGAGCTATCTTCTTGCTGGAGGAGAGAAATTTCAGGGTTCTTGGGGGTGGGAAGAACAATGAATCTTTCAGGGGTTCTCGGGGAAGATGCGCTGGATGAAGGCGAGGAAGCGGCGGGAGTAGAGAAGAGGGTCAACGGCGGAGATGGAGAGGGAATCGAACTTGAGGGACTTGTAGGCGTGTTCGATCTTCTTGCCGGTGTTGTACTCCTGTAGTATGTCGATGATGCCCAGGTAGAGGACGACGTCGTAGACCTCGTGGAACAGCTCGCTCTCGCTCTCGTCCTCCGCCGGGAGCTGCTCCGCCCTCGCTGGCATGTTCACCCCCAGCTGGATCTGAAGCCTGCCCATCAATCACCACCCCCGCAGGTTCAATGCGCCATCGCCGCCGGCCGCGCCGCGGCCCTTTTCTTTCTTTAGGGAATGAAAGGATGAGTACCTCGCAGTGCCGGGGAGGAGGAGGTCTACTTCTTCGTCGCCGATGGCGGAAGCTCGGAGGCGGCTGCCCCTGATGTGAGGGCCGACGACGACGCTGTTCTCCTCGTTCCCCCGGGGGATCAGAACGAGGCCCTGCGGGTAGTTGGAGATTTCGTCGTCTTGGGGATCTGCAAAAATGGGCGATCGTCAAAAGATGAGATTGATACCTATATCGATGCGAAGTAGCCCATGAAGAACAAAATGTCAACGCAAGATCCTACAGTCTGGACATGGGTTCAAGGAGTTGACCAACCCCAGAGTATGTTTCCAAATGAAACATGAATATATTACAGATGAATCCATACTAAGCTCCAGGACTTTATGAATCCCTCAAAGGCTTATGATAAAAATCATTATCTTCTGGTAGAAAAAAAATCTTCTGATATGAAACCACTCAACTCCACCTTGCAATTTCCAGAAATAAATGGAAGTTATATATGAGGTATTGATCATATAGTTGTAGCAACTACAAATTTTTCCACGAAAATAAATGGGATGTGTAGATAAAAAAAATATCAATGGTATATAATTCCAATATGTATGGTTTAAGAAAAAAATTATAATATAAAGATAGCGTGATGAAAACTCATGTGAATGGGGGATGCATGGAGCCAAGCTCACCTTCTTCAGAAACAATGGCTAAGCCGTCAGAGGCCGCACTCTGAAGATGATTCCCATGGGACCGCAGGTGCTGTGGGGCTCGATAATGCACACCCAGCAGGAGGCTGTAGTCCATTATATGCTGCATCTCCAGAAACTGGCTGTCGATCTCAATCTGCCTGAGATTAAATGGGCCAAAAAAAAAAAAAAAAAAAAAGCAATCCAGTGAAACCTCACATATCCGAGAGAATCACATGGGCTTCCACAAGGTTTCCACCATGTTTGATTTAATGGGTCGAAGATTTTTCTTCTTAATTTCTTTTTCTCCGAGAAAATAAGAACAAAAGCCATTGACAGACGGGTAGGAAAGGAGAGGTTGCAGACCTGAGAAGAACATCTCGCCAAGAGGGTTCCAGATAGAAACAGTAGTTCAGATCCAGATCCTTCAGGGTCGTATTCTCATCGATCTCAACCTTGTCCGTTGAGCGTCCTAACGAGGATCCCTTCAGGTCGTATCTCCGATGTATCCTCAGCGCCGTGCAGAACATGTTCCCCATGACCACGAACCGGAACTGCAAGACACCAGGTTTCGAGTGTAAGTGCCGTGCAAAGCCAAGAGGGCGACGATGGCCATGGGGGATTGATATGAAGAGCGGCAGGCTGGCATGTGCATCACCTTCTGGCCACTAGAAGGCTTCACGCGATGGAGACCAAAGAACTTGGTTATCAACGTATTATCATACGTACGGACATGATGGTAGTAATTTGGGAGCATTCGCAAGAGAACCTGCATAATTACGCCCAGAGTCAGCTCATCTCTCGCTTGAAAATAATAACAATAATAATAACAACAACGGAGCGTCCAGAGCGTCCACAAATATGAGTAGATAAGAAGGGTAGAACCGATCACATTCCTCGTGCTTTTGAGTCATTCGTAAATCATAAGAAAGAATATCATGGACAAGACGTTAGGAGATCATTTTGTAGAATTTTAGATTTTTTTTTTATTGAATCGGCAGCTTCTGTTCTTGGGTGTTTGACAGGGAAACGAAAGAGAATATTTCATTAAGATGCAGTCCTGTATAAAGGAGACAGGGGTCCCAATGAGTTATGACTAAATATCAACCATTTCTGACACTTCTTCCTCAGGTTAGAGCATATATATATATATAGATATATGTCCGTTATTCCCAGTTTCTTTACATAAGATTGAGGCATGAATACAGGTCAATTACTTTGTAGATGAATCTCAAGTGGAAGCCAAGCTAAGGACTGGGAATTTAAAGTCATGGTCTTATTAAGCAAAATGCCACGCCAAAGTTATATAAAGAGTTTGGCTCATATAATATTTTGTTTATGATGGCCGAATAACACTGATTTGCAGGGAATTAATCATATGAATGAGAGACTGTTGTAGTGGGATTTTCCATGCTTTTATTTTTCTTTTTGTCTTGATTTTTCAATTTATTTCATAGAATGAGCCTATTAGTGAATCAGGTTATCAGGGCTGGTCTAAATCCGGATCTTCCCCATTGGCCATGGTCAGTGTAATTACATCCTTCTAGCGAAAGAACAACCTTGATTGTCAGAAAATTGATCTCATAGTAAAATATTATTAATTATATAATGAACCGCATACACATTTAGATGCAGATCAAAGGCACAAGATAATTCATGAGATGAACCTCGATTGATGAGCTTTTGGGTTGAAGTCCCTTTCTCAATAAAACAGGATGAAGTTCACTCAACAAGCTTTTTTTTGCCTTTATATCTTATCTTACTTATTTTCTCGTAGAATAATTCATTTTATTAAAAACCCTTTCTCTAAGTAATTATCTCTTCAGGGAGTAGGATATCAAAATCTAAAACAACATATCACTCTAAATAGAACCATAAAAAGCAAATAACAGCCCCTTTTAATTGGTTACCTTAGAGCACATCAAAAAATACATTCCCAAAACCTTAGGTGGCTGGAATCATTTGATTATTTTAAAATAAAGCCCACGAATTTTCGAAAAAGAGAAGAAATAACCTGGACTTCCGATTTCCGTAGGGTCTTGATCATGAAACGGTCATCCTGGGAAAGGAAGAACACGCTACCACTCTTTCCCGGAGATGAAAGCTCCCTAAGTGCAGCGCTTCCACAAATGGACACCATATAATCCGCAGCATCAAGCTTAAACATCTCTCGCAAATTTCTGCATGCAACACAGAGACAGACTATTGATGTAGAATATTCTGCACAAATAAAAAACATGTATAGTGAAAACAAGAAAAATAACCAAACACTGAACTTGGTGAAAATCCCAAGATGGGCTTAAAGAGTGAAATAGGTTTGGGGTTTACCAAATAATCATAAATTTCCATAGCCACCGTAGGATAACTTCTCAACTTGTTACATTTTGTTTTGTACATAGGATTTTTTTCCAACCTATTTCCCCATTCGGGTCACATTACTCCCTTTGTGACTTTGAACAGAGAATTTTCTCATAGAAAGATTGATAAAATTTAGGCGGTGTGAAATAGGAAGTTGAAATTTTCGAGGATAGCTGCGGTATCATAGACCAGCAATCAAAAAATACAAATCGTTTTGTCTAAATAATGGAATGTTATAAAACATGAAATGCAGGCATCATGTAGAAAAAAATTCGGGGGAAAATAATGAGTGACAAATAATGTCCAATCCTGGAAGATAATTGGTCCAGGTTCATCTAAAAGAAATGATCGTACCTTGTCAATGTAATAGCTGTATTAAGCCACGATTCTAACAGATTTGACTGGTTTAGCCCACTTCGTGACAACCAAATTCAACAGGATGAGGGCAGGTGAAAGAGACAACAGAGGAAAAGAAGGGGATGATCCTATTTCTCTTCACTTGTGAGGTCAGGCCTACTTTTTCCATGTAGATGATGATCCTTCTATAATTATCGTTCAAATCTGTGTCTCGAATGTAATCCTGCAATAAGATCTTTGCGTTCCTCCATATTTTCTTTAACCATTCCATTGTAAACGGCATTTCATCTTTTAAGATAAGAACCGAGTCTACTTCAATCATTCAAGAATTTCCATACTATGTGTTTAACATTTTTTTTTTCAGATTTACTAGACCCAATAGCATCTATTTTCACCATTCTGTACAGATAACCACTGAAAATGGGTTTTTATTCTCAAACCCCATTTTAATGGCCTTAAACCAACTAACAGTCATTTAGTAGGTCTGAGCATAGTAAGTAAATGCTGTTAATTTTATAGACAAGGGCATGTAATCACCTGAAAACCATTGGACAGTAGTCCTTCCATTTGAAATCTTCAGCATGGTGCGAAGGTGTCAGTTGAGACCCTGCCTTGGGAAAACTCATCCAAAAACTCGCAGAAGGGCCAAAATCTGATGCACGAACTTCACGCCTCTGAATAGGCGTAATTTTCCCAACTGTATACCTATGCATTAGAACGAAACAGCCAGCTATAAGCACCATCAATGGAATTGTTACCCTAGTCTCAAATCATATTCTTTAATTCTTTCTTGAAGGAACATCAAAATAATCTTTGTCGAGAATCAGTGAGTATTTCAGGAAACCTAAAAAGTTGTCTACTAAAGCTAAAATTTTGATAATAAATGAAGTAAATTACAATCCAGTAGATAAAACTTAGGGACATCATGCTACAGTGTTTCAGTTATCAATTTTTCCTGCACACATTTCTTAGAATAGGTATTACACGCAGTCATGGTATTAGTTTTCTCAGTACAACGCCAGTAAGTTGAAAAATTACAAAGCATCTTTTAACTTCCATTACTACTAATGAAGAATCTATAGGTGTAAGATTGAATGGGTATAGAAACCCACCAGAAAGATGTTTTTCCCTCTATCTCAGTCGACCTCATTTCAATTCAAGAAACGAAGAACCCACAAAACTCTTATCGGACACAGAGAGGAAAGACTGGATATAAGAAAAAAAATCATCTCCTCTATGAAACTGATAAAGGAAGAACTAGTGAAAAAGCAAAAAACAGAGTATTTTATAAATGACCCGACATCAGTCATACAGCTTTTGGGGGGGCATATCACCATTTGTTTTTTCCATACACTTGTAGGCGTTGGGACATCCCACACACCCCCCCCCCCTCCCAAAAAAAGAAAAAAAGAAAAAAAAAGACCCAGAAAAAAGGATTTCTCATGGTCTTCCCAGCAGAGAAAGTCAACCGGCTATGACATAAGTGACCCCTGACCGGTCATGCCATTTCAGAGGAAAATCAGTATTTTTTTTCCGTTGACTCCGTATCCATTGGTCCGTCTTCCAACACCCCCCTTCCCCCTAGTAGGCAAAAAGAATGTCCCATATGTCTTTCGCACCAGAGAAAGTTGGTCTGATTATTATCATTAATTTAGCAATTCGCATCCTTCATCAAAACCCCTTTTTTTGGCGCATCTACAGCATTCAGATTGCTGCCTTTGTGCATGAGAGAACTTTCCGTGTCAGCTTGTACCTTTCTTTTGATCATAGATTGATTTTATAAAAAAGCATCCATTGATCGAGCATTTTGCCAATCCAAAATGCAACAATTACTATAACATGTTCAGCCACTCAATGCTAGAAGAAAGCATTGAACCAACATATAATGACTAGGTTGGACGCGATGCACACCTCTGGATGCAAATGTTGTGGCCACACAAGCCTCAAGGTTAAAAATGAGGCACGTCATATAGGAGAGGTCTAAATGAAACATTTACTGTATATAATGATACAGTTAGGTAACCTGAATACTGTCCATACTAAGAAATCAGAACTCAGATGATCAGATGTTTCTTTTATGGATTGAAAGTTAACCAAAAATCAGGATATTTCGAGCGAGTCGACTCAAGTTTCCTCAAACCAGCAAACTATGGTAAGAATAATTTTTTTATTTCAAGATGGGTAAGGACGTATAGAGATGAAGGTTTTGAATAAGGTGGAAGTTAGTAACAGTGTGATCAGATCACCTACCAACAAATGTGATTCAAAAGATCCTTCATGATTACGATTGTGATAAACTCAGGGAGATTAACTTCTGTTAGAAGTCACAACCGAAACCACAATTAGATAAGAATTCTGACCATATAAGAATGTATGAGAAAATATTTGCACATGACTAACTTATATCAATTAGAAAAAGAGTTCCTACCTTGACACGATGACAATGTCCTTAGGATAAGCGTTTTCTACAGGAGGTGATAGACTGTGACGAGGTTGTTGAGTTTATTCATAATGAAAGTACGACGTTACTGTACAATCAATAGTACATGAGAACTATATTGAGGCATAAATCAATGTCAGTCTACGTCTCCAAAAGGCAAGAATAATAAATGCGTCCGAGAAAGTGAAACTTTTAAAGATAATGTAAGACAAGAATGAAAATCGACATGGTAAATGAAGATTGCCTGATCCCGAGTTGTAGACTGAGCATTAAATCGTAACTCCTATGGCCTTTAATTATCGCCTCCCCTTGCTTTTTATCCTTTACTAGTTTCTTATGGCGCCTTTTGATTCTTTTCGATGTTGAGAAAAAGCAATCATTTAACACCAGTTCACTGATTAAAACGCCTTGGACATATTCTCTTTCCAGGATTGGAAATTTTAATTCCACCGCCTTCTCATCACTTTGTAAGGTGGTTTCACCAGAAAATGACATAGCACGTCCAAGAACTTTTTCAATAGTCACCTCCAAACTCCAGCGTCTTTCCAAGAATGCATTACTACTAGATTGCTGATTAAATTTTAACGGGTTTCTGTTGGGGGCATTGCGAGATGAGCTAGTTCCCGATCGACGAGTATCATTAACCTTCATATTTCCCGCATCCATAGAAGAAAAATGAAGAATACGTGAACCATGATTCTGCCTTTTTAAATCAGGTATAAGCCCTCTTTTCCTGAGAGCATTAAGATAGAATTCCTCAGCTACCGGAGGTTTGCTTCCTTTTGGATAGAAAACACCCTTTCCATCCTTCAGGCCCCTGGTCCATGTACCAATGTAACAGTCCCCTTCGGTCCATGTATAGACTCCAAATCCATGCGCCATGCCATCTGACCAGCTACCTTCGTAAGAGTCCCCATTGTTCCAGGTAAGAGTCCCTTTCCCAGACATTTTACCTCCCTTCATGTGACCAATATACACATTTCCATTGACCCAGGTATACTTACCGGGCCCCTCTACTGCTCCTTGAATCCAGGAACCTTCAAAGACATCTCCATTGGGATGAGTCTGACAACCAAGCCCATGCTTGAGACTAAGTTTCCAGCGCCCCTTGTAAGTTCCATCGTTTCCATTATATGTGCCTGTTCCATGCATGTAGCCACCGGAAAACTCCCCCTCATAAAGAGCCCCAGAAGGCCATGATATCTTACCATTCCCATGCCTCATCCCCATTCTCCATTCACCCTCGTAAATGCACCCATCTGACCAAATGTACTTCCCTGTTCCATGAGGCGCATTGCCCAGCAACGTCCCAACATAGGATTCCCCATTGTGTAGCACAAAATCACCATATCTAAGCCCAAGTTCATTGCCTGAAATGCTTGGAAGTTCTTCTTCATGAAGAGAATGGGTATCCAGAGTAGCTATGTCAGAAGAAGATAGTATTCCTTCCACATCACCAGCAAGGGCCACAGGGATTGACATGCATAATGGCCCTCTAAGGCTTCAAGCCCTTTGAAGGTGTTAAACCTTGCTCATTCAACTGGACAAAAAGAACGATATAGAAAACATCAGTAACATTACACAAAAGATACTGGTGACAAATATGACATCAATGATTTTCAAGAGTTCACAGTCCTATGTCATGATAATTAAATGCAATATACATATAATGGATAGTACGGCACAACTTTGGGGGGATAAAGAAGAAGGTTTTTCCAATCCAATCGGATGGGTTGCACTAATAGCTACAGGGCTCATGGGAACCCTTCAATTTCTCCAACTTAAAGTACGCTCCTTCCTGGAAAGTGAGATGGATGATAGCAAAAAAGTCGTGCATTATGTTTCCAAATTCAATTTGAGAGTGTTCTTGAAATAATAGCTAGCCTCACATCAAGGTCTAGATTAAAAAAGAAAGTGTGGTCTCTTTCAGGCCCAATATAAACTATCCTCCTTTTGGAAACTATGGAACCAAATCTCTCTCTTTTCAGTTTTAGATAGACATCAGAGATGAATGGAAAGGAAAGGAAAGAGAGTCTGGATTCTTCTGTTAGAATCAAACTTCAGAAATGACTTCATATCAAATATCTCGAGACCATATAGTCCAGAGGATAAATATATTTCAGAATATTTAGCAACGCAAATGTCTGGGAATGCAAAAACTAAATCCGATTTACAGGTTGTAATCTGATCATCTTTGATTGATCCAAATAATGTAGACCATGCATAAAGTTGCATTGCTTTCTAGCGAAACAAGCATCTTGATTTATCCTCGTACATCATATTATCAAATTGGGAAAATCCGTGGATGTTAACTTCTGGTTCAAAATGCACTATGGGAGACTAAACCAGCCTACAAGGAATTTAAACATGGGTTATTGAATAACTTTCCTAAAGAACCAGATGAAAGCATCCAATTTTAATTTGTCACCCATGGAACTGAAGTGAGAAATGATTTAAGTGACTCAAACAGTCTTAGATATTTTATTCTTAGCCAAGCAAAAAAATTATAAAAACAAATTGAAGCATGGACAAAATGAAGCAGCAGCTATACTTGAGTTTCTAAATGTTTTTGGATAATATTGCTATGAGTTGTGTTTAGCTCCAAAATGAGAAGAATCTAATCGGTAGATTAAAAATAATATAATATATTGTTATTTGTACAAATGTACTACATCAGGATCCGCGTGTCAGTAACAAGTTAACATAACTATTGGATACTTGAATGAGCTTTCATCATATAGTGAGAAGCCATGCATATCACCATTCTGGGATTTAAATTTTATCCATTAGGTTTAAAATTCGTATTTCTCTATTGTTCAGAAAAGGAAAATGTCTTTCAAAGTGCTTACTTTCATGGGTCATGGTTAATCAAAGTTCCTTCCTCTCTCAGTAGAATTGTATCATGTAAATGGCTCATGCACTCCATATTATCGTCTAATAAAAATGCTTATGTATCTGATTTGGAAAATGACAATGAGAGAGATATTCCTCAAGGTACACAATTCTAATCTTCTCATGCAGAGTACATGCACCACTAGAACTTAAAAGATATGATAGCGGAACTGATAGATTTGAAAAGGTAACTCCTCAAAAGACTGATGGCAATGATTTTCATAGATATTATACAGAATATCTTTGGCTAATGAGTGCTTTCTCACCAATTAGAAATCTGAAAACTGGCCTAAAATTGATTCCCATATCGATGGTCCCATTTTAGTAACTGAAGATGATCAACATTGCCTATCTAATAGATCCCACGGTTACCTTTACGAAGAAGTTTTTTGAAACATGCTGCTTTTGACTGTTACAATAAAAAATTGTATAATTTTAACAGATCCCTTCATCACCCACTTACACTGACGATATTGGCCTAGAGAAGGGGGAAGAATCTCCTCGGTAAAACCCTTCATTCCTATCGAGCTCTTAACAAGCATCTAGGGAATGAATTATCCAATATTGAATCAGGAAATAAGTCTAAGTCGTCTTCTACATCCATCTCATGGTGCATACATCGACGGAGGATACAACAAGAGAAACCGATTGGGTTGAAAACCACTCACTCACAGACGTCCCTTCACCTGCTCTCCTCCACATCGTAAATGAATGCCTTAACAAATTACTGATAGAAGAAAACTAGTGGTATGCACCGTCATCCCCAATCCCTGTTCTCTCCCCTAATTTCCAAGAAGAAAAATAGACTCCTCCCCGTCAACATGGACGAATTCAGCGCAAAAAAAGTCAGGGGACCTCCTGGCAACCAATTCAACCCAATGGTGACAAAGCACCTCCCGCTCTCCGAAAGAAAACAGGATAGCCAGCGCACCAAATCAAGACGAGGAATCCATACCCCGATCTGTCCAGCGGGCAGATCACATCAAGCTTCGGCGCCACTGCAAGAACATTAAATCGGAATATCCGTCCACCAAACCGGCTCAGAAAGACTGAACAGCAGAGCCGACGTAGCACAGAGAGAGAGAGAGAGAGAGAGAGAGAGAGAGAGAGAGAGAGAGAGAGAGAGAGAGAGAGAGAGGAAGAATCAAATAAATCAAGGAGAAACAATCGGAGATGGGGGCTCTCCTAAAAAGGAGCGACTTGGCCTGGTCGAGACAGAACAGTTGCCACAGTTTGTCTGTCGTTCAGGGTGGGAGAGAAGAAAAAGAATGCAAAAGGGAGTAACACCGTGAATCGGGCAAATAGAAGCACAGCATCAGGCAGAGCTCCTCTCATCACATGCTACTCCATATATACAGCAGACAGACCCCATCTCCCACCCGCCCCCACCACTCCCTCCCATCATCATCTCCTCCCTCCCCCGGTGATTTCTGCATCTCACCGATCTCGGTAACTTAGAACTTGAGGCTAAAACCCCGGAAAAGCACGACCGGCTCGACTACTCGACCGGGCGGTCTAATAAACTCGGCCGGTTGGACCCCCTTACCTGAAACGGGGGGATATCATCACCGCCCAGTGAAGCAGCCTACCCGGGAAGCAACGGAGCGGCGACCCAAGACCCTGCACCGAGTCCATCGAACGGCAAAGATTTGATGAGGGACGAGCATATTGCCGGTACCGCTTTACTCTGGGAACTCCGCCAGGAAACGCACCGTGATAGCCGGACCTACACGCGTCAGCGTCATGACGGGTCACGCGTCTCTGATTTTTTTTATTTTGGGAAAAATAAAAAGTCCCGCGGTCGGTCGTTTTATCGAAGTTACCAGAACGGGGAGTTTGGCCAGATTTGTATGTGGGCCCCAGGCCGCCGCCCGCTTGCCCAGCGACCGTCCCAGTTGACCCCATCGATGGGACGTGGCGCTCCATGATCGACGACCGAAAAGTCTCGGTCGGCCGGCCCCACAACCGACCGCGCACGTGCCGTCCTTGGCAGCGGTCCCACACGGCGACCGTTTTGGACACGGAGCAACATGCTCGGGGCGTGGGGCCCAATAACGACGTAGCAATGTCTATGGTTTAGATGTGTCCACGTCACTCTACTGTACTCGTTACAGGCGAAAAAATATCTCCGCTCCAGAGAAACGACTGTTAATAGTCAGCCGCGTACACGTGGCAGGTCGTTCACTTAATGGGCCGGCCCAATACTATGGATTGTCAGCTGCTATGATTGTGGGCCAGCCCAGTTAATCAACAGGCTTCTCATTGCTAGGCTCAATCCTCAGCCGAATTCTATGATTCATTAGGACCCCATAGGATGTGAGAAGGAAGTGTTTGAAGAAAACGACAGGATATAGATGATATTTATTTATTCTTTCATTTAGTACCTTGGTAAATCCCTTTTTCTTTTAGAAATGTGCCATAAAAATGATTTACTAACTGACAAACGTTAAGTGAATTGAAGAATTGACCCATTGCAGTTGACCTTTCCACCCCCCTTATTAGCAACTGCCCTAGATTGGATATGTTCCTTAGACTCCTCAATTTAGGTTTTCCTAACCCAATTTAGGTTAATTTAGTCCCCCAATGTGTCATTTTATTTTAGAATTGTCTCATAGATTCAAACTTGTAGTATCAATTTCATAAGTGGTGTCTCTTGAGAGGAGATCTAATGACACTATCAGACTAAAGCATATTAGGGTTTGATATTCTCACCAAAGGCAGCTTGCTTCTTGAGCATGGTAGAGAACGATATTGTGAGTATATTTTTCAAAATAGTAAGCTCCAGCATTGTAAATTTGATAGACATATGATCTTAAACTGGTTCAAAGTCAATGTGATTTTAGTGATAGGAAAAGAGATATGTTGTATCCTTTCTAAAAATGGAATATTTCTTGTAGGATTTTATCTCAATGTGAGCACATATATATGGATTATATGTTATGGAGCTATCATTAAGTTATTTTTTTTCTAAAGTGATATATTAATGATAAATAAGGGATTATAATGTTTCTCATAAGTAAGGGGTTAAATATGTGTAGAGACTAAGTCATTTCTAATTTTATGATAAGTAACATTAGAAATTGACACCAGGAGAATAGGAGGAAATCATATTTAGTTAGAGTTATACCTGAAGTATCCCATCAGTATTGGAGGAAAATCATAAGTTTCCAACAACTCTAGTATGCTGATCTAGAAGGTCAAAACCTTCAGCTCACATTGGAAATGGAGATGGATTTAGGTATATTTTTATGTTCACTCTTGTTCTCCGGGACAACATTCTATACCTTCGTTTAAATTTACAGGTCATCTTCTCTCTCTCTCTCTCTCTCTCTCTCTCTCTCTCTCTCTCTCTATATATATATATATATATATATATATATATATATATAATATCTACCTATATATGTCTATTTTTACTCTTTCAGACTCTTCTCCCTCTCCTTCCTCTCTCTCTCTTCTTCCCTTTAGGTGACGGCTTCCGCCCGGCGTGTGGGTAGCCGGGGCAATAAGGGGAGAGGAAAGGTGAAGTAGGCGTCACCTTTGCTCCCTTCGGGTTATCACCATGGGCAAGTAGGCGTCAGCTCACCGGCCTCACACCTGCTTCAGAAGTAGAGAGAGAGAGAGAGAGAGCCAATCGGCACCTTTGCAAGTAATAGCAGATCGGGGAGGAAGAGTGGTCGCTCAGCCAAGGGAGTTGTTGGGTTGCTTAGGCCAGGAGGAGGAAGCCAATTATGTTCATCGAAAGTCAACTGACTGTTAATTTCGTCGACTGGTGTGGCTAATCCTTTGACTAAGAAAAGATAATATCAGTGATGGCAACCCACTATGGCGGCGACGGCCAAGACGGGTGGCGGGTGGTCGCCAGCGAAGGGGAAGCCCTCGTGGTCGGAGGGTGCGGGGAGGTTTAGGTCCACGCAGAGGAAGCTCCTCCGCTGCTCCTTCTTCGCCTCCTGAGTTTCTCCGGCGATCGCCGACCGGTGGCGCCTCATGTGGCCCCCCAAGGCCTGGCCGGACGCGAACTCCGATCCACATATCGAGCAGTGGTGCACTCTGGGCTTCCCGCCGGCGGATTCCGCCGGCGCCGGGATGGCCTTCCTGTGCCTGTTCCAGTGCCCCTGTGCAAGGAGGATGAGGCAGTTGGCCATGTCTTCCTCTCCGGCAGTACTTCCCGACGACTCGCCGGTGCAGGAGGAGGCCGGAGAGGCCGCCGGAGGAGCCGGAAGGGCCCTCCGCCGCTTGGTTCTCTTCCCCTTGACGACGGCGCCGCCACCGTTGTTCACTGCCGCCATGGCTGTGGCCTCTGCAGAGGACGGATAACGTGGGGGATGAGAGGGAGGAAGACGAAGGGTTCGTGGGGAGAGGGTTGCTGTACTTATAAAAGTGGGCTGAGCGGCGCCAGCTGCCTCGCCGATGCGACCAAGCTCAAGTTACAGTTGGACACGCAAACCAAGCAGCATATGATCTTATAATGGCGTCATTAACTGGTTCTCTATCGAGTATCTTCTGCTGTCTTTCAGGGCTTCTGTCATTTGTGTAAGAACCAGGATAAACACGCAGAGAGAGAGAGAGAGAGAGAGAGAGAGAGAGAGAGAGAGAGCGGTAGAGAGAGAGAAAGTGAGATTCGGTTGGCTTTGAAGCAAACCCAGTACAACCTTTTCTCCAACGATTCTCGTCGCCATTGATGAGCAAGGCTGGAACTGCGGAAAATACGCCTCTCTCTCTCTCTCTCTCTCTGGCTGCGTATTTAGTTGCTGGATCTGTTGGGCTTGTGAGGGGCTGCGAAGCTTCATTGATTACTTGTGGTTACCAACCAACGCAGCTGCTCCTTCCCCAGTCGTAGTGGAGAAGATGTCATAATTAGGAAACGCCCCCCCTCTCTCTCTCTTTATATATATTTAGATCTGATAATTAACTTTCCATCTTTATCCACACGAAATGGGCACACCAGACCCACTCACACGAGACAGGGAGAGAGGCGTTGGAGAGTGGGCGGGATGGGGTAAACTTGGCGTGACGGAGTCTTCGGTTGGGTTATGTGGAGCACGCAAGGGGTAGCGGAGGAGCCTTACAGGGTGACGGCGGCGGCGGCATGTACCGCCAAGCGGCGGAAGAAAGGGATGGACACCGGCGGTGGACTTGATTCCCCGGCGGCGCCGCCAGCGTTGCCGCGTCTTTCAATCACCCAGTGACGGCGTTTACAAGCCACCACTCTGCTCACTAAATGCGGCCCCCCACACACAAAACTGCCCCTCCGCCCATTCTTGGTCCGAAGGGCCCAGAGACAACAGAGAGAGAGAGAGAGAGAGAGAGAGAGACGACTGTTGAAGCTCACGCCCCCCGAAGTCAACGTTTTGTGCCATCTGGTAAACTGTTCGAGGAATTCCCCAATATGGCCAAAGCCCACGTCATCACATCAACCTCTCATATCCAACCATAGGACTCAAAAGTCAAAAGTCAGCGTCACGAAAATCGAGGACTCAGCCACCGTGGGCCCGCAACGTACAACCGATCCAATTGCAGGAATCCCCGCCGTTGGGTCGTCGCCTGGCGCTGGAAAATGAAAACAGGGGCGGACGTGGCAGGCGACTTTCCGAAAAACCATTGTTGACCTGAACCAGGGGTCCTGCTTCTCTCTGGGTTCTAGAATCTCGTGGTCACAGAGTCAGCTGAAATTTCTTCATTTCATTTCCCCGTAGTCCAAACAGCTCCCTCGAACTTTCCACAAACGGAGGCACGGGGACCATGGGAATTACCTTATGATCCCCCATTGGCTGCCAAGTCAGACTCCTTGCCTGTTTATGTCTACATACTTTGCAGTAGATATGAAGCTCTGTTACGGACCTTCAATGCATGAAAAGAAGAATAAGAAGAAGACGAAGAGGGTTTTTTCTGAGACTCAGTAAAAAATAGGGTTATTTTTTTTCTGACCCCCCCAGAAAAAAAAAAGAAAATAAACCAATTAAACTAGCGTTGAGTCTCTATTTTTTCATTGAACTCCAAGATCCCCAAGAATAGCAGACTTCATTTTAGTCAACCTCATTATGAATAATTAGCATCTAATTTTATCTAAAAAAGGCTAAAAGATCAACAGATAGAGAGAGAGAGAGAGAGAGAGAGAGAGAGTAAATTGAAATAAAGTTTTTTTCCAAATTAATTTAGGCCCTAATTATTCTTAATTAGGCTGAGGGGCTCAAAAGTCAAATGAAGAACAGAGGGGCCAGTCACAGATTGAACTACTTTGTGGGGGATCTCAGGCATAAATGATCCCTAGAATGCTCACCTTTGCGGCGTATGACCTCCAGTCCGTGTTCGAAATCTGGGTGGAGAGGCTTCTAAGATATCTAGACCACACTTCAGCAATGGCTGGTCCTTCTTCCACTGGAAGGCCAGAAGCGAGCCAGTTCTCAGCAAGAACAAGGCGGATGTACACCTTGAAGAAGTCACAATTCTTGTCCTTCACATTAACCGATGATAATGATCTTAGAATGCCCACAGGATTAGCGCCCTGCAATGCATTAAACTAATCAAGGGGCTAGAAATTCTGAAGGAAATGGATCGAAATGCTCAGAGAAAGCTGATATTTCTTGGCTTCCTGCGTACTTCATCAGATTTTCTTAATCCCCGCCATATTTTCCTGCATCAAACGAAGATGGGCTTCCCCATCTTTCCATATAAACCAATCAAGCATGAAGAAAATAGAAAAATGGCACAAGAGCAGGCAACATTGGTCTAATGGGATTGCTGGGTGGGAAGTTCCCAATGATTGTTAGCATTGTGTACTAATCAGTCAGAGGGGAACTCACAGGATTGCCCATGCTATGTGTTAGAATCTGCCACGACACTTGACTCCTCAGGCCCCTAGTACGCTCATCGACTCCTGAGATGCATTCCACAATCCGAAAACAGTTGAGATCCTTAGGGGCCCTGTTTTTAGAAGAAGCTAAAGCCGTCAATGAATATTTGAGGAAAGGAGAAGGGAAACCAGACGTGGACAGAAAGAAAGCTACTTCCCAGCTAAGAATATCATAAATTTAGCATCTAGTTGAACTTCTTTTCCCACCTTCTCGAAAGAGGCACTAGCTGTCAGCTGCCTCTTTCAGACAGTCAACCCAATTGACTTTGGAAGATTTACACTCTAAAAAGAGATGAAATGGGAGCGATTACTGCCCAATAAAATATAGATATATGGAGCAAGAGTGTTCAGGGCTCAACAAAATAAATGAAATAGTATTGGTTTCATTTACTGGTAAACCTTTTTCTAGTTTGCGATTCAATTTTCACCTGATTTTATGGGCACGAATCACATCCATTAAAACAACACAAAAATAGAAAACTCCGAGACCCAGAAACAGAGAGATATATGGAAGATTGATGGAGATTGTGTGAAAAAGAAGGATGATTTGTTCATTAATGACTGAATCACAACAATCAAGAAAGAAGCTTTGTATCACCTGCTGGCAATTGAAGTTGCAATCTTCTCAGAGCTCATGAGCCACTCTTCGTCTGTGAAGAAGGTAATGATGGATAGCATACACTCGCTCAAAAGGAAAGACAGCCCTTGAAGCTGACGGTCTAAGAATAGCCAAATAATTATATCAAAGAGCTCTTCCACTTCTGAAGTTGAGAATATAGGACAGGGATTCCTGGGGATGCAAAAACAATTGCAAAGTCCATCAGGGAGAAGAATGGTATAAAGATAACACCAGGGGTTTTAGTTGACTAAAACTAGAATTTTGGTATATTTGAAATTCTGCACACAAGAAGGTACTCGTAGCAATCAGGGGACTAAAAGAAATAAGATGCATAACGATTTCGGTTGACTGATGAAGAAGGATGTTCAGGAAGAACTCCTTTTTCAGGACGATTGTTTACCCATACCAAAAAAAAATGCAAAACATAAGATTATTACCTCATTTTACAGAAAGTAGCAACCAGTTTGAGCCAACATCTGATGTTTACTGGTGGGCCACAGATTTCAGAAGCTGAAACAAGGTCAAAGTCAGAAGTAAATTGCATGTGCAGGTGTTTCTCAATATGAATCAAAGACGCCAGGTTCTCATACTAAATGAAGGTGGGTACTCAACAACGAGGATAAAATAAGGCACAAAAACATTCAAAAAGACACTGGAAACTTATATTAAAGCCTGTCATTACCACGATATTCATAATATCCTACTATTTTATTTTGCAAGAGTCATTGAATTTCCACATTGTGACGGAAATTTATTTCTTACAAAAAAATTGTATGCAGATTTACACTCCATTTAAAGCTTGAATGGAATAATCTTATACTTTCAACAAACATAAATATTATAGAAGTATTGTTTTTACGAAAATTCTGCCAGAATCCAACAGTTTGCAATTCGGGCTGATTACTTGGATAACCTCAACAATGTTTTTACAGTCTACACCTTTCCATAGCATGAACCAAACGGATACTGCTGGAAAATAAACAAGACGACACTGCTTTCAAGACACATAAATGAACATTGATACATTGGATAAAAGTGGGCTAGTTGGAGGTGCTCATGAAGACAAAGCAAGTTGTTTTGATCTACAAAAACAAAAAAAGACGAAATGCCATAAGGAAGAAAGATTTATGAGTGATTTCTAAGTGCCACGTCATGCCTACAGACTGCAACAAAAATACAGACATGAAAATAAAAGAAGATAATGATGAAAATAATAAGCGAGTCTAGTTTCTCATCAGTAACTCTTTATGCTTACTGTTCAAATTAATTGAAACTGAAACAAAAAACTCTAGAGCTAACCATTGTCCACAGAAGCTGAAGGCGACAAAGTACCATGACTGTATCCAAAGATTTCGAGAGCATCTTTTAGTTGTGCAAAGCTAGGGAACCACGTAAGTCCAACTGTGGGCTTGTTGACCTGTATTTGTGAGAACACGCACTAAGATACCTGGATGTGTCCATTACAACGTGAGCATCATACTTACCTCAACCTCTGTTGGAAGAATACTACACCAAAAGTCACATCCAGATTCTTGAACATCCACCTTGGAGGAATGCAATGCTGAGAATGGAAGTTATGACTGAAGAATAAGAAATGTATACATATTTAAGCAACATGTAAAAGGCCATAGTGGAAAAAAAATACTGGCCTTGATAAAACGTCCACGATGCCAAACAGTCTTCAACAGAACCACACAAAAAAACTAAATTTAATAGCCACCCGTCCACTAATAAACCCTCCAGAAATGCTTCTCCTTCAAGAAAGTAGAGACCATAATGAGATGGAAAAAGAAATGGAGAAAAACCTCGTCGCTACACTAGGGGTAGGGGGTTAATAGACTAGGCGAGCTGCCTCTCTCAAATAATTAGATTAGTCCTGATGGTCAAATATCCAGGATGCGACATTCAAATTTTATATAAATTGCAGACAGACAAGACCTTTCATTCTTAGTAGGTGGAATAAGTAAAAAAAGATGACAGAACAAAAGATACAACTCTCTGCAAAATATTGTGAACGCGTTGACAGAGAAAAATACAATACTGGAGGTGTGGCAATGCTACCCAGAGATGATGCTGTGATATTTTTGACAAAAAAGAAACTCTTTGATGCCTGAAACTGTACGACGGCTATTCCATGCGGTTACTTGTGACATGTTCAAAGCCAGGAGTTTAAGGTATGAAGCATTGCAAAGATCATCTGGTTGCACACCTCGTACATATTTCTTGCATATTAATGGTGCCATAAAGTCGAGATTTCAAGGTTTCTAACGTCAAAACAAAACACGAGGACCATTTCATGCTCTTCTGAAACGACACAATGTTTAAAAATAATGTGATAGAAAGATGCATAAGTAAAATAGTAAGGAGGAATCTGGGGGAATACACAATAGTTGTGTTGGGTCACATTTAAAGCCTCTCGATTCCATTTTACCAGAACGTCATCAAATTTGGAGGGGGGAGAAACTAGGGAGGGGCCAATGAGGAAAAAAGATACACAGATCTCCATCCGAACTTATGAAATAAAATTTAAAGATGTGAATTAAAAATAAATTTAAAAATAATAAAATAATAAAATTTCAAAATTATTTGGATCCAGAGTTCTGATTCTTCTATAAACTATGAGATTCTAAAACACATTTTGACGAGATTATGGTGTTACAAAAGTTGAAAAAGGAACAGCAAGATCACAAGTGGTATCAAAAAGTCAGAACTGGAAGAGGACAATAAAACAGAAGCAAAAGGGACTGGCAAATACCCTAAAATAGTAAATGATGTCGGGTCCTCATAGATATGTATAACAAGAAAGAATGTGTAGACATTTTAGGTCAGCACCCCGAAAATTTGAGACACTGATTAAGTTCATAGGCGTGGGAACCCATGATTTCTAATCCAACCATAGGAAGACACATTAGACTAAATTCAATCTGCATGAAAAAAAGGGAAATCTGGGCAAAAGTCGAATTAAAGGAGTTTTGATTAACATCTTTAGTAAGGGACAAGGCTTCACCAAACATAAGCAAAAAAACCTTTGTCAATGGTCATTTCCAAAATTGAACTGAATTTGCTCTTTGTGAATGACTGCAGAAGCTTGCAATTAATTAGCGCCTTTGAGTCAAGTGGCGGTGGAGATCTCTGTAGAAAACAGATGCTTGGATGTAACCATCAAACCATGTAATATAAATAATTTAAGCAAAATAAGAGCAGGAATTCGTAATGATTCATCGGTTCGAAGAAACCTGTCGCCCAAAAGCTCGTCGACCCCACAAAGGGATATCATCTTCAGTAAGTATATCATTGACCTATACAAGGCACAGAACGTCAAGTATTCTATCATACACATTGTCCTTCCATTTTTTTTATAACCGTTTACATAAAAAATCATAATGAGGAGAGATATTTTAGTACGAGCCCAAACATGAATCTTCTACATGCCTGCTTTTGGCACTCAGAAACAAACTTTGACAGCAATTTCTCCTTGTTCTTTGAAGTGTTGTCTTCTTCATCTGAGTCGTGATGCTTAGCCTTCGATGACTTCTTAGATTCATTAACTGGATTCCCCGCGTGGTAAAATTCAGAAAGAAGATCATCTAGACCAATAATCTTTTTCCTGCGAACAATATATAATCAACTGAAGATGTTAACTTCTAATAGAGATCAACCTCATACATTTAAAAATAGAAGTGTCATCGTGGCACAAAACTATAGGCAAGCACTTAAAAGTTCAGGAAAATAATCGAAAACACACTTTAATAGGAAGCAAAAGCAGTGAACCCTATGAGAAAAAAACAATAGGTAATTTTTTGTCCAAACGTAAGTCATAACTGACCAACAATTTGATTATCACTATGGCCGGAATAAAACGTGGATTTGAGATCGTCTTGTCCCAATCATGCTATCCATAATCACGACAACTATTTTGAGAACTACGATTCAAGCTATTCAGCTATTTAAGGAAAAGCTTACCCATTTGCTGCATAGAATTTTTATTCGAAAAAGATAATTCATTTGTGAGATCCCTGACTAAGAACCGTTCATATGGCTGCAACCGACGGTAGGACAGATCGTTTAAATTAGTTACGGCGCATTCAAGTTCTCGACTATTCACCTCATAGAGAGTCTATAGCTTAACACCAGCAGCTATTGCACACCAAAATGTCCTATCCCAATCGGAGCCGAAGGCCAACGCGTAAAAACCGAACTCTTTTTATCGCATAAAGCGTAGCTGTATGAAACGAATCAGCAGTATCCCCAGAACACTCGACATTATCACGAATTCGACGGAAATAGGAGAACAACGCAGAAGAAGAATCATGCGACGGACTGTAGCATTCGTCGAATATCAATGTCGACGTCACCTTTTCCCTGCTCTAGGATGATCCTTTACGAACACTTCACGTACAGGATCAACAACAGTATTAATGCAGCACGAACATTACTGGAATCACACTAATCCCTAATCACTGAAAAAACAAAATTCTATAGAAAAAGCATCAGGGCCCCTTTGCTGACCTTTTCCTCTCGTTGGCCACAGGAACGCTACTGACGAGAGCGTCTTCCGATTCGAAGTCCAGAGGTGCGTCCAGATCGTCCATAACCCACATAAAATGCTGGTCGGGAGTTCCTGATCTCTTCCAACTGGAAGACCACGGGAGGCCGAAGAGGACAACCGCGAGCAGGCATTCAAACTGCAAGCTCGAACCCTCAACCTCTAAAATAATTATCAATTACAAATAACTTCATCATATTTTTTATTTCTCACGCATTGATCGCCCAAACTCGACGGGCCACTTACATAACTGGACTTAGCCGCGCCCAAATTTTCCCATGGCCCATTTTTTACAATAGGCCCAATAAATGATTCTCATATTTAACGGCCCGTTATATTTCCATGATGGGCCAATTAGTAGGCCAAAAGAAGCAGGATAGTAGTCCACTATTGAGGGTCTTTAAGATAACGCCGGGGGAGCGGGAGAGAAAGAAAGGTATATCCTCATCCAGATCAAACACGTGGCTTTGTTGAGACTCGTTGTCTCATAGCTCTCATAGGTGTTTGACTTCATAACATGCATGCAGTGTAACTTAGTTATCGGCCTCCTTTATGCTCATGGGAATGAGATGATAAACACTATGAGCTTGGACGCCATGGGGGGCTGTGTCCTTGTCACGTTATGCCTTGGGTCCCTCTGAGGCATCTCATTCTCTCCCCGAATTTCCTTTTTATTTCATGCTTTTCTCCCGTCTTGGACCTTCCCCCTTGGGACTCCCCATGGCGGCAAGCAAGGAATGGCGCCCGGAGACGCGAGAGAGAGAGAGAGAGAGAGGTTAAGGGAGACGCGATTCCTCACTCTGTAACGCCCCTCTTCCTCCCTGGCTTCCATACCTCTTCTTCTACCCCCTGCTGGATATCAAAACCCTAATGGCGCATCCACATTTTCCCTCCTTTCTGCTACTCTGATCAGATGGAGTAACCCTCGTAGCCCGAAACCAAAATGCTGCTTCTGCCCACCTGCATTCTCTTCGTCTCTCTCTCCCATGTCGCCGGCGCCGTTCTCCTTCCCTCAAACTCCACCACCTTGGTCTCCGCTTCTCTCGCTCCCCACCCCGACCCTGAAGCCGTCGTCCTCCATCTGCGCAGGTAATGGCGTTACAGAGCTCCCCTGTCAATTTCTCGCCACCGGCGGCCATTTCCAACGCGTTCTCTGTTGCAGGAGAGTGGAGGAGGCTTCCCTCGTCGCCGGTGGAGGCTCGCCGTGCCTCACCGGGAACCCCATTGACGACTGCTGGCGGTGCGACCCCAATTGGGAGAAGAACCGGCAGCGGCTAGCGGACTGCGGCATCGGCTTCGGCGCCGGCGCCGGCGGCGGCAGGGGCGGCGAGTTCTACGTGGTGACTGATTCCTCCGATGGCAACCCGGCCGATCCCAAGCCGGGTACTCTCCGCCACGCCGTCATCCAAGAGGAGCCTCTGTGGATCGTCTTCTCCAGCAGCATGAAGATCACCCTGAAGCAGGAGCTGATCATGAACAGCTTCAAGACCATCGACGGCCGTGGGGCCAACGTGCACATCACCGGCGGCGGCTGCATCACCATCCAGTTCGTCACCAATATAATCATCCACAATATTCATATCCACCACTGCGTGCCCTCCGGCGAGGCTATGGTGAGGTCCTCGCCGACGAAGGCGGGGTGGCGGGGCAGGTCCGACGGCGACGGCATCTCCATCTACGGCTCGCGGAAGATCTGGGTCGACCACTGCTCGCTGTCCCACTGCACCGACGGGCTCATCGACGCCATCATGGGCTCGACGGGGATCACCATCTCCAACAACTACTTCTCCCACCACGACGAGGTGATGCTGCTCGGCCACAGCGACGACTACTCACCGGACGCCGCCATGCAGGTGACCATCGCCTTCAACCACTTCGGGGAGGCGCTGGTGCAGCGCATGCCGCGCTGCCGGCTCGGCTACGTCCACGTCGTGAACAACGACTTCACGCGCTGGGAGATGTACGCCATCGGGGGCAGCGCCAACCCCACCATCATCAGCCAGGGGAACCGCTACACCGCCCCCGCCGACCCCAACGCCAAGGAGGTGAAGCGCCTGCTGCCGATTATATGGGTTCCTTTCTTTCTTTCTTTCTTTCTCGCCGGAGGCGGCGGCGGCTGGTAACGGTGGCGCTGCGCTGAGCAGGTGACGAAGAGGGTGGAGACGGAGGAGAGCGTGTGGGGAGGGTGGAACTGGCGGACGGAGGGGGACGTGATGGTGAACGGGGCCTTCTTCGTGCCGTCGGGGGAGGGGCTGTGGATCAAGTATTCGGAGGAGTCCAGCGTTGAACCCAAGTCCGCCGCCATGATCGACCAGCTCACCATGAACACCGGCGTCCTAAGCGGCGCCGGACCCAGGTAGGAAACCTCTCTTTTTAACCTTCTTTAGTGTGAGAAACGCGCTGCCGACACCTCTCTCTCTCTCTCTCTCTCTCCCTCCTCTTTCCCCGCTTCGACGGCGGCCGTGAGATCGGAGAATATAAGCAGGCCCACGCGCCGCTCTCAGAGTAGGAGAGTAGCTGTCGGTCGTATCTTCCTGTGCTTTTCCGACGACGACAGTTGTGATATGAACTGGCTGACGGCGACGGAGACCAGGGCCGCCGGGGAGGATGGAGCAGGTTCATCGAGCGCCGGCGATGGAGGTGGAGGTGGCGCCTCCGGCGGTGGCGGCGGAGCGTACGATGGATACTTCGGAATGATCTTCGGCGGTGTTGCCGGGGTGGGTGGCGCTGCGCCGCCGCGTTATGTGTCGCCGCCGTTCTCTCTCTTCCTCGCGGTCGTCGTATTTTCTCTAGTGTTCATGCAGCCTGAGTGATTTACGACGAGTAAAGGTGGTCAACGAAGAGAGTATATTAACAATTTTATAAATAATTGCTAGAAAATTGTGGTGTATATATTAGTTAGGAATTTTTGTAATATCCTGGTAACGTGGTTCCTCCCGCATGTATTGGGCTTCTCTTATGAGCTTATTTGGGCTGTAGCTACTGGGCCTTTTAGACTTGGGCTTTGCCGGCTTACCGCGAGATTCGAATATTAAATGGTACCAGCCATTTGACCACCGATAGTGACGTCACTTGGACAAATCAGATCACTTTCTAATGCGTAACCGGATAAACAGAAATGTTCGCCGTGTGTGTGAAAACGTACAGAAATAAAATACGTATCGACATACACATCGTGGTACAATGGGGCATCTGCACCCTCCTCTTTGGTCACTAGGGGGAGGAAAATAGCGTGGACGGCCGAGGGCAGTTGGTCGTCTTTGGACGCACTGGAAGCAGCCCACGAAGATCGAACTCCCCCCATCCTCAGCTCTATATATATATATCTAAGCTGATTGTTCAACCTTCTTTCCCCGTCTCTATTGTCACTGATTCTCTAATCAGGCGGTTCGTTTCCTATTGATCTCGCGGAAGCTGTGTGCCGGCAAGGTTTTTCCTTTCCAATGTCGGCGGGAGACACACAGAGGTCCATAATGGAGGATGACAGGTGCTCGCCGTGCTTGTTACCGTTATCTCCACTCCCGTTCTACTGTCTATCTCTTCATTTGTTATACTTGACTTGAGGCCTGGTGCTTGGGTAGATGATGCCACGGAGTTATCTGATTCGATTATTTTGTCGAAATCCGTCTCTCTGACATTCGTAAACAGAATTTGAATTATTGAAGTATTGTATCATTTTCTGTGGCGCGATGTACTTGTAGTTGCCAATTTGTGAGGGTATATCCATTTTTGAAAAAGCTCCAGGCGTTGGAATTTGGATGATTTTTTTGTGATTGTTCTGTTTGATGTTGAGTGTACAGTTCCATCTCCTTCGTAACTGCTGTTGAAGATGCTTTGAGTGATGGATATAGATGACGTCGCTTATCATAAAAAAAATGCGATTAAAGTTTTTTTTGCATTAAATGCGTTTCCCTCACAACATTATACAGGAAAGAAATTCAAAGTTCTATGATTCCATGCTTGACTGGTTAACCAGTTTTTTGTATTGTTATTTGCTTTCCCGTATCTTTCACGTCAGGTTCCCTCATGCTGTATATCGTTTCTTAGGATAGTTAGGAGGGAGCTTGAGCATTATGTTTTGGAAGCTCTCGTTCTATTTTCCTCTTTTGAAGTTTTCTTCAATGGCTTCTTTCTAGGTTGAATTCGCCGCATACATCAGCTGTGACAGTTGAGGTTCTCGGCCATCATCTGCATTTTTCTCAGGTAACCATTAGAAGAAGAAAGACGGTATTAGACGCTTCCTTTGGTGAGATACTCTATAAAGGCTGAGAATTCGAATTGAAATTTGATCCTCCTTTCTATGTTTTAGGTTTCTTTTTGTATCAGAAATTAAGAACATTTTTTTCGCATCACGTCAACAGTTATATCAAGGTTTACGTGAACGAGCCTATGATCATTCAAGGACATTTATTGGTTGAAGAGATGATACGATGCATATCAGGGAAACATCTTGCAGAAAATCCACTCGAACCTTTTTGTTATGATTGATCTCTTTATACGGTTCCATCTTTTGAGGAATTCTCTTTCATTAATGGTGAGTGCCTCTTTAGTGAGAAATTCCTGAAAACTTTCTGCTCCATAGCACATCCTAGACTATAGTAGGCAATGCTAAGAAGTTTGCAGAAGAAAGTGACTTAATCTACACGATGAGAGTGGTTGAATTCGCAAGAAGTTGTGAGACTAGAATGTGTCACCACCCAGTAAAATCTACCTGAGACTACTGACAATTCAGTGTCCTCCTTCAACTTTGCATGTTGTGGTAAAGAGTCCAAATTTATCCAGGAAGTAAAGATCATTTTGGCAGAAACTAACGTGGGATGTGTGCGTGACAGGACCCAAACTCGAAGCATCTTGGTACCACAGTATGGGATGCATCCATGGTGTTTGTCAAATTCCTGGTAATTATCGGACTTTCCCTGGACTTTCCTGGTCATGATCTTTGGATATGTTCAATTGTGAAACCTTGGTGCCCTTGTTTGTCTTAATACACCCCTCGTTTCTTGTCGTTTTTTATCTTTTTAGGCCATGTATGCAGGAGGACCCAGTATGTCAGTGTAAATTGAAAAAAATGTGTTGACCACTATGTAGCATACATTGAAAGACCAGTTGTTTCACCGAAGTCAAGGAAAGACTCTGTTTTTCACATTAATCATTTTACATAGTGCATCATATGATTCAGGAAAAGAATCGAAGAAAGGGTCGATTTTCCCCTTCCAAGCTGAAGGGGAAACGTGCTGTTGAACTTGGAGCTGGTTGTGGCCTCGCAGGTTTTGGTTAGTCCTATACTATGCTTATGAATACCATTAGTGGTGAATACTTTGAAGAACGTGTGCCTTGTATACCGGCATTTTTTATTAAATGTTATGTATTCTCAGGAATGGCATTGCTAGGATGTGATGTGGTTGCAACTGACCAAGTCGAGGTGTTACCTTTATTGATGAGGAATGTTGAGCGTAATATATCTCGGGTAATGCAGGCAAATACTGATTCAGGTATTATTACAGATTTTTCACTACCTATGTGGTAGAACTATTTTTGCAATACAAAGATTTAATTTCTTCGAAATTTGTATCTCGAAAATTCTCAGGAGCACATATATTTGTACTTAATTTCACACAGGGTATCACGTAGATTGGATGTATGGGCGACACATTTTTTTATATGTATCCACGTGTGAATGTTGCTGCATGCCATGTCACATTCTGCGAATGGCGATTTTTTTTTCGTTGGAGGATTAAATATTTTGAAAGAGAAACCAATGGAGAGAATTCTGTGTTTGAATCCAAAATTTATGAGCAGAGGGAATTTCTTGTGGCACATTCTATCCAATTAAATATTTAATATATATGTATTATAAATGATAAGAAGCTCCATCTACAGTTCTGCGTATTTTTCTTTCTCTACTGCTAAATATTTAGATGGTATGTTGCCTCTGTTGGTTAAGCTGTTGAGCTAAGTCTGTGGACATATTTCTTTCTCCTATCTTTTATTCTGTACATTTTCAGAATATTTTGGTAGGCTGAGCACACTGTTAGAGAGTTCATATACGTTGCCTTGAAAACTGCCAAGCGTAATGCAGTTTCTATTTTTGTAGCTTCAATCGGTTCTATCCAGGTGGCGGAACTAGATTGGGGGAATGAGGAGCACGTCAAAGCAATCGACCCACCTGTTGATTTCATCATAGGCACCGATATTGTAAGTAATTATATAAGGATAAGTATTGGAGCATCTCATTTATCTAAAGAAGAAGAAAAAGCCACCTTCATCTCCTACCTCCAGCCCGGGTTGACCGACACAAGTCAGATCGGGCCTTCAAGATTCCAATCACCGATTCATATTTTAAGTTTTGTTATTTATAGTATGTATTATTCTGTTCATATACTTCCATAACTGGTGGCGTGAATGTCAACGAAGGTCTATTCAGAGTCTCTTTTAGATCCACTGCTGCGGACGATCTTCGCCTTATCAGGGGGGAGAACAACAATTCTGGTCAGTACCACCATCAACGACACCCTTCTTTGCTCTAGATCACTCATGGATAAATAAGATTCTCGACTTCGCTCTCATTCAGATGTGCTCTGAGATCCGCTCCACTTCAGTCCACGAGCAGATGCTTCGCATGTGGAACAGCAATTTTGAGGTGACTACAGTCCCAAGATCGAAGGCAAGTTTATCAGATATGAAAAGTTAAGTATTCATATGCCCTCTGAGCTCCACCCGAATCCCCTAGCAATGATATACTTCTTCCATGCAGATGGATAGTAAGTACCAGCATCCGAGCATTCAGCTTCATGTGATGTCCATGAAATCTCGATCTAGATTCGAGGAAAACCTGGGCGGTTCGTGTGGAACACTAGTCAACCCCGAGAACCATGGAGACTGTGGGCCAGGGGCATGGAAGGAAGGTTCGGAAGTCGAGGGATCTGCTGATGCAGGGTTAGAATTAGGGTTACAGTTGGAGGACGAGGACGACGACGGCGATGATGATGATAATGGTGAGAGGAAGCTCGATGACTGGGAAAGTAGGAGGTGTGGGTCTGCAGCTGCTAGGCTTCTTAGAGATGTGAAGGCTTCTTAAGGGCACATAGGCTAAGCTAGGCTAGGCTAATGTGTTAAGAGAAGAATGTTCGGTGGAAGATTACGAATTCTGAATGGTAGCTCAATCGGGTCAACTTTATTTAGTTTTTTTTATATCTTTTGAATCACCACTGACGTAGGGTTGTCGTTGACCCCGAGAGCAGGCCACTTGGAGGTTGTCAAAGAGAGAAAGATAGACTTTTTTGACTCCACTTAGAGTTCAGTTCTCGAACCACAAGAACGAGAAGGTCACTTCCATCCTCAACCTATCTGGAAGATGTACCCAGCTTCGGCAAAGTGAGCCCTCACCAGAGCAAGAGCCTTGGAGCGATGAGAGATCCTGTTCTTCTCGTCCTTGGCCATCTCCGCATACCTGCTCGAACCACACCAGAAGACGCCAACCTCCCACATGAGCACCATTGACATGACTGTCGCCGGTAAGATGAGCAAGAGATGAAGGGGAGGCTCACGTTTGGTCGTGCCCATCCGGCTGGAAAATTGGGTCCCACCCGAAATCGGTGGGCCCCCGGGGAGGAACGATCTTCCCCTGAAGAAGAAGAAGAAGACACCGGCATCAGTTATTGACTTGGCATGGTTAGGTGGTAAATAGAAACCATTCTATAACTCATTCTACTAGTGGAATGTCTCAATGGCTTACATGGGTCTTTCCACAGAAGGACATTGGTTCAGTAGTTGGCCCGAGGGCGAGGGAGAAGATGCACATGGCGTAGGCTGATTTGTCCTCGTAGGCCTTGAGGATGTTGTTCAACCCTACAAAACGTACATAGAAACACCTCACATCATCCGAATATGGGCAACAAAATAATTAGAGATGAAAAAGGGGCAAATAAGGTATTATCCGACCTTCATGACCTGTCTTCTCCAGGAACCACTTTCTAGCCGGTTACAATTCCGGAAACAAGGCGAGTCAGTTTTCCCAGGTAAGAAAGAAAAAAAAAAAAGAAAAAAAAAAAGAAAAAAAATATCCAGAAAAGGAAATGGACTGGTTTTAAAGAGGGAGGATATCCAGAGAAAATCATCAGACTGAGGAACAGATGAGGCTTACATGTAAGGCCCTGCAGCAGAGAAGAAGGCCGAGTAAGCAGAGGACAAGATGAGCCGCCAGAGCCAGGAAACAGAGAGAAGCAAGACGAGCAGGTACCAGGGAGACCGTTGAGAGCATTGAAGCATAGACAGGTGTCTTCAACAAGCACGGGCCCATTAACCTTTAGAGAAAATAGCGGCCGTTGATGCATTAGCTCTATGGATTATCAGGTAGAAATATGCTATTTTGGGCACTGTGAAGAGAGAAAATGTGGGAGAGCTGAGACCTGGATCGCAGCTAAACGGGCCTTCTCTTTGGAGATCTCGTCAGGCTCCCCTTGCAGCTCTGGCACTGGAAGAAAAAGGGAAGTAAACAAGTAAAAAAAAAAAAGAAAAAAAAGAAGAGGAAAAGTATGAAAACCAATGGCAGTATACCACTAAAAAAAGGAGTTGACTAAATGCTCTAAGGCATGCCTCGATCATCCTAAATAAGTCAAAGTTGGCGGTCGTCAACTGGCATGCTACTTCAGATGAGAATGATTCCATCAATTGCCATCAGCATCATGACTCCAATGAACCTCATCAACATTCCTATGGGTTGGCCATTTATTTATCTTTTTTTCCCTAAACTCTGAAAAATGCGTTCGACCCACCCATGATCCTTCCATGAAAACCAGTCAGATTACTCTACTAGATTGGCTTCCAGGGGTTATAATTTCTTGTGGAGAACTCTACATCACCGAATCATGTTCTCTTGTTGACCTGGATGCTATCAGGGCTCATAGTCTGGAAATGGCCATACTTCTTCGGCCATCCAACACAGAAAAAAGCTGGAAATGAGTTGGAGCAGCTTCATCTTTATAATCACAGGGAGGTGTTTTTCTGCAGCAAATCAGTACGGATCTACTCTCCTAAGAGCATGCATCAGAGTAACCTCTCCACTTCACCATACAGCATCAGATATATCTCACTTAATCTTTAGTAGATGCTGATGGAAAGGAGGGAGTCTCCGTCGTATTTGTTCTCCGTCACCGCTGGCTTTGAAGGTCGCACCATCTACATGAAGGATTCACAGAGCGGGGGGGGTGGGGGGGAACAGGCATATATCTGATGAGCATCCCCCACGGATCAGTCTCTGACTTACAACACTCGGATCTTATTCAGGAATCAAAGCAGAATTCACGAAAAGCATACGAGAACCAGCAAGACCACATTAATAGAAGATCTTCCCGGCGAAGACGCAGGCCGTTGAGTCTGCGTTTGGATTTTCTTCAGATTCAGATTCCAGAGCAAGAATCAGAGATTTGGCGCGGCCGACGAGGAGTTCGGAAAGAAGGGGAGAGAGAGAGAGAGAGAGAGAGAGAGAGAGGATCTTCTGCGCGCGAGGCAGGTAGGGGGTTTCTTTCTCCGCTCTTCATCACTTACAGTCGAGTTTGAGGGACCGGAAGGGGATAGAGTCGCCGAGGATGGCCCGAACTTCCTCGAGCTTCTTCGCGTTCCCCGTCACGAACGTCACCGGCCGTAGCAGAACCCTCGCCTCCGTCGCCATCCCTCCCGACGGCGGGTTTGGCGGGGAAATACCTCCAGAAAGCCCGACTAGGCTTTAACTCGCCTCAGTCAAACCGGACTCTGCGGTATGCAGGGACCCGATAACTATCCGGATCTGGATCCACCAGAGTTGGGAATCTGATCGATCCTACGATAAAATCGAGATACTTTTTATTTAATATTTATTGCTTAAAAGGTTTTCGGTAATGTTTTATTTCCCGTCGGAGTATTATGGAAAATGTAAATATATATTTATTTTTCTTTTACGGGGGTGGAGAGGTTGCAGCCCCTACGATCGTTCACCATACGCAGTCGGGGGGACCGTGGTGACCATTGGGTCTATTTGGCAGCGGGGCTCACCTGGCCATCTGCGTCGATGATGACGGTGGCGATCAAATCAGCCGCGGGAATCAAAGCAATAGAGCGAGACCATGGGAAGAAACCCGAGGCGGCCGGGCGGCGCCGGAGACCTGCTCCGGTGTCCTAATCTGCCCGGGAAACCGGAGATGCGGCAGGCGAGGAAACCAATGCCACCGTGAGCGCCCCATCCTACCACAGAGTAGGGGGAGAATCATGCTGTACCCATGGGTTCCATAAAAGCTTGCTCTCTAGAGAGAGAGAGAGAGAGAGAGAGAGAGAGAGAGAGAGAGAGAGAGGGAGAAGGATTATGAGAGAGGGTGTCTGATAAAGGGGAGGAATGGTTCGTGTCAGCAGGGTTCCTCTTTTCCATGGGGGGTGAGTTCATCTTTTGATGCCTGTGATGAGGAGGGAGGACCTGGTTAATTACACAGGCGGCTGGGTAGCCGGCGCCCGTGAGCAAGATCCCATTTTTTTTGTCTTTCTCTCGTGATCGGGAAGCTCTTGTTTACGGAAGCCGTCACGTGAGCCCCATCCATCCATCCACTCATCCCCCTACCTGGCGCCCCTTCTTCCCTTCAAGACTGGAGAGAGAGAGAGAGGGGCTACGGACAAGGGGACCAAACAAGGAGAACCAGGAGATTGACTCCGGGAGCGTCTGTCTCCTCCTCCCCCGCCCGCTTTATCTGTCATTAATGGGCTCTGGTGGGCCAACATCCGGAGCGAATATTAATAGTACTATTATATTTGGGCCCTAACTGGGACGGAGTCCCTAGGCTGGCGAGCCCCCCGGCCGACGCCGGCCCACCAAGCGCCGCCTCTCCCTGTTTTCCGGAAGCAAAAAGTCCACCCGTCCCTCACACTCCCCCTCCCACATTAACTCTCTCTCTCTCTCTAGCATGGCGGCACGTGGTGTTGGGCCTCGAAGTATGTGGGGGGGGGGAGGGCTCTTCCTCCGGCGACAAGCTCAGCGGCAGACCAGACCGCAGAGGAATAGGGAGGTGGGGTTCGACGGGGCACCGACAAAAGGACAGACGACAGCGGCGGAGGACGGCGGCGAGAGAGGCCCCACCGCCGCCGGAAACCCGGGCGGAACCGGACGCCGGTGGGGGGGTCGCCGCAGTGGAAGAAGAGGATCACGCTGACGATGATCTCGAACGGGGGGTTACGTCTAGTGGTGGAGGTCGATTCTCCTCCCCCTCCTCCGGCGATCGTTATTTTTTTTCTCTGATCTGGATGTGAGCAGTAATTTATTCAAGCATCTGCAAATCTGCAGCGCTGGTATGCGGTAAAAACTCAAAACTCAAATCCCGAGCGGACATCGCCGGAGTAAGAAAATGATCCCCTCCCCGCCGGAAACTTCCCGTTTTCAAACCCCGGGGAAGAAGACGGACCCCAGAGAATCCTAGAGAGAGAAAGAGAGAGAGGAGCGAAATAAACATGCAGATAACGGCGCTGTGCCTCACTATAATTCTCTCCTTCTCTCTCTCTCTCTCTCTGTGGGTCGGCCGGCTCGGCCTGTCTTTCTTCCTGCTGTGGGGGTTTTCGGAGGTCTGTCGTGGCGCTGTTCATGGAGGGGAGGTGGGAAGTGGCAGAAAGGAAGGAGAAGACTCCTCGCTGCATGCATGAATACTCACGCACACGCCCACCACCTGTGCCCTGTCTCCTCCTTGCCGCGCGTGATGTGATCCCTCCCTCCAACCTCTCTCTCTCTCTCTCTCTTCTTTCTCTCTCTACTGTGATAGAGTTGGAGGGGGAGGATAAACAAGGGAAAGAGACCAGGAGAGGTTGGAGGGGTGGGGGGGGGTCGACACGGAAACTGACAAAGGGCAGCGGCAGGGGGTGCCACTAGGAGACGCAGCGAGTTTTTAAGGTTTTTCGAGGAGGGTGATGGAGGTGGGGAGGGGCGCGAGGTGGTGGAGAGCCCCGATGCAAATAAGTGCAGGTGGGCGTAGAGAGAGAAGACAGAAGGAGGAGGAGGGGCGGGAAGAGGAGAGTTGGGATCTGGGTTTCGGCCGGAGTTGATGATGCCGAGGTCGAGGAAGCTCGTCCCCCCCTCTCTCTCACTCTCCTCCTTCCTCTCCTTCCTCTTCCTCTTCTTCCTCTTCTTCCTCTGCTGCTGCTCTTCTGCGAGCACTGTTACGAGAGCTCTCCTCGCCTGGATCCATGGCGGCAGCGGCGGTGACTACGGCGGGTATTTCGCAGACTGGAAGAGCTCCGATGGGACGCCCTGCAACTGGAGCCATGTGGCCTGCTCGGGGGACGCCGGCGGCGGCGGCGCCGTGGTGGTGGGGCTGGAGATACAGGGGGTGGAGCTGGCGCGGCCGCTGCCGGCGAGCCTCCTGGCGGAGCTCCCTTCGCTGACCTCCCTCGTCGTCTCCGGTGCCAACCTCACCGGCGCCATCCCTCCGGCCATCGGAGACATCCTCCCCTTACTCGCCGTGCTCGACCTCTCCGACAACAGCTTGCAGGGCCCCGTCCCCTCCTCCCTCGGCCGGCTCCGCTCCCTCTCCGTCCTCCGCCTCAACTCCAACCAGCTCTCCGGCGAGGTCCCCGCCGCCCTCGCCGGCTGCGCCGCCCTCCGGGAGCTCCACCTCTTCGACAACCGCCTCTCCGGCGAGGTTCCGCCGGAGCTCGGCCGGCTCTCCGACCTCGAGGTCCTTCGGCTCGGCGGCAACAAGGACCTCTCTGGCGTCATCCCCGGCGAGCTCTGCAACTGCGACAACCTCACCGTGCTCGGCCTCGCCGACACCAAGATCGCCGGAGTGATCCCGCCGGAGCTGGGGAAGCTCGCCCGTCTCCAGACTCTCTCCATCTACACCACCATGGTCTCCGGCGAGATCCCGCCGGCGCTGGGCAACTGCTCGGAGCTCGTCAATATCTTCCTCTACGAGAACGCCCTCACCGGCGGTCTCCCGCCGGAGCTCGGCAAACTGGCGAAGCTCGAGAAATTGCTGCTGTGGCAGAACAACCTGGTGGGCGCCATCCCGGAGGAGATGGGCAACTGCACCGCCCTCCGCATGGTCGACCTCTCCATCAACGCCATCTCCGGCGAGATCCCAGCGTCCTTCCGGCGGCTCCGCCGGCTGCAGGAGCTCATGCTGAGCGACAACCAAATCTCCGGCTCCATCCCTTCCTTCATTGGCGACCTCCCGGAGCTCACCCAGTTGCAGCTCGACACCAACCAGATATCCGGGCTCATCCCGCCGGAGATGGGCCGGTTGCAGAACCTCACCGTGTTCCTCGCATGGCAGAACCAGCTGGAGGGGAAGATCCCACCGGAGCTGGCCGCCTGCGAGCAGCTCCAGTCGCTAGACCTCTCCCACAACCGGCTCACGGGTAGCATCCCACCGGAGCTGTTCCTGCTCAAGAACCTCACCAAGCTGCTCCTCCTCTGCAACGACCTCTCCGGCGACATCCCGCCGGAGATCGGCCGGTGCCGGTCTCTGGTTCGTCTCCGGCTGAATGGAAATCGCATCGGCGGCGTCATTCCGAGGGAGATCGGCGGCCTGCAGGGGCTCGATTTCTTGGACCTGTCGGACAACCGGCTCGCCGGCGCCGTGCCGGAGGAGATCGGTCGGTGCTCGCAGCTCCAGATGGTGAGCCTCAGGAACAACTCTCTGAGCGGGAACCTGCCGGCGTCCTTCTCAGCCATCGCCGGTCTTCAGGTGCTCGACGCGTCGATGAACCAGTTCTCCGGCGGCATTCCGGCGAGCTTCGGCCGGCTGGGATCCCTCAGCAAGCTTGTCCTCAGCGGCAATGCCCTCTCGGGTCCCATACCCGGGGAGCTCGGCCGGTGCTCGAGCTTGGAGCTGCTCGACCTGAGCGGGAACCAGCTCGCCGGCAGCGTCCCGCCGGAGCTCTGCAAGATCGATGGCCTCGACATCGCGCTCAATCTGAGCAGGAACTCCCTCTCGGGGTCGATCCCCCCCGCCATAGCCGACCTCGGGAAGCTCTCCGTGCTGGACCTCTCCTTCAACAGGCTCGAGGGGAGCCTCTGGCCGCTCGCCGGGATGGAGAACCTCGTCACTCTGAACGTCTCCAGCAACAACTTCACCGGCTTCCTTCCGGACACGAAGCTCTTCCGGCAGCTCTCGGCGGCGGACCTCGCCGGAAACCAGGGCCTCTGCACCGGCGGTGGCGACGCCTGCTTCGTCGGAGTGGGCCGCCGGCCGGGGGGGAGCGTGGAGGAGTGGAGGAGGGGGAGGGGGAGCAACCTGAGTATGGCCGTCGTGGTGCTGGTCACCGTGGCGGCGGCTCTGGCCCTGGCTGCGGCGGCGGTGGTGAGGGCGAGACAGGCGAGTAGGAGGAAGGGAGGAGCAGAGGAGGAGGACGGCGACCCGGACATGGGCGGGGAGATGTCGTGGCCGTGGGAGTTCACCCCGTTCCAGAAGCTCAGCTTCTCCGTCGAGGAGGTGGTGAAGAGCCTCGTGGAGGCCAACGTCATTGGGAAGGGCTGCTCCGGCGTGGTCTACCGGGTGGGCATCGCCAACGGCGAGGTGATCGCCGTCAAGAAGCTCTGGCCCGCCGCCGCCGCTGCCGGCAAGGAGGCAGCGGGCGGCGGCGGCGGCGTGAGGGACTCCTTCTCGGCGGAGGTGCGGACGCTGGGGACCATCCGGCACAAGAACATCGTCCGCTTCCTGGGGTGCTGCTGGAACAAGAGGACCAGGTTGCTGATGTACGACTACATGGCCAACGGCAGCTTGGGGGCGCTGCTGCACGAGAGGGCGGCGGCGCCGCCGCCGCTGGACTGGGAGCTGCGGTACGGGATAATCCTGGACGCCGCGCAGGGGCTCGCGTACCTGCACCACGACTGCGTGCCGCCCATCTTCCACCGCGACATCAAGGCCAACAACATCCTCATCGGCCTCCACTTCGAGGCCTACATCGCCGACTTCGGCCTCGCCAAGCTCGTTCACGACGGCGACTTCGCGCGCTCCTCCAACACCGTCGCCGGTTCCTACGGCTACATCGCCCCCGGTCTGTATCTCTTTCTCTCTCTACTGGTAATTCCTTCCGATCTCTACTGGTTTGCTGACGGGGAAGGGGGATTGTGCAGAGTACGGGTACATGACAAAGATCACGGAGAAGAGCGACGTGTACAGCTACGGGGTAGTGGTGCTGGAGGTGCTGACGGGGAAGCAGCCGATCGACCCCACCATACCGGAGGGGCTCCACGTGGTGGACTGGGTGCGGCGGCGGGGCGGTGGCGCAGAGGTGCTGGACCCGGGCCTGCGGGGGCGGCCGGAGGCGGAGTTGGAAGAGATGTTGCAGGTGATGGGGGTGGCGCTGCTCTGCGTCAACCACTCCCCCGACGAGCGCCCAACGATGAAGGACGTCGCCGCCATGCTGAAGGAGATCCGCCAGGGGAGGGAGGAGTACGCCAAGGCCAACGGCGGCGCCGCATCCGCCTCCGCCTCCAAGGCCAAATCTCAATTCGACTGACTCCGTTCCATCTTCCTGGACGGGTTCTGTAAAAAAAACCCTGGGAGAAGGAAGAGGAAGAAGGGCAAGTATCGGCGGAATAAAGGAATGGGCTCATCTGCCTGTTCATCTTTTCATCCTTGCAATTTTTTTGTTATGGGCGATTGCGCGAACAGGTGACAGGAGAAGGGCTCGGTGGCCACTATATGGAACGCCCAGCTCATTTCATTCGTCAATTATATCGAACAAAAAGAATATTTACAGAGCATGATCGAGAGTAATTAATTATACAGGTGAACTCAGCAGAAAAAATTACAACTAGAGGCCAGATTTTCCGATTCGGTGTATATACAGAGAGCGAAGAACCTCAGGCCATGACCGCCTCTAGCGCTTGGAAAATATTGGTGCGGGTAACCATCCCTGGATCACAGACGAACGACTGCAGTAAGTCCTCGGCTGATAGTACGTAGAATAAAAAAATGTTGACGGATGATGAAGATCGATTCCTGGTGAGTGAGAATTGCTCGAGAAACGTTTCTATTGATCTGGTTACTGTTTTGGATTCTCACCTATAACCTTTCCTTCCTTGTTGAGGACTGGGATCCTATGGATCTTCTTCTTGAGCATCAGAGCGGCAGCGTCTGCATATGAACAGGGCTGATCAGAAAAATCCCCAGGATAATGGGATGCGGCAAGGAAGAGGGGGCCAAGGTCGGGATACCCACCCATGATAGTCTTCTCCGGAGTTAATGTCACAGCAGGAGAGGTCATGACTTCATTCACTTTGGTCTTCAACTGCAGCCAAGCCAATCATCACCCGCGATGAGAGGGAGGGAATTAAGAAATACACGACCACATAAATTATGGAAAAAATGTACGAAAAAAATGTGGCCTCATTATCTTTTGTGACAATGAAGCGATTTTCTAATAAAATATAATTTTATGAAGCACATCCTGTGACTTTCATATGATTCTTCCAGTTTCCCCCGGTTTTCTTCGTGGCCCTTGGAAAAAAAAAGGGGTGGAATGTCTGCATAACTTCTGCTCGGCACTTGGCGATTCCAAGGGAAAAACGCTAAGCATCTACACTGCAACGGACTAATTGAAAGAAGAAGAGAGTGTCTAGAATGGAAGCATAATTTAGACTAAACGAAAATCGTGGTATACGGCGACTAGAAAGTTCTGTAGGAGTATGGGCTGCTCACCCCACTGAGGGCTCTGTCTTTGTCGCTCTTCGAAATGACACCGATGCATCGGAGCTCATGGTCTATCACGGGAAGTCCCGAGACAAACTCGAAATGGTGGTCGATTTCCTCCAACGTCTGATCTACAATAGCCGCCCGAATCGTGGTGGACATCACGTCACCTAACAGAACCGATGGCCTCTTGATCTGCGGCAAGAACATCGAAAGCCAGCGCGTACGAGTAAGTACATGGAGATTCAACGGATCCGGGAAAGAAACCTAGAGAGAGAGAGAGAGAGCAAGGAGGCGCACGTCTTCGTCGAAGATCTGTGTTTCCAGGTAGACCCGGAGGTCGTCGTAACAGAGGAGGGAGAAGTTCTCCGGCCACTCGCCGGAGATGATCCCCTCCGGATTCTCGTCCATCTGGACCCGATCATCCGTCATCCCCCTGGCCGACACCATCCTCCTCGCTCTGTTCTCACAACTCCCGCTAGAGTTTACACAGTGAACATCGGAAGAGAGAGCGCTGCTGGCGCCGCTGCCCACACAGATGGATCTGGTGGCCGTGCCTCTGAAAGGGGAAGTGGATCTGAGGGGAGTAAACCTTCCATGGCGAAGCTGGAAGGTACCGCAAGCCGCTGTCGCCATTCTTCGATCTCGGAGTGACTACTTGTTCGGAACTTTTCTTCACACTCGGCAGTTGCCGATCATGGCGGTGCAACGGGGGACATTTTATGGTCCCCAAAGACGAGGTACCTTCACCAGGAGGTGAGGTTCCCTCTCTTCAGGTATCACTGAATTATAGTGGCATTGCCAACCAAGCTCGGCTCAGAGGAGGTGACGCCACACTCCAACGGAAAATAAGAGGATGAGACCGACCGGAATCTGGGGCCCACAAAGGAACCAATGAACAGAACCGCAGCGCCATTGGTTGTCCGCCCGCCGGCGGAGAGTCGGAACACCTTCACCCCACAGTATTGGCCCCCCAGGGATTCATGCCTCGGAGACAGTACAGGGCGGGCCTTGGGCAGCCCTCGGTGAGGCAACTACAGCGGTGAGGAGATCCCAGCCCCGGTCATCGGATAAACACGACTGTCCACGTTGTTGACTATTACCTTCTGAGACAGGTGTCCGCCTCTGATTGGTTGCCCAAATTAGCGGAGATAAGAGAGGGGGACTCGTTGTCCGGGCCCGATCGGGTGGGGCCGTCTCGGTTTCGTCCAGTTTCAGCTGAAACCCGCTTTGTGAAAACGAGGTTCTTCCCCTCGAGTCGGAATGAGAGAGAAAATCATCTGTCCACAATATTTCCATCAATTTAAAATAAAATCCAAGATGACTTCTGTACAAACATTGTGCAAACACATTTTTTTACTATTATTAGAAAGGTGCCTATCTAATCACTACACTACAAAAGCTAGATAGAGAGAGAGCAGAAGAGAGAGCAGAAGGCACGATACCATGAAGAGGCCCACAACGTGCCTACTCCTCCAGGCTAATAATGCATCGGAGGCCCTCACTGGTCTCCATAAAGTCAAAGGCCTTGTTGATCTCACTGAACGAGACTCTGTGGGTGATGAACTTTCTCCACCTCCAACTCCTACAATTCAAGCAAAATCGCCACCTTGAGCGGGCTTATCGCATCATATCATCAAAGCCTAAAGATCTGAGATAATTGGGCCCATTCTTATTCTCGGAGGATGGAGAGAGAGAGAGAGAGAGAGAGAGAGAGAGAGAGAGAGTAGTTGACCCAATAAGAGCTGTACCTTCTTCATGTACAAGTCAACGACGGAGGGAGGTCGGTCCGAGGCTTATAGTTCCCGAAGAATGTCCCCCGGAGAGTCCTCTCGTTCAGAAAATTCATGGGGTCAGACCTAGAGCGTCTATAAGAACACGTATATGTGTGTATATATTGAAATATATAGATCAATCACGAGGATGCAAGAATGTAAGAAGGGGCCCACGTCATGAACACATTCGAATGCAGATATCATGGCGTCAATGTGGCCCGTACACTCAATGCTCCGGTCAACGCCACCCCCGGTCATTGCGGCGATTACCTGAGAAGGCCGAGAAGGAATTTTTAGGAACTAGAACCACTGGAGAGGAGTTTCCAGAGACGGAAAGTCAACGGACCTCCTGAACTGGTATGTCGTGATCCTTGGGGTTTACGAATTCAGTGACGCCGAATTTCATGGCTGAAAATTCAGAACGAGATTGATGTGAAAAATGCCCCGGTTCTTTGTGATATGGGAGGTGAATTGATTACCTTGGTTGAATCTACTGGCATTAAGGTCAACGCCAATAATCCTGGATGCTCCAGAAATTCCCGCCCCTTCCACGGCCTGATATACGAAGAAAGAACATGGCTGACGTGATGCAGATGAGTACGAAGAACTTTCATGATACCACTCGCTTACCGCTAGTCCCACAGCTCCCAACCCAAAGACAGCAACGGAGGAGCCTTTCTTTGGCTTGGCCACATTCAGTGTCGTTCCCAGACCTTTAAAGACGACCAAAAGAGAGGGAAAAAAAAAGTCAATATGCCAAATGAAAACGTTATAATTGAAACTGTGGGGGATGAACAAGGTAGATGATTCCATAATATCAGTTCAAACTATGAAGATCAGACTCTGACGCACAAATAAGTCTATAAATATCCTCCTTTTTTCCTACTAATTTACTCCAAACTGGACTAAGTTGGCAGTGCCTTCTGAAAATCATTTGAATGAGTTACTCCAATATGTTTCATTTTTCCATAGAAGTATCTTCTCTCAAGAAGGATGATTTACGGAGAAAAGAATAAAATGGATTCGCATTCTACTACATAAGTACTATATAAGAACCTATATAGTGTTGCTTTATGCTGACTCTGAAGATGCACTAAATGATGCACATTACGCGTATTTTGAGAGATCTGATTTCATTCTATAACCTGTGAAAAAGAGATCAAACCAGTAGGTCCTTAGAATAATACCTGTTGATATGCCACAACTGAGAATGCAAACTTTGTCAAGAGGAGCAGCTGGATTGATCTTAGCGAGACAGCCCGAATGCACAACCATGTATTCGCTGAAGGTTGAAGTGCCAAGAAAATGGTAGATGGGTTTACCATCAATAGAAAACCGAGATTTTCCATCGCTTATCATCACTCCTCTGTCGGTGTTGATCCTCAACAGTTGGCACATGTTACTCTCTTCTGACTTGCAGTGAGTGCACTCCCCACATTCACCAGTGAAGTAGGGGAGCACATGGTCGCCCGGCTGAAGGCCTGTCACACCTTCCCCGACACTCTCTACAACCCTGATACAATTTTTTAGCAAAATAAATACAAAAAACCAGTCAGAAAAACACCACAATTACTAGATTTGATTCGATAATGAACAAAAGAGTCTTCTAACTGATTAAAAGAAATTTAATCAAAATGTGGTCGAGTTCAGGTTGATTACATACAGGTTTGAATGAACCATCAGCCTAAATGAAGAAAACTTGGTTGTTAAAAAATATAGAAACAAGATATCCTTGGTTAGCACTAAATTAATCATACCCCGCTGCTTCGTGGCCCAGAATTCGAGGAAATAGTGGTGTTTGTCCCTGAAACATGTTAATAGCAACCTTTAATAAACATAGTATAAGTGGCAAGTTTTAATAGATTGATGAACGTAAGCGTAATCCTCAAATCTACATGGATAAATTCTACTTTAACATTCAATAACGTGTGATATATTTTTTTATTTTTCTTCACGAAGCTTATGGAAGTCAAGCTACTATGAAAACTACGACTACGCAAGTCATGATACGAAGGTGGGGGGGGGGGGTTGTTGAACAGCTAGCAGAGTCGGCTAATGCCTCCTTTGCTTGCTTCAACTAAAAGCCAGAATACACTCTGTGCCTGCACTTTATAAGGGTTATAGATAGCATCAAGATCATAATTCCAGTGTCCACAGGAAATGAAGGCGATACTCCCCAACCAGTTATCGCCGGTTATGTCGATTATTTCCTCTCTTCAGATCTTCCAACATCCGACAAAAAGTTGTGATGCCCAAGAAAGTGCCATTTATTTGGGAGTTAATATCGTTATAATTAGCCTGGAGAAATAGATGGGTCATACTTTTTCACCCGCGGAATATGTCCCTGAAGAGTAAGGTGAGGTGTACTGCAGTGGAATAAGGATTACGTGTGCTGCTGTTCTAAGCCTGACCATTGAATTTGGTATGCCGTCCGTCTGGTGTTCGCATAAGCTTCAATGAGTGAAAGAAGGGGGAACGATGAAACTTACCTTGGCCTCCCAGAAAACGAAGTCGGTGGGGCAAAGGGAGGTGTACGAGACCTTTATCCGCACCTCCATGACCTGCGGCGGAGCCACATCCACATTTTCTATCACCAGGGGCTTGCCGGCCTCCCATGCCACCACCGCTGCGCCAGGTTGAAATTTGGGCGGCCAATCAAACGTCAAGGCAAAAGAACTGATAATCAGAACCGGAACATGAAAACAGATGCCCAAATTTTCTAAAAATAAACTGCTTCACCTCTGCAACGAATGATGAGGCCTGTGGTGCTCGCCATTTTCCGTCGGAAGCCAGTAAGAACAGGTCGAGTACTGTTTAGCCGCGGATAAATGAACAGAGACAACTCACCTGGGACCCTTCCGACCGCCGTATCACCGAAGATCCCTCCTATATCGGCCTCCTCCAGGATCAAACCGCCCAACAAATGCGAAAGCACATACTGCATAGATCGAGAGAGAGAGAGAGAGAGAGAGAGGCAGGGTGACCAAGATCGTGGCAAATCCATAGGCCGCCGGGTGCAGGAGCAGACCGTGTAGAGACAGAAACAGGTGGAAGCATGAACGCAGACGCATCAGCAGGGAGAAGCCCCGCCACAATTCAAACGCTCGCGGGAACCAAGAATGGCGCAGCGTCACGATAGTCCTCGTGACCTTTAACAGGTCGTCCGGGCCAGAGAAAAGCCCGAAATTTTGTACATAATCACGGGTATCAACAGACCGGGCCGGCCCACCCTGAGCCCGATAACATTTAACACGCCCCAGAAAACCTCGTCGCCGGGCTTCAGAGAGAGAGGCCCGGCCCGTCACATGGTAGGCATCCCGTAGATGCCTCTAATTATGGCTATATTTTATTATTTTTTAAATTTTAGGTAAAGTGTAAAGTTCACGTGGGATATTTTTGTCAATACTTCAGACGATCCGGCCCCGCAAAATGTCTGTCCAACGCATTCATTTTGGACACGCACATGCTTCCCTCCCTTTCGAGCTGCACTGACTGGGCCGTTCTCTTGGCCTCCTCCTTCCCTGCTCTCTCTCTCTCTCTCTCTATCCTCCATTTCCCTTCATTGCCGGCTAGCTCGTCCGAGGGGGCAGATCTGAGTAGTGGCGGCACAGAGGGGAGAGTGGTGAAGGAGCGGCGGGAAGAAATGGCGGCGTCTGTGCTCTTGCTCACCTCGGCGATGGCAGTGGTGTTCACATTGGTGGCGATGGAGAGCGTTGGGGGAATGGAGAGCAGGACTCACTCCGCTTCAAGGTACATTTCCTCTTAAACTCCGATGATGATGATGCCGAAGAAGGATCTCCTCCAAATTTGCTTAAAGGTGGTGGTTCTTTCATGGATAAATCGTGGAGTAGATCTGGCTGCCCCCGTTGAACAGTGGAGGATGCGGAGTAGGACGTTGGGGATCAATTCTCATTGAGATCGGAGTGTTCGACCCGTTGGCTGATTCATTCAGCGTCTTTGTCTGGAGGAAGTAGCAGTGAAGAGTCCTTTCGATGAGAGGAATATCTGTCTGCTGTCATTGTGGATTTCTGTTGCCGACGGTATTGCAGATGCCGGAGAGATAGAGAACAGAGGAATGGTTTCCCGATTTCTTGGAATTTGGAAGTTGAGGAACTCCTTTTCCTCGATTTTCTATTCCTGAATGGGAATTTTCCAGTGCTTAATATTTTCTAGATCTTTCCAACATAGCATTTTAGTTTCTCAGGGGTGCATTATTTCTGTTTTCGTGCTGCTGCAGGCTAGAGCTAGTAGGATTCAGCATGGTAGATCCAAGGGCCAACGAGACTTCTTCCAGGTCAGTGCTCCACCACACCTTCAGCAGTACATCGTTCGCCGTCTGGAATCCTTCTCTGTCTGTCGTTCACAGTAGCATGAGACGACATTCCAATCCCCCCCCGGGAGATCAACGCGCAGAAGCCGCACATCGATTCCAAGGGCATTCTATCATATCCACCATTTCTCGAAGTGACAATTACTGGGGGTTTTGATGGGGCTTGTTTCTCCAGGCATTTGAGCAAGCAAGCGGGGGAAGCCGTCGACGTCGATCCAAAGATCTTTGCCTCCCCCCTGCATGTGTAAGCAATTCTTTATTAGATGCTTTCAGTATTATACATAGATATCATAGCCAATCCTGTATAGTTAATTCCTTTTTCAAGAATGTCAATTGAATTGGACATCCGCCGGCTCTGTTCCCTGAATCAGATCTCGCTCCCTCCGCCCAGTTCATTCCTTCGCACGCCTCTACCCCCGCATCGCCGCGTTCCTCCATCCTCCTCCTGGTCACGACCTGATGCAGATACGCTGTCGACAGACGGTAGTCTCCGTCTTCTGGCATTCATCAATGCGAGCATGTGAATATCTTCGTTGCATTAATTACCTGCATTGCCAGATTCCAGCTCTTCCCCTCTCGTCGCGTCACCTGTTCCGATGTCACCTTCTCGTTTTGCCCTCGTCAGCTCCCAAAAGATGCCTTTACCCACGGTGGTAGTCGGAGTAGTTCTCAGCCATTAAATGAATCAGTTGCCCTGCCCTTCCCTCTTCCGCCCAACTCTGCCAGCATTGATAGGAACACACGAGCTTCTCGGAGGCGAGGATCGCCCCTTCATCTGCTCCACAAACGGCAATCTTTCGCTGCATATCGAGGAAAATTCTCTCCTTTATCCACCAGTCCTTTCGGCTGACAATTAATGGAGACCTTCAGAGGAGATCTAGTTTCAGCCATGGCCGCCGAGGGTTGACTTTCAGGCATGGGGAAACACAGGGGCATGCAGACGAACATCACGGATCGGGGGGATCTGGGCTTCTTCTCGTGCAGCACGGGGAACCCCATCGACGACTGCTGGCGGTGCGACCCAAGGTGGCACCTTCGCCGGAGGAGGCTGGCGGACTGCGGCGTGGGCTTCGGGCGCAACGCCATCGGCGGCCGCAACGGGAAGTTCTACGTGGTGACCGATGCCGGAGACGACGACCCGGTGAACCCACGGCCTGGGACCCTGCGGCACGCGGTGATCCAGGACGAGCCGCTGTGGATCGTGTTCAAGGGGGACATGGTCATCACCCTGAAACAGGAGCTGATCATGAACAGCTTCAAGACCATCGACGGCCGTGGGGCCAACGTCCACATCGCCGGCGGCGCCTGCATCACCATTCAGTTCGTCACCAACATAATCATCCACGGTCTCCACATCCACGGCTGCAAGCCCACCGGGAACGCCATGGTCCGGAGCTCGCCGTCGCACTACGGGTGGAGGACGATGGCCGACGGCGACGCCATCTCCATCTTCGGCTCCAGCCATGTCTGGGTGGACCACTGCTCTCTGTCTAATTGCGCCGACGGGCTTGTGGACGCCGTCATGGGCTCCACCGCCATCACCATCTCCAATAACTACTTCACCAACCACAACGAGGTGGGTCTCTCTCTCGATCTCTCTCTCTCTTTCTGCAAGTCTTCCCCGATCCAGCTGAGTGAGGCGCCCCTTCCAAGTCTGATCCAATCGGGTGGTTCCAGGTGATGCTGCTGGGTCACAGCGACTCGTACACACGGGACAAGGGGATGCAGGTCACCATCGCCTTCAACCATTTCGGGGAAGGCCTGATCCAGAGAATGCCCAGGTACTTACTGACTGTAATAGACGAGGATCTGAGTTCCCACCCCCCCAAAAAACGATTGCGAGAGTTTTCGATCCAACAGAAGGATGGACCTCTCTTTTGTACCAGGTGCAGGCACGGCTCCTTCCATGTGGTGAACAACGACTACACCCACTGGATAATGTACGCCATTGGAGGGAGCTCCGACCCCACCATCAACAGCCAAGGCAACAGATACGTCGCCCCGAAGAACCCCTTCGCCAAGGAGGTAAACCATTCACTTCCTCTTCCTCGTCCCCCCCCCGAACTCCGGCGGTATGACCGTCGATGAAATGCTCGCAGGTGACCAAGAGAGTCGAGACAGCCTCCGGCGTGTGGAAGAACTGGAACTGGAGGTCGGAGGGGGACCTCCTCCTGAACGGCGCCTTCTTCATCCCCTCAGGTGCCGGCGCCGCCGCGAGCTACGCCAGGGCTTCCAGCCTCGGCGCTAAGTCGTCCTCCATGATCGGATCCATCACCTCCACAGCCGGCGCCCTTCTCTGCCGCGTCGGCTCCAAGTGCTAGTAATTATCACCGTCATCATCATCATAAGGTCAGAAAGCGCCAACTATTCTTCCACCTCTCTCTCTCTCTCTCTTCTCTCAGGCTCTTCATCCCTTCTGTTATTTGTCTCGGCCATTTCTCAACCTGGGCATCCCTTACTGCGATTCCCCGAGGAACAGGCGCGCAGAAGCGTCTGTCCTCGGTCCCCCCCCCCCTCCCCCTTCCTCCTCCCATTGGGGCAGCCGAACATTCAATTCTGCTGAGGAATCTCTCTCTCTCTCTCTCTCTCTCTCTATCGTGGGCTGTACATTGGAGGGCCACCAGAGCTGAACGCCCCCAAAGAGAGGGTTCTTCCAAAAAATCACAGGGAATGAACAAAAAGAATAATTTATTAAGTTCCCATTAATTACAGTGGCCATTTTGGATGCTGAGTTATTACATTCAATTGGAGGGGAAGAGTTATTACATTAAAATTTATATTTATGGTAATTAAAACAATCCAAAGGGCACGTGGCGGGTGGGATCCGGGCTTTTATAAAACCGTGGATAAAAGCCCTGGCCCGTTAACAGCCTTCTGAACGAGCACCGCCAAACGGCCCCTTCAGAAACCCACTTCCTCTTCCGCTTCTGGAGGGTGGACTCGACGCCGGCGGTGGGAGAAGAAGGGATGCCGCGGGGGCCGGCGAGCGAGGTCATCCTCGTGTCCTCGTCGTCGTCCTCGGAGGGCGGAGGGGAGGCGCACGGCGGGAAGGTCAGCGGCGGCGGCGGCGGCGGCTCTGATCGCCAGCATGCCGCCTCCGCAGACGAAGTCGGCTCCTCCAGAGGCGGGGACGCGGATAGGGTGAAGGAGAGGAGGAAGAAGAGGACGAAGAATGGGGACGGGAGTGATGCTGCTGCGGCCAAGGGAGAATCGAGGAGGGGAGGGGACGGAAGGAAGACAAAGAAGAAGAAGAAGAAGGGGGAGGAGGAGGAGGAGAAGAAGAGCTCATCCCCTCTGTCTTACACGGGGGACTTCGTTGCCACCAGCGATGGGATCAGCTTGTCGTCCCCGTCCTGGAGCTTCCCGATGAGTCGAGTTAGGCGTCTCATAGCGGGGAGCGAGAGTGCCGGCGGCAACAGCAGCAACCTTCGAACAACCCTTGACTCTGTTTTTGTCATCAACCAGGCTGCGGTGTGTGCTCCGCCCTTCCGTGTGTTTCTACCTATTATTTGCTTACATTTATTTTCTATCGTATTGTCGATGCCGTTATGGTTCCCAAGAGCTTGTGAGAAATATTTCTCAAAGTATAGGTATTTCGCTGCCCTTCCCCATCTTCGGTCCCCAAAACTCCATATCACGTCAATAAATCAATGTGGATATTCCTGCCTAATGAAACCAGTCTTGAAGATGCGAATGAAGTGCACGAGCTCAGTGACAAATGCATCTGAAATGAAATAATCCCAATGAAGCCAGTCTTACATAACCCTCATCCTCTTCATTTCGCAACCTGTTGATTCCCCGTTCTCTTCAGCGCCTCTCAGTATTGGAGGGATTGACTAAAAAGCCCTGCAGTTTTGGTCAAATCCAGTTGAATCATGTGGAAACCATTGGGAGTGGCTGCATGTTAACTAGAGAAATGATAGATAAATAAGCTGTCGAGAAATTGGTGCTGATCTCACCATTGAAATCCTGATCCATGTCTTTAAACTGATACGATGGAAGTTCCTTCTAGGTGTGGCTAGTAAAAAATACTCTTCGTTGTCCTCGTACTTCTTTGCCACTGCTGCTCCGATCTCCGTGATGAAGAATGACCTTTAGTGCTTCCCCCGTTGAAGCAGTTGCTGCCCTCAGATGCCTGGTAATTTTCACCCTTTTCACTATTCCTTTTCTTACCGTCCTTTGCATAGAATTGACTGGAAGCAACTGCTAAGAGTCAGAAGTTGTGGCTCTGCGAGAATCAGAACTGCTAGTACAAATGGGCAGGAGCCTGTGTTTTGGAATCTGGTTTTTGCTCGTTGCTTAAAGGTATGGGGTTTTCATCCCGATAGGAAATCCCTACCCAATTTTTTCCTCTGGATCTAAAAACCTGTATTAGGGTTTCTAACTTGTTAGTGGATTTGGTTAATACCTCGCCCTCTCTTTTGAAAGTCGTGTAGATAATAATATTTGATACCAGCCCAGCTTTGTCATTTCAGTGGTTGATTAAAATGGAAAGCTTCCTCTTGTAATTAATTATACCACAACATTTATTCAGCTGAAATATCTTGAATCTCTTGTTTAGCAGGGGAATAGATTAATTGATTAATGTGAGAACTATACACTGGAGTTACATATAGCGAGTTTGAGTTTGTTCCGTCATCATAACAGTTTATATGAGTAGAAATGTTCTCAGAATAGCCTGCATTCTTTGACCAATCATTTGATAATTATGGTTCTGTCAATTGAGTAGTTGAGTCTAGTCAGTGTAATGTATGGCCTATAAATAATGAAGGGAAAAAAATGAAATTCCGATTGTGGCATCATGGAGATGCTGATGCATCTTCATGAAGAATGCAATGCATCATTTCAGAGAAAATGAAGGGTTAGTTGTCCTGCTCTGCTGCTTCTTCTTCCCTGAAGAACTTTCCTCTGGACCTTGAGTCTCCTAAAGAATCGTTTTTCCAACTTATCAATGAGGCGTCTTAATAGAGACTTGGTTGATGATGATATGCATACTGGAGTAGTTCTGCTGTTTTACATGCAATTTTTATGGACTTCATTACATTACAAATTTATATTGAAATTTTAAGCCTTGATCAAATCCACATTAAGAACTTTAACTTGATCCTTCTATGCTGGAATTATCTGACCTTTAAATTGATTTAAGTTACCAAAGTGACTCGTATTCTATAACTATTGCTATGCTTACCATATGAAAACTATTTCACGTTAGTGTTATGTTGATGATGACAATGGAGCTGGCTCTCTCGATCTCTCTCCCTCTCTCCCTCCAGTTTTCTTCAATAGGTTATTATCTACTGTGCTGATGATTCATTCTGAGTTCATGTTAAACTATGCTTGCATTTGTGTAGCTAATGATTTCTAGTCTGTTATGCAGAAACTGTTTCTGGAAGAAATTGCCGAGGATGCTCATGCACAAGCCACACGGGAGCGGAAGAAATCTGTCTATTACAAGCACCTGTGTGAGTGCTCTACCTTGAAGCCCCATGCTTGTGTTTACATAATCTTTATATAAACAACATAAGTTTTTGAGACATCGAACTGAGGTCAACCAGCTAGGAGTGTATTGATAGCACAGTATCCTATTTATAAGTCATGGGGGGCATCCAACTCAGAATCAGTGGATTATGAGTGTAGTAGACCCATCTGCTTTTACCCCTGGATTTTATTTTTTAATATATGTGGGTACAGATGTTGTTGGAACGTCCTTGGTAAGAGCAAAAACCGTTGACTATATGTTTATGCATGTTTTCTGAGGTTTCCTGCTCGAAATGACTCGTTATTGGGTATAGCGTACTATTCTACTTGTGCTGCAATTTTTTTTGTATATGCTTTGGAGACATTCAACCCAGAATTTATGGATCGTTGACTTGTTAGACACTTCCATTTATACCCAAATATTTTATTTAAGGAAGTTTTCGAGACATCCAATTCTAAATCACTCGACTGTGTGTGGTGCAATTTTTATTTATTTAAGGGGTCGAGAGATTCCACCCAAAACTCATGTATATATACATCTTATATATATATATATATATATATATATATATGTTGTCGTGAGAGTTCTAACCCCTCTTCGTTGCACCTGTTGATAATATCTCATCAAACTAGAAAAAAAAAAAAAGGCTTCGTTCATTCGTGAGAGTTCTTCAGAATTTCAATCTGTTGGCTGATTTGATGTTTATCTTCTGGCCGTCTCATTGTTTCAGCGACAACAGTCGGCCATGAGAAGAGGTACGAGTTCCTCTCAGGTGAGGTCAACCACCGCCCTCCCCCCCTTCTGGTCTCCTCTTCCACCGCCTTCCGTTCTAATCGACGTCGTTCTGCAGATTTTGTGCCGGAGAAGGTGAGGGCCGAAGGAGCCTTGAAGGCGCTGGCCGAGGAGGACTGAAAGGGCTTCTTAGGGGTAGGGGGAGAGGGGAGTGTTTGTTAATAGTTACAGAAAACGGTTGGAAAGGTGATGATATTGCTAACAAGGGCGTCATTTGACGTCATGTTGGAAGAAGATATGAGGGGACCTCCATCTCTCGACGCACATCGTTTCTCTCAGCTCCAGCATCCCACCATGTTCCCAACCATGGAAGAGCCCAGAGGTTCGTCGGTGCTCTTGGGCATGATGGTTGCGATAGAATTGCTCTAGGGAGAGCCTTAGGGTCAATTTGGCAGGAAGGTAAGTAACGTTGGTAGGGAAATGGTATCAGAAGAGTTGGGGCATGGGATGTGCCATGGGGGGAGTTGAATGGTAAACGAAATTTCTTCTTATGGTGACCTCGCATGGTTATTTTATTTTTGATGGGTATATAATGATGTTGATGTTACCAAATTGATCCTATAAATTTAAGTAGGAAAAAGTTATCATAAAATATGTTAGAATATATAGATATCTAAATCAAGATTTATATCTTTTATATGTGATTTAAATATATTTTTCATACTTGAGATGAGAAAAATATATTATTACATGGTTATCGTATGAAAGGGATGTTACAAATCATATTAGTTACAAGCTGAGACAAATCAGAAGGAAAAAAATATTTCTGATGAAAAAGTCGATAGAAAATGGGTCAACGCAATGTGTGGCCCACTAAGATTGTGTGTTGACACAAATGAGGTGGAATATGTGCATAGATTGACAGAATTGTCTCCCAACTTAGTCAGCAAAAAATATGATGAAATTTTATAAAAAAACCCCTCCATCTGACACGTGGCAAATGTCCATGACAATGAATCAGATGTGACAAGAAGGAAATGTGAGTGACAAGCAGCAACCATCTGCAAAATATTAAAGTGGCAAATGTTCAAATGAATGTGACATGCAACATCGTTTGATGTCACAATGAAGTATGGTAGAATTCTAATAATATATAAACTTGTGGTAGAAATCAAAGAAGAAAATAACATGTGAAAAGATAGTCAACGTTCCACATCATGCATTATCTAAATGCTCAAGTGACACATGACAAAGAGGCAAATATAGTTGATTTACTATAGATAAAAATCTAATGAGAACATACCTATGACATGAATAGTGTGACTAACATGTGGCATAAGTGTCTTTAACATGTCGGCTAACATGTGAAAGGATAACTTGATCTACAACTATCATTGACACATTAAAAGATCAATGAAACATTAAGAGATCTCTAATTGACATATCAAAAATAAGTCAAAATGAGTCAAGTTAATGACTTGGACTAATTTTAGTCACTCAATCTGCAATTTGACATGGGTCTACGTATTTGTCAATTTAGAGAATCTTTGACCAATTATATCTCAACCGTTCAAAGTACACATCTCAACAGTTAAGATCTCATGCTCTATAAAACATTCTTCAGATGAGCTTGCTTTCAAGCAACATCTCAACTTCAAAAAAAGCTCATTTTTTTCAGATCTATGTGATAATGTTTTAATGCAAGTTTGTATAAGTGTCATTAGATAGGGTTTAAGCACTTAAATCAAATACATTCATTCCTTTGTCAATATATTAAGCCCACTATCAAACCCATTATTAAAGTAACTTACAGTTGTAAAGGAAAAATTAAGTTACAAGAGGGTTAAATATTAATTTGATCTAACAAGTCATGGAGGGAGGGGGTTTATAGATATTTAAGGATAAATTAATGGGGGCACTTTTAGAAGAAGTTGGATTGGAGAGTGCTGGGTTCTCTCATACCCTCTCTTTGATGACACTCTAGAGTTTCATTTGGAAACCCTACTTCTCTACCACTTTTTCTATCTTTATTAATTTATTTCTCTTTTTGATTTACGAGCAATCTCTTGTTAGATTTCTCTTTTCTTTTATATTCTTGACATGAGATCCTACCAACTTGGTATCATAGCCAATGATAACTTATATAAATATGTTGAAGGCTTTAAAGAAAGTCTTTGTCATCGATCAATGATAGATTTGACAATATTAGACATCATGTCTATAGAGAATGCAATGAAATAGCTCACACATATGGTGGTGGAACTCTTGTAGTAAAGATATAATAATCACATTTCCCTTCCAAGATATGAAGAAGATGTCATGAGAGCCACATGACCCAACTCAACTACACAGAGGGAAGTGGCAAATGTGGTAGGTTATTTATAAATCGACATCAACCAGTGGATGACTGATTCTTAAGAGATCAAGTCACAAATGTCTATGGAGGACTAATTATGGGTAGTCAGAGAGGACATCATTTGGAATTACCTTTGTTTAACATGAGAAATTCAAACAAGTGACCAAAGGCTATAATGATTAATATAGATAATGAAGTTATAATGTGGTTTAAGTGAACATACACCCAAAACCATTTAAATATTTGGAAGATATTAAATAATATTTGAGGAAGAGATTCATATTATAATTAGTTAGAAAACTATCAAAACCATTTCTAGATATCAAGTAATAGGAGGCAATGATTGAGTACATGTAAAGAATTTAAGCTATTGTCAATAAACTTCATAAAATTTTGTAGGATCTTCACAAGTTGAAATTGGAAATTCATTGGGAGGTCAAGTTGTTCAAGTGTAAGGACTCAATAACATTATGAAAACTGCCGAAATAGTAGAAATAAAGAATGGCATTCTTAAAGCTGTTGTAGAACCTAGAAACTATAACGTAATTAAGCTCACTTTGTATGGAAAACATGTAGAGGGTCTTTATTTTTTTTTGCAATGAATAATATCAACTAGGCCATATTATAAAAAAAATAATTATAATTATTTCTCATCAATGAAGATGACATGAATTTAGGTAAAAAAATGAAACAAACCACAACCATTGAGAGAATGAAGGTTTCATGTAAAAATAGGGAACTCAATATAAAAATTTCTCTAAACTCTGTCCTTAGAGTAATCAAACTAGAGATAATGAAGTATAAAGAAAAGATCAATAACATAGAATTGATAATTTTAAATGATTATAGAGCAACACACCACTTATATCTCAATAATTGGTTAAAAAAATGAAGTTGTAATTGACCACTATAACCAACTATGGGATCACCATGGGAAATGCAATAGTCACGAGGGAGAGGGAAATATGTCAAGAGGTGGTCTTGGAGATACAAAGATTAAAGATCTATTGAAGATTATTTACTATTGAGCTCGACACATACTGATGTCATTGTGATGCTGGATTGGAAACAACTTAGCATTAAGTCAATCATATATAATCCCTGATTGTGTAAGTCTGAAATTTTCTTAAAGTCAATAGTGTGTGACAATGTATAGAAGCAAAACTTATATGTAGGATTTACCAACTAATCAAAGAGATAATAGAGGGTACTTATTGCTTTAACTCAATCACGTAGCTATAATTGATCAAGAGTTTTTCCACCATTTTAAAGCTTGATGCCAATCAGGGACATTGACCATCGTATCACCTTAGAGCTAGGTAATGGCTCAGCCAACATATGTTCCTACTATTATTCTCATTCAACTTTTGATGAGTTTATATGCCAGCCCTTCTATTGGTAAAGAAAAAAGAGAGTAATTAGAGATTATGTGTGTTATAAGAGACTCAATACTATCACAATTTTAAATAAATTCTTAATTCCCACAATAGAAGAACTTGATGATGAGCTATATGATCCAATCATTTTTTTTCTAAAACTGAGTTGAAATCAAACTATCATCAAATCATATTTAAAAAAATGATATACCTAACTAATGACTTTAGACTAAAAAATCCCTCAACTACTTTTCAAGGCTTAATGAACTGATTTTTTTTGTCAGTTCCTTCAAAAATTCTTACAAATATTTTTTGATGACATATTGATATATAGTTGAGATGTAGAAACACAGAAGAGACACTTGGCTTAGGTAGTTCATTTGCTTCAGGAACACTAATTACATATCAATGCAAAAAAATGTCTTTTTAGTACACAAATTTAGTATCTTAAGTATTGTGTGTTGGTTGATGTTAGGGAAGTAGATGACAACAAAATATAAGTAATGTTCAACTGACCAACCCATACTAATATGTTTTAGCTCTTAGATTTGACATACTTCATGGTAAATTATGAAAATATTGCTTTGTCACTTGCACAATGGCTCAAAAATGATGCATTTAAGTAGAGAGATGAGGTAGAGAAAGGGTTCTAAAATCAATGAACTATTAACCATAGTATTGGTATTAATATAAATATATTGAAAATTAATGCTTCAAGTTTGGGGTGGGAGTGGTACTCATGCAAAACCACTAGCATGTGGCTTTTTTTAGTGCATTGTCGATTAGAAATTGATTGAAGTCATTATATGAATATTCTATCAACCGTAATTAATTATTCACCACAAGGCTAGTATGATCTATGTGATGAACAATATTATGATAGTGTTGTAGGAGGCCATTATAGGTTTTTGTAGACATATAAAAGTATCATCTAAGATTTTAATATGTAGAGAATGAAATAAACTATCAAGAATTTTGTCCAGCAATACCCCATTTGTTAATGTAAGAAATATCAATCATCAACACTAACCGCTCTACTTCAATTACTTCTAATTTCTAATTAAATTTAGGATGATATTATCATCATGAATTTTATAGGACTTAGTTGCAATACTAATTATCAGTAAATCTTGGTAGTGGTTGATAATTAAGTAAGTTCATTCACTTCATTCACATGAAACATTCATTAACTACAAAGAATGTGATAGATGAATTATTTAGATAAGTAATCAAATTGCATGACATTTCGAGATCAATTGTCTCAAATTGAGACAAATCTTTGCCAATATGTTTTGAACAGAACTATTTACACTCCAAAATCAATGGTCAATCTGAAGTAGTTAATATGTGATTTGAAACTTTCATATGTTGTTTCTCATCCAACAAGTCTAAACATTGGAGTCAATGCATGTCGTAGGTCAAATTCTAATAGAATACCATGTTTCACTCGGTCATTAATAATACTTTTTTTTTCTGAATGACATAGATGAGATCCTTGACTAATCATTCCCTCAATATTTTAGTACTCAAGTCATCTCAATAGATGATCAAGTTTTATAGTGAGATATAATACTAGAGGAGCTAAAACAACATTTGACTCAAGCCAGCCAACACCATAAAGAAGTAGAGTTAGTTGAAGGGGACATGGCCTACCTCAAACTCAAGATCTAAAAAAAAAACAATCCTTGTCATATCAATCAAATGAAAAGCTATCTTTACATTTTGGTACATTTTGAGTTCTTAACAAAATTGGTATAGCAGCTTATAAGTTGGACCTATTAGAATCTACCTTGATCCATCTAGTCTTTAATGTTTATCAACTAAAGAAGTCACTTGGCAATGATTCTTATAGTCAACTTATCATGAGAGCCATTGATGATGAGCTGAAGTGGGTAGTTCAATTATAAGTGGCGTTGAATGCTTGCCCATGAATCGTCAGTTGAGGTCCTAATCAAATGGAAGAGACTACTAAAATTTAAAGTTATTCGTCAGGCCTTCACCAACAGTTTTCAGACTTCCACCTTGTAGACAAAATGGAACAAATAGGGAGGATATTGTTAGGCTTAAAACCTATTATCTAGGTAACTTACGACTGTATAAAAAAGGAGAGGGGGAGAGAGAGTCAAGGGTGCTCTTGAACCCACCCCTCAGTGACACTTTAAAGTTTCCTCTGGAAAACCCTCCTCTGCCACCTTTCCAGTATTATTGTTTTGTTTCTCCTTATGGTTTCTGAACAATCTATTGTTAGATTCCTCTCCTCTTTTGTATTCTTGGCCCAAGATCCAACCACAATATTATCCAAATTATGGAGTAGGCTCCATCTGTCAAACAGCTTCTCTAGGGGCCTGCCACCACGCCCAATCATGATTTTGTTCAGAAAAATGTTCGCTGTAAACCAATCTTTGTATCATGAACAGAGGAGAAAATCAGAAGCAGTGGGATCTCGGAGCAGAGCGTGGACAGCCAGAGAAGAACCCTAATAAACGTATGGCCACTTCTCTTGTTTGGAAATTTTTCTTCCCCTTTCCTATTCCATTGCTTTGCTTAGTTTCGTTCATAGCATGAACCTAGTGTATTCATAATTCAGGTAAATTTATGTGAATCACAAGCACCTGCATTCTGCTTTCACTACTGTGAAATATGCCTCCTTGATTTCCAGGTCCTTTGGCTATCCAACAGAAAGCTTGTCCCCCCTCTCTCTCTCAGGCACAGACAAATGTAAAGCGGGAGGGAAGTGAACTTTGATAGGATTGGGGTCAAAGATTGGGCATAATAAATTTTCTGGTGGTAAATATAGACCTGCTGCGTCTTTCATATGTGTATCAGCAAGGTAGATGATCCGTCCTTGAAGTCACCAAACCCAAAATAATAGGAGATGGGAAATAAAACAGAGTATCTGACGCATAGACCATGGAGGCACAAAATAAGAACTGAAAGATTGCAAGAGACAGACTCCCTCTTCTGTTCTTGGAGTGGTAAAGAGACCCGCCCCTCCTCCTCAAAGCCTGAGCTCACCTGTAAGAATCTGCACGCTTTGGCTTGCTCTGGACAACTGCCTCGATCTTCTCAATCACATCGGGTGTCAGGAGGGGAATCACATTGATTGCCTTCATATTCTCTATGATCTATAATTGGACCAAAGTTCTTTCAATGGTAAAAGATAGTTCAACATAAACAATATAAGAAAAATAGACAGATTTGACAGCGAAGATCCTACCTGGTTCTCCTTAGTAGCACCGGTAATGACTGATGAGACGTTAGGGTTCAATGCACACCAAGCAATGGAAAGTTGAGCCAAGGGCACACCCAATTCATCAGCAATGGGCTTCAGACCATTGACCTTTCTGAACACATCATCAACCAATGATCTACTCGCCAGATTCTGCAAGAAAAACCAGCCTCAGCTGAGAGACGACCTCAACCAATTTGAAAGTTAACTTAAGCGAATTCTGCCCAATGTATTAGATAAGGAAAGGAAAATTTGGAGTCGATCACGACAATCAACAGGCTATCAATTGAAAAATCTATCTGGAGTAGCTAACCAGACCTGGAAACTTTTATGAGCTTGAAAGCACGGGAATTCCCAGGTACCCACATGAAGTAAAAGGAGATGCACACAGTGTGATCTGACGACACTTAAATGATAATTTAAAAAACCAGAAGATACCTATTGGTGAAATTCATTATTGGTAAATCATCAACGGACTGGGCCATGTCATCTTGGTTGAAGATATCCATAGCGCATTCAAAACTCCAACAACTGATTCTTCTGGGAATCTGCCTACCATTTATGGCAATGTCCGGTTTTCATACATTATCAGGATCACATGGAGTAGGACGGGGAACAATCAATATTGCAATCTGTGGATCGTTTCCAGCTGAATCTGTACAGAGAGATCCACTTGGCAGCGACGAGAAACGAAGGAGAGTGAAGGACCCCACCTTGTAGTTCTCCAGAGCAAGGCGGCTGTCTGCAGGGATGTTCCCCTTGCTGTACTTCCCAGTAAGCACTCCAGAGGCTAGAGGGCTCCACGTCGTCAGCCCTATCCCGTAGTTGCTGTAGAGTGGTAGGTACTCCACCTCAACCTGCATCCACGTGGAAAGGTTCGAAGAAAGGTAAATAGTGATCCCCCATTAACCTAAAAATTCCCCTTCTTGAAATAGAACGAAAGTAATGAACAAACACATAATACTCATAACATTGACACAGTTCTACAACTATAGATGATGATGATGATGATGATTCTACATCTACGTGGAAACTCAGGGAAGAATGCCCCAGAAAATAGAAAATCCGCGCCATTTTTAGTCACAATTCTACGAAAAACATAGGTGATGATGTCATTATTATTCTAGCCTAGATTCAGCAAGGATTAATCAAGCGCATTTGCGATTTGTGCATTTGGGATCCCCCTGGCTCTTATAGGATTATAATTTTTTGTTTTGAAAGGGAAGAGAGGAAATGAGTCAGTGCCTTGTGGCGGGAGAGGAGGTTGTATTCGGGCTGCTCGACGACGGGGCCGACGAGATCGAGGCGGTTGGCGACAGCCCAGGCCTCGGTGATCTGCTGGGCGGACCACTCGCTGGTGCCCCAGTAGAAGGCCCAGCCGCTGTCGATGACGTAGTTCATGGCGCGGACGGTCTCCTCGATGGGCGTGGCGGCGTCGGGGCGGTGGCAGTAGAGCACGTCAACATAGTCCATGTCGAGGCGCTTTAGCGAGGCCTTGGTGCCCTCCACGATGTGCTTGCGCGAGAGGCCCTTGTCGTTGGGCCCGCTGCCGCCCCAGAAGATCTTGGTCGAAACCACCAGATCGGAACGCCGCCACCCGAGCTCCCGGAAGGCCTGCCCCATTATCTCCTCCGCTCGCCCGTTCGCGTACACCTCCGCGTTGTCGAAGAAGTTCACGCCATGGTCGCGGCAGCACTGCAGTAGACCCTTCGCTTCCTTCACGTCCACCTGGTTCCCGAAGCTCACCCACGCCCCGTACGATAGCTGGCTCACCTTCAGCCCCGTCCTCCCCAGGTTCCTGTACTGCATCGCCCCCGCTACCGCCCCTCCGCTGCCCCCCATCGCCCTCCCCCGACTCCGCGATCTGCCCCGATCTGCCTCCTCCCCCTACGCCGGAGCCCAACCAGCCCGGTTCCTCCTCCAATACAGCCAAGGGGTAACCGAACAGCCTGTCTAGAACCTTCTCTTGTTTCCATTCGGTTGGTCTTGCTCCGCTGGCCGGCACGAGGCCATAGGTGTCGGTACTCTCAATGGATCCTTCGTGGGCCTCGAGGCTATCCCTTATGCCCGATAAGTATCCGATAGCGAGCGGCGTCCGTTAGTTTTCCTCGGTGCGACGGTGCCTGCACTCCCCGGTGGGACAGTCCGTCCACATATATTAAAAACAATTAAAATAATGCATAGCCCCACCCACCAATTAAAAATTGCACATTTTAATTATTTTAATCAATAAAATAGGTAATTTTCAAAGCATAAATAACTCGCTTTAGTAATAATAAACCACAACCATATCAGCAAAGTCAACTCATCAAAACTAAACAGGAATACACATTTTTCATTCCAAAAAAGGAAAGAGGAAACGATCATAGCCCATATCAGGCAAAGACAGGAGTTAGAAAATATCACAGTAGAAGGGTTTGTACATAATCATGCGGTCCACTGAAGAACAAGATCGCAAACGGAGATCCAAAAGTGGCATCTTTCCTCACGTGGTTGTCGAGAAAATCTGATGCCAGGAAGATCTGCATGCGTACCAAGCAAGCAGAAGAAGAAGAAGTCAACGATTGTTTAACCACCTGCAACAATGCCCGCAAGCTGCAACAATTAGCCCGCGCGATCTTTGCCGCCGGTTCCTGCTCTTTAATTCTTCCAAAAAGCTTTCTATCAAATGGGTGGAATGATCGCTGAAGTAGGGGATCCTTAAAAGGGTCTGATTTTTAATGTGTGTGGATCAGATAAACAGTACGGGCCTGATTTTTTCACATAATCTAAGGATTACGACTGTGATTTATGATAATTAAATTATTTCCACAAAGTAAACAAAACAACCATGGATTTCACCATATGCCCATCGAAGTTATCCATGATCACGATTCTTTTTCAGCATCAAGATCAATAGTTGTACATCTCCCTGGTGTGCCAGTCAACTCACCAGAGTTTGTGACTCTAATACCGCATTAGGATATCAAACCAGCTAGCTGAAATCTGGTCAGCGATGAGTGGAATGAAATCATGACATGATCACGTGTTTATCTTTGGTTTAATGTCTATGGTTTAGCAAGTTGAATCTATGTGTACTTTGACCATTTTATAATATAGTTTCTGATGGACAGTATGTGCTGTAGGAAAATAAACAAAAAAATAGAAGAAGAGAGGGCGTATCACATTCACCGCTAATAAGTAGAATGGCAGCAAATAAAAGGGGGCAGTGCAGAGGAAGATATTCACACTAATTTATTTATTTTTCCGGGGAATTCATTGTACCCACAAATCCCTGTTGTATCCAACATTGAAACCAGGCCCTCATCTTCTCTGATGACGGAGCCAAAATATCTTGGTGCCCAATGAAGTGCAGAGAGGCCCTGGCATGATGGGGGGAATGTGAAGAACACTGACTAGTGTGGATGGGTTTAAACAGTGATTACAACAGGGAGACTCATCATCTGCCATAGTGACCAAAAGCAAAAGGAAAAACAATTGGGACCTTTGGGGTGGCATTCATGGTCACGCTTCCATGGTGATGTGAATCAAATCAGACGATTTGACTTACTTTTCTTATTAAAACTAAAGATGAACATAATAAAGCATTTTTAAAATGTTATCGTATTCATTTTAAGGGCACAACCACAGTAGACTAGGGAAGATATGTTATGTGGTTTTAGCTTCACTAAAACTATAGTTTGAAGTGTATGAGTTATATAAAGATATAAAATCTAAACAATCCCATGGATCACAAAAATTCATCCTCAAAAATTGAAGCTAGAAGAAATTTTTACTGATGAGAAAGTGATGGCTCCCAAGATTTCAGAACCAAGAAGCATATATTACACACATAAGACCCTAGCAGTGGCCTCTGTAAAGAAATTTCAAAGAAACTCCAGATGAAAAATTGAAACATTGCAGGAATCTGTGGAAAGGAGATAAATCTGCTCGAGAAGACGCCGAACCCTTTTAAGGTCATGGTAGAAGCCCACAGTGATAGATGAACAAAAGTTCTCCCTCTTCGCAAATCCCAGAAAGACCTTTTCCGGTGCATAAATAGTTCCATGAGAGAAGCATTTGTGTAGTGGAAGGACATAAATGTGGCTCAACATTAAAAAATTGAAAGAAAGAAAATTTAATGGAAGATGATGGGTTACTGGCCGACCCATCACATCCCCATAGTAGGAGAACCTAAGGAGGGCTGGCACGCTGCCTCTCTCATCTTGTGTTATGCCTGCAAATATCGAGGAATGGCTCGCATGGGAAGAAAACGGCGCACAGCCATCAGTAGGAGGATTTGTTCCCAAGAGACGTGGACGACTATAGTTGAGTGGAGGTCAGCCCCCTCCAAGTGGCTTGTAGGAGGTGACTGCCCAGTCTCTCCTAGTCTTCTCTCTCGCTCTCTCTCTCTCTCTCTTGCCTCCTCCGGGGGTATTGTGTTCGCCCTCGTGTTCCCTTTATTAGTTACCCTCGTATCCCTTCTGGATTCTCTCTCTCTCTCTCCTATCATCACACTGCCCTATACTCGTACTCAAGCTCTCCATCTTTCCATCTCTCTATCTCTCTATCTCCCGTCTCAATGCCCCTAAGTCTCATACCCTCGGAACATCGGAATAAAAGTGGGGCCCTAGCAAACTGGTATCAAAGCATCACCAGGCCTCCAAAAACTAGCAATGCAAGGATAGAGCTCGTCGAGAAGCAGCATGAGGAACTCAGTAGAGACTTCCCCATGCTCTTGAAAGAGGTCATGAACCTCCTCACCGACGACAAGTCAACTCGCGCAGAGCTGATGGCCATCAGTTTCGACGAGCAGCACCACCCTTTGCAATGCCTGAAAGTTATTTCGTCAGTTGGCAACCGCGTTCTTCCTCTATCTCACTGGGGAATAAGAGAAACCAGCCACGTATGTGCATATATTGATGATGTGGATCTTCACGACTAGATGAACCCAGCAATAGATGGAAAATCTCTTTTTGGGCCGACCTTTCAGCCTCCACTGCACTACGGTGAACCCTAGTAGCATGGATGCAAACTGAAAATGTCTCTATTTGACGGGCACAGTCGAAAAGGATGGGTGTTTCCGGCAGAGCTCTATTTCAATATGTGCAGACTCTCCTCAATGGATAAACTCTCCGTGGCCGATCTCAGCCTCGAAAGGAGGACGCTTTTGTGTTTCAAGTGAATGGATGCTCATGAATCTTTGCAAAGATGAGAAGACTTTTGTTGGCAACTTCTAGAGTGCTTCATCCCCAACCACCATGGACCTCTTGGAACGCCAAAGACCCATCGCATACTTCAGCGAGTTCTCTCGCTCCACAACAGCTTAAGATGGTCCACGAGCGAGAGCTCATAGCTATTGTCTTGACCATACTTAATTATTCCAATCCACATTACCTACTCGACGCCAAATTCGTCATCTTCATGGATGAAATGAGCCTCAAGTATATCTTTGATTAGTGTCAAATCCTCTCGAATTATCAGAAGTGGATCGCTAACATCATCAGTTTATAGTTCAAAGTTTGCAAGATGCCTTGTCCTAGTGACCTGAAACCGAGAACAATGCAGAGGACATCTTGTCCCAGTGACCTGATGCAATCACCTGCAACAGCTTGGGTCTGCACAAGCTAGAGTGGCTGGATGCACCACTCATCATCCAAGAGTATTAAACCGATCCAGGCTGCAGACGATCCATCAAGACCTCCAGACACAATCAAAGAAGTGTCCCAAATACACCATGCGGCATGACTGCCTCTTTCATCGTGGGCGATTGGTAATTGCACATAATTTCCAATTAATCTCCAAATTACTTTATGAATTTTACGACTCAGTGATCGAGGAGCACTTGGTTTCCTGTGCACATACAAACTCCAGGGTTGAAATGTAATTTGGGTCATAATGAAGAAGGCAGTATGTGATTATGTTGCTATTTGACAAATTCAATGCCATCTTGGTGGTTGTGGACCACCTCAGTAAGTACGTGCACTTCTCACCAGTCAAGCATTTCTTCATGGCCAGTGAGATCACTCATGTCTTCCTCTAGGATATCGTCCAACTGCATGAGATCCCTCAGTCAATACTCAGTGACTGAGACAGAATTTTTATGAGCACATTGTGGAGGTAGCTCTTCAGGCTATATGGATATCTCCTTCGACGGACAAGTGCTGATCATCTTCAGACCGACAACCAAACAGAGGTCGTTAACCGCGACCTAGAGACATACATTATTTTACAAGTGACTGACCCTGATAGTGGAGCAGGTGGCTCGCCTAGGTAGAATATTGGTACAACAACAACTTCTATATATCAATGGGTACCACTCCATTCTCCCTCGTCTACGACAGACCCTCGCTAGTTCTCCTGGTCTATGAAGCAAGCATAGTGCAGATGGACGAGGTCGATTGCATACTACAAGAACATGACACCGTTATTCGCCGGCTTAAGCACCTAGTTCGTGCCCAACAGAGAATGAAGGCTTATCGTCAGATTGGCATTGGCAAGAGCTCGAGTTCATGGTCGGCGATTGTGTCTACCTCCACCTTTGGCTATATCGCCAGAAGTCCCTAAGGAGGCTTCCATGTAAGAGGGTCCTCGTGCCTTGTTTTTCCGGGCTGTTTGAAATCATGGAAAAGGTGGGCACCATAGCCTATTGGCTTGCTTTGCCACTGACCACAGGGATCCATCTGGCCTTCCACATGTCCCAAGTTAAGAGGGTTGTTGGGATATCAGCAAGCTCATCCATGACGCAGCTCCTGTTGGACAAGGATCTTGTATTGATGGCAGACCTAATAGACAACGGAGATATCCGTCAGGGTCCTCGTGAAATTGAAATCCCCGTATGTTAGGTGGGTCTTCCAGAGTCCGAAAACATCTGGGAAGTCGCCACCGACCTTTACCGGCAGTTTCTCAGCTTTCCACTTGAGGACAAGGTGACACTTTTAGGGGGAGCATTGATGGGCTATTGGCTGGCCCATCAAATCCTCGCAAGAGGAGAACTTGAGGAGGGCTGCTACGCTGCTTCTCCCGTCTCGTGTCATGCACGCATGTATTGAGGACCGGCTTGCATGGGAAGAAAACGGTTCATAGCTATCAATAGGAAGATTAGTTCCCAAGACACATGAACTGCTATAAAGACACGAAGGGGTGAAGCTAGGCGGGCATCGAAGAGTGTTCCAGGAGTAGTTGAGTGGAGGTTGGCCTGCTATGAGGGGACCAACCTCCACTCAACTACTTCGGGGGTACGTTCTCTCTCACCTCCTTCGGGGGTATTAGTTATCCTCATATCCCTTCTGTATTCTCTCTCTCCTTTCATCACAACGTCCTATCCTCGTACTCAGGCTCTCCATCTCTCTCTCTCTCTCTCTCTCTCTCCCTCCAGTTTCACCGCCCCTAAATACCCTCAGTACAACCCCTCGTGAAAAAGGGAGCCCTACCAGTTCAGCGCATCTGATTAGAAGTGGGGGCCTATCAGAAGGTTTCAGAAACTCCATTACACAAGACCAGTCTTGTAGTCAGATTTGAACACAACCTCAGCGTAATGTTCGCCTCTTTTCAGCGATCGCGCAAAGAGGTATAGAGCAGGCCACACCTGGAGGAGTAGTGATGGTGGTAGAGGGGGTGTTGGCCGCGTGACTCACGGACGCCCCCCATCGAGACTTCGCGAACGACGCCAATTTCGCAGCCGGCGTTAGAAGAGGGAGAAGCGGGAGGGGAAGAGAACGTACTGGGAGGACAGTTACCGTTGGTGTCTAGGTTTCTTGCGAGGGAATCCTCCACAGCATTCCAAATCGGGAACGGGTTGGAACGAGGAGATTCCCCGCCGCTGCTCCTCCGTCGCCTCCGCCGCTATCGTTCCCATGAAGGGAGCCAACTATATAGCCGTTACCAAATTGAACCCGCTTCAGGCCGGATCCCGACCCTAAACTGAACCCGGTTTATGCCGGGTAATTTCAGCTCCCGGCTCGGCCCATCAAATACCACTAACTCCGTGAGCGAGAGATAAAGAGAGAGAGGGGGAGAGAGAGAGGTTCATACAGAGAAAGCTAGACTACATGTCGTTGGGCAGTGAAGATCGTCGACTTTCCACATCTTCAACAGCTGCTTGAACTCTTCTTCCTCCAACGCGGACCCAGCTGGCCGGCGGCCGACTCTCGCCGCCGCATTGAGCAAGGAATCCGAGTCCTTCTCCCCATCGAAGCTCAGGCTCAGGTTCAGGCTCTCCTCGTCCACGAGCCCGCCGCCATGGCCTTCCAGCATCCTCAGGAACTCGGCCTCCACCATCTCCTCATCATCCAGATCTTCACTGATGTCGAAGGAGGCGCTCGAGGGGGGCCTCCTGGATCTCGCTCGAGCCACCGCCTCCTCCGTGGTCGTGGAGCTCTCGCCCTCCTCCTCGGTCGGGTCAATGTCGCCGGCGGCGATGAGGATGGAAGAGGCCGCCGCCGCCGCTCTGCAGTTACTCGAATCGGAAAGACAGGGCAAGCACCCGCCGCCATGGGCTCCGGCCTCGACCACCCGATAGAAGATGCTGATGCTGAGAACCCCTCCCTCGGCCATGCCGGAGAGACCCAGGATCACGGTCTTCCCGCCCAACAGAGCGTCGCCGTCGCCGGAGAAGACGACCCCGCCCAGGTCGACCTCGAAGGTGCCTAGATCGCCGTCGCCTGCGTCGACCAGGGAAACCCAGACTGTGAAGCTCCGCAGCGTGGAGCGCCGGCCGGTGCTCCGGTAATGGAGGAAGATCTCCTCGAAGCGGGCGGTCCCTCGCCGGACATGGACGGGCGTGGTGAGCTCGTCCCTCCAGCCGCTAGTTCTCCACCCCACCGCCAGCGCTTGCCCGTCCATTGTCGGCGGGAGGCCGCTTATTCGGTGGATCTGCAAGCACATAACGCACTTGGACCGCCGCCGCCACCAGAGCCCGGCAAGGAGGCTCCGCCATTTTCCCCTCCGGAGGCGCCAGCGCCGCTGCTCTTCGGGGGGGCTCTTCGCCTTCTGGGGGAGGTCCCCGCCCTCGCTTGCCATGATCGACCACCTCCACGACGGCCCAAGGATCTCTTAAAGCCTTCCGCGCTTTGGACAACCAGTGGGTTAATCATGGTACAGCTCACATGGAGATTTCTTTACTCTCGGTGGACGCTGAGACCATGGAAGACATACCTTTTGCGAGAGAGCGAGAGAGAGAGAGAGAGAGAATCGTCTTCTTCCACACGTGTCGACACCTACGCTCCTTCGGATCGTCGGTGACATTAACTTAATTGCCGTTGACATTAACTTAATTGTATAAGTAATCCCGACTATGAAACCGTCATGAAGATGAAAGAGGATCCTCCTGGGGGGTTGGAAAGATGGGCGACGGCGCAAGTGCACAGGCGGGAAGCGAAACCCTGTATAGATCTAAAATCAGGAGAAAAAGAATAAATGGTCAACGCCCACTGCTCTGGTCGTCAGATATTGTCCCCTCGGACGAAGCATCGCTGTCTAAGTCAACCAAGTCAATCTGGCCCATGGGTTCCGAGCGGCTCCGATTTAGACTAAAAATGGGCTCTTCCGAAGACTTGGGCTCATGGGGAAGAGCCCGCTGGTTGAGATCCTCCAGAGAGCCAGCACTGCGGCGGCCTAAAACTCTCCTCTTTAGAGCTTCACCTGGTGAATTTCTGCCAGGTGGTGGTGACAACTGCCCACCAAGGTGATGGCGGGCAGGAGCTGCCCTCTGATCACTGTGAGGAGCTCCTCTGAGCCAGTGCGGCAGGTTGGTGCCCGCTGATGAAGAACCCAGATCGCCGGGCAATTTTTCCGATGAACTTTGCCTCAAAATCTGTGCTCTACCATGGTTTTGGTGTCTCACATATGCTTTTGTGGAGTGATGGCGGCCCTCATACCCGTCAGAAGAACCTTCTTTCTCGAAGTAGCCGCCTGAGGTTTGGAGTTCTGACAGGTGACCGCTGTGAGAAGTATAACCATCCACCACTGTGATTGAGGAAAGCTTACCAGATATGGAAGGAAAGTGGAGATGGTCTGGTTCCAGGGTTCTCAGAGGCTGAATGAAGGGGGCGCTGAGGAGATTCAACTGTTCTATGTTCCATCTCTTAGCCAGGTCGTCTGCAATCCTCCCGCCTGAGAAGAGTAATCTTGGGTCTCGAAGCATGGAGTTCCAGTTGCCCCCCCCATGCCTCCTCACGCCTATCCAGAGGGAATCCAGCTCTTCTTCCGACCAGAGGCTTGGGCACCCGCTATATTGAGATAAAACAGAGCTCTGACTTCTTCCCAACATCCTGCCACCACTTGCGATGTTGCCGAGTCTCTTTTTCTGACCATTAGAAGCGGATGGTAAGCCAATGCTTAGGAAATTCCTAATGGGACCGGCCATCTTTGATGATTGTGTGAGAGTTGGACCAATAAGGTCGGGGCAAATGAAATCTCGGTTTCTATGTTCTGTTGGGCATTGACTTTTGAAAGTAGAACTATCGGGGTTTCTCACAGATTTCCCTTTCTGAGGGTAGGAAGTCCGATGTGCGTTCTCTCTGAAAAATTCCTGGAAGAGGGGAGGGGGAGAATGATATGTCTCAGCATAAGATATATGAAAGTCGAACACGGAGCTGTTAAAGGTCAACCATACTAGGGGAAAAAAGTCAAAATGAAGTGGGTCTTCCCAAATGAAGCATGTGTTGAGGAAATTACATGAACGTGATAAAATGCACAAAACTCACGCTAAAAAAAGTGAAGAATGAGCTGAAATTGATGGGAAAGAGAGAATTTTAGCAGAGGAAAATTACCGTGGTACTAGGGTCAAGTAGAGATGAGTTCATCTGCATTTGATTCTGATACAAAGTATCTCCTTCACTAATAGGTAGTTGGCTGGTGATATTGACAGTTGACAGAGATGAGGACATGATTCTCGCTTTCTGTGTGTCCGTTTCCAAAAATTCCAGTCCTTTGCTTGTACCATTAGGTTCCGCAGCAGCACTACTAGACAAGCCTTGGGAACGAAAGAGGCATTCATGTGAAGGGTCCCTCACTGATTTACTTGGCTCACATAGATGAAAAGTGATTGTTTCATCTGGCGCCATCTCATTCAGATCGATATCTGAAGAAAATCTGATGGAAGAATGGGGATTGCTGAGAGAATTCCTGACATGAACCGCTTGATCTAAAATGTTATTTGCAGGTGGCTTCTGCACATCATCCATTAAGCAATGTCCTGGCTCCTCCATCCTCAGAGTGCCAATTTTCGGTGGCTTGATCTGTTTGACCTCATGATTTATATCAGAAGAGCACTCTTTCATCCCACTGTTAGAAGAATGATTTGATGCGGATGTGATAGGCGTGCCTTCTTGGGCTAACTGTGTATATTTTATGGAAAAGCTCGATCCATCTGTTTTATGAACTACTGCTCCCCTTGGGCTGCCACTGGAACCATAGGGAATACAGAGCACATCACTTTCTGAAATAATGGATAAATAAAAAGAAAGACGTCAACGTTTAGTTACCTCTTTTTTTCAGCCAAGCTTCCAGAACTTGGGTCCTGACTAGCAACTTCTTCAAAACTCCTAGCCTATCAGAATACATGGCACATGAAGATCTTCAGGTTTACCGTCTTTCATTGGTAAGACCCTCAGACTGAAAAATTAGACGATGTAATAAAATCATACTGCACTTGGGACACACCTCATGCTCTCTACAATCCACTGGATTAGTGGATTCAACTAGGTTTCAGGTAAAATGAGGTCATTCTACTGAGAAGTCACACAATATATAAGATATAATTTAGCTTTCAGGAGGATTTCGTAAAGCCAGAAAAAAGTTTCAAAGACCGGAAAAAAAATGCATATTCTGCCTGGATAATGGTTTGGAAGGTGAAGAGAAAACCAATCGATATGAAAGAACATGATATCTGTCCGCATATCTATAAAGTCACAGTGCGAATGACAAGGATGCCACTCGCATATGAAGGATTATTACCAGAAATTTCCCTATTTTCGTTTGTTCTTATAGGTTATCAGACATTATATTCTTCAGTTCCTTGTTAAAAAAATAACTTTTATGATGTCTATGAGGCAAATGATTGATCATAAAAAATATCATCGGGAACCTATGCATTTTGATAGCTGTCTTAATGCAAACATTGTTGAAGTACATGTTATGTTCTTTGCCAAAATTGGGAATAATAAACGAGTTAATGAGATATCAGTATACCCCGTCAATGTGCAACAACTAAAACAACTGTAGATAGTGCCACCTTATTAAAATAAATAATGAAAGAAAAAAGGAGAGTGATGACTAGAAAAGAAAGGAGACTGACTGCGCGGAAAGGTCTCATGATGTTTTGGGTTAAAAGGCACACATACCATGACTTTTCCACTGGCGTTCAATGAAGTCAGGTTGCTGTCTGTGTTCTCGTTAACTGGAAAAGATACCTCTGACTGATCAGCGAATCCTTTCTTTTTACATTTTGCATCAAGATTCTCATTTTGGCTAGATGCTGAGTCCTCTCCTTCCCCAACATTTAAGTTATTGAGAACCTGAGCGTCACTAGCATCGATTCTGTGTCTCGCTCTTCTGGAGAAAGTACGCAAAGGAGTCTTGAAGCTCTCTTTATGAGATGTTCTGTGGAGTATCATTTTGTCCATTTGCTCGACAGGAAAATCCTTTTCCTTTAAAACATGTGTATCCACGAAAGGATGTTCTTTACACAAGTGAACATTGTTCTTTCCAGTAGGATTGAAAGATATGGGACTTGACCTCACACCAGTATTCTGGTCTGACATCTGAGAATCTTGACTCCATTTGTTGCGTGGTATTCCATTCGAGGAAATAGAAACTGAATTTGCAACAAGTAAATCTAAGCTACCATTGAAAGATGAATTTTTCCCAAACCATTCCTTATTAAATCTCCCATCATGGGGGCGAAGTTTTGGTAAACTCCTCCCAAAATCTTGCAAACTTCTACACTTCTTAAATATATCTGACTCTTCGGGTCTCTGCTGAAAAAAAATCTCGAGCATTAGCACGTTGATCAACACGAGCAGTAGATTCGTATCTCTCCTGTCTTGCAGAGTTTCAGGAGAAAGCAAACCAAGGTAGCATAGAACATGATAGCTAGCCTGATGATGACGATGATGATAAGATTTCGAATATGACATTAGCAATCTCAGAATTGAGATCACTGTGTTTGGTCCGCTATGGATCAGCTAATGTAGTCCATTAACGAAGCAACAATGAAACTTAAATATCATGTGGCGATGAAGGCAAAAAGTATGGGAAAAGTAAAAATAGAAATAAATGGAAACATTCTTCAAAGTGAAACATTATTTTGTATATATTCTTACCGTGTGTGATTATCAGATGACATTCTAAAACAATATATGCCAACTTCTACGAACCAGAACCTTCCAACACAACTCCATTCTTTACTAGTAGAATAAAAAGTATACTTAGTGGACGTTGTTAGTAATTATGATAAGCTTAAATTTACCTCCTGAAGGCAGAAAAAGCAATGTGGGAATCGTCCATCAGGCATTAATACCCGAAGCCGTATTTTTAGAATGAACATAACTGAACTTTTTTAGAACCAAATGGATGCGGACTATTCTTTGAACAAAATCATAGAGAGTACAACGGATAACCGGGTTTTACTTAGAGGACGATAAGAATATTATAGAAGAGGGTTAGATGGCAGTAAAATATAATGATATCTGAGATGAAAGACGAAACTCTTAACTACTTATTACTCAGATCTGAGATAACAACTTTAATAACCACACCTTATTCCCTTTGAATGTAGCAGACAGTGTCCTTGGATGTTTTGAAGATGTATCCCCTTTATTTACAAGTGAAGAATCAGAATGACAAGATGCTTGCCTTCGCTTGTACGTTAAAATAACTTTCTCTCTAGTCATTTTGTCTTCAAGAATATTTCTAGAGACTCGTAATTAATGACAGGTCCAGCAAAGGTGAGGAAACAACACCCATAGATGCCATAGAACTCCACAGCAAATCTGCAAGGGAAAATTCCATGTAATATGCAGAGTTGAGATAAAGTATGTAATATTCTAACGATACAGTAATGGGTTTCGAGAATAGCTGCCAGAAAAATAACTGTTAGATTGACTAAAATGGATGGATTGAAGATTTTTTTTCAACCTACAATGGCATCTGTGTGCTTGATTTTTTCTTGTGAATAATGTCAAGTCAAATAATATAACCTGTCGATATCCATTTGTGTTCAAGAATCAACCTTTCTCAGAGGTTCGACCTAGTCAAAGTATTATGATTCATACACTACATTTCTTAAAGTTGCGATGGACATTTGTTCATTTATTTGTAAGTTCCAGCTAATCTCAGTGATAAGAAATGATGAGGAACTCGTAGCGTGGTTTTCCCATATTTTTGGATAGAATCCAACCTCATCATTCACGTTTTCCTGGGAAATTGTTTCAATTTGATATCTAAATGAAAAAAAAAAATTGAATTTAAGAGAATCATGAACATGTTGAGTTATCATTCTCTTTAACTACATGACGAGTTGAACTTTATACCCATAATTTACGTTCAAATGTATGCCGGAAAAACGATCCAAAATAATTCAAGTTCTAAGTTGAATATCATAAGATGAATGTTAAAGCGGGGACGGTATACGTACCCTTTCATCTTTAGTTTCTCATAGGATTATCATTTTTTTGGTTCACCCATTTTGCAGGTAACGCCTGCTGGGGCAAACTTCAGGCGTAAAACACTAGAAAAGCCCGAAAACAATTTCCAAATAATTAGCTACGGTCCCCAATTCCGGTGGAGCCGAAAGAAAATCTAATAGCAATACCACCAGTACTAACGGAGGCTTTTATCGACAGTATCGGCAAGCACGAGGAAGCAGCAAGGTTCCGTTTCTATATCAATCAAGATAGAAATATACTGATCAGCGACGATGACTTCAAAGATTCCGACCAGATAGGTCGAATGCAAAAAGCACGTCAAAGTTCCCTTAATCAAAGCCATGATCATCGAGCGGATGCAATTTTCGACCATTTCGGTTATGGTAAATGCAGCGGCTGGATGCATTCACAGACAGATTAATCTAATGAAAAATCATCAAAATCCGAACTCGAGAGTGTACCTGGATAATGCATCCCCTGTAGGTCGTGCATTACGTTGGAATCCTTCCTAGGGCTTCGAAGGGAATCGAGAAGCACTCTCTCTTTCTCCTCTCTCTCGCACGCGCTCTCCCTCTACCTCCCTTCCTCCTTCCTCTCCTTTTCCTTTTCGGCTAGAACCAAGGAGCAGGAAGCTACCTATTATACCTAAAATACCCTTGTCGTTATCCTTGAAACCTCTCGGTATTCGTGCGACTCCCCGTTGACTCTCTGACTGACGGTATCCCCTCTCTTCCGCAGAGCTTAGCGGAAGATTGCTATCGGTCGGTACAAATTAACGTATGAAAACTCGCCACGTATGAGCTGCCCACCACGTAAGCATTCTACTTCGGCCAGGAAAAGGGGACGTTCAGCGGACATGCCTAGAGACACTCACCCCATGGGAATGACAGCGTACGGAAAGGATAGTGACAGGTTACGTGGAACCGATTCCAGTGACCGAAATTTCCACTTTTGGCGATTCCGGATCCGGCCTAGATCCGCGCCTTCAATTCCATATTGGGTGCTGAGTCGGCCTGGGCCCCACATAATGAATCTCCTGAGGCCCATCTAACTAGGCCGGAACCCATGCCATTTGGCTCAGATCAGTCCAGTATCGAGCCCAAACTACTCCACTATAATATTTAAATATTCCTATTTATAAAATAAATAAATAAATGATCGTATTAAAAGTTAATCTGCACACGGGAAAGGCTTTGAAGGTGGGCCAATATGGGCTGGGCCCTCGCTGGAGACATTATCGTCACGGGCTCGGTACTGATTTGGACCCAAGAAGGGCGTGGGGCCCACGGGGAGGTAGAAGAAGATCAGATCGGGACCGTCGGAGGCTATCTTATCACCGATGCCGACGCGATGGGTCAGAATGGTTGACGAGGGGGGGAAGGGGAGCTGATCGAAGTAAGGACAGAAACAGGTTTCACCTCGCCGTCGCCCTCCCGATGCATGGAGTCTTCCTCCTCCGCGGCATCTGCGGTTGACTCCACCACGAAGCTCCTTCAAGATTTGCGGCTCCTGGGAACTAACCGCATCGGGAAGGTACCGATCCGCGATCCGTTTACCTAGGGACGGGTTGCCCCCTCGCGTTTCTGACGGTTGCTATCTAGGGTTTGATCAAACCGTTCAAACTATTAACACTATGCCGTGCCAGGCGGCATCCGTGAAGTTTTTTACCTTATTGAATTCATGGACTAGGCAACGTCTCGATGTTCCAAATTGTATTAAAACTTTTCTTGTTGTATTGCTCATTTCGCTGCCCATCTATTTCCCGGTTTAGTCTGAATCTCGTTCCTCGGCCGGGATGGTTCGTGAGTCTTCATGAGTTTCTTTAAAGAAAGGTGAAATCTTCAATTTCTTGAGAAGTTAGAACTTTAATGTCGTTCAAATAGGCAAGTCCTTCACTTTTTTCCGTCTTGTCTGGGTTGCAGAGATTGAGTAAACCGGCTATTCTTTCTTGGGTTTTAATACCGTTTTGATTAAGACGAAATCCTCGATTGTTGTATTTAGCATATGGATGCCATGGAGATGGATCTCGCATCGGAAGTCCCAGATACCCCTGAAAGACTGACAATTACGTGGGCAGAAGAGGATGGTGCTGAAAAAGTTGCAAGAGGAGCATCTTATTTCAATGGTAGAAATCTCAGCCTCCGGGCTGAAGGCGCCAACTCCTCTAACGGAATCGATAATGCAAGCCTATTCAGACAGGGAAGGCTAGCTTCTTTAATCTCCAGTCCGTGTGATGCTGAGCTCTATTACACCGACAAGAAGTTTCCTTCTGGTATTTCCCATCCCACTAGATGTAGGAGCGCTCGGAGGAGGATGGCACATGATTTTCATGGTGAAGGCCAGAGCAATCATATTAGTTCGATTGGTGTTCTATCATCTCCAAGTGGGTCTACAATGGCGACACAGTATGGGAATGTGGATTCCCTGGAATTGTCTGAAGATAACCTTGGAACAAAAGGAATAGCTGGAATTGCTGCAGCTAGTGCAAAGTCAGCACATTGTTCTATGGATTGGGGCAGTGAATCTCGAAATGTACTCTCTTTGATGAATGATTCGCGAACTATAACTGAAAATGCTACATCACAGCCTCAGAGATTGGTGCACGACGGTTCCATCTCTTCCAGCAATGGCAAAAAGGAGTGTCTTTCTTCAGTTCACGAAGAATCAAACTCATCTCTGGCGGGAAGAAGTCGCCCTGAGAAAGGGAAAGGATTATACTTCTCAAATGATCCCACTAGATGTAGGAGCGAAAAGGCATCTACTGAATCTCACCAACTTAGTATTCGTCAGAAGAATTTTGGGCAGAAAAGGCTCGTACGCAATGGGTGTATATCTCCTATAAATATAGCAAAGACCACTAATCTTGCATCTGGGAAGAATGAACGAATCGGAAAAGTTAACTCCCAGGAAATTTTAGACGGATTGTCATCACGCCAACGACATGGCCTCAGTCCTGATTATGAACTCAGACAAGCAGATCACGCGAAAGAGGAAAAAAACTTACAGGCAAATTATCAAGATGCTAAATCCAGCTTTGTGCCAAGCAGGTAGGAATTTTTTCTATATCCATGTATCCATGGTGATGTCTTGTCTGACAATTAGTACAATTAACAATTATACTCTTGAAAAAATCATCCATGTCAAACTTTTCCTTTTAATGTTATTTTCGTGTAAAAACTATTCCATTATACTGTTTGGCGATATGCCTTTGATTTTAACCTTTTTCGATTGTTGAAATTAAAATATTTCTCAAATTTAAGTATATAAAAAATATTTTTTTAGAAACTTCATTACTCGCTGACCATTCTTTCCATTAAAACCAGAAACAACTTTATTTGGTTCCGTGAAGGCCTTGTTACCCAACCGATAAGGTTGTGTGGGATCACCTTTGTCAATCGGTCTCTTCTACCACTAAATTGAACAGAAAAATGTAGGAGCTATATTTATCTCCAATTTTCGCTGTCACATCCTTTACTACAATGACTTACTGAATCATTGTCTTATCAGTTCATCCTCAAATGTTGTTAAAGCAGGACCATGAATCTCGTCCAAAGTACTGTCCTTTTATGATCTAGTAAATCCTTAGCTCAGATTTTGAAGTTATGGAGAGCTGAGAGCACCTGCATACATTCCAGAAGCCTTGTCCATGACTTTCTGGACACTGGTAGAACATCTGTCTGGGAGGATGAATGGCCTTTGAGTTTGTTGTCCACCCCACGCTCCCCTCTCAATGAAGCTGAATGAAAATCATCTCTAACCAATGGCTATGTGCCTGCAACCTGAGTTGTCGGATTGGTATGGTGAATGCTTTTCATCATTATTATCCAAGAGAACTTTAATGAAATGGTCTTGAGTATGCCTGGGCTTATGTTTGCCTTCAGCTCTAATAGAACAAAAGAAGGGAAAGTTTTTATAGGAATTATGAGTGAACGGTGAATTTTTTTACAATCAGACGTCATTCTTATCACTGAACTATCTGTGACCGTCAGTACAGATAACGAGAATTATGTCCTTGAATAGTTAGGGATGTATACTGAAGCATGCTGATCTCAATGGATTTTCCTGAAACGTCAAAGTTGTCCTTTTTTGTCAATGGTATTCTAGAATCCCTGGTCCTCTTTGGAGCCCTGTGTAAAAGGTTCCCTAAGTGCTGAGCATCATTGTGAATAGGTAATGGTGAATGCAGAGTGTTTAGTTTCAGCAGGGCAGAACTTTGAATAAGGACAGGGAGCATTTAAAATCGTTGGAGAGAAGCCTATTTTTTTAAAGGTCAGGAATCACCCATACCGAATATCCAGCTGATCTGATAGCGTATGTGGTAACATTCACCATTCAAATTCTCAAAGGCCTGAAGGATCCGCGTATCTGATCCCATGCTGGCTGCAGATTCCCATCCCGAGTGGCAGACATTCCTGATGGGGAAAATCGTGTAACATTGATACCCATTGATGATAGTGAATCGTGGGCAGTGATGCTTGTCTCCAAGATTGGTCTTGCTATTTTGTGCTCTCATTTCACAGACAAGGGGTGCTCTGTAAAATCATAAATGTTTTTAATATTTTCTTTAATGCCTATCTTGGAGTGTAGATTTTGTTGATCTCATGCTATCATTTTTAAGGGAACTGTTACTGCCTGCTAAGGAGAGAGCTGTTAATGCAAAATCAACCTCCGACTGCTGTCCTAGTGACAATATTAGTTGGAGAAGCACACCCAACCATACAAGGGAGCTTACCCAACTCATAGCTCCAGAAGCCTCAATTTCACCACAAAAGAGGAATCATTCTTTTCACTCATTAGATCAGCACCAGGAACACGTATCCGAAGATAGAAGATATGTGAATGCAAGGCACCCGTGTCATGGTGTTGATTCTTTGAAAGCAGCTGCTTCATCTTCTTTTCCTCGTGAATCCGATGTGAGCCTGCTTCCAGGACCATCTGAAGCTACGGTTGAGCTTAATTCTGACCGCAAAAGCCATTTTCCCACACGAAGACCCTCGAGAGGAAAAAGGAAACCCAGCTCTAATCATTCTTATCTTGGTGAATGTTCTAGTTCAGGATTTACTGAACAGAAAGTATCTCATCGACAATCATCATGGAACCTTTCAAATGGTAACTCAGAAGGGGGTCAAAATTTAGATAACCACGGTGCTACCCTAGAAACAATCATAGATGTTGATGAACTGCCTTCCCCAGTATCAAGAAGTATCACCGACCACACTGAAAGCTGCATAAATTCTGAGTCAGATGCAAGGGCTCAGCAAGTTGTATCTGATGAAATGCTAGCTCGTCAACTACAAGAGCAGTTTTTCAACGAATCGTCCGGTTTTGAGGATCCAGACGAGGTTAGGTTTCCTTCTCTCAGGAACTTTGTTCTCTTCCTTTGAGTTAACTCATGTGATGGTAGTTCGTTGATATGTTTGTTGGGACTATTCTCACAGTCCATTCTAGGAATTGTTTAGTTGCAGGGGCGCAAAATATCTCTGACTGGAACCCTTGTTCTCATGCAGATTGATGCTAGTATACCATGGTCACTGCAGCAAGAAGAGGATGCTCGGCGTGCCTCTCTCATTCGAAGCCGCAGTCAATCACAGCGTGTAAGTGATCTTATAAACCAGGTTTCAAAATGCTTATCCAACATAAGGTAGATTTAATTAAGTATCCTTAAAATGCCTTGCCGCTGTTCATTACAAGTTCATGTTTTGAATATATCAAGATATTAGAACCCGTATCAGTTAATCGTTTTCTTCCACTTTAACGTCAAGACTATTGCCATTTATGTGCAAACTTTGATCTCTTTAGGTTGCGATGCTATGTCTACCGCAAATGATGCCAATAACGCTTTAATGTCAACTCTTCTGCATTTCCAATGATCATGGTATACTCATATTGATAAAAGCACTAGGCTGCAATTTGGAGTTCAATTTCAAGCGAAATATGCAGATCACAATCAAGATTTGTGCACCTGTGAAGATTTATTGGACCAAAAAAGCAGCTACCTTCTCATTAAAACAGTGTGAGGAAGCGATCATATAGTTCAGATATATGTATGTTTATATATAATATATATATACAGAAAGAGAGAGAGAGAGAGAGAGAGAGAGAGAGAGAGAGAGAGAGGGAGACTTTCCATAATGTCAGCTTAATCAATATAAAATTTGAATTGGATTTACATCTTCTGCGAACTTTGTTATTTTTTTCGAGTTTAGTGGTATTTTGATTACATTATTGGCACTCCATTTTCTCTTCTGAAAGCTCTGCTTTTATTCATCAAGGGACCCTCGGATTTTATTTGACTGCGTTTTTTTACAGAGGGGCCCATCCATTGCACATTTGTATAGACAATATCCAAGGCGGCCCTCCCAGGAATCTACAGTAAATTCCACCAACCATCCCCGGATCGCCTCATCCGCAAGAATGGCTCAGTTGCGGAGAAACATGAGACGCGGGATGGATCTAGAGACGGTACTGCTATCTGCCCACATGCCGTTGGAAAGTTACTAGTTTGTCTTTCTCTATTTCTTACTATCGTGATACGGTATGCACCCAGGTTTTAATCATATCATAGGTTGGTAGAAATCCTGAACTTTGATGGTATTCATGTGCCCATGTACTTCTCACATCATCACCTCCATCTAAGTTTACGTTATATGGTATGATGATGGTCAAGATTGTGTGCCCTGTTTCAATGGTGTTCAATGTTCTATGGTGCTGCAAACTGCTGAAGATTTTTTCGTTTTGCCATCATCTTTTCAGTCTCAAAGCTCAGGCCTGGGTCTAGTGTTTTACTTATGAAGTGGAACCAGTGTCGAGCTGTGATCGATTTTATTTTTTTATTTGTTGGGGTTGCTGGATGTGACGGCCATGTCCATTCAAGAGAAGCTCTATGGGTCAGGCTAGAGTCCTCTTGATTGTTTTTTGTGGGGTCAACTTCTAAGCGACGTTCTCTTTTCGTTTGCCTGTTTGTGATTGTGTTGACTTTAATTATTTTTGGTTTTCGCTGGTCATTTTCATGCTGTTGAATAATAATATTAATAATAAAAATCATGAGAGCTAATTTCTGATCCTTGCAATGAAATTCGTTTTAATGTGATCTGCAGAGGATTAATTTCTTGGAAGCATTAGAAGTAGCGTTCAACATCGGTAATGATCCCAGGGGCGATATTCTTCATGCTCAGCGGGATTTCAACGCGTAAGTCTGGTTTATTTGATGGGCCAAGTTAATCATATGGTGAAAGCCCGGCGATTCCTGGCCACCATCATCACCGGAGTCTTTAATTTTTCATAAATTTGAGATTTTCGATGCCATTTGTCGGGTATTGATGAAGAACTCGTGTTTTTTCGTTTGAATCTGCTCGTAGAAATGACTACGAGCTGTTGCTGGCCCTCGATGATGACAACCATCGGCATGTCGGCGCTTCTCTCCAGCAAATCAGCAGCTTGCCCGAATCGGTGATCCAGGTAGAGATCTATGAGTCTGACTGATCGATCTTCTTCTCCGTGATGATCCCACCAGTGATGAAACATTGCTGCTTTCTCTCACCTTCAGACTGAAAATGTTGAAGAACCGTGCGCCATCTGCCTGGAGACGCCCTCAGTTGGGGACACCATCCGCCATCTGCCGTGCTTGCATAAATTCCACAAAGATGTAGACGAACTTCTCCCTGCTCCTTCCTCGTAGATCGAAGAGAAGTTCTGTTTATCTGGGATTTGGTTGGATGTCTGATCCGTCTTCTGGCAATCGCAGTGTATCGACCAGTGGCTCCGGAGGAGGACGACGTGCCCGATCTGCAAGTCGGGGATCACATAGGCGAGCTCCGAGAGTCGAAATCCGATCTCCGTCGTCTCTTTTTGCTGGACGGAAGCTGCAAATTCGTACTGGATTTCTGGCCATGCTTGGGCCCCTGCCGAGGCTGCTCTCTATCGCCTCTCTCTCCCTCTTTCGCACCGCTGCTTCGCCAAGACGGTGCGGGCCATGAGCCAGTTCCTGCGCGTTCTTCGGGTTCCTAACCGAAAGAAATGTCAATAATTGGATGATTTCGCAGGGGTTGTCAAAATTGTTTGCTTCCGTTCTTCCGTTTCCATCCCTGGGATCGTCAGTTCTTGCGCTTAAACACTTGGTGAATCAGCGGAGCTGTTAGATCCAAGGCAGTCATGTGTCGCATTGGCCTGTCTACAAGTGTAGCAGTTTGTTTGATCAGGCTCTTGCGGAAGATCCGAGGTCATGGCGTCGATCTGTAGTTCATAGAATCACATGAAAGGAAGGTTAGATCGGATGCGGGAACTATGCTGGCAATTTTGGCAGGTTTGATCTGCATCCGGCACCTTGCCTTCCCCCTCGGATCACTTCGTCTTCGATGGGCTGTAGCTCAGCAACAATGGCAATGATCCTACGCACTATCTGGCGATCATCTTGTGAGAGAAATCGGAGGTCGACGCGCGCAGATTGAAGATGACGATGAATTCCAGGCGGAGCAATCGTTGGTGGCGTCGCAGGCGGGTTTCCGCGTTTTCTCGAAGGTTCCTCGAGAGCTCGTCCTCTTCTTCTTCCGTCGGATCGTCAAATCTCCCCGGGAGCTTCCAGTGATCTTCATATGTCGTTGACGCAGTGGAGTTTAGACCGACGGTGGAGTGGACGGAGCAGTGTTCGCCGAGGAACAGGCCACTGCCGGCGGCGAAGATCTTCCCTCTGCGCATCATCCTCCTTCGCGGCCGTTCGGGTGAACAAGGAACCGGACTGATCTGCCTTCGTCCTCAGGTACATACTCTCATAATGTGATTTTGCTTCACCATCGTCTTCCTCCTCCGGCGAAAAACCTAGGGTATTCCAGATCTAGGATTGATTTCCCTAGAATCCATCGCAGACGCCGTTGTCGTCTTTCTCCTTCCCTGTCACCCTGCGGAGATGTCTGAAGGAGGAAACTCATCTTCTTCATCATCTTAGGGTTCGGGATGGACGCCATCAGAATCTCATCCCCAAAATTTGGTACTGTTGCAGGTAGCTCATCCCTCCTAACTCTTCCAGAATCAATAACACGGATGGAAGGCCCTTGAACAGGAAATCTATGAAGCCGAGAGCAAGATGGACGGCGCCTGGAGATGGTCCTTGGGTTTGGTCTACATCGTTGCAGTCGCCGCCATATGGATCGCCGCCAGCTACATCGTCCAGTCGGTCGTCGACGGGGGCGTCTCTCCTTTCCTGATCACATACATCTGCAATACCCTCTTCATCATCTACATTCCATTAGCGGAAATCACGAGGTTCGTCGAGGATCATGTTGAAGGAACGAGGCTTCCTGGCAACGACAAGATCAAGAACAAGAACTCGGCGCCACAGTCGGGGGATTTAGAGTGCGTAAACCTCCTGCCGAGGAGCCATCCTCAGGAGGAGAAGCCTGCATCTGCCGCAGCGAGCCACCATGAAGAGGAAGAGCCTGCAGAAGGTCTGGCAAGCGAATCAACCCATCCGGGGGCAATCGCCACTGACGGAGCTGATGAGAAAGGGCGGTGGAATCGCACTCGGGTGGCCAGGGTCAGCCTCTTGATCTGTCCCTTCTGGTTCGGTGCTCAGCTGTGCTTCAACCTCTCTCTAAAGTATACCACTGTCACGGTGAGCTCCTCCTCCCCTTCCACCACCTCCTATCCGAGTTTCAATCTCATAGCCAAGCTGATTTCTGCTGCATCCCCTCTAAATTTTCTGCAGTCAAACACCATCTTGAGCAGCTCTTCCAGTCTCTTCACCTTCCTGGTGTCCTTGGTGTTCTTGGGCGAGGCATTCACCTGGGTGAAGCTGGCGGGTGTTCTTCTCTGCATGGGAGGGACTGTGATGGTGAGCCTGGGCGACACAGAGGCAGGAGCGAGGGCGGTGGCCTCCGAGAGCCCTCTCCTTGGAGATGCCCTGGCTCTCATCTCTGCGCTGCTCTATTCGGTCTACATTACTCTGATTCGCAAGAGGCTTCCTGATGAGGAAAAGGGCGAAGGTCGGGCTAGCATGGCCCACTTCCTAGGTTACCTGGGGCTGTTCAATCTTTGCATCTTCCTTCCTGCCGCCCTGGTTTTGGAATTCACAGAGCTGGAGTCCTTCCGTAAGCTCAGCTGGAACCAGCTGGGTCTCATCATCGGCAAAGGTCCGTATCAAGTATTATTTTTTCTCTGGTTTCATGCTGCCGTGGAGGAAAAGATAACTCCTATAACCATAGTTTTTTTTTTTATCTGCATCCGAATTATGAATTCTGAGACAATTTAAACTGGATAATTAATCCTCCTCCTCAGGGCCGTTGGACAGCATTCTCTGAGACTGCCCCTGTGAGGGAAGGCTCTGATAGAACAGCAGAATCACATATAAATACTAAGAGGAGATATTTTTATTCACTTGCCCAGTAAAAGTCTTCAGGAATATGGTCCTGTTCATGAATCGTAGCATGGATGGGAGAATCATACGGCCCCTGTTCATGAATCATAGCATCCATGGGATGATAGATTTTTCTAATCCTATCCTTGTTACTGGTTCTCCTCAGGCCTGTTGGACAATGTTCTTAGTGACTACCTGTGGGCGAAGGCAGTTCTCCTCACATCGACGACGGTGGCCACTGCAGGCCTCACGATTCAGGTCCCCATGGCTGCTGTCGTGGACACCCTGAGAGGCGATCCTCCTCATCTGACGGGTTTCCTCGGGGCGGCGGCCGCCATGGCCGGCTTTGCTGGGATCAACATCCCGTCGGGCGGCTGTTGTGGCTCTCACAGTGCAGTGCCCACCGAAGCTAGCTCCCCTGATTCTGATCCTCCATCGGGTGATAGTTGATGAGGAATTCAATTTTTTTCTTATAAATTATGTTTCTCTTCTAAAAATCGAAAAAAATATGTTTAAGATGAGTCTGTGCGCTAGAATGGTGCGCACGGCGACACGAGGAAACGCACGGCGGCACGGCCGCGTACGCTTGACGGCACAGCAGAGGCCAGAGTGTGTGGAGTTTTAATGGGCTTGCGTAAAGACACAAGTTCAATGTTGTTCATATTATCTTCAGAGGCACAAGTTTTAAAGAAATAATTAAAATGCACTTTGTAATTCAAAATGCAAATTATTATTTTTAATTTACTTAAACAGTTTTTTGAAACGAGATTATTTTTTGTGCTCTATTTTAGCTGTTTACATGTGGATAAATGTAATTATCAATTTCTTTACCGGCGGTGACTTCATTCAGAGATGGATGTTTTCTCGTATTTATGTAGTTGCTCTGAAGGGATTCTCAAGAAGTTGACTCGGGATGATCCTGAGTCGGGCGGTCTCATGGGGTAAGCATGGGTGAACCCAACGATGGCCGGCGGCGGCGGCAAGGTGCTCCGCCTGCGGCCGCCGCAGCGGAGCGGGCCTTCCGCCGTCGGAGAACTACCCGCCCTGTTCGCGGAGGCCGTCAGGTTCTCTTCCGAGTTCCAGCGCCCCCCCGCCGGCGTCCTTCACTGCGTCGCCGATCCTTCCGGCGAGCATCCGGCGACGCGGGTCGCCCTCATGAAGGCGTACGGCAGAGCCGGCCAGCCCGAGGAGGCCCTCAGGCTTCTCCGGCAGACGAGGGAGGCCCCTCCTCCCTCTACCTTTCGCCGCCGGCGGTGGGCGGTCCTCTGCTACAACACCGCGCTGAACGCCGTCGTGGAGAAGGGCGGCGGCCCGCTCGAGGTGGCGGCGGTGCTCGACCAGATGCAGTCGGCGGGCCTCGCCATGGACGCCTCCACCCACAACATCCTCCTCAAGGTGTCTCCCTCTTCCCGCAGCTTCGCCCGCAGGGTGTTCGATTCAATGTCGAGCTCGGGTTGCCGACCAGACGAGACCACCTACTCGACTCTGATCGCCCGCCTGTCACGAGCGGGGAGGATCGATGAGGCCTACCGCGTCCTGGACCAGATGCTACGGGTGGGCTGCCACCCCAACGCCTACAGCTACACGCCCATCTTGCAGGCGCTCTGCGCGAGAGGGAGAATGGAGGAAGCCAGCGCTCTAATGAAGGTCATGGAGGAGAGCGGGTGCCCCCCTAGCACGGTGGCTCACAACATTCTCATCGGCGGGTTCTGCCGCCGTCGGGATTTCTCGGCGGTGGAGAAGATGCTGGCGGAGTGTGCCGTCGCCGGCTGGCGGCCCAGCGTGGTAAGCTACAACACCTTCATGGACGGGCTCTGCAAGGCGGGCAGGGCCGAGGAGGCCTTCAAGCAACTGGGAGCTATGGCGGCGAACGGGCTCTGCCCGTCGGCCGTCACCATCAACATCCTGCTCTGCTGCCTCTGCCGCGATTCCAATCCCCATGAGGCGAAGAGGCTGCTGGAGGCGAGCTCTCAGTTGGGATGGGAGGTCACCGCTGTCAACTACAACACCGTGATGAGCGCCTTCTGCGAGATCAGGGAGTGGGCGGCGGTGGCGGAACTGCTGGTGGCGATGGTGAAGAAGGGCGTCGCTCCTGATGCTCGGACCTGCAACATCGTCATCTACAGCCTCTGCAGGGGCGGGAAGCTCCGAAAGGCGAGGAGGATCATGGAGAACGGCGGGTTCACCCCAAACGCGGTGACCTACAATACCCTAATCGATGGGTTTCTCGCCGTCGGAGCTGCGGCCGACGCTGATGAGCTCCTCCGGCGGATGCTTGAGGAGAACATTGAGCACGATCTGGTCACCTACACCATACGGATAGAGCACCTCTGCAGGGAGAGAAGGAGCGCCGACGCTCGCCATCTCTTCGGGGATCTCAAGCGGCATCTCTCGGCTGATCTCGTGGTGTACTCGGCTCTGATCGGCGGACTGGTCAGAAACGGGGATCTCTCGGCGGGGAGGATGCTGTTGAAGGAGATGCTGAACCAGGGGTTGAGTCCGGATGTTCCCACTTTTGACAAGTTGATTAGGGCGCACTGCAGAAGCGGGCTCTGTCGGACAGGAGACATCTGCAATGTTGTGGGCGAAATGCTTGAGAAGATCCGCCTTCAGCTTGCTTGATGGTGCTCCCCACTGCTGCTTCTGCTGGACAAATGCGGCCATCTACTAGAAGACTGGTACTCGAACTCTATATTTGGTTGGTTTCTGGCATGTTGCTGATATATATTTGTTTCAAAACAATTTCCCACCGAGTAATACAATATGCCAAGAAATGTAGCAGCATGCTTTTTTTTTGGGCGACGTGGATTAATTTCATATAATAAATTTCATTCCATGTCAAAAAATTTAACAAAATCATGCGCAGGAAAATAACAAAAGAAAATAATTTACACTGCCTTTTACATGTGAATATCAGCACAGACCTGTCTTAATAAAGAATATAGAACAAATAAATAATTTCCAATGACGGCAAAAACTGCTCATCGGATTCACATTCGTCTTTGAAAATTATGGTATATTATCTCACGTTAGAACTGCCCCGGTCACCACTGAAAGAAATTGGGAAACCTGAATGTGGATTGGTTTTGGACGACTACGACCTTTTTGTCTGAAGAGCCATTGACATTGAGCGCAACCTGTGTGTGATCTCTGTGAATGATGGGCGTGCTGCAGGATCAGGTGACCAGCATTGTTCCATGAGTCTTTTCCATTCTGGATCACAGTAATCTGGGATAGGTGGTCGAAGGGTGTTGCTCACAATTCCTCCTTCACATGTGAAGGTGCAAGTATTTAGAAGTCAACCACTAGAAAAAAAAAAGAAGAAGAAGAATTTACAATAACTTGCATTCTATGGCAGAGAATGTAAAAATCTGCACTGCCCATATGACCTGCTTTATTTTTGGAAGACTTACCAATAATTGCGCCACAATGCATGTTAGCATAAGGTTCCTCTCCTGTAAGGATCTCCCAAAGGGCTATCCCAAACGAGAAGACATCAACCTGCAAAGCTCTGCATTAATCACTAGATCACCGTGCATAAGTTTGGCTCACCTTTTTTCGGACGATTACTCTGCCTTACCTTTTCAGAAACCCTGTTGCTACTCCCATTCAACAGCTCTGGTGCCATCCACGGGAGGGTTCCTCGTACACCACCTGAGACTAGGGTGTTGCGTTTAATCCTTGACAAGCCAAAGTCCCCAACCTGAAAGAAAACAGGGAAAAGTTATGGAAGTTCTGGTACAAGAATCTCTCTCTCTCTCTCTCTCTCTCTCAAACAAAGCCATATAGATCTAGTAAATCAAAACAAATTAGTTGGGGCTTCCTTGGGTTTGCTGCTTCTTTGCGCTGAATCGGGAGATTTAAGCTTGGCCGAGCATAAACCCAGGTTTGAGCTTGTAATATGTTTGAGTCGACATTCGTACATATTTACATATCCAAACATAATTCTCATGTCTTAAACAACGCCCGCATCTAAATCCTCCTAGAGACCAATTCGAAGTTTAAAATAAAATTTCTTCAGAGAACCACCCACGTTCTTACTGAACTCCCTTTTGTACATATAGAATCTGAGTCCATTTTAAACCACGATGCAGAAGAAAAGTGTGTCGATGTATCTTAAGTTTCATCAAATGGACTAGAGAACGGAAGAAAAGCAGACAAAAATGGAGCATTCACCTTGCATATAGGTCTCTGGGGGTCCCTCATATTAACCAGTAAATTATCGCATTTCAGATCAAAATGAACAATGTTTTTTGAATGCAAATACTCCATGCCAAAGGCAGCATCCATTGCAATCATGAGCCTTTTCCGACGGTCAAGTGACCTGCAATGGAATTTGGCGCATGAGCCTAACTTTGGAACATAATATGGCTAACATGAGTAGAGAATAATTACCTGTCTTTTCGTATTAGAACATGCCTAAGTGAACCATTCACCATATATTCCGTCACAGTGGCCAGGGTCCCTCCAGCCCCATCTGGAACCACTCCATAGAAGGCTACCACATTTGGATGGTGAAGCTTTGAGAGAATATGTGCCTCTCTCCAGAAATCTTTAGTCTGCAGTGGCAATGGAATAATGTAACAAGGATCACATTTTCCACTAGGCGGTCAGCCATTGTCTGCCGAAGTTTTAATGTGCCAAATTTCGTCAGGTTCTTAAAATAGTAGACATTAAAACGCTAAAAAGCAGAATCACGATGAAGCAGAGTTGGGATTGATGTAGTATAAGAAATGTTAAGAACTAGAAACTTTCCTTAAGACTCATAAACCTTATCCATGGTTAATGGCGAAAGATTGATTCGTGATATTATCTAGGGTTTGAGGATGCATCGAGGGTTGATAGCTCGAAAGTATTTTAGTGTTTCTATTTGCCAGTGTCCCTTTAGAAATTAAAAAAAGTAGGAATGAGAACATTTTGTAATAAGTACATCAATTGCTGGCCAACTTAAACCTGAAATCTTAAAATTACATACCAAGCGCTCTTGCTCAGATGTTCTCCCTGAAAAGCAGCTCTTTCTTATTCGTTTTATGGCAACATCTGTACCCCGCCATTTTCCGTGGTACACAGTCCCAAATGTGCCTGACCCCAATTCTCGTAATTCCTCAAGATCAGCATTCTTTATGATCTGCCCATCAGAATCTGAAATATTCAGTAAAGAAAATGGAAGTACACATTTATGTTACAATAACATATGATTGGATGCACTTTATTCCCGACCTTTTTTAATACACGCCAACCTATCCTTGGCCACAGTACTGCTAACGGCAAGTGAATACATTTCCCAGGAATCTCGAAAAATGCCCACAATCTTTTTCATCCATAATTACAAAATTAAGACACAATAGACTGTGCTAACTGGCCGTGAGTACCTAGACGCTGGTAATGGTTTAGAACCATACAACAGTAAGTAAAAAAAAGCACAAAAAATAAAATAATAGCTTTTAATATGAATTGCATGGAACATATGTCAATAAAAAAAAATTACATAGGGAACTCACATAAGTGACACGTTGATTAAAGGAAATTTACATGTAACTTTCTAATATTTTCCGAAGATGGTATGTTGTCCATTAAATTTTTTTTCTTACGCATGTTACACTCTGGCGGGTTGGCGTTTTTTGTCCTCATCACTTACCGAACTATGGAATCAGATATTGTGTCTTAACTTCACATCAGACGTTGTTCGGAAAGAATAATTTAAAATGTTTGGGAACATAAGTAGCACATTCATGTGTTCTAAAGACTTGTCGAATATGTACTTTACTCATGAATGATATTGGAACAGAGTCCAACCTGCAAACCATAAATCCCAGCTTCTATTTCAGCTATTGCAGCATCACTGATGGATATGTAGGGATCCTCCACAATGTCTTCCTGGATAATAGGAGCACGAATCAGAAATCTGTTATGGCGCCAGCAGGGTTCACGTGGGAAAACATCAGCATGTTGTTGCCACTCACGTACCTCACATTCATATTCAAGGGTGATGCTTGATGTATTATAGACGTCGACTTCTCGAGTAGCTTGATGCGTTACACGGGGTACTATAGTTGGGGATAGTGGGATGTCCGAAGACACACCAGCTGTTACATCTTTAACTGCAACGTGTCCCTTGATAGGAGCTTTATCGTTCAACTCAGTTTTCAGTTGTCTGTATTCAGTCTTCTGTGATTTAGAATCAAATGTTGCTTGAACCTGAGGACTGGGATGATTCAGAGAGTCCTGATCAAGAAGAGAAACTCCTCTCATCAAAGTTTGATCTATAGGTGGGCTCTGAGGTGAGGTTCGATTAGGAGGGTCATCGGTACACAAGTTCAAGCTCTGATCATCCTTGCTGAACAGGACGAGTGGAACTGAAGTTGTTGAACTTGAAACTTCTGATTCATGGAGACTGCTTGAGTCAACAGGTATAATACCAGGAGAAAGAAGAGAAATCGAGTTCGTGGATGATGATACGCTAGCTATTTCACTTGAATTTTCATTTCTACGTTGTTCTTCCATGCCACCAACGGGGTATTTATCTGTAAGGAAAATTTCAGAAGAACTATTGACCCATGAATAATGAGGCCTTATACCGATAATTCTTTCTGCTTTGTATTCATTATTGCCACCTAATTCCCCAGAAAAACTGCTGGGTTGACTTTTGCTAGTCTTATAATCCGAGACCAGAATCCCCAACTCGGCATGGTCAGTCTGATTACAACTGAAATGCTCTTCAATAGATGAGGAAGATCCTGAAACAATGAAGGAAGATGCAGGAACACACCTCTCTAATGCATCCAACTCTTGTGAGGATAGGTGAGCACCGCGGAAACCAATTTTGTGATCATTTGAGCCAATCACTTCGGTCTTACATATGGCATCACCTTCTCTTATATTAGTGTCAGCACCCAGCAGAGCTCCTTTCTCTTCAATGTGCTTTAAGGCACGTGGGCCATTATAGTATTGTGGTCTGGAATTTGCATAATAAACATTGTCCTCTTGATGTCTTTTGTCAGAATAATCCAAATTCATGTAAGTGGTATCTAGAAATTCAAAAGAATCTGCATATTCCGACTTTATAACCTGTAATTTGTTGATTTCTTTGCTTTCTAGAATCGTCGAATCTATCATATTTTCTCTACATGATTTTTGGGCGAACTGTGGTTTTGAAAAGCTCAAGGGCAATAGCGTTCCTTCTTCCTGAGAGGAAGAACTATTCCCAGCATGGTCTGGAAGCACTGGATCAGAGAATGCATGGGGAATTCCAAGGTTGGAACCAACGAACTCATTTGATCCTGATGATATACCTTTCAGATTGTTCTGCTCTTTAGAAAGCATCTCAGAATGGAAGGCCCTCTCCTCGTGTGCAGGTCTTTCGATGTGATGTTTGAAGTGAATCCCGTGTGGTTGTTTTGAAACCTCAGCGTCATTATGCAAGTAAGGAAGATGCTTGGAGAACCCATAAGTACGACGCCCATCCTCCATCCCATCATGGTTTTCAAAGGATTGATCGGTCAGAGGCTGCTCGTATGTTGACTGCTTTCCAAAGATTCTCGAATCCATGGGATCCACTTGCCTGGGAGAAAATGGAGGTGAAAGGGTCGGGGTTGCAGTTTGGGATGTAAGAAATGCCTGAGAAGGACGATTCAAGTATATTCCATCTGGGCTTGACGTATTTCTTCCATCAACAATGTCAGAAGAGAGATGGGAACCAAGCGATTCATGGAACAAGATTAGAGAGCCATCCAGAGCATGCTCCAACTGGTTCGGGCTGTCTCCACTCGAGCTTTTCCCTGGGCTTATTCCATTAACAGCTGCAACATACTGATATTCTGATCTATTCTGAGCGATTCTTGCGTCACAGGAGGAGTTTTCAGCCTCATTTGAAACTATAAGAAATATACGAATTCTCTGTGATCCATTGACATTGTCGAGCCCGCGGTACTCTTCAAGCATATTCTGAAGATCTTCGTCGGTGGAAACTGATATCAGAGCATCGAGGTCCTCTTCAGGGAGCTGATACTTGATGGTGTAGCACTGGTTGCAAATACGTTGAGTTTTCTGCATGAGCTCCACCCAGGAGGGGTTCCTGCTAGTCGAGATGATCCGGGTCTCCCCCCCTACGTATCTTAGTTTTCCGTCGCTAGGCCTCGGTAAGATCTTTCCTCCGAAGCTGCACAGAAATTTCAGCTTGTCAGGTTGAAGTAAGCCATTGATGCTTCCCGCTGAACAGGGATGGCTTCGCAATTCTTGAATGGAAATCGCCAGAAAAGGAGATGGAATGGCCTCCTCTGAAGCGGCTCGGGCGTGGTGGGACGCTCTGTTACCATCCATCTTCATCCGGCAAGACCTTTCGACATCAGACACGCAGTCAGATTCTGTTCGTCTAAGCCCAGGAAAGCCGGTGAGATCTTCGCAGGCCTGATGAAGGTTCGGTTTATAGTTGAGCCCCATCCTCTTCGTGTAGAACCGATCTGCATTTGGTCTCACCGGAGGTCCCCTGGAGGCTGCCCGATCATGAAGAAACTCCATTGAGCATTCCTCACCAGTTTGAACAGATAAATGCCGATCAGACTGTACTCCTCCCAACTTGCTCGGAATATAGTTATGCGGGAACCTCTGACCTGATGAGGATGGTGCGTCACCCAACATTACGGAGATCAGAAAGAAACCCTAGGCACTTCAATTATTCATGAGAATAATTCAACACCTCAGAGGCTCCCATTGATCATCCATTCCGTGGCTTCCGAAAGACGGACTACGCACGAAGAGAAAAGCTTGCGCCATTACATTGGATTCGCCGGAACTGTTTGCGCATTGAATTCCGAAACAGTGATGCACAGTAACGAGGTTTACAGGGAGAATAAAACAGCAAGGATGATCGGGAACAGCAGATTGATGCGTAAAGATTTTGAATAACTGCTCCAAGCTGGTTAAATCCAGATGAATGTTGCGAAGGTACCGGAGAGATTTGGTAAAGGTGGTGGAGGATTCTCCTACTCCACATCCACCATATCCCGGGGTGATCTGAAACAGAGAATCACGGGTGAGAGGAGACGAAAAACATCGATCGCATGCAGGACGGCGCTCTCGGCTGATCACCTGAATCGTCCCCGGATCAAATTGCGGACGCTTTTGGATGTCCGACCTCCTTTCCCCCCCGGAAAAACGGCCATTTTGTGTGTGGTGTCTGCGTCCGTGCGGAAGCGGGGGAGGGCCACCATTTTCGGCTCTCCAGTTCAAATATGAGGCCTCGGAGGCCCAACAGCCATGAGAAGAAGGCGGCATCTCTTCTTGGGGCCCCGAGGCTCTCAACTGTCTATTCCGTCGTTACCCTCTCTCTCTCTCTCTCTCTCTCTCTCTCTCTCTAAAGGAGGGAAGAGGGCCCAGCACAGTGAGGGGCCCAAAACGAATGGAGAGAGAGAGAGAAAAAAAAGGTAACTTGATTTATGAAAATTATGAAAATCTGGGTCACCAACAATGAACAGGGCCACGAGGAGATTCCAATTGACAAAAGTCTCGCCTGCCCTTATTGCAGAAGAGAAACAGGGACAGACTTGCAGAGTCTGAGACAGAGAGGGCGGGGGAAGAACCCCCGTGATGAATCTTGACGAAGCTTGCGCGGCGGCGGCGGCGGCGGCAGCGGCGGGTCAAAACTCGGAGCTCCTCAGCTTCTCACTAATGGTAGAACCGAAGGCGGGCCCGCCCTTGCGGTACGAGGTGAGGAACTCGATGGGGTACCCCTTCAGCTTGTGCGGCACGACCCCGAGGTCTGCGAACTTGAGGGCTACACAGAGGTTTCGAGGGGGGGAAGATCGTTGTCAGACCAGGCGGCGCCGCCAGTGGGAAGCGGAGGAGCGAGGGAGAGAGCTCACCGTTCTCGGACACGACGGTGTCTACGGTGAGGGAGTTGATCTCATCCAGGTTGAAGATGTTCGGCGTCGGAAGGGGGAAGGGAACCTTGTTCAGTAAGAACTCTCTGGGGGAAGCAAGAGCCTGCGAGAAAGAATGGATCGACGGTGAGTACCTGGAGAAGACCAATCGCTCTCATTTCAGCACAAAAAAAATCAGGGCACGAAGCAGCGGCATCCATGATCTATAGATCATTTGAGCTAGTTTGACTAAGCTCAGCCGACGGACAGAATAAAGCAGTCTAGGGCCTGTTCTCACCAGTTCAAGAAGCCCACTTTGCGGGCCCATTCTTCTTCTCTCAGACACTGCAAATCATGCCTGTTCTTCTCATAAAAGTCCAAGCATTCACTGTTATCTATTATTTAACTTAATCATGGAAATATCAAATTACCCACATACAGAAATTTTTTAGTGGAGATTATCACCAACAGAATGAAATATCTCCACTGGAGAGATTTTCCGTAGCTGTCATCCCATGCCATCAAACTACACGTTAAAATAAAAATCCCAGATTGAGAAAATTCAATGCATCCTCGGTTAATCCAAAGCCGACATATATAATCCTCGTTTCATATGATCGAGCAAATTTTCTCAAGGTCAAATGTCGGACATATGTTATGTTAATATAGACACAGAAGACAGGTTAAGCAGACATTGAACAAGAGAGAAGGAAGAAGCAATGCCAAAGGAAAAAAAATGAACTATTAATGGTTTAAAGGAACTCGAATTAAGACGAAGAAAGTTCTTAGCTAAGTTCAATGAAGGTATATGACAGTATAATAACATAGGTCGGTGAAACCATCTAGTCAGACTAGTGAACCTACCTTCGCAATAGGGAAAGGAACCTTCACATACCGTGGCCATTCACGGATAGTGTCGAACATCAAATCTGCCTGTGAAATGAAACAGATAAAAGTCATTCTCTTTTGAAAATGAAAAAAAATCAGACTTTTAACCTGAACTATAAGATGAACGAGTAAGATTAGCAGATGTGTCACCAGTTCATGAACAGTGAAAACGTCTGGGCCACCAAGCTCATACACTTTACCCATGCTACTACCATCATCCTTCAAGGCTGCGATAATTGCCGCAGCCACATCGACGACATATACTGGCTGGATTCTGCAATCACATTGATAAATGACTATTTTACTTATAAATAAACAGAAAAAAGTTCATGAGTACCAATGACTCTATACTTCACAGTTGAATTTTAAGACTATAACTGGCAGACTAGAGAGGAAAGATTACTTAGTGGATCCATCGCCAATCAGTGGGAGAAAGCTCCATTTTTTTCCAAAATGTGCCCACTTGTTTAAAATTCTGTCTTCAGTACCAATCATGACACCAGGCTTCATGATTGTGGCCTGTAACTCGAAAAACAGAAGACAGCACATTTGAGGTATCCGATTTGTCTATTAAAACTATCTTGTATCCGTAAAGTTGAAGATTCAGCGGCAGCACATCATGCAAGCTAAAATAATTGGGAAATAACATAAGCAAGCATTTCAAAGGAAACACTTGGGTGGCCACAAGTGCTTTCAAAACTAAGATTCTAGAGTGTCACGTGACCACAGGTGCTTTCATTTCATCCATTTTACTTTGACTAGAAAATAGTGGTAAAAGTTTTCACCTCAGGTAGTTCTCTCAAAATAGCTTCCTCTGCTGCTGCTTTAGCCCTCCACATTTTAGACGGAGACGTTGAAGATGCTCCTAGACAAGAAACTTGAATAAATCTCATGATGCCACCATGTTCCTTGGCTATCTGAATGAATTTCAAATAATTTTTTTGAAACAAAATGAAATCAGCAAGGTTATCATGGCAAAAAGAAAATTAATGGGCAAATTATTCAAGCTCGCGCAAAAAAACATCAAGTAACAACTAGAAAAATGAGAAACGCTCACAATTAAATAAAGAGCAGGGGAAACTTCTTAAAAAAACAGATTTACCCAGTTATTTCTCTACATTCCTTCCTCTCCCGGATTGTCAAATAAAAATAGTGGCCACAGTTTATTGTCTAGCATTATTTTCCCATTACCGATCAGTTTCTAGACACCACATGCTATCAGTTTAGCCAGACAAACGTTGGATACAAAACCTATGGCTTCATTTTTAAATTTTCTCAGTACTTAACAAAGGTTCATACAAATTAAACTCTAATAAGGTCAAAGCAACGACAATTAACCCCAAATATTTCAGCCCAGAACTTTTTTCAATAGAAAACGTTCACGTCCTGAGGCAAACAGACATCAGTAATTAATTAAAATCATAAACCTAAGCAGTTCAAAAATTCTGCAAGCTCACTTTTGAAAGACTCTGCAGTGCAAAGATGCATGCAACCAGTAACGCATGCCTTCAACATACGGTAACATAAATCGAAGATTTTTTCACTTCCGAAACATACGTACATCAGTGTGGATGGAATTGCCAATGTTCCATGAAACATCTTCAAGTCGATCCAGGCATTACGAACAAAGAAAACGTAATTGAAAGAAAATGTGTGAATATAGGAACCACAAAAACGGATCTACAAACCATGTTTATCTATAAATTTAGCGGATTTTCAACGACAATAATCCTGCTCTATCCCTCACTCCCTTAATGGTGGGGGGAGGGAAAGAGTTTTTTCTGGACAACAAGGGTATGCAACAGCATCACATTTATGCTACACAACGAAAATAATTGAAAAAAATAGTCTTTTACAATGATCAGTTTTTTTCCTATGTTTTGATGCTTCTTCCTGATACACTCTCAAAAGGGATCAATTACTAAACATTATGTAGGGTTCGGCTTCAAGGACAATAAAAAGGACCCAACTTCATGTGTTTCAGTCGAATGATGTTTGCTATCAATTACACAGTGACTGCCTCTAAACAACGTCCAAATTTTGAGTAAGTAATAACGGAATCTAATGTAATCGAATACCAACCACTGCAAGTTGCTCTGCCATAGCATGATTTACTTCCTCAAAACTGAAGTTCCTTGTCTCATGATCCCTTCCTGCCATATTACATAAAATAAATTATTATAAGCCCATATGAGTGCCTGTAGAATAATTATTCCACCAAATGAAATTATCCAATGAATTCTAAAGGTATACTAACCAATAAGATTTAAGACGACATTCGCTTTAGCCATTACAGCTTTAATTGAATCCTCATCTCTAGGGTTGTACTTCATTGGCACTATCTACGACCAAAGAAGCAGATGTAAAACTTTCAGAAAAGAAATCAGGAGCGGGAAAGACATATAAGACAGAGATCAAGACACCTGTCCCAGATCACCCATCAGTTTAAGATGTCTGTGGGAATCTTCAGAGCCTCGGAAAGGAACAAGAACTTGAGAACCCATTTTAGCTGCCAAAACGTATAAAAGAGAGATGGGCAGTCAGCCATAAACTGCGAACTCAAAATGCTGAAAACTAAAAAATGTTTTTGACAACTCACCAAGCTGTTGAACAACATAGCGACCAAGAAAGCCTGTGGCTCCGAAGACAGTGGCAACAATTCCACTGAAAATTTCATAAAAATCAAGCAGATGATGGAAAATTAATCAGGTGATGAGTGATATCTCCTCGGAGTAAGTTAGTTTTTCAATCATACAGGCGTCTAATGTTCGGAAGACATTGACGATACCCCTCCAAGTGTATTGCTAACAAAACACGGAGAGCGCATATAACTACAGCTTTCTGCGAATCGCCATAACGAAAAAAAGTTGCCTAAACCAATGGCAGGACAAAATACAGTCAACCTCACCCATCCAAACCTTCTTTCAGAAATAAGTCATAGAATCTCACCTGACGGATGACCTACCCCCCGTGCCCTTGCGCACGAGGTGCCCGACTCCCTTAACCGCAATGTCGGATGAGTACCGTACGTCGTGAGTCTCATACACTGCAATGTACGATCCGACGACATCAGAAAAATAGATAATAAAGAGAATGAGCGACTTTTGACGGCGAAATTGGCCACACGGGTAGAAGATCGCGCCACAGAGAAAACCCTAGGAAATCAAGATTGGGGGGCAGCAGGAGAACAAATGGTAGGGCGGGCGCAGAGGGACTACCTGCTGGCAGAGGATGTACAGATTTAAGGGAGGCAGACAGGGCAGGCGAGCTCTGCAGGAATTGCTGCCATGAGCGCCTCGAGCAACCCTGCATCATTCCGGCGATCGGCAGACACAGACGTGAGCTAAGCGAAGGCGTATTCCACAGAGAGCAGCGGTGGGACTCCTTTCTTTATACGCGATTTCGCTGCTCCGCCGGACCATGGTAAATCTTACGGGAGGCTTAGTGTTTGGTATCCATTTTGGGGAATCGTTTTAACCAGAAAGACAAATCTGGGAAACCCAGGCCCAGCTATCGTTAAGTCGGCCCATGAAAGACCATTAAACCGAGCACCTGGTTTCCGCACAAAAATCTCTTCACATCCCAGGCCCACGTAGTGGAGTTTGGGCCTCCAGATTAATAACGCCCAGTCTACACGCCACGTACGTCGAGTATTATATTCTGGACAGCCCACCGGATTCCTAGGAATTCAGTCAACTGATGGATAGGCAGCCGCCGACGCCGTCATCGCCGTCGCCGCCGCCGTCCATCATCAAGTGACCAACTCCGGGCGGCTTGTACGAAGTCGACGTGCCGACGGCTAGCCCCCGACGTGGTGCACGCGCACGTGCACGAACAGATATTGCTACATACGGACCATAGTTTCGTACCAACAGATTTGGGCAACCGCCGCCGCCGCCGTCCTTCATCAAGTGTTCGACTCCGGACGGCTTCCGGGAAGTGGACGTTCATGCATGGATATCACTACATACGGACCATAGTTCCGTACCAACGGCCCTATGGATAGGGGGTCCCCCATGAGTCAACGGTTAGATTCGGCGGCCCTGGTTGACATCCCCATCCCGTACGCGTAGCCACTGCATGAATGCCGGCGACCGTTGACTGTAGAGAGTGAAAGGTCGACAGACGTGGAAGCATACGGAGAGAGAGAGACGTGGATGAGGCGATCGCCAAGAGAAGGAGGGCCTCCGTGTCGCAGGGACCTCCTCGTCTACGTGTGAAGCAGTCGAGGGCAGCCGTCGACCTCGGAATGAAGAGGCCTGCGGGGCTGATGAACAGGGGGACCAAAAGCGGATGGGCTTTGCTCATTGAATGCCACATTATCCTAAAACTATATATTTCACTATCGTATCCCTTTCAGTAATTAATCTCTAGCCGCGGACTGCCAGCCGTGGCGGGCGCAAATCCCGTGGGATCCATTATAAGACAAAAGTATGTCTATCAGTAAGTACCCATTAAGTAACTGGTGATAATTATTTCTTAGTGGCATCGTAGAATCTTGAGGGCGATTCCAGTGCCCTTTAATTTTTTTCTGCTTTAAGACGTGGAAAAGCGCACGATCTAAGTGGGAGATCGAGCTGAGGGAAGCCGTTGACTATTTCTTTGAGATCTACGTGGTCGGCTGCCGACGTCGACGCGTCATTGGTGGGAATCGATGTTAGGCAGGCGAGATCCCACACAGTAAGTTCCAGAGAGCAGGGGCGGCGGGGGATGATCCTGCCTTCTCGGAATGTGGGCTCCCACAGAGAGATAGAGGTACAGATAGAGATAGAGATAGAAAGATTGATTGATTGATAGATAGAGAGAGAGAGAGAGAGAGAGAGAGAGAGAAAGAGAGAGAGGTGGGGATATCGGTGGGACTGTGTTGTGAGTGTAGAATGGGTGCAAGATGACCGTTGCGACGGGGGGGAGGGCCGGAGCTTTATTTCCTTCTCGGAAATAATTCTAAGGTGGGGAGGAATCTTTGGCAGGATTGATGGCATCCAGCTGCATCATGGGCCGAGATCCTTTTTCTCTGACAGAACGAGGACAGAGTCATCTTGGAGGACGACGGTCCATCCCCTGCATAACCAGAGAGAAGGACTGGAGATGGAAAGGAACATTTTTTCGATTGGGGTTGAAGAGGAGTCCTCGTCAATCTCCAAAGGACCTTCGTCTACAATGTGACCCATTCAGTGTCAAAAACTTGGGCCAGCAGGATAAAACCAGATGGGGGAAGGTGCTTCTTTGTCCTTTTTACAGCGTTGTACAGAGGTGACGGCAGAGAAAGAATGGTGACCTCATTTGACCAGTGAGTAGACGTGTCTCTGTCGGCAGCCGACGAGGCTCTTCGCCTCCCCCGTCTCCTCTCTCCAGAGTCCGGCGATGTCGTCGGCAATCCTCGTGGCGTCGAGCGCAGCCCCGGAGATACCCCTCCTCGTGAACCCCACTGCGTACAACCCCGATCGTCCTCTCCAGCCGTTGGGGAAGGGCTGCTTGGGGAAGCCGTTCTTGCAGAAGAAATCGGTCTCCTGTAACCAGAAGGGGATGTTGCTGCGGTACCCGGTGGCCAGAACGACGGCGTCGATGTCCATCATCCGGCCGTCGGCGAGCTCGACCTTGGAGCGGAAGAACCTCCGCACCGCCGGAACGACGGCGACCTCGCCAGACCTGATCTTCCCCACGGCGCCGATGTCCAAAACGGGGGTCTTGCCGCCGGCGTACTTGAGCTCGAGGGGGCCCATTGGGGGCCGCCGGAGGCCGAGCTTCTGCACGTTGCCCAGGACCAGCCACGACAGGAGCAGGAGGATCCTGTCGACCAGCCGCAACGGAAGCCACTTCATCAGGAACGCTGCCAGCTCGAACGTTGACTTCCCCAGAACTTCCCTTGGCAGGACGTGCACCTGTTCCACCATTGACCCGTTAATATCCTCTGTTCTTGGTTGAGAAATCGCAGAGGGAGATTGGGGGGTTTCTGTGCTTACCGAGTCTCGGACAACCATGGAAGGGAAGGCCGAGTGGTGGGCGAGGTCGAGGGAGAGCTCCATGCCGGAGTTGCCGCAGCCGACCACGAGGACCTTCTTCCCCCGGTACTCCTTGCCGGACTTGTAGTCGCAGGCGTGGATTACTTCGCCGGCGAAGTCTTGAAGCCCTTCGATGTCCGGCACCAGTCTCTCGGCGTTCTCCCCCGTCGCCACTACCAGCCACCGGCAGATGTACTCCACCTCGGCGGCGGTGGCGCCGTCGCCGGCGACCGTCCTGACCCGCCAGAGCCCGCACGTCTCGTCGTACTTGGCCGACTGAACGCACTCGTTGAAGCGAGGATTGAGATCGAATTTCGTGGAGTAGGATTCGAGATACTCGATGAAATGCTTCCTGGTGGGGTACTTGGGGAAGTTGTCGGGGAAGGGCATGCCGGGGAGCTGGCAGAATTGCTTGGGGAGGTGCAGGCGGAGGCGGTCGTAGGTGCGCTTCTGCCAGAGGGAGGCGATGCAGTGGGAGCGCTCGAGGATGACGAAGGGCACGCCGCGCGCCTGGAGGCTGGCGCCGACGGCGAGCCCCGAAGGCCCCGCGCCGACGATGACCGGTCCGTTCACCCACACGCACCGCCGCGAGAGACCGTCTCGATCAGATGAGTCCCGCGAGGCCATGGCAGCTAGTGCCTTCGTCGGAGGAGAGGGAGGAAGATCGGAGGGAACAAGATCAGGGGAGGAACAGCAGGTGAAGATTAATCAAGCAGTGGGAGTTCAATATCTGAGTGGGTATTGGAGAGAAAACGCATGAGCGGCTCTCACACCGCAGTTGCACACCCACAAGAGCTAGTGAGAAAGCGAGCGATCCCCTTAGAGACACTCAGAGAGCGAGAGAGAGAGAGAGAGAGAGTGAGTGAGGCGCCGTGGGTTTGTCGCTCTAAGGATGATGGAAGAGCAAGGAGTCGCGGGTGAATAAATAGGTGAGCGACAGAGGCCGAGAGAGGGAGAGAGAGAGGATGGTCAGCCCGGCGCCAAAACGATCAAAGCCCGGCGCTTAGATAGCATAAAAAATATATATTTTTACTCCTTTAATCACGACAAAATCGCGGATCTGGCAGATTCTAAGATCGAAGGGCGTAAATTTTATTCTGTTTATTGAGCAAATAGGTGCGACATTATGACAATTAATGCTCCTTCCCACGTCGGTAAGAGAATGTGGAATGCCCCCCCATATCAGATCGCCGTCTTTAAGACCCATCATGTCAATTAAATGGATGAACATTCTTTTTTTATTTATTTTCTTGGCTTCTAGATTTGGCCGATTTCGACACAAATCCAGTCAGGCCCGAGATGGCTTGGCCCAAAAACCAGGAGACGATTCTGCTCCTCTTGTCGTCTTCTACATGCCCGTGGAGTGCCGGTTAGGTTTAGCTTCTAGTTGCAGAAAACTTCCCAGGCGTCTCTCTCTCTCTCTCTCTCTCTCTCTCTCTCTCTCTCTCTCTCTCATGTCGGAACGGCACTGCGGGCTTCTAAGTGATGGTGAGGCCTGTATTTGACTTGGCGAGACTTCGCCAGCTGATATTGAGAGAGAAAGAGATAGAGAGATGAGCTGGCATTGAGCTTCTGGGCATGAACAGCGGTGACTAGGCATGGAACAGCTAACTGGGCTCTGGGTTGACCTGCCAGCCCCATCGACCTCCGTGGCCATTATCGTTTATAAGAAAGTGTTAGCCACCACCGGTGCCCTACCCAACGCTCATGGCAGTGGGATCAACGTGATGATGGTGTGTCTTCTCATCCCCCAACTCTAAGACCATCCACTTAATCCTCTATCTTATTCTTTCCTTAATTGTTCCGGTGAATCCAGCCCCCCTCTCCACGAGACAAGCCTCCACTGGAATCCCTCTCTCACTCTCTCTCTCTCTCTTCCATGTTCTCGTTCACTTTCTCATCTGCTGCTTTAATAATGGGAGAGAGAGAGAGAGAGAACAGCGACGGCGGAGGGTGTGAACGAGACGGAGGAACACGTAAAGCAGTCAGACTGTACGATGAGAAAGAGACTGATCCGAGGTGAGGACGCCTGCATGCTACTGTGAGGCTCGAGAGTCTGCGGTCCTCCTCTCTCTCTCTCTCTCTCTCTCCGGAAAAAAGGTTCACATGTGGTCTGCGCAGAGCCCGTCTTCTTAAATTTCTGTGAACTATGTTCGGGCCTTAAAAGGCACATAGGGAGAGTCCGAAATTGGGTCGGCCCCATTGTAACCCACGTAGGGTCAGAAGGACCCATTTCCAAGAATGGAATGAGAGAGAGAGAGAGAGAGAGAGGGAGAGAGAGACTATGAAGAGAGAGAGAGAGAGGGAGAGAGAGACTATGAAGAGAGAGAGAGAGAGAGGGAGAGAGAGGGAGAGAGAGACTATGAAGAGAGAGAGAGAAAGAGGGAGAGAGAGACTATGAAGAGAGAGAGAGAGGGAGGGAGAGACTATAAAGAGAGAGAGAGAGGTAGAGAGGGACTATGAAGAGAGGGAGAGAGAGAGAGAGAGAGAGTAAGAGAGAGGGAGAGAGAGACTATGAAGAGAGAGAGGGAGAGAGAGGGAGAATAAGAGAGAGAGAGAGAGTAAGAGAGAGAGGGAGAGAGAGGGAGAACACGAGTGAGAGAGAGAGTAAGAGAGAGGAGTAAAACTGAAAGTCACAGAAGAATCTGATCGCATTCTACCATCAGTTGGACCGGGTCAGGTCAGCTGCAGTAGCAGGACGGCACCTTCACCTCTCATTCCCATTTACACTGATTGGAATGGAAGGAATCACCAGCCAGGAGCTCCACAACCAGATTCTCTAGCCTCTTAGCTCCCGGACCCGGCCTCAGAACCTCAGCGCTCCCCCAGACAGAGCATGGGTCGCCGTCGGCGCCGCCGTCCCCCAAGCACCACCCGCCGGGGACGATCCGGCCTGGCCGGCGATTCAACAGCTCCCGATCAATCTGGTCAAGGACGGAGCTGTTCCTCTCAAAGCGGGCACCAAATGCCGCCCTGCTCTGAGTCATGTTGCCGAGATCAGCCGAGGAGAGCACCCGCGGAAGGTCCTGCCGCCTGGGCTCATCCCACGCCGTGTACCGCAGGTTGTGGTTGACTATGGAGCCATTGAACTGGATGGAGTTGCAGAGGAGGGTCTGGAAGTAATTTCTGTGCGATGAAGGTATGTTGGCGTAATACATCAGCAGGGTCCTCGGCAGATTGTCAACGCCCAGAATGCAGAAATCCAGAAATTTCCGGCTAAGTATGACTGATCCTGACCCTATAAGAAAAGAAAGAAAGAACCCATTATAATAGATGATAGAGTCAAACTAAGACAATCATACACATCTCAGTGATAAAATGACGGCGATGGCTAACTAGAATCAGAAAAGAAAGGAAGATCGAGTAAGAGCCTGCCAGGATTGGTTTCTGTCTTATTTCTACATTGAAATGAAAACAATTGTGGAATAAGGTTACCCTTTTTGGTCAGAAGGGAGTACGTGATAGAAAAGCTCAAGAACATCAACCCAGAATTTGCATGCAATGGGCGGCAAAAGACAGTGTTAAGAACTATGCCCGATCAAGATCTTCCTCCCAAATCGATGCGATCCAAGAATCTCTGTTCATTGCCACAAAAAATCTTCCTTTCACTGCATCATCAAATGAGGAGGCCTTTGCTAGAAAATATTTTAAATTTAAAATAACATACATATATATATATATATATTATTTTGTCTCTGTTTCACACTGAGCACCTTAAATTTAAGGGTTTCACCCAAAAGGAGATCGGTCTGGAGGTTCATATAAGCTTCATGAGAAGCTAACCTTTGCCCTTGCTGCACCTGGGTTGACGTCCAAGCCCTGAATGACTCTGTTTCACCATTCTACCCTATAAGTTTGAAATGGGATGATCTTCCTTCCTCTCTCAGGTCGTCACTTGGATTCTCTCATCATTGATAAGGTCATTTATCCTATCAGATTTTGGATATGGTCTGATCCAAATAATTCGTTACTATAGATATCTGGGTTGGAGATTTTAATGGGCTGATACCAGTTAAATTGGGCGGCGAAGTCAGGTGGGAACACTGATCCATAAAGAAGAAGATGAGACCAATTGGTCCAACTACATGTTGTCAACACACTGCAAACGTAGGGGAAACAATTGATAGAGAAGCCAGAAAGGAGGCAGAAGGGGAAGAGCAGGTGAGCAGTCAGCCAGCAGGCCCTAAGAAGTAATGGAGGGATACCTGACAAACTAAAGGTGAGGATGGCAAAAAGGGAGTTCATGATTTTCAGGCAACTGAGGGAGGAAAGAACCTAAAAATAACGGGGGCAAACTGATAGAGAGGGTCCAGATAGCCACATTCTTGATGAGCTGTTTGCTAACTTCCCACTTGCTCTGTTCGCCACAGATATGATGAAGAATAAGATGGAGAAGAGGGGATTCCCCCCATCAGTCACTAGGACAGTGTCATTCCCTTCCTTATTGACTAGGGTGGGGGGCACAGCAGACATTAAACAGAGACAGCGGACGTCAGATGAGATAGGAACTGTGGTCATCTTACACTCTTTCAATGAATGTAAATGAGAGGATGGGAGGATGGGAGGATGGGAGGATGGGAGGATGAGAGAAAACCAACCAGAGTAATGGTAATAAACGACAACTAAGGGATGGAGAACTCAATGGACTGCAGAGGAGAGTGTTGATAGCTAGCAGCCGCATCCCACTTCGAATCCGGCATGTGAGAAAGAAAGTAGACTGCAGGAAGGAGATAGCATCGACAACAGAATTCCTCGTCAGCTGTGTTCTCAATTTTTGTTCCTTTTTCTTGGTTTTGGTGAGAATAATGTAGAGGAATATTGTAAAGATGCTGCTGCTAGAAGACATGATGGGGGCTATGGTCTGCTGGCCTTAGACAAGGAAAGCACAACCAGGCTGAGGCTTCTCCTGTTTGAGTTATTTTTCTCCCCTTTCAAAATGGGTCTAAAGAATGAAGGGATACCAGAGGCAGTAAGAATGGTTAACCTCGTTTTAGGAACAGTTTGGGACTGAGTGATTGAAAGCAACATGAGCTGCTATTACGACAATTTCAATCCATTTACACTGCTGACAGCCTTTTACTAGTCTCGGCTCAGTCTCTACTTTTGGAATAACCTCTCACTTATAATTGAAACCGATTCCCCCCACACATATCATGGATCGCTTGACATTCTCTGCAGTTGCCAGATGAATGTCCGGACTCATCATCTTCATTTCAAGCCTACTCATGAAGCCTTTCAGCTACTTTTGAATTCCTTCAGAAACTCTATCTGGCCCACAAATGCCCACCATTGATATAGCCTCAATAGCAGAACCTTTGAACTCGCATGCAGTCACATCTTTTGAGCTCCCTCAAGAACAGGAGAACAAATGGGCTCAGGAAGGGTGCACGAATGTGGGGTATGCAAGCACCACATATTGCCCTTGGATTAGGTAAGGAGGAAGGGCTCCAACAAGAACTTGGGGAAACTTTATCAGTTCTGTAGCAGTCGGACTCGAAGTCAAACCTCCATCAAGAATGCATTTCGAAGGGCAAAATATCCTCCAATTGTTAAAATACGAAAATGCCCCAAGAGTAGAGTATGATCATAGCACACGAAAACGCCCCAAATGTTAGAACTGAAGGGTGATTCAACCATTTCCAGCTGCTCCAGGATCTTAACTATAGTTACTTGTCACTTGCAAGAAATATTTAACATTATCTCAAGGGAAATCCTAATAAGTTAAAACAATGAAGTTATGAAATGTCCCATAAACACGTCACATCCCAGATTTCAAGACTTTACCTAGGTGATGCCTATATAATGTCCAGGCAGAAGACATTCTGAACACCTAAGGCATCCTGGTTGTTTATAAATTAATGTATGCATTTTTGGTACATTTAAAAAAGGGAATAATCTTAAAATATTATTTTAAATGAAATTAAAAGCATTTTAATAATGAGAATCATTTCAGTCACTACGGGATATTATTGAACATATATACTTATTTTTCTGCTATTAATATTATGCTTACGCTTATATGCATAGTTTGCCAAATCTATCATTACTTAGTTGACTGGTAGCAGTTTGAAAAAAATGTAAATTAATAAAAAGTTGGTCTCCCTAGGCAATGCCTAATGCCCTCTTCTCGTTGCCTAGGTAGTAAGTTATTGATCTACGACCTTGCTCACCATAAAACTTGCACCATATGAACATGCCTTCAGATTTATTTTTTACGTGATGATTCAAAATACTCTGCCAATTTGGTCAAGTGAGGTCATCATATATAATGTTAGATGTCAAATGGTGCCTCAGTAACATGGAGTAAATAAAATAAATTCAACAGTGTTTCTTTTTTGGTCCTTGAATTAGCCCCGATCAAATGAGGAAGAAGTATAATTAACAGCAAGTCACCTGGTTTCCTGGTCAAATATCCGTAAGATTAAACCTAGTACAGCAGGAAAAATAATAATGCCAAAGGACGCATCCAGTTATGAGACCATCTACATTTTACCTCCAGTTATGAAACCATGTACTTCGGTCACTGCTTCACGCATTGACAACCAAGATTCAAGGAAAACTCAACATGTTCTCAAAAAAAATTTGACACGAGTAGATAGTCACCTGAGAATAATCTGTAGGCATTTGGCAGATTCCTCTTCTGTGTAGCGTAAATAACATCACTCTTAGAGGAGTCGTACAGACCAGAATCGACAATAACTGGTTTTATTCGACGGGATCTGTGACAAAGCAAGTATTTACAATAAGAAACCAAGCCATACTGCTGATTCTCAATAGAGGTGATTCAAGGTGTGTGGTAGATATGCTTACTCTCTCCAACCAATGTGACCAGAATGCTGAACAAAATTTATATCTTTGGGTAGGAACGAAAATATGTGGAGAATATCTGCAATCCATAATGGGATTATCCACACAGGCATCAGACATCCAAAGACGGATGATATACAGTATCACCGTTCATAGACAACTATGGAAAGCGAATGCGGGAGAAAGAACATCAAAATATCACACAGTCGTGGTCCAAACCTTTCATCAACCGGAAAACATATGCCATTTCGAAACCACAAACCCTAGACTCAAATGTCTGGGCGCTTCTGTAAAAATAAAAGTACGACATCTGGTTGATGATGTTGACGATACTTTCGATAAAACATTGGTGAAACCAATGAGGAGATCGTGAGAAGAATAAGATGCTCCATACATCAAAATACCTAATGAAAATTTTCACATTGGTTGTTCAGTGGCATACATATTTTAAAAAATCTGAATTTCTTTTCACCAGTCTAATGCAGGTCTTATAAAAAAACACCACAACTAGTTTCACAGAAGGCAACCTAGGGCCCTTGATTCGGGGTGTCGGAATCAAGCGAGACGTCAATAAACAATTGTCCATTTGAAAATATATACACTATTATCAGAGTAGCCTCAACATCAGAATCATATGAAAATGAGCGACTGGGAATTTAAAAAATATGTCCATTAGTTTATCAACCTAGTCTTGTGAGAATGGTCAAAAGTCCCCGCAGACTCCAGTCTTCACGACTAATTGAACTTGACAAAGAGCATTCATCCGTCCGGGTTTTACTCGAAAGAATACGAATAAATACGTACCATCCTGCGTCACGAGGGGGTAGTCCGACGCGTCAAGATTTATGAACCAGTCCCAATTGGCACCCAGTCGTAGAAGAATGGCGGCGCCGTGAAGCACGGCGGAGAGAGCGGATGATCCCCGGCGATCGGCGAAATCCGCCTTGCCGATGACATGAACGTTGCTGGCGGAGCGGAACACCGGAACGGAGCTGATAGTGAGAGCGAACGAGCGGCGCTGTTCCTGCGAGGCAGCGAGGTCGAGATGCAAGAGGTACACGTTCCTGGGATGGTAGACGGCGGAGAGGAGTCGGAGTAGGCGATCCGCGTCCCCGTCGGAGCCCGAAATGAGGTAGGCGAGGGAGGGAGGGTAAGGCCCGGGGATTCCGGACAAGATAGAAGCGGCGACGCCGGCAGCAGACTTCGAGAGGAGAAAAGATGCCGGAGAGGAGCGGGAGGGTGAAGACAGAGAAGAGGAGGAAGGTGAGAGTGATAGGGCGAGGATAAACAAGACGGAGACGATGGACGCAACGAGCACGCAGCGGAGGCTGCGCGTATCCTTGGGGACGCCGGAGAGCAGTGGAGGCATCTCTTCTTCCTTTCCTCCTTCCCCGTTCTTCCTCCCGCTGCGTCCCCCCTGCCTAGTATCAGGAGGTGTTCCCCCGTTAACCATTTGCTGCACCGTAACTTGGGCCTTTTGGACCGAGTCATGAGTCTAGAGCGAGAGTACGGCCCACTTAGGTTTTCATTATTTGAGCCGCGAGTGAGGAGTTTCCCCAAATGATAAGGCCCAAAAGGCCCAAACTTTTCGCCCAAGCCCATCAAAATCGATGGGTTCGGGCTAGGCTGGGGGCGTACAGGCCTGTCGGCCGTTGAACGATATCAACTCTTTAAGTAATAGCACCTTTCTATTTTATACATTTGCAACTTCACCCATATTTTCTTGAATATATCCAACTTATCTGGAGGGTTTCTTGCTCGCGCTAGTCGTGACCTTGAAGGGCGGTGGCGGGAGCTCTGTGCGGAGGAGGGAGGTAGGTGCTTGGACGGGCGATGGGGCCTTCCAGACAGTGCGAGGTCTGCAAAGAGACTGCATCGAAGTACAAGTGCCCCTCCTGCCTTCTTCCCTAGTAAGCAGCGGCACTACTACTATTCACGCTTTTCGGCATCTATCATGATCACGGTTTCGCAAGGTTTCGACCTCGTTCTTCGTTTTGGTTTTGAAGGTGCACATTTTTAATGCGAGATATATTGTGAATGTTCTGTTGCCCCGTGAATTAGATGGGGTGGGAGGAGGTGTTTCGTCTTGAAGACTGCCTTTTCCGCAAGTTGTTGTGATGACTCGGGACGAGGGATTGATATATGGATTATGTCTCGTGGGAAATTTTCTAGAAGAAGCAAGATTATAAAATTCGCTGTCGAATGTCAACTGAAGGATGACAGGTTTTGGGTTGGTTCGAGTGCTCGGCTTTATCGCAGAACCCTCTAAAACCGAATTATGCTGTTATCAGAGGGATTATTTCCCCGAATAGCATAAAATCCATGAATTTAGGAGCCATCAAATCGATCCCAAGGATCCTCAGCCACCTTAGCTAGGAGGTTCGTATGAAAAGATCTGCCACACATTCATCTATTTATGATTGTGGCTTTTTGATAATAGATGGTTTAGAGGGGGGACTAGTTAAACAGTGGCGTAGATGACGAGTACAATGCCTATATTTCTTTCAAGAACTAGAGTGTAAGTAAGAGAGAAACAAAATAAATACCAGGAATCGCCCATAGCGATTCACTTCACTATGAATCTGGGGCCTTTTGCGTTTTAATAAAGTGGACCTTTCCTAACCGAGCTCAAGACTGGATTCAAAATACGTAAAACTTTAATTGGCGTATTCAGAACAAAGAGAGATGTAGTGAGCTGTGTTCTTTCATAGGGTCTTAATGCACTTCTTTGAGAAATATTATGGGCGAAGGGGCACATTTTCTGGCTAGTTCTGATGACAGGCATATGAAAACATTGGTGTTCAAAAGTTATAATTCACATATTCAGGGAACTGAAATGAAATGGCCATTCAACATCTCGATAAATATTCGAAATTTGTGACCAATGAGTTCTGATCTTTTGGATCTGTCTTTACAGTGGATTGCCAGATTTTGCTTTGGTTTTGAACCTCAGTAATTATTTATTTAGCGGTAATATTGGTATATATTTCATTTACAGAGGTTTCGAAAATTGAATTTTTTTCATGTCAACCATTTTGAGATGCAATGGGTTTGGAGGTATGACATATTTGCTTTTGACAACCGGAAGAAGTAGATCAGAGAAGGGAATCAGTGTGGGAGAATCATTGAATTTGTGAGAGGTGGATAATGGCGAGTCCTTCCAGTATTAAGGTGGATATGGTAATAAATACCGCCAATGTATGATATCTGCGACTACCCATATTAGAGGAAAATTGGCGTTTAGGGTTGGTGGTTGTGGTGATCCTGGCATGTGAAATTGCCACGTTCTAGCAAGTTAGAACATCATATATATTATTGGGTTCAAAACTGTGATGATTAACTTCATCTTCTCTTGGCAGTTGTTCATTGGTGTGTTTTAAGAAGCACAAAGGTACGTACCTTTTTACCAAGTTCACTCCGTATATTGTAAATGCAGTAATGGCATCATCCCTTTTTTTCCATATATCGCTCATACTGACGTTTCTTCTTTAACTGACACAGAAACGCCTTGCAAAGTAGCTCCACCTCCTTCAGAGAATATAGGCAAGTGTTTTATCACTAATGCCCTTTGTGCTAAATATATCTATCTATATATATATATATATATATCGAGAGAGAGAGAGAGAGAGAGAGAGGCGTGATACTGGATGTTCCTACTAAACTATATCTTTTCCATTTGAGCTGCTTCTGCATGTATATTTCCTCCAGTCATCATTTATAGTTCTTCGGTCTGTTGATTTTGCCCACTTGTACCCAGTTCCTTTGAGATATCTGTTCCTTATTTCCTTTCAGATGCATCTGTTACTAAGATCTGTTCATACAATTCAGTTCATACAGCTCTTCCGAAAAGGTCATACCAAGTGGGAGAGGAAAGCTGGGTTCTCAAGAAGCAGCAGCTGCGATCTCTTGGTGAGGCCTTCTTACAGACCTAGCCTCCTGTTTTCGTATGTCTTTTCTTCAGGAAGCAATTCAAACTTAGGCGAGAGCACTGGTTTGCGAATTTTTCGAAGAACTTGTGAAGATGGAAAAGAGATGATTCTTATGAGATGGGCATTTGGCCCTTTTGCCTTCTACCTTTATTTATTTCCTTAGAGAGATGTCATTTAATGTTTTCAATCAAAATGACTACTCTATTCGTTGTTTGCTTTTGGATCTTCCCAATCTTATTTCCCTTCCTCTGAGATCTATTATTCCATGTGGATATGTCATATTTTGACCCCATGCACTGCGAAAGCCTCAAGAACTTGACCACTGGGACTTGGGATCTCAGTGATGAAGCCCGCTCTGATGCCACCTTCCCCTTAACACCTCCCTGCAGAAAGCCTCATCGGGCATGTGGATAGTTTGGGCCAGGCTAGGCACCGGCATCTTATGGGTCCGGGCTGAAACCCATCTTCTGGGTTTTTCCCTGGGACTGTGCTGGGTCCTGATCCTGGCCCTGGCCCACTTGCTTTTGACTCTTGATTTCGCTCTGTGCTTGATTATTCATGGTTTTTCCCTCCAATGGTTTGGATTTGCAGTGGACTGCCAGGAAATTCATGATTCTCTGAAGAACGAAGAAATTAGAAATCTTATACAAGCAATCGATAGCTCAGAGTTTCCAGAAGATGTAAGCAGTTGCCCCCCTCCCCCCTCCCCCCGTTCTCTCTCTCTCTATAAATATATATATTTATACATATGTCGAGATAAATATATATTCATACTGGCACACTATTTTCCCAATTCCAGCATGATTTCTTATGATCGGGAAACTGCTATTTTCTGTGAAGCGATTTTCTTTAAATTTTAAATTTTGGGTTTATATGGGCAGGACCTTACGAAGGCCATGAAAGGGGAGCTGTTCCTTGATTTCACGAACAAGGTAAGAATCATCTCCTGGCCAATCTTTTCATGTCATCGCGCTTATGATTATTGAGGAGTTTTCCTGTTACGATTTTGCAGATTTTATCCATCATCAGCCCAGAAGAATAAGATTGGAATCCGTCCAATGCTAGAGATATCAAAGCCCTGGTTTTGAAGCATGGAAGCCATTGATCTGTGCTTATATGTTGTATGATCCTGTTCGCCTGATATAACCAGCTGCATTTTCTTTTTTTATTTTTGATGAGTTAAACATCACTTTCGTTTTGTTTGATCTAAGAAAAGTTTCAATGTGATGGATTCCTCTCGGTCAGAAGAAATTACAAGCGCAAATCTCTCTTGTGATGCTCGCATGGCTGATCTGAGCAAAGGCTGGAGGACAAACCCAGTGTCCCTCATCATCATCATCATCATCATCATCATCATCATCTTCTTCTTCTTCCTCCTAAGGGATGATGCCGATTAGGGTTGCGGCGAGAGGTCGGCAGAGGCGCGATGTTGGATGTTGACCCCGGAGGTCACAGCCTCTTCGTCCATTCCGTGCAGAGAGTCTATCAAGTTCATTCGCAGCGACGCCGGTCCCCTGGACGTGGCCATCCCGATCTCCCCAGCCAAGCCGAAGACGGCCAGAGCGCAGGCGGTGGCTTGGAGAGCGCGCTGCGGGGTCACCGCGACGAAGGCGGCGATCAGAGCGGTGACGGCACAGCCGGTGGCGGTGATCTTCTGCAGCATCGGCACTCCGTTCGTCACCGCCATCACCTGCTTCCCGTCCGTCACCAGGTCGACGGCGCCGGTGACCGCAACGACGGCGCCGGTGGACAGCGCCAAGGACTTCGCCGCGTCTATCGCCTCCACCGACTCGTGCGAGCTGTCTGCCCCCTGTTCAGAAAAGTATCAAGATTCACGGAATCAGGGATTCAACCAAGTATGAACACGATATCTTCTCCGATCGCGCTGCCAGATCTGAATTCAAGGTTCGCTTGAATTACCTTGCTTCCCTGGACCCTGGAGGCATTGGAGATCCCGATGATCTCTGAGGCGTTTCCCCGAATGACTGCCGGCCTGAGCAGCAGGAGTTGCAGGCAGGCATTCAGACGGAAATCGGAGGCGGAGACGGCGACGGGGTCGAGGACCCAGGGCCGGCCGGATCGGGCCGCGGCGGCGGCGGCCGCCATCATCGAGGGAAGCCAAGCTTCGGAGAGCGTACCGATGTTGATCAGGAGGGCGTCGGTGTGGGGAGTGAAGTCGTTTATTTCGGGGAGGGAGTGGACCATCGCCGGAGAGGCGCCGCCGGCCAAGAGGACGTTGGCCATCAAGTCCATGGACACGAGGTTGGTGATGCACTGGACGAGCGGGGACCGCTCCCTCACCGTCGACAGAAGCTCCCAGCTGCGCCGGCCCCACATCTCCGGCTCCCCCATGACCGTAGGCCGCCGGTTGGGTCTTCTTCCTGTGTACCTCTCTTCCGTTGTCCACAGAAGAAAAAAACCCAGAGGAATGGCCCCACCGACTCACCAGTTCGCGCCTTGGATCGGACGGCGATCCGGTTCAGCGGGGCCGTCGACCTTTTGACTGGCTCTCACGACCAGGGATGAATCTGAGAAGAGAGAAGAGATAGAGATAGAGAGAGAGAGAAAGAGAGAGAGAGAGAGGGTGGGAGGGAAGGAGGTACTACAGATCATCTGCTTCGTTGGCCGGCGGCGCGGTCTTGAGAACGGTGGCTAGGAAGTCGTCCAGGGCGGCGGCGGAGGTACCCTTGTCGTCTTCCTCCTCGATCGCCGTCCTTATCGTCTGGGCTGTCGACGCCGCCTTTCTCCTCATGTTCTCCCCCTTCTCGCCGTCCATCACCAAGCCGACGACCCTCTCCACCTCCACGCTGGAGACTCGCTGCTCCACCCCCCTGGCCAGCTCCACGCACACGCCCAGCTCCTCCTCCATCATCTTCGAGTTGTAGAACTGTTCCGCCGCCATGGGCCATCCGATGAGTGGCACGCCCCTGCTTAGGCTCTCCAGCACCGAGTTCCACCCGCAATGGGACAGGAATCCTCCCACCGACGGGTGGGACAGGATCTCCAGCTGCGGCGACCAGTTCCGGACCAGGAGGCCTCGTCCGCTCTTCCCCGTGCGATCCTCGAATCCCTTTGGCAGCCACTCGTCCTTGAACTCTGCCTTCACGTCGAAGCCGAAGGGCGGGCGGATGACCCAGATGAACGGCCGGCGGGTCGCCTCAAGGCCCGCCGCCAGCGCCATCATCTGCGCGGCGGAAATGCTGTTCTGAGAACCGAAGGAGACGTAGAGGACGGAGCGGGGAGGATGAGCATCCAACCACCGTAGGCAGGTCTCTGGGTCGACCCCGGGCACCCTCCGGGCTCCCCTGCCGGCAGAGTTGGTGGTCTCCAGGGGGTGAACAGGCCCGATGGACCAGACGCAGAGTCCGGCGATTTTCCGGAGCAGCGCCATTCCCATCGGCTCCAACCCTTCCACTGTGTTGCATAGGATCGCCTTGGAAGACAAGCACAGGGCTATTTGCTGCCGTATGACGGAGGACCACGGGTCCGCTCCGTCGGCGTATCTCAGAGTCGGAGAGAGCTGCGACAGGTGGAGTCGAAAGCTCTCCGGGAAGCCCGGCACCCAGAAGTCATCCTCGGAGGTCGTGTGAGAGTGCGGCAGGTTCATCCACATGGAGAAGTAGACGGCTGTGCCGAAGGCGCCGCAGGTGTTGAAGATGGCGTGGAACACGCCGAGCTTCTCGGCTATCTGGACGGTCCACCCGAGGAAGAAGTCGACGATGATGCACAGTGGGGGGCGACCGTCCTCCTTGGTGATCTCCTCGGCGATCAGCCGCTCGAACTGTGGCTGGAGGGTGGTAGAAGCCTGGAATATCCGGATCAAGTCCTGGAAAGGCACAGAGTCGGTGTTCTCGGTATCGGGCGGCAGGCCGTGGTCGGCGCTGCGGAAAGGGATCTCCCTGAGGAGGACGCCGGAATCAGGAGGGAGGGACTGCCGGAGGCTGCGGACGTTGAGAGGCGTGCTGACGAGGGTGACGGTGAAGCGGCCTGGGTATCTCCGGGTGATCAGCTTGGCTAGTGCGAGGAAGGGGATGATGTGTCCCTGCGCCAGGAATGGGAACAAGACGATGTGCTGCCGCCGTGCCATATCTGCGGTGGATGTCTGAGCGGCGGCCTTGCGGAGAAATGTCGGATGGGCGTCTGATCCCCCTACTGATGCGGGGGTTTTTAAAGAAGTTGAGTCGACGTCCTCGCCTGCGTCATCATTACCAGTTGGACTATCGTTTACGGCATTAAATAATAATATATATTTTTTGTTCATTCGAAAGCCGATATCCTACTTGCCATAGGCATAGAGTTATCTGGTTTTAACCTGCTGGTTAAACTAATCGAAATGTAAGATCCGGCGAGGCATTTCCGCATACGTTAGGTCCAAGTCGGAGTGCCCGGAAATTTTCATTGTATACTACGGGAATAGATGAGGACCGGAAGATGCATTCTAACACCCGATTCCGAATCTGATCTGATCCCGAACTCAACAAGTAGGTTCAATAGTTTAGCATTTAGGCCGTAACATTTAGCAAAAAACAAATCTTTAACCCAACAAGTGCTCTCCAAACCAAGCTAGATAGTCTCCTATCACTAGCTCCTAAGCTCGATTTTACCCTGTGGCGGATGTCAGCGGTTCGAGTCCGCTTATCTCCAGCCCGTGAACTTAGCCGATGATATGATAGCATCCCATTTTTCCGTCATCTTGGCAGGAATTCCTTTAAAACTAGGAAGGACGCTTTCAGAGGCGGGGTGACAGACAAGTGAAATTTTAGGTCATCGCAAACCATAACATTCTCAATGCTAAACGGCTCCAATGGCGTTGAATTAGTTTTTTTTTCTTTTTATTAAACTATAATAGAACCCTTTCATAATAAGGCTGTGGGTCGTACAAGACTGTTGGTTTCTTCAAATATTAACCAACTTTGATGACATATAAAAGTTGATTATATCTAACATTAATGAATTATGAGGCTAAACACTAAGCAATGTAGAGTTTATGACAAATTAAAAGGATAACTTTAAAATATAATGACTCATTTGTGATTGAATTTGCTTCCAAGGAGACAAAACCATATGGCCTTATCATTCTACGTTTTTTATCACGTATCTAAATATTTGGTTGAGTTTTCACATCCTTTTAATCTGACCAACACTCATTGAATTCGTTCCTCAAAATAGTTCATATAAACTAGAAATAATTCATTATACTAGTGAAAGAACTCAGACTTTGTACCCATAAAATCTCACATTTACATGAAGTCCTTTTTAAAAAGCAAATGCAAGAGTAGCAGTTGAATTATGCTCAAACTCATTTTTCACTCTATACACATGTAAGTTGGATATATGGCTACATTTAGACTAAGAAGGCAGTTTATTTGATTATATATAATTATTTGAATAACCATGTTTCTTTAACTTGCTTTGATTTTTTATTCCACCAATGATTAGACCTAGAACATGAGAAATTTTATAAAAATTTGGTCTCACCCGAATGTACTCTACTAATGTTTCCTTGTTCTTGGCTTTCATTAATTACTAAGTATTTTTTGTTGATTATTTGGGATCAACTCCGGCCAAGCTTCTTGTGAAACCCTAACTACTGTTTCACATGATCTAGACTACCAATTGATTGGTTACAAGGATCAACTCCTTGAGTTATAAGCCTTGCTTATTGCAAATTGAACCACAAAGATTAAGGAAATAATTCTTTACAATTGACTTATCCAAAAGATATGGAAGATAATGGATTAGAATAATTCTACGAGAGGCTGACTGATCTTTTAAAATCTTGATTCACTTCTCATATCAAACTCATGTTGATTTTTTAATGAAACACATTGTTTTTCTTGATCTGATTCTTGATTCTAACTTCACATTTTCATTATTGCAAATTAATATTTAATTTTCAATTAAAATTCTTTCTCATGGGATGTTGCAAACATTAGCAAGATAACTATGATAGAATAGGCAATTGAGATTTCTCAAATGAAAAAGAAACACTCCCACTGCAAACTTCATTTTGAATTGATATTTCTTTATTTTTGTATTCTTTCAACATTTTCTTTCTAAAATTATTAAAGGAGATAATGAAAGTATCCAATGTGACACTTTCTGTAGGTCTTTCAAATAGTCCTTTATATTCAAAACAAATAACAATACTATAAACTTTAATGTAAATGTCCATTTATGACGGATATGAGAAGCCCAAACTGCATATGATAGTTGGAGTAGTGACCCATGAAGATATATTGATATAAAGTAATTATTTTGACTTCAACTAAAACCAAAATATTAAAATTAAATCATTATTAATTATTCATCTATATTTTTTTATAAATTTAAATAATTATTAAAAAAACCATATCTCAATAACAACATATTGCAAACGTAAAACATGATTTCTTTGTAATAGTGTCACATAACATTGTGATGTTTAGTTTATATATTTATTCTACACAATTTATTTATAAACATTTCAAATCATTATTTATAATATATGGGTATAAAGTGTAATTTGATTGAAAATATATGCACTAAATGAAAAATGATTTTGAGTAGGAAGAGCTCCATTTAGAGGAATTCTTCATGAACCTATTGAGACTTTTCTATTATTCTTGTGGTGACTTGGAAGGGTATTGCTCTAGTATGGAGCTTGAACTTGGCCATAGTTATTTGTGAGATGTAGTTGAGGCTTTGGTGTCCACTATCATTGTCATTAATTGTTTGTTGATCATTCTCTGATACTTGAAAGTTTGAGTAGAGGATCTTTTAGTCAAAGTGTTGACTTCAAGATTGGCAAAGTCCACATCTTCACTAGAAGTAATTTTTTTTCTAAATTGTCAATTTCCTCTAGGGCTTCTAGTTGTTCTTCCTTTTGAAGGACCATGACCAATATAATTCCTAGTGGCACTAATGACCTATGGAGTATTTGTCATTGCATGAGTAGAGTTTATGACTTGTTGAGCTTGGATCTCCATTGGGCTGAGTTGGAGTTGTTGGCTTCCTCTAACCACATGTTCTTATGAGTTGAATCCTCTTTCTTTGCCATTCATTTAGGGAAGAATTGACATTAGATATAGTATAATAAGTGCCCCAACTAAGACACCAATGAAAAGGAGGAAACAAAATAAGAAATGCAACAAAATCTATTCCACTATCTACGAATAGAGATTATAAGACTTCAAGATGACTCACAAGTCTCTTAGGCCCCGAATGGTGAGGGTGAGATGGGGTGGCACGAGGGAAAGGATTAGGAAAATAGGAAGATAGATGAGATAACTACTCAAGGACCATCAGTTGGCTGATTAAAGATAGCCACTCTCCTTTCTCTTTTAGAAAGCCAAGAAAATACTTGTTGCTGACTTTTCTCTTCTTCTATCTTTCTAAAGGTCTTACTCATTGATTGACGAATGGTCTGCTTATCTTCTTGCAGCTGATGGAGGTAGATTGAGTCGATATGTCATTGGCTCAATACATTGAAGCATTATCTAGGGGCCCAAAAAATTATATTCCCAACTTCTCATAAGGACTTCGAGTGAGAGAAGTTAGCCTATACAATAGCACTCAAAGATAGACCTAATTGTTGTCTACATGTTCTCAATGATTATAGTTGGCATAATTTTTCATTTGAGCTTGAGCCTTCAATAAGCATTCTTTTAATTGATTGACTTTCTCTTCTCGATCACGTAGTAAATGATCAACTTCATTGTTCACCGGTGACTGATCTCAATACTACAACAAGGTTGATAGATCTCGACTATACATGATATGAAATGGAGATTAATTAGCATAGTTATTGAAATTCATGTTGAAGTAATATTTGGCATAAGGAAGCCATTTATTCTAATGTCTTTGTCAATTGCTTGTGAAGCATCTAAGGTTAAGTCTTATCTTGATTGATCATTTCGCTTTACCCATCAAACTGTGGGTGATAAGAACTTGTTCTCCATAGTGAAGTCTCTTGAAGCCAGAATAATTCACGCTAGTAGGAGCTTAGAAAAATATGATCTCTATTAGGAATAATTGAATATAGAATTCTATGGAGTCACACCACATCACGGATAAAGGTAGGGCTACTTCAAGATATGTGAATAGGTGTCAAAGGGAGAGAAAATGCACCCCCTTGTCTAGGCAATTCACAACCACCATGATAGCATTAAATCTGTTAAAAATTTACAGACATTTAGTAAAATCTATGATCAGGTCAGCCCAAATTTGATCCATACTCGAAAGAGGTTAGAGGAGGCTGGTTGAGACAACATCTTTGTTTTGTTTTTTGGTAGTAGAACATACTGAAACATATGAATACACATGTTGCTTTATCCTTCTCCATTTTACATTTTGAATAATCCATATGCAAGTTCAATGGAAGCTTGAATGACCCTCCTAGCCGAGTGATGAAACTCTTGTAATATTTGTGGAATGAGTGTAGAAATTCATGATAAAATAAGTTTACCTTTGTAAAATAAATTGTCATGTTGTATGAAATAATGTGGCTACTTCTAAAGATGTTAAGAAAGATGTAAGAGAATTTTGTTGAGTTAATGTTTTTGTAGATCTCCTGATTGATTACAATGATGACCAATAGTTTTAGGTGTGACAACTCAATTACTTGAAACTAGACATCATCAGGAGCTCGAGATAAAACATCAACGACTGTGTTGTCTTTTCCTAGTTTAAATTGATTCAAAAGATAAGCTTAAGATCTTCGCGAGCCACTTTTGATACTTTGGCATGACATGTTTGTGATCTAAACTATATTTTAGACTCCTCTAATCAATATAGATAAAGAATATGTCCTTGATGAGATAATGTTTTCATTTGAGAATCATGAGTATGATTGTCATCAGCTCGCATTTGTAAGTGAATTTCAATCGACCAATAATTGTCGGTCCCTAACTAAAATAGGCAATGGACTTTCTTTTTTACATAAGGACAACCCCTACTTCTTGGAGGGAAGTGTAGACATGGCGGAGAAATCAAGAAGTATGTGAACATGTACCATGATTAGAACTATTTTTAGATTTTAAAAAGTTGTTATACATTTACATTCCATTCAAATTCGACCTTCTTTAGTTTGTTGCATGAGAGGCCATGACTTGGAGTTGTAATCTTGGATGAAATGTCAATAGTAACTTGTAAGGCCCAAGAACGTGTAAAGTTCTCAAAGATATGAAGAAGTTAGCCATAGTTACATTGTGAGCACCTTGTCTTGATCCTACTATGATCCCATCACCGAAGATCTAGTGACCCAAGTAAATAATTTGAGATTGCTCAAATGAGCACCTCTAAGGATTTATGTGGAAGTCATTCTTCTGTAAAATCTAAAAAATGTAGAGTAGATGATTAAGATGGTTTGTCATGCTCCATTTATAAATATGAATTTCATAAAAAAAGATGAGTACAAGTTGCCTCAACATTCTATGGAAGAGATGATTGATTGTTGCCTAGAAGGTGGCTAGAGCATTAGAAAGACTGAACAACATTACAAGAAACTCATAATGACCTTCGTGCATGTAGAAGACATTCTTCATGTAGATCCAACTTCAAAAATATTCGAACTCTATGTAGTTTGTCCATCAATTCTTCAATATAAAAGCATCATGATTCATCCTTCTATATATGAGAATGGATGGAGTTGAAAATGGGTTTTGGGAATGTTGGATGATGCGTAAGGACAACATTTCTCATACTTATTTTCCTAGCTCATTTTTTTGGTACTATAAGTATATCAAGAGCTTAGCATGCATTAATTTGGTTCATGGCTCTAGTGAAATCTTGTGATCTAGCTTGTGACTAAGAGGGAGGCTCGTGAGATCTATAAACATTGTTGGAAAATATTGTAATAATGTAATAGCCAATGTTGAGGGCTCTACTTTAATATCCAATGAAGACAACATGTATAAAATTTAACATATAACTCACCATGTCGAATGTGACCTAATAGTGATGGTAGAGAGAGAGCTATCGAGCTTGAAACTTCCATTTGTAAGGTGATCATTTCTCTACATATATATATATCTACATATGTATATATGTAAAGATAAACATATATTCACACTCACACACTATTTTTCTAATTTCAACATGATGTCATATAATTGGGAAACTACTATTTTCGCAAGTTTCTTTACAAATTCACATTTTAGATTTAGATGGGCAAAGGACATTGTGAAGGCCATGAAATGAGTGTTATTCCTTAATTTCACAAACAAGATAAGAATCATCTCCTGACCAATCTTTTCATGTCATCACGTTTATAATTATTGAGGAGTCTTTTTTTATAATTTTGTAGATTTCATCCATCATCAGCCAAGAAGAATAAGTTTGGAATCTTTCAAATGGTTGGGATATCTAAGTCCTAGATTTGAACTATAAAAGCCATTGATCTATGGTTGTACATTGCATGAATCCGTTTGCCTCATCTAGCCAATTGTATTTTCTTTTTTTTATTTTTGACGATTTAAACATCACTTTCATCTTGTTTGATCCAAGAAAAGTTTAAGTAGGTTGGATGATGTCGATTCGAGTCGTGGTGAGACGTCTACTGAGGTGTAATGTTGGATGTTGACCCCAAAGGTCACAATCTCTTTGTCCATGTAGAGAGTCTATCAAGTTCACTCGCAACGACGTCAGTCCCCTAGATGTGGCCATCCCAATCTCTCTAGCTAAGCCAAAGATGGCTAGAGCACAAGCAATGGCTTGGAGAGTGTACTATGGGGCCATCCCAACAAAGGCGACTATCAGAGTGGTGACGGCACAACTAGGGGTGGTGATCTTCTATAGCATCGGCACTCTATTCGTTCATGATCTTTATTGTTGTTCAGTTCATCCTTCTCAATTTGGTTCTATCCTTCTTGATCTTGTGCACTTAATGTATGACATGCCCGAGCACTCTAAATTATATATGCCTCTCCCTTCCCAAGGTAGATCTTACACACATTTGTAGATTTTCTCCTCTTCCTACAATAAACTCACATTAGCTAGACTATCAATTAGTTGGTTTCTTGTGCGATAAACATGTGTGAGGGACTTGATTCTATGTCTTTGTGTTTCAATTTTTTCTAGGTTCTTTATAATTTCCATAAATAACATTTATTTTTCCTAAATATATTTGTATGTCATTGAGTTAGTTTATATTGCAATGTTATATATCTTTAATTTTTCAAATAATCTTAATCCATCGGCTAATGTTTTACATTCCACTTCCATATTAATTAGTATTTTATATTGGGTTGAGAATACTTCTATTAATTTTTTAAAATTATCTCGAATTACTCCTCCTCCCATTTTTTCAGGGTTCCTCTTAGATGCCTCATTAGTGTTTAGTTTCATTCACCCCTTGGAGGGGGAACTCATTTGATGATCTTTGTGAAGGAAATCCCTTGACTTCGAGCCCAGTTGAACAAAGAAAAGTAGGCCTATCAAGAAAAGAAGAAACACTCTCAAGCTCAAACTATATCTCCTTCCTTTACCAGGTTATAAATAATCTCTATTTCCCATGTTTGTAGAATTAATTCTTCTTTGTCAGCTTTTTGGTTCTTGTGTACTACTATTCATCCTAGGCTTTTCATCCATGTTTTACATTTGTGCATAATTAGTGGTATGAGGATTTTGTCACCATTCATTCATATTTTGTTCTTTCCTATCCATAGTTCCCACAATAAACACAAGATGTATATTTTGTGCATTGATTTGTTGTTCTCTCTCTTGTTCTTATCTTCTTAAGCATTATGTGTTCAAAGTACTTTCTACAATTAGTACCTTGGACTCTTCATAGTTTTTATTTTTGAACTAACCACTTCCAATATTTTACGGCCCATTCATTTTTGAAAAAACATGATATGTATTTTCTTCATGTGGGTTCTACATACATCATATACAATTTGATAGAAATTAGAATCCCAATTTGCGAATATATATGTCTAGTGGCAAGTGGTTTAAAAGGAGTTTTCACATAAAGAAAGAGATTTTTGTTAGTAGTATTATGCTCTAAATAATATTTCCCCAATCAATTTTTGACCATTTATTTCTGAAGTATTCTTAAGCTGATCTTACACTAAATTCTCCATTCACAATTAATGACCATATGCATAGATCTTCTCCTGGGTTTGTAATATGGAATATTTTTTCAAGTTATTTTATGAGGTTCATGTTCACTTCTACCATGTATAATATTTCTTGCTAATTTTTTACCATTAATTGGGATACTATCATTTTTGGTCTATTAGTATGGATCATTTTCATTTGGTTTAGATTCTCATTCTAGACCAATTGTCATTTCATACATTAATATTTTCTTTTTCCACATCCCATCTTACTACATATTTCATGTCTATTCATGTTTCTCACATTCTTTTCTACCTTGCTTGGCCTTTAATTTTAGCTTTTTCTATTGCCCATTCTTTAAATTTTATTTTAATCAATTCAAACCATTGAGATGTTTTTGTTTTGCATCTTCATACCATTTTCATTTTAAGACATCTCAATTAGTCTTTTATCCTTTTAATTCCTAGTCATCCTTTTGTCAATTGGTTGACAAATGTTTTTCTATAAAATCTAGTGTTGTTTCGCCTTATTTTCTATATCTCTCCATAAGAATTTTATCATCATTTTTTCTAATTTTTTAATAATGTCATTAGGGATATCGTATACAGCAAGAGTAGGTATGGGGATGCTGCGAGGTAGGTGATGGTATATTTTCTTTGTTGAAATCAATTAGGTTTTTTATTCTTTTATCTCTCCTCTTTAGACTTTTTTGGCATTGAAGAATGCAAATATATTTTTAATCTTTTGCCTTGATATTTTTTTGTATTCAGTTAGAAATTACATCAACTTTTTATGGAATTTATTTTTTTATTAGTAAATATTATTGAATCATTTGTAAATATTTTTTTAATATTTTCTTCCTGAAATAATATTGTTAACCCTCTACTCGTTACTTCTTCTACTATTATGAACAAGGCAAAGGATAGTAGATTGTCTTATCTCAATTTTCTACTTGCAGTGAAAAAAGGTATAGATTTACCATTAATGATGACTAAAAAGTGATTGTTCTCTATGCATACTTTGATCCATTCTATCCATTTTTTACTAAATCTAAATTTTTCTAATACTTTTATAATGAATCATCATTCAATTCTATCATATGTTTTAGCTATGTCAAGTTTTAATATGGTGTTACCTCCTAGTGTCTTCTTGCTAATGAATTAGGTCATTTTTTGAACTAATGTAATATTCTCAATGATTGATCTTCCTTCCACAAAGGCCCCTTGTTCAGATGATATAGTTTTGGATAAGATTTTCTTAAGTATTTGGCATAGTATTTTGGCAACTATTTTGTAGCAAACATTGCATAGACCAATTGGTATGAATTCAAAGAATTTTTTCAGTCATTCTTATTTGGGTATTAGAACAATGAATATAGCTTTCCATGAATGTGGTAAGAAATTTGATGACATAAATTCTTTGATTGCTTTACATATATCTTCACTTATTATATCTCAACATTCGGTATAAAATGTCACACCTATTTCATCTAGACCTTGTGTGTTATCCTTCCTCATGTTGAATACTATTTTCTTAATTTCATTGTCATCTGACAATTTATTTAATACTTCATTATCGTCCTCATCTATATATTTGGGGATTACATCAAGTAGTTTGTGAATATGGTTTTACATTTCTATTGTAGTAAGCTTGAGAAGTGTTTGATCCCTTCTCTCTATATGTCATTCTAGTTATTGTTAGCTTCTTTTAGTTTATGGCAAAAGGGATTATTTTCTATTTTTTGTTGTTTTAGCATAGGTTTGATTATGCTGACTAGCTTGATTTTGTGCTCATGTATTAGTCTCCTAATATGTTTATTCATTTGAAAATATATTGAAAATTAAGAAAAAATATAAATTACACTACATATTCATTGCATTAGGATCCATATTGTATACATAATATTAGTTTATTTTTGGATAATCATTCCAAGTGCTTGATAAAAATAAGTTGATAATCCTTTATTGTAGTTTCTAACTATTAGTAGTGAATGTTAAGGGACCATGATCACCATGAATTAGATGTCATAGGCATTTTGATGACAATCACAACATATTAGGTGGATTAGTCATTTAATTCAGTATTGATTTAGATAATTTATTAATATGAATAGTTTTAGTATTTCTTAGTAAGTTCAAGGTGATAAAATATTTTTGGCATCTAGATCTATATATTTTAAATTTTAAACATATATTGATTTATACTAATTTATTTCAGTTTTTTTAAAAAATAAAATAGATTTAATTATTGGGCCTGAATTTAACTTTATATTGATTTTTTATTAGGCACCATTTAAAAGTCTTAACGAATCAAGTTAGTGGGCTCAATATAAATACCATAAATACTTAAATTGTCTTTTTCAATATTATTTTTAATATTAAATTCTCTCTCTTATTAATTGTGGTCTATCTCATCGCTATTGAAAATAGTAAAATTTGATAGGAGATCATCTAGGATTTGACATAAACACTAGTGAAAGACAAATTAATATAAAAACTATTTTGTCTCTCATAGTTACACAATGAGAAGGAGAGAGATCAGAGTGAGCTTTTGGTGAAAAGAAAATTAACTTAGGTGAATCTGCACATACATCAATGAGACTATGTGAGAATGTGTTAACGTATAAAGATGCAGATAAAACAATACAATAATATATATATATATATATATATATATATAGGAAACAAATTCACCCCTTCCCCCTCTTCATACTTCACTTATCCACATCGAACCCAACACATTCACACTATGTTTGGTTCAGCAGACTTGGACTATTCAAGACTCGCATGTCACATCCAAGAGAGCAAAAATGATTATAAGTTGTGACAAGATAGTGTAGTCCTAAGAACAATAATTAAGAAGTCTTCTACAATTCCACATGAACTAGAATATTTATTCCTTCTTAATTGGAGGGGCCAATTCAATGAGGATGAGACATGGGAGTGCAACATCTAACTTGTGGTAGTTGACTATCTTACTAACAAGTGCTTCAAAAAATATCCTTCTAACTAGGACATGATTGTCAACGTGGAGAAAAATGTGTTGCCAACTTAGTAGAACTTGTATTGGAGCACTAAACCTCACCACTAATATAAGAACATCTAGTGGTACGTGCATGCATGCACAACATAGTGGAGACACTTCACTTGCCTCACTCTTCTCTTATAAATAGAGGGGCCATAATGCAATCAGAGTATTGAACAAAGATTCTCAGTCTTTTCCCTCTCTTTTACTTTTTATTGTGATTTTTCCTTGCATTTCTGCACTTTCCACAGACTACACACATAAATAGTATGCTTGACATTGAAGAAACGATCAAAACAACACGTTGTCATCATTTTAGAAGTAATCACAGACAGCACATTCCCTCTATCTTACACTTCTCATAAACTCACAGTACATTACCCTTGGTCTATTGCGTATCAGACGGTGAATATCTGTTATCGTCCGGCGGCGTGGTGCCGAGAACGGTGGCTAGGAAGTTGTCCAGGGCAGCGATAGAGGAGCCCTTCTCCTCTCCCTCCTCGCTCGCCGCCCTCATCGTCTTCGCCGCCGATGCCGCCTTTCTCCTCATGTCCTCCCCCTTCTCGCCGCCCAACACCAGGCCGACCACCCTCTCCACCTCCACGCTGGAGACTCGCTGCTCCACCCCCCTGCCCAGCTCCGCGCACACGCCCAGCTCCTCCAGCATATTCGAGTTGTAGAACTGCTCCGCCGCCATGGGCCATCCGATGAGCGGCACGCCCCTGCTCAGGCTCTCCAGCACCGAGTTCCACCCGCAATGGGACAGGAATCCTCCCACCGACGGGTGGGACAGGATCTCCAGCTGCGGCGCCCAATTCCGGACCAGGAGGCCCCGTCCGCTCCTCCCCGTGCGATCCTCGAATCCCTCCGGTAGCCACTCGTCCTTGAACTCACCCTTTATGTCGAAGCCTAAGGGCGGGCGGACGACCCAGATGAACGGCCGGCGGGTCGCCTCAAGGCCCGCCGCCAGAGCCATCATCTGCGGGGCAGAGACACTGTTCTGAGAACCGAAGGAGACGTAGAGAACGGAGCGGGGGGGATGAGCATCCAACCACCGGAGGCAGGTCTCTGGGTCGACGCCGGCCATCCTCCCGGCTCGCCTGCCGGAAGAGTTGGTGGTCTCCAGGGGGACCACGGCCCCGACGGACCAGACGCGGAGGCCGGCGATCTTCCGGAGCAGCGCCATCGCCACCGGTTCCAACCCTTCCACGGTGTTGCAGAGCATCGCCTTGGAAGACATGGACAGCGTTATGTGTTCGGTCATGAAGGCGATCCCAAAACTTCCGTCTTCCAGGCTTGTTAACGATCTCGGCAGCTGCGACCGGCGGAACCGAAACCCTTCTGGGAAACCCGGCACCCAGAACTCCTCGGCGGTCGTGTGCCTGTGCGGCCGGTGCAGCCACATGGAGAAGTACATGGCGGTGCCGAAGGCGCCGCAGGTGGTGAAGACGGCGTGGAACACGCCGAGCTTCTCGGCTATCTGGACTGTCCACCCGAAGAAGACGTCGGCTATGATGCACAGCGGGGGGCGACCGTCCTCTCGGGTGATCTCCTCGGCGATCAGCCGCTCGAACTGGGGCCGAAGGGAGGCTGAGGCCCCGAGCAGCTTCTCCAGGCCCTCGCCGGTGACGGAATCGGTGTTCTCGGTGTCGGGCGGCAAGCCGTGGTCGGCGCTGCGGAAGGGGATCTCTCTGAGGAGGACGCCGGACTCGGGAGGGAGGGACTGCCGGAGGCTCCGGACGTTGAGAGGCGTGCTGACGATGGTGACGGTGAAGCGGCCAGAGTATCGCCGGGCAATCAGCTTGGCTAGCGCAAGGAAGGCGATGATGTGCCCCTGCGCCAGGAGTGGGAACAAGACGATGTGCGGCTGCCGCGCCATCCCTCCCGCTACGAGGCAGGAAGAGCGTCCTCTGTCTTACCCCTAGGCTTCTCAAGCAGCGACCGTGGACATATTCCAAAGCAGAATAGACGCTGACACTGTAGCATGAGACCATGACTCTCTCTCTCTCTCTCTCTCTTCAGCCGGAGACGAACAAGTGGTGGGCCCAATAATGTCAGATGGTGGAGGGTGATAGAGGAAACCTTGTCTCCCTCCAGTCCAGTGGAGACGGGGCAGAAGAACTGGCGTTATCTCTCTGTCACTGCACCCGTTCTAGGACAAAGACGCTTTTGAATGGTTCAACAACCGACGACCTCTGCTGGTATCGGGGTTGGAATCATCCGACTCGAAAGATCAATGATTGCAAATATCATCAAAGACAGCTGAATCAGATCAGATTGGCCAACATCCGTGTCTAGAAAAATGGATCAGTCGGGCCAGAAAAAATGGTGAAAATGGGCCAGAACATACTAAGATTTCTCAAGAATATACTAAGAATGGATAATTGACAGGAAATGGTCTTCTTAATTACAGTTAGCGCAAACATGATCATACGAACATGATCTTAGACATCGACTAGCATGATCAGAAACCCAATAGGAGCAGGGGAGGCATACCTAAATCACAGAGAGGAGATCAAGAACGGGGGATCAGTCTTGCTCCAGAATCCTGTCGACCTCTCCGTTGACATTGTATGCCTCCACAATCTTCTTTGCATAGGAGGGCATGTGCCGGTCAGCTCTGCATCGAAATCAAGAGGAATGAGAGAGGAATTTGCCCAATAGAGGTCACCCTGAAACTTTGATCGCACCGAGCGTACCTTTGTTTGCCCCAGAAACGGTATACGTGCAAGTAATTCCTTATCGTGTGATAATCCAAGGAGTACCGAGCGAATTCCAGACCTTTCGGACCAATCTGTGAGGAACCAGCGAGAATCAGTAAACTTCCCAATACCCTTCAGACAGAAAGAGAGAACGAGCATATTTCTTTATGGACCAGATAAGCACAGTTATTTCGTGAGGGGAGGGGAGGAGTGAGCAGAGAGAGCGAACGAGAGAGAGAGAGAGAGAGAGAGAGAGAGAGAGAGAGAGAGAGAGAGAGATCATAAAACTCATCACCTACCAAGTTTAGGAGGAAAGCAATAATATTGCCAACAAACTTAGGAGCAGGCTGAGCAGGACCTTTCCCTGAGAAGAGGAATCACACGTTAGCCAGAGTACAGAACATTAAGTCCCTGCTGATTCAGAAATTCTTATCTTCATCAATCAACCATCTAACTAAAGCTAGCTAAATCAATGGCAATGACAGACATTCGAACAAGATACATCAGCAAACATATTACTTATTACATTTGAGTATTAATATGTAGCACATTAGTATCTTGGGAAACATTCAAGATAATCAACCTTTATGCTTCATTTACTGGATATTCTCTTTTCCTGATAAGGATACGGATTTCCTCATTTCTCCTCTCCTACAGCTCCTCGCTGACATTTTCATTTTCGGTTTCCATGCTCCCATTCTCAGACTAGGTTTTCATCATCCCTCTTGCAGCAGGAGGCAAGATCTTTGGCATGATAATAGGGGGGATGGATATCAACTAAATCGTCCATCAAAGCTCAAGGAATTCTACACAAACCCTTGTCGACCCAGGTTTACAGGAGCAGGCTTAGGCGGTGGCAGCAAGAGATCATTTCTTGAGGGATACATATCAGTCAAGATAACTCAACAAGACAAAAATTGTCATCAAGAAATTTAAGACCAAGATCTTATTGGAGACGTTTAGGGTCCGACATCATAATTTATAAAAATGAAACATGGTACCTGACTTAGCTTGATCATCAGCTTTAACAGTCTCCATCACCAATGTTCTGCGGTTTCCCTGCAAAAAAGATAAGAACCATGCCTTGGTTAGCTGACCTTTCAGATGACTTCATTATTAAGCCTTGCAGGGTTCATTCCCCATACTCTGCTTATCGTTGGTGTCACCTCCAAGAGATCCTTCACCAGGTTAAGCATCTCCCGTCCGCGTTCATTTCTGCCATTTAAACGGCTCCGTAGCATGACAAATTTACCACAGAAAGTGGTGGAAAGCCAGGCAACCAACGCCTATTTGACGAGGGTAGGTCATGGTACAACCGTATAAAGAGAAAAGACCAATTCACCGGTAATTCGAGTGTTGAATGGTTAGTATTATTACCTGACAGTAACATACTGTGGATGCTCAGTCATGCTCAACCCAGGGTATTTTGGCACACCCATATATCCAACTACAAGGTCCTGCAAATGTATAGGAAAAAAATGGTAAAAATGGGTGTACGCCAATAAAAAGATGAACCACAAAGTTATGAACGATTAAGCCAAGCTTTGGGCCAAGATAATGCCATCTTAGTACAGGGTGGCTATAAAAAAAAAAATGAAAAAAAAATTTAGGAGTTAACTGTTTAGGTGAGACCTGCAAAGGAAAGTGGAAGTTCTCTACGGATTCTTCATTGACAGAAAAATAGAAGATAAAAAAAAACGAGAATCTGTGACACAATTTCTGAGCACTTTAAATAGATTCACAGGTTTCTTTTCTGATCTAGGCTTCGGGAGATTCTTCAAATGTGCAACTTCCTTGATAACAGCACAGAAGCTGACATCCATTTTTGGTTATAGAGAGGGTTTTTGATCATTGTCTTTACTTAAAGTCAAAGTTATTGCATACTTTTCTGATTTCTTTTATTTTTTTATATTTCAGCTGAGGTTCAACTTATCCAAAATCAATAAGTTGTAACCTAGTCTGACAGGGATTTCCTTAAATCAAAATTTTCAAATTCCTTCCATGTCCATAAGTACATGCCTCCACATTGTGTCATCTCAAACTTGAAAAAACTGGTTCGTTCTACGAGATGGGTGTTACCATAATTATCTATACCAGTGTTTGATAACTTGCAAGAATAAGACATCTGAACTACAGGAAGAGGCCAAGGTCAGGCCATCAAGCTGGACTTTGGCATACAATGTTATCAGTCCCTCTAGGCCATGAAAATCCTGATAGTTAATTGGGATCAGGTTAGGTGGCAATAAACCAGTTCAACATAGCTCAAGATTAGACATGAGATTGAGTTATCACAAGAAAAGAAACTAAATTGTCTAGCAACATGGTTAGAAGTATCTTGTACGAAGTCATAAAAAATGCCAAGCATCAGGGCTTCTAGAAATTGAACATGGGCATGGATCAATCATTCCATCTGAGTTTCATGAGAGAAAATGCCTCATAAAAGAAACCTTAAAAAGCTATAAAGAAAGTATACCTGAAAACACGGATAAGGACAAGACAAAATAATTAAAGAAGAAAAACTCACCGCCAGTGCATTTGTGTAGTCGAAGCAACTGCAAATTGTATCAAAAGAAGAAAATGGAGTTAGCCTTTTAAATACCTTAAGATAAAGTCATGAAGCACAAAATCACAGTTTCATTTGACAGTGTAGGATAAATTTAGCTGGTGAAATTCATCAGGAAGAGGCTTCACTATGAGCCACATTGTAGAAGCAGCAAGGTTTCTAGGCAGTCAGAATTTCAGATAATAGCAGAGAAAAAAGGGCAGCCCACATTTCCAAGGTAACTTTTGAAGAAATATATGAACGTTTTTCATGTGAACGGCTAGTTACAGTGTATATTTCGAAAAAGTCCACGCAAATTTATAAAAAAAAACAGTATGATCTTCAGCATTTTTTCCGAGCAGAAGGAAACATTACCAAGACATGTTACTTATGAAACAGAACAACTGACAGTATCTGCTGAGTAGCCGAGATTCACAAGAACAAGGTCTGTAGATGAGGTTGTTACAAAATGTAACGACTGGCCTTCGTTTTGTAAAATTTCCTATAGATTGTAGTTGAAGGTGATCTTTATACAGTCATAATCCTCTTCTCATTAAGAGCTCGTATTTAATGAATTATGGGGGGATATTGAGAAAGATTTCCACAAAGAATGGTCACCTTCAGATCTTGAAGTGGTTTAGGAGGTTTTTTTACACAACCATTAGGTGATTTATAGTGGCTGCATCGGGCCATCCAAGTCATAAACACCAAAATAAACACCCAAGAGGCCAATAAGTGGAATCGGACTTGAAAATGTTGTTGAGATGGCACGGTAACTGAGGAAAGGTGAACTAATAAAGAAGATAATTAAATAAAACAGACGTATAATTTCAGAATGAACAGAAATATAACAAAAATTATTTCTTGAAGGTGATGTCTCCACACTTCAATTCTTTGTAAAATTGTTGTTACAAAAGCTCTAACAGCCGTTACCTATAGCAGGATGGCGCAATTACATCTACTAAATCATTTGCTGGAAGGGAGAAATATGGGACCTGCTTGAAAGGAGTTTATAATTAATAGAAAAAGAGCCATTTGATAAGAAATAATTATATTCCTGGAAAAAATTACCACCCAATTTACCTCTTCAATATGGCCATCCAAATGCTTCAATTGGACCTGATATAAAATAATAACTCATCAAGTAAAACAAAGCTAAATAAAACATGACACAAAATTATAGGGCAAAAGCAAGAAGATAAGTCGTCATCTAATAGTGTGGAAGTATAATAGCTAAGGAAAAGAACTTTCAAAATAAACACTAAAATAAATATCGATTATTAAGCAAGTTAGAACCTGCTCAGAAGCAAGGATAGTGAGGAACCAACAGGTTTGGATACAATAACCTCAATCAACGCTACTAGATGAAGAAAACTTAGGGAAGGAGAGGGTGAGTTGGGGAGCAAATATTCAATCCCAGAGGAAAATGAATAGAACTATTCCAAAGAAAGCAAAGGAATAAGATCATGGTTGCACTTGGGTCATGTACAGCCCTTATCGAAACACTTGACAAGAAAACAAAGATTATAAGGAATTACAAACCTTGTAATCTTGCATAAACTCATAATGTAAAACTGTATCTGGATCACGGCTAGCCGCCTTCAGAAACTTGTCCAGCCCCTCACGTGTTCCATTATCAACTGGGCGTTAAAGCAGAGAGAAATCCAACTTAGCAAACAAGAGACTATGTTAAGTTGATAAATGCAAAACACTCCAGGATAACCAACTTGAACCAATGAGCACAATTTGAAACTATTAATTACCACAATTTGTGCCAAGGACATAAAGCTTTTCTAAACCCAAGTGTTTCTCAACAGATCTTAGTGCTGCAGTTCAAGAAATCACTCTGCATTAAAAAATGAAAGTCATAATGAATAAAAACTAAAACATGTTTGAGATAGGAAGATATGATATTTTAATTACCTTGCACTTGACATCCCACCCCACAAAAGAGAAGTCGCTTTACTCCAGCTGCCTACCAACAAGGATGAAGAAAGGTCACAACAAATGAAAAGTACTTTGTGATATTTTCAGGTAAAAACGTGCTGAAAGTACTTAAAAGTGGAGATAACTCGTATACTACACATTTCTGACACTTAATGCCACTACATGAAGTATACTGTAAGTGTATTGATGCTTCAGCATCTCGTGAAACATTCAGTTAAAAAAGGAGCGTGATAACCTACATTGGCACACTTATGGATAGCTTTAAAGTAAAAACCTAGCAACTTCTCTAATACCACTACTTGCATGACAAACAACGTTAACACAAAAATTGTCTGGAAGCCGCGTAAATAAAGGATGGGAGAAAAGGGTTCAACTTATAGTTCATGTCAATAAAAAAGAAATGTGGAGTTACCTCAACCAAAGCAAGGGTGTTAAGATTGGGAGATAATGTTGGTTTAACACCTCTGGCAGCAAAAACTTCTTCGGGTGTCCTGGCATAAAATAATGTCAGAGATTCAAAAACTCTAAACACGCAAAGAAGATTAATTCTCCAGCCTCTCCAGAAACAAGTAAAAATATCTGTAAATCAAAACATTTTTAAGATAAAGTTTTGCAAACCATTTCTCAGGCAACGTATAAACACACACAGATGTGTAATCATATGTCTACTTACACATATTTATACACACGTCACTTTTGAAACTAAATTGCAAGAATATCACAAACCTGGCCAAAACAGGTTTTGGAGCAAGTCTATCATCTGGATTGCTGCAAGAACGCAACTCAACCATTAGTTTGTCAAATCAATCGGTGACTGAGAAGGTATACATTTTTCAACAATTAGTTATTTGCCTTTGCACACAAATCACAGCATCCACTAGGTTTTTCTTCAGCATTTCCACTGCAACGGTTGTTACGATGCCAGTCCACTGTGCTCCTATATTTGGACAGAATCCACACGATACAACATTAATCAACGCATATATTTATGCCATGCAAATGCATTCAAGACAATGAAACAAAGGAGATATCTAGTGATTTTAATTACGATAAAGTACTCAAAGAAAAACAGGAAGCTAAATCATACAAGGAAGCAAACTCAAATTTATAGAACCAATATTCTGCCTTTGGGTTCACATGCTATTAGAGAAGCCTAATGTCCTCAGGATTTTCAATTATTTGGACTTCAAGACAATGAAAACTATGCTGCCCAAGCAACAGTTGTCCAAGACTGTATATATCACCCTCAAAATTTCCTTCTTTGATGCTACATTTTTCCAACATTTCCTATCTGACGAGTGTACAAGCTACCGTTTTGAGTTGATGACACCTGTCTCAGAGTATCTAACCGCCATTATTTATAATTACCATTGGAAGCAACAGAGATGCACTCGGCAGCCCATAATTCAGAAGACTGCTGCATAACTGACGAAGGATAATGAATATCGTAAGTAGTTTTATTCGTAGCAAAATACAGTATCAGATTAAGAAAAATTGTCATCAGTATATGCGGGGAGAAGGCAGTGAAGGTGTATCTGTAGCACACATGTTCATCATATTTTATGAGGTAAAATCTTTGCCCCTGTGCTAAACAGAGTAAATGTTTGACAGTTATTAAAGATTATGAATGAGGCTCTTCAAAAGATTGAGAAAGTAAATTCCTGGTATCATTACCTTCTACTGGTTTAGTTTTGCGGGCATAGAGCAATTCTTCATGTACACCAAAATGCAATTCATCAGTTCCCGCATTTCTACCTCTTCCATGAACCTTTGATTCCAGATCCTACTAACAATAAAACAAGGGAAATATATGTTTTAAGGGCATTTAAATGTCTATCATGACAATGGTTCTTTGTTGAGCGAATAAGACCAAAAAAATAAACAATTAATCTGAAAAGCAATGAATATCCTTTTATTGGCTTGATAAGTGAATTGGATTTGATTCAGCTAAAAGTTCAAATTTTGACATGGGTGTATTCAACTTTCCAGTTGAACAAAACCCAAAAGTCCTAAAAGAAAATTTAGGCTCATGCAAAGGTGGATCTCACATTAAGATTAAAAGAATATTGATTATCAAAACTGAACTTGAGACCAACTTTACACCACTTTGATAAATTCAGCCTGAAGTTAAGTGGAAACATATGCACTATCAACTCAAAATTAAGGTAGGATTGGTGAACCAAAATTGATAATTTTGTGTAATGCAGATTTTGAATTACTTTCACTTGAGAATCAACCATATAGAATGAAAGATGGGCAGCGATAGATTGTCAACAAGTCAGTGTTAATGGATTAATTGAATGGCCTCAAACCCAAGTCTAAAAGGATATTTATCTGCTCTAGGACCAAAAAAGCTCTGAAAAATTTATATCATTTTTAATATTAAAGTTCATATTTTAAAAGCATTGGTTTTCCATCGTTCACTATTAAAAAAGCAATTAGACTATTTGACTCCTAACTGGCTATTTTCTATGCCAAATGGAGTTTTGTATAAAAGCGAGCTCCTAGTTGTGGTCATGGAGAAATTTGGAAGATTTAAATTGGCAATTAAATTAGTACACATGATTGCCCACTTCCCAAGGCCAAATCATGTTGCATCCTGGAATCATACTCAAGATGAAAATCATGTTGCAGAAGATGGTATCATATTAGTCTAATGACTTAGAACAAGTCACATGATATTACAGAAGAAATTAGAATGACATTATTTCAAAGATAAAGAGACTACGTTCTAACTAACTTAAGTGCAACCTTCCAATGCCACTTGGCACAAGATTTTCCAGAAAGTGCATGCCAGATGGGGGACACTAAAAAGCTTAATTGGAATTGGAGTTATCCAATAGAGGATGATTGCAAGGAGTGGTATCCACTTCCCCAATTACATTAAGGGCGGTTAGAGGAGAAAGTAACTATAGTGTATTGAAGAATTAGTTGGATTCTGTATAGTTTCTTCTCTCTGAGCCAAGGCCAATGGGATTTTGTGGAGGAAACATGCACCTTTTGTATGATCAGTGTATTAGGCGCAGAATAAGAATAGACAGTATGAGCGTGGGGTTTCCAATTTATATGAAACAATCAATTGATTTGGTACGGTCCATTTCTCCTCGATAGAAAAGAGAGAGAGACAGACAGAAATAACTTTCGATGTATACGTTCAGATGACCAGGAAGAAACATAAAATTTTCCAACATCTTTCGCGTTCATTTAATAGCAAACGAGCTACTTGCCAAATTTTGACAATAACACATCAAAGACTCACTTCTATTCTTGACATCCCATCGCCCAAGAAGGCGCAAGCATTCTTCACATGTGCGATGTAGTACGTGTCACATAAACCACATTGGCTGCAGGAGAGACAAAGCATGTGCCACATAAACCGCACTGTTCGTCGTTATAACGAACCAGGAAAGAAGCATCACTGGTAATTAAAAGAGAGTGAAATGAAGAAACAGAATGATCTTTATTTTTCTTTCCATTCATCTTAAACAATACCTGCAGTGATCTTTGGCAGGGTAGACACCGCCGGGAGGAATAGGCCGCGATCGGTTCCTCCAATCGTCCCTCAGTTTCACCGTATCCGATCTCCTATCTGCCAAAATAAAAAAAGATAAATCATAACTCGAGGCTTCCCAAACCAGTAGCTCCGGCGAGAGGAACGGAGATACGAGCGCAGAAAGCAAATTCACCAGCTGAGATGGATAGGATTGGACTCCCCACCCCACAGTGGTCAGCCATACCTTTCGAAGAGGACGAAGAAGAAGAAGAAGAAGAAGCCGAGGAAGAGGCGCACGCCTTGACCATGGGATACGAGCCTCGAAATGAATAACAGCCCGCCATGAGAGCCATGTCCGCTGCCGGTGCAAGACTGTCGAAGACGAAGGTGAAGGATATGATATTTTCTCGAGGGGAGCATTTTAATTAATAATCCCTAATAAGTTTAAATTAAGTAATTAATAATGCTCGATAAATTTTCGCACGTGCCAGCCAGAACTGGACACGCGTGATAATAAAATGGTCGCGCTCGTGCCGGATTTTGGGCTCAACCTAGCTACTACAGGGGCAAAGATCGGACGCCACGTGTCAAGGAGAGATTGACGAGTCATACGGGTCTGACGGATCTGAATCGAAATCTCAGGATCCGAATTCCTTCCCCTGGTTTTCTGTCGTTTAAATATCTCCGCGGGTGGAGGGCGGGAAAAAGGGGACTGCGACAGGGGTGGGGTGAGGAGAGATGGAAGACGAACGAAAGAGGAACGAGGTCAAGACCCTACTGGATGCCATCAAGTCCTCAGAAGTGACTTCTCTCCCTGATGTTTTGCTCTCTATGCATCATGATTCCTTCTGTTTGGGTTGCGTTAACTGTTCTCTCAAGAAATGAGCGATGTGATGGCTGGTTTTCAGGTTTTTTAAGTGCTAGCTGAAGCAGTTCAAATCCGTGTTTTTCTTCAATGAAGTCTCTTACTATAGCTTTGGTCCTCTCTTCCGTTGTCCTAGTTGATGAAATGATGTTTCAGCTTTAGTTACCTGCTTATTGTACGTATTGGGCATGTACTGTTACTGTTCGGAGTTGAATCAGCAATTACAGCCACAACATTCGGTACAATTTGACTCTTTTTTTCGATCTTCCACGTATTTTTTTATGCCAGGAGCGCAACCTTGGTAGTGATTGCCATGTAATGTAGATGCTTGCCTTCATCCCTGGGGTTTCGTCTTCCAGTTTTTGGCCGAGTAGTAATCCTTCCTCAGAGTCAATGGCTTGAGATAATTGGGTTGACAGGATCGTATGAAATTCGCCTCATAAACACTTCAATGTGTCCTTGCAATTCCGATTCCGTTGCTCACTTATCGTGTACGTCTTAATAACTTTTATGGCATTTGGTATTTGACGGTGAATATTCGTGTTACCTTCCTTCTTTATCTCGTTCTTGCAGGTCTGGGAGGCTCGTATCTCACTTGTGAACCAACTTGAAGATTTGCGTAATTCTGACGCATCTAACTTGGTTCTTATAATCGAATGCCTTCCAGTATCCTCTAAATTATTCCCTTTACTGCTGCACTACGGAATGAGCGTACGTTTGAGTGATTTTTGATATGCGCCTTAAATGAACCTAACTTTTTTTTGTCATTCCTTTATGTTTCGTTCATTCTCTTGGCACTTGTGCTTATGTGCCTTATGAGATAGCACCTTGATTGTTCGTCCAGTGGAATTGTACGAACGTATGGATTTTAGGTTACATGGAAGTTTCCAGGCATGGGAGGTCTAAAAAGACCGCATTTGAGGACACAAGTTCTCACTAGTATTTCATATCCATATTTTTCACTATTAGTGCTTGCATGGAGAACACTGAGACTTCTTTCAGATCCGATGAGGTATGAAATGATCTTGTCTAAATAAATAAGATCTAGAACTGGAACGATTAAAATTGTCCATGGATGGAGTGCCTATCATATGTCTGAGGCAGTCACTCAACTTGAACAAAGTTACTTTGTTCCGCGTATTCAGTTCACCTGTTAGTCCTAAATGTAAATGGGGGGTAATCGCGTCAGCATCCTCTCCTGCTTTCAACTAATAGAGAGAATGTTGTAACAAGCAACCTCCTCAAGGTAAACTGAGCTACAAGGCCATGGATGTTTGTTGTCATTATTTGGTGGATTGACGTGGCCTTGGGTCTATGAGGATATCCATCTGCTAATTTTCCTTCCATATTACATTCTGTTGTTACCATTTGGCTACCTTGATAAGATTTTGGACACTTTGGGAGGATTCCATATGTTTGGGAATTTCACATTGTACGTTGAACAGAAAAATATTGAGTGTTGCTTCAAAATGCTTGGAGATAAATACATCTACTTGCCTAAGCCATTTCCTCATTCTTGGAACAAAGGTACTCGTATGTTTCAAAGTTAAATATTTAACGAATAATACCTGTCAATTGTATCATTCGTCCCTTTTTCTGCGATTATGTCATAGATGATTGCTTATGTTTTAGGCAAGCATGTGGTGCAGGAAGCATCTGCAAGTAACATTAGTGTCAGATGAGCAGACTCTGGAAGAAGAGCATTTCATAACTCTTTTGCAGGTATGTAGCAATAATCTGGAAGATATAATTATATAGCATTAATTGAAGACAAGTCCATAGAATTACAAGAGACATCAGATAAGATGAAAAAAAATTGGAATATGTCAGTCTGTGTAAGTAATATTTATCGCCAGAAGCATCCCAGAAATTGCTGCATGACTTCACTATGCGTCAGTGTTTGATTTTATTTGGGTACATAGCATGATAATGATGTATCGGATACTTTTATGCCGCCCTTTGGGAATATCTCAGGGGCATTTTGTTATAGGCAAGGTGGTTTTTGTAGTATTTTAGATTATTTCTGCGCTGATCATTTATCCTTGTTAATTGTCAACGTTGTGAATCTTCAAGATTGTCAACATAACATTCTTAACCCTCATTCTTAATTAGTATCCACCTCCACGCACATTCTGCCACTGATAGAAAGCTTGTTCGGAGTCTTCTCTGTAATCAAGCCTAAATCTGGTTCATTAATTTCTTTCCATTTATATGGCATGGTCTGATTTTCTCCTTTGTGTTGTTTTATGATTGCAGCATAAGTTGGCGCTTTCTTTTTTCCCAGACTTATTTTATTTCAATCTTCTACTTTGCAGTTACTGTTGGATTCCCTTAGGTTCTCGTCTGCTACAATTGTAGCCTTAACGAGACCTCCTTATATTGAAGAAAAGACCAGGATGCTTATGGTTGAGAATTTTATTTTGGAACAGTTGAACCTGACGAGGACCTCGATTTCAGAGATAAAGGTACCTTGCAACTGGTGACCATTTATGTGGATTTAGGTGCCTGTTCTTTACCATTTCCTTATTCACGTTCTTCGTTACTGTCAATTTCCCAGTCTTTGAATCTTGATTATTTAGCACTGAAAACTACAAAGCAGTTTACTTCCATAACGTGCTTGAAGCTTTTCTATCGAACAGAAATTTCAACACGTTTCTTCGGAATTGGTCAAAGCGGTACAAGTCATTTTGGATGCTGCTGTTAAGCTCTGCAGAAGTTATTTCGAATCCATAAACTTGGACGCCAGTGAGGTGACGGTCGAAGCGACGAAGAGCTTTGAGGACGACATACCTATGGATTTTCCCTCTCACGTTGCTAATGTGACTGCATTCACGATAGAAAATCTACATGAATTGGGAATCCTTGCAGCCGCGGGTGGGGGAAGCCTGGTGACAGTATTAAACGTATCATGGAAAGGTGTCGTTTCTCTTCTGCAACTTGGCAAAAAGGTCTTGGCTGGCAAGGTGAAGATAGGGAATATTATTTTGACACTAGTTTCACTAGCCAGTGAGTCTCTGAGGCATGCTGCAGAGGCATGGTTTTCATCCCACAAAGGCGAGCTTACTCTGCCTGAGGCTAAGAGAACATTTCTTCCCATTAAGTTTTACCTCATCAATGCCGTCCGGATTTCGTCAGACCATCCACATGAGGCCATGAATGGTTCTGGGGATATAACTAAATGCGTCTTGCTGATATCATACTTCGGTGTTTTATTTGCCAAAGAAGTTGAGATGAGAGCCGCAAGTGAGGCATTAGCAGATCTTTTAGAGCCAACATCTTTTCTTCTGCTTTATGCCATCTTAAGCTCAACTGACATCTCGTCTGAGTCCAAATCGCAGATTTTGGACTGCTTGTTCACGGATCAAAATGATTTTAGTTCTTTATTCCCAGAAAAGAATGGTTCTATCATGCATCAACCCTCCTTTGATGGATCGCTAGCAGCAGATCACGATGATCTCCCAAGAGCTGGAACACTAGCACTCGGCCGAGTCATGCTTCTCCTGAATCTTTTGAAGAGCTCTGCTTCCTTCAAAGAGGAAGTAACCTCCATGATCTCTAAGAAGCTTGGATATCTTCTGAACCTTTTAGTGACCGAGGATGTCTACCCTTTTATTCTCGTTTCGCACATTCCTGTATTATATGTGTATGGATCAAACAAGGGAATAGCATGGAAGCCCATGCTTCATTTCCTCTTACATTCACTGAAAATCTTCATGATCGCAGCGTCTTCTTCAAGCATGGTTTCCAAAGAGGTGGAGGACTTCCTGCACCAAAATCTCTTTCATCCTCACTGTCTCTGCCTCGAGATTGTTGTGGAGCTGTGGTGCTTCTTCATGCGCCATGCTGAGCCCGAGGTATCGAATCAGGTTTTCGACCACTGGATCTCTCTTTTACAGGTGCTGGGATCATCAGAAGCAGCACTGGACCCGCTTTCTCCTCTTCGAAGGTTGGCAAGATCCCTGTGCTCGGTCCTCACTCATGCAGCACAACCCACTATAGATCATGTCTACTCTTCTATCTTTGATGATGGCAAATCCTCTGTGTCCTCCACCATTCGCATCGCCGTGCTGACAGAGGGGTTCCCCCTGAATTCCCTATCTGGTAATCTCAAGAGCCTTTCTGCTCAGAGCATTCTTGGGAATTTCCAAAGATTCACTGCAGATTATGGAAAGTGTCTTGACCACGGGTCTTCTGCAACGTTAAGTTCTACGCTACTCGCCTTATCATGTGCCATACGCTCTTCGTGAGTCCTTCCCCGAGTCCATCTCTTCTTAATTCGGTTCCCCAGCAAGCACACTTTGCTAACACTTTCCCCCATTTTTCAGGCAGATCGCCGACTGCGACATCGCCGACGACTCGGCCATCTCCCAGTTCTTAAGGCTCTCTCTTCGTCTGATCCGCGAGTACAAGAATGCAGACCGTGGGAGCCTCCTCGCTGCAGCATTGGACCTCATTTCAAGCATGAAACAGTCATATTCACTTGATGAGATGAGAGACATCGTCCGGGAGCTGCAGACCCTGTCCTCGACCCCTCTCCCCTATCGGCTCAAGCCCCCCCTGGCCGCTTTCATGGCGGACCTCTGCCACATGGAGATCACAGAGCGCGAAGAGGACCCGACAAGCGCGGCCGCGTGGGGCCTGTCCCATATGCTCCTCAGAGAACGGCACTGGGCATTTCTTCATCTGTCACTGGCCGGCTTCGGGTACTTCGCTGCGAGAACATCCTGCACCCAGCTGTGGAGGTTCGTCCCCCACGACGCAGCTCTTTCGTATGACACAGATACAGGGAATGAGCCCAGTGAGGAGAGATTCATGGCTCAGCTCAAGGCGTTTCTAGAGAGAGAGGCGACCCCCGTTGACCAGCTGGATGATCTCCGTAAAGAAGCCGCCTTGCTGAGGACCATGGCGGAAGTCAACGAGAAGAGGAGCGAGAGGAAGAGGAAGAGGAGGATTTCGGAGGAGATTTCGAGTGGGATCTCGATGCTACAGAGAGGGTTGGAGCTTCTGAAGCGGGGGCTCTCCCGTGATGACGGCGTGGGCTTCAAGGAGCACCTCTCTGGCCAGCTTTCTTCCCTTCAGGGCCTGATACTCGGCCTCTCGGCCCTCTCCGATTAATTGGGGGGGGATCGGACGCTCCCCCGACCGTTGATTCCAAGATCCTGCTGCTGGCGGCGTGTGTAAATGATCTACTCCCCGTCTGTTTCTCGCCCTAGATTGATTTCCCTTTTAGGCAAATTGAGACTCGGGCTCTGCCACATCGGCCTGCCCAGGAGGTGGCACCTGGGCCGGTCAAAGCCATAAATAGGAATTTGGCTGCGCCCGCATGACGCGGCGGACCCACGTGGATGTTCGAAACCCGGCCGCGCCACGTGAGAAATAGCTGGCGGGAGCAGCCGACCATGACAGGTGTGTGTATTTTTTTTCGTTTAATAGTTAGTTCATTAGCTGCCCATCATAAGTGCATTTATGTGCTAACGGACGGGCATGATGACCCACACTGCTGCGTTAATATTATTTCATTTTCTTAATTTTGCATGGTTTTAATGGCGTATCCGTTACATCGCTGACTTCCCTCCTTCCCCTCTATCACAATTATTAAATTCTATTTATAAAGTCCGAAATGCCACGTATTTTTTCTACCAACTTTTATAATTTTTCAAGCGAAAATTGTGACGTCATAATTGGTGTCGTGGGTCAGACCACTCACTCTACTAGAGGACAAAAAAGGGGAACCTCATGGCTCGCCAGTTCAGCAACGGCGAAGTATTTTATATTATCAACCCCTGATTAACAAACAATAACAGACGGTCCCCGGCTGTTTTGGTATTCGAACCCTCCCACCTCCTGTAGAGTGGGCGCAAAGTGTCGGATCACAATCGCGGCAAGATCCGACGGCCAGCGCTTCATCTGACGGGGGAGGTGAGGGTGGTCCCCCGGCCTACGCTCCAATTGGTCGGAACCCGTTTGACCGGCTGTGTTGGAAGTCAACGCCATTCCCGAGGCACCGGACAAATCGGACGCTGAGAGCGTTTGTGGGGGACGACGGGCGATGCAGCGGACGGCGATGCCTCCCGGCGGGACAACGCCGCCCTTCCTGCACCTGCGGAGCAACAAAACGTTAAGGTTCGTCGCAACGTCTCGATCCCGCCCTTTCCTCTCCCTGCCGTCCTATTGGCCGCTCTTCAATTCTGGCAGCTGAGTGTGGTTCACCGGCGCATAGAGTGGTCCCATCACCGTCGTAGTGAGACAAGAAAAGCCCTCTCTCTCTCCTCTTTCTCTCTCTGGACCTACCCTTTATAGTGACGAAAGTAAAGAAGAAATTCCGTTTCCCTCAACATCTCTTTCTCTTTCTCTCGCTCTCTCTAGTCTTATGTTCTACGTGCGTTCTGTACTTCGAACCTACTGCTGAGAATCGTCTTCGTCTTCAACAGTGGGAAGGGAAAGAAGGCAGCGGAGAGCACGGAAGAGTAGAGGGAGAGAGGGGAAGACGCCCCGTGGAGGATAAAGCAGGTGAGTTTCTTCTGTTCTTTCTTTCTCTGTCTCTCCCTTTCTCTCTCTCTCTCTCTCTCTCTCCCTCTCTCTCTCTCTCTCTCTCTCTCTCTTTCCGTTCCGCGTGAAGTGTGATTTTCTTGCATTCCAGGCACTATTGTTTTCCACAATCTGAAGAACGATCGTCTGCGTCTTTCCTTGTAGTGCGAGGATTGCTTCCACTGGATCTTCGAGTCTCCCCCGCTAGGTGTCATAAAATTCGTCCCTCCCTGCGTTGGGTCACGGAGATCCCTGTTCCGTGTGATCATTGGAGTAGTAGGGAACTCGCATTCATGGAATGCCGCATGGTCGAGTTCTGCCGAGCGGTATCCCCTGGACGAGTCTGAGCGCTGGTCTTCTGAATATCTGCTTGTTCCCGGAGAAGAGCTCTTAATAGGACTGATTTTGGGAGGGCGTGTTAGCGCCAGAGGGATTTTTTCTAGGTCACAATTTGAAGAGAAGACTGTCTACCGATTTCGGTCCTTTTTCTCCTCCCCGAAAATCTTCGAAATTCAGGGGGATCATTTGTGGTGGATGATTGTCCGTCGTCGCTGAGTGGATCCTTGCTTATTTGCTCCTGGAATGGCCGGAATCGACATCTATAAGTACGCCCATAGTCCTGTCCACAAGGCTGTCCTGACCAGAGATTATGCCGGTCTGAAACGTATATTATCATCTCTTCCACGCTTATCTGACCCATCAGAGATCCAATCGGAGGCAATTTCAATTGCCGAGGAGGAGAAGGCTGATGCAATCTCTGCCGTGATTGACCGCCGAGATGTCCCACAGAGGGTGACCCCCCTTCATCTCGCTGTCAAGATGGCGGATGCCACTGCAACTGAGATGCTCATGGTCGCAGGTGCGGACTGGAGTCTGCAGAATGAGCAAGGATGGAGCGCCCTCCAGGAAGCAATATGCTCTAGAGAAGTGAACATTGCGAAGATTATAGTGCGCCATTATCAACCTCTGGCCTGGGCCAAATGGTGCCGGAGGCTGCCCCGTGTCGTTGCAACAATGAGGAGGATGAGGGACTTCTACATGGAGATCACGTTTCACTTTGAGAGTTCCGTGATCCCATTCATATCAAGAATTGCTCCTTCGGACACATACAGGATTTGGAAGAGGGGCTCGAATCTGAGGGCAGACATGACTTTGGCAGGTTTCGATGGCTTCAGGATCCAGCGCTCTGATCAGAGCGTCCTGTTCCTTGGTGAGGGATCAGCGGATGGAAAGGTCCCGCCTGGGTCTCTATGCATGATCTCACACAAGGACAAGGAGGTGATGAATGCTCTAGAGGGCGCAGGTGCTCCGGCCACCGAGGCAGAGATTGAGCAAGAAGTATCAGCAATGTCTCAAACAAATATTTTCCGGCCTGGGATTGATGTGACTCAAGCAGTGCTCTTCCCACAGCTAACTTGGAGGAAGCAGGAGAAGTCAGAGATGGTGGGCCAATGGAAGGCTAGGGTTTATGATATGCATCATGTGGTTGTCAGTGTGAAATCTCGACGGGTGCCTGGGGCTATGACAGACGATGAGCTTTTCTCTTCTTCCAAGGATAATGACACTGAAAGCGAAGAGTATGATGACATATTGACAGAGGATGAGAGAAGACAACTGGAGGTTGCCCTGAAAATGGATTCCTCAGATGTTACTGATTTTTCAGGGCCCCGACACAGTTGTTATGAGCAAAGAGAAATACCAATTGAGGATGTGAGTGCATCCAGCAATGCTGAGCCCAAGCAGGAACGGAAAGGATGGTTCAGCACCTGGGGAAGAAAGGGTAATCAGAAACAAGGCGGCCAGAAAATGGTAGCTCCTAGAAGTTCACTTTGTGGTGATGAGAAGGTGAGCGATTTGCTAGGGGATTCTCCATCCACATGCCAAAGTACGACAGGAAGGCAGTCTGTTGAGATGGCTTCCTCTAGGGGTGAGTATCTGCAGAGAGGAAAGCCCAAGGATTTCAGAAAGACAGCTGCAGGTGCAGAAACTGGAAACCGCCGGAAAGAGAGCGCCCGTGAGAGTGAATACAAGAAAGGCTTGAGGCCTATTTTGTGGCTTTCTCCCGATTTCCCCCTCCAGACAGAAGAATTTCTTCCCCTACTTGACATTCTTGCCAACAAGGTCAAGGCTATCCGTCGCTTAAGGGAGCTGCTAACGACAAAACTTCCCCAGGGAACCTTCCCGGTCAAGGTATGCAACTGTGTGGGTCGTATAAGTTGTCCTTTTAACAAATGTCTGGTGTCTTTCATATACCCGTTAACCTTCACTATGCCTCCCTCGATTTGATGGGATTATATTTGGCAAAAAACTATGAGAAGTTACTTCATGTGCTTTTACTTTTGCATTATCGAAAACATACAGTATATCATTTATTTCAGAGTGTTCTATGGTATCCTGCTGTAGCTAATAGTTTTCTGTCCATTACAAACACTGAAAATTTATGAGCATGTGTGTCTGCTTTGAATTATAGAGCATATGTCCTTACAAACACTTGCATTGGTATACTTCTAGTATCAAGTGGCTAATTTGATGCGTTCGTGACAGTAGTTACAGGAGTCGATTTATGATGGCCAGCTTATGGTCCATTTGTTTTTCAGTTATAATATCATACTGTTTCTCCCTAGCAACGTCAGATATCATGTCAATTTTTCTCATGACCAGTGGGTTAAGATTTCTAGAGAAAGACATGTATTCTCTCAAAACAGATAGATCGTAGAGATTGTAGGCTCAAGTTGCTATAGTCCATGGATGCAATGGGAGATGTTATATGGAATACCCTTTTTACCCTTTTAAAATACATATTTATTTATTTCTCTCTTGGGTGTTTGACTGCTTACTAAATGGGTAAAAATTATCCGGCATTTCTGTTCAGGTTGCCATTCCAGTAGTCCCCACGATCAGAGTATTGGTCACGTTTACGAAATTTGAAGAGCTACAGCCAACCGAGGAGTTCTCCACACCTCCTTCAAGCCCAGTTGGGGACCCGAGCCCTCCCTCCGTGAAGCAGCCATTGCGCTCGTGGCTTCAGTGGATCAAGACGCCGTACCACCAGACTTTCAACGCATCCGGGCCAAGCAGCCACCGGGTCGAGGACATCCAGGACCCCTTCCTAATCCCCTCGGATTACACTTGGACGACCCCAGAGGCCAGGAAGCAGAGGCTGCAGGAGAGCAAGAACAAGCCCCGGAAGGGAAGATCTCAAAACCAATGAAGAAGAACTTCTCGTGGGCGGAATGTTTTGACCCAGCTGGATTTAACTGGAATCCCCCATCTGGGTTGTGTCCAATTTACCGTTTTCGGAAGGTTTTAGCTGTCAGCAGCAGACATGGCCGCCGCCGCCGGCGGTTTCTGTGTGTGGCGGGTGGGGAGGTCTGAGTCCCTCGCTCGTCATTCTAATGCATGTTTAAATCTCGGATCATTCTGGGCATGCTTGGCTGTTTCTAATTGTTCTTCCGAATCGTATTCGTGACTAATAAAATATTGGTTAGAGATTTCTGCATGGAAGGGGATTCAGACGATTTTCTCGGGGTTCACTTGATGGTAATTTCCAGCATAGGAAACCCACGAGAGCCCACATGAGGAGGAGCGCGGCGGGGAGGTACGGGCGCCAGAGATGTCTCGCAGCGCGCCGGTGTCGCGGCCGTCTGGTGCACAGCGCGCCTCCTCCCCCGCCGCGGCGGAGGAACCGGCATCTTGCCCCGGCGTCCTTCACGACGACGGTGCACCCGACCAGCACGGAGTTGGTGACGCCTTGGACGTTGCTGTTCACGTACACGTCGCTGCCGCTGCCGCCGCAGTAGCTGCAGGTCTCCCCACGCGAAGCGGCGGGTTGGACGGACATGGCTGCTCCAACGCTGGCGCCATCCAGGCCGATGCCATCGCTCTGGGACTGACCGGAGCAGTCATGGGCCATAGACACAGATAGATAAAGAGAGAGAGAGGATTGCAAGAGGTAGATGAGATGAGATGGGGTGGCATGGCTTCCCTGAAGGGCGTTTATCCAGAGATTCCGCTGGGGTTGCTTCGTCCACACTCTCGGAATCTGGAGGACTTGCAGCGGCAGCGAAGAACCAGGGGAGCCCTCAGCCCTCTTCCCGCTCTTCCTGCCTGCTCCTCTGCTCTCTCTCTCTCTCTCTCTCTCTCTCGCTACTGCAGCAGATTCCCCGGGGAGGGAGACAACACCGGGAAGGAGACAGACTGCTGTCGGCACGTGCCATTGCCGCTCTGTTCATCCACGTGACGACGCTTACTAGGTCTCTCTATCTCTCTCTCTCTCTCTCTCTCTCTCTCTCTCTCTCTCTCTCTCTCTCTCTCTGTGGATGCGCATGATTGACCCTGGGTTCCTTTTACACCTACGTTAATGAGCAATGATTTGAACTAAATACAAGTCTTCAATGTAACTTTGGTGCACTCCACTTAGCCCTTCTCTCTCTACGAGTCTACCAATCATTATGTGGGAAATCTCGAAGATGTCCCACTTTTATATCTAGCTCGTCAAATTATGAATACGGTACCGTTTTATGAAGATTGGACCCGATATAATTAAAAAATATTTTTGATTGAAAAGAATGAGATTAAGGTTAGAGAGAGAGAGAGGATGATGATTTTCTTGCGAATAATTACGGGTAGAACCATGTAACATGAAGAATCAGAGATAGATGCATATAGATTGTGATGTTAAACTAAGAAGAGAGATAAATTAGTCCGACTCATGTTTTATATTTTATACATTTCTTACCACTCAACAATAATTTATTTTTATAGTAAAGAATATTTTCACATATAATTTCAAACTGTCATATATTTTATTATAAATATATATAATGTAATGTTTATATCTTTCTCTTATTCACTTTGAACTGTATATATGAAAAAATCCCGAAAATATATGGGACTAGAATATAATAACGGGTTCAATATAATTTATAAATATTATCACGGATATCAAATAATGAGCATTAAATATTATATTTATGCTCTCATCTGGACACCTTAAATAGGATAAATATGTTTTCAAATATTTCATAATAATTACTTCAAATATGAGTGTCCAAATAGTTTATCGACACATATTTAATAAAAATAATAATGGTATGATTATCCATATGTGGGTTGCTCATAGTCAATATTTCAGGGCAATCAGAAGCTAATATTAAAATAAATAAATAAATAAATTCTGGGCCGAGCTCTAGAAATCAGAAGTGGACGGTAATAATGAGATTGAAGGGGATGGAGAAGAGATTGCAAAGAAAATGAGGGGTTGAAATGAAAAAGTCCTAAGATTGCTACGGCCCCGTAAATGAACTGTCGGAGGGACTTTCCTTAAAAGGGCTGGATATATACCAACGAAAAGATACCAATAAAATAAGGGCCGTGCAGCCAGCCAGCCCCCTGGATCATCATCATCTTCATCGTCACGCTCTGTGGGTCGTCCTCTTCCGCTGAGTCCCGGCTTCGCCCCTTCCTCCGGTGGGAGATCACGACCCTTTTGCGACGGGAATATACCGAGGGCTTGCTTGAGGAGCTGCTTCTCTCGGGGAGGTTCTCAGAGAGGGAATATGCGTCCCCCTGTCTGCAGGAGCTGCCTTGGGGCTCTCCTGAAATTTCTGAATTTCCTGCAGGCTTTCATCGGGGTCTCCATAATTGTGTACTCCGTGTGGATGCTCACCAAGTGGAGCGGGCACGATTCGGCCCTCCTCGGCGGGACACTCGGCGATTCCAACTCGCTTCCTGAGCCATGGTACGGAGGACCTTGGTCCCACTGATCCTGCGCCGTTCTTGATCTCCGTCGCTGTGTAGATCCTCGCTCACCCGGCGGCGTGACTTTGGTTTGTCTCTCAGGTTTATTTACCTCTTCATGGCCATCGGAGTGTCGGTGTGCGCAATCACCTCCACGGGGCACATTGCTGCGGAATCAATTAACGGCTGCTGTCTATGTTTCGTATCCTCGATTGCGTCAACGCTCGCCAGTCTTCTCTTGATTTCGCTCTGTCATTATTTTATGGTACATTTTAGGGTTTTGGAGATCATTTCCCATGGAAGGGTGGGTTATGGGGACGAGGTTTCTTCAAGATCTGCCCATCTTTTCCCCTCGGATCGAGTGCCTTGTTCTAAAGGAATCAACCCATGCCTTGTTGTTATTCCTTTTCCTCTTACATGCTAATTAGATTTCATATCCTGAGGGTTCTGACCCAAAATTACCATCGCATAATTATTTACTTAAATTGTCCAACTCGATTCAGATATCGAAATAAAAAAACTAATAATTTCTAAAACAATTCTTTTTGTCGTGCTTAATAGATTTTCGATTTTAATCTGTATTTGTCAAATTGGATGCATCCAACTCATCATGTCCGGTATCTAGAATGCCTTCCTGGTTATATCGCATCTTGGATTAGCCATCCCTTAGAGTGTATCGTTGAAAGATCATCAATCCCAAATGAAATACATGTAAAAGTGGCTTGCTGGAGACCCAGAGTTTCATCTTAATGAAGATCATAAACACGGGAACCGGAGAGATGTCAAATCATGAGCACGCATGTTATTCTTCAACCTGTTATGTGACACGTTATGAGAAACTCCCTCCACTCCTTTCTAAAATAGAATACTATTTTATTTTCTGACACATAATAGATCTGAAAAACAGGAGAAAGAACTGTTCCCCGAGAATGCTGTTATAATATTCCTTTTTCAGATATATACTGTATCCCAGAGTATACTGGAGATATCATAGGGTCCCACTTTCTATGCCTTAAAATATTGAATTTTCTTAACTTTGGTGGGCATAGTATGCTGTATTGATCTCCGCGCTGATTCTGTTTGAAGCTTCTGTAGTGGCTATTCTGATGCTCAACACGCACTGGGAGGAGGTGAAGGCTTCTTTTTTTTCCTGAGATTTTGCTTTTTTCGTCTACTCATAACTAAATTTACTCCTCGCAGGACCTTCCCCGTGACCGCACAGGAGAGCTTGATAGGCTCAAAAAGTTCATTGAAGTAAACATTGACGTGTGTAGATGGGTCGGTGTGACTGTGATTATTATTCAGGTGCTCGACTGACTTGGCTTTTATATAATCACCACAATGTTTGAGGCCTGATTCATCTTTTCCCTCGTAATATTTTTTTTTACTTTCAATTTTCCATTTAGTTGCAGGAAATCTGATTGATTTTTGGGTCATCTTGGGAATGCCTACCTCGGATCTTGTTAATTTTATCAGAAATGCTGCTCACGATATCTGGATATTTTTTTCTCTGATGTATTTTTGCGCATAATAAAAAAAATATTTGAATTTTACATTTAGTTAATGACAGGGAAAAGTTCATGAGATCCATATCTAAGTCACACCAGCTGCAATTTCAGGAAATCTGATTGATTTTTAGGTTATCTTGGGAATGCCTACCTCGGATCTTATAAATTTTATTAGAAACACTGCTCACGATCTCTGGATAAATATTTTTCTAATGAATTTTCGCTCATAATAAAAAAAACTATTTGAATTTTCTTAGTTAATTACAGAGGAAAAGTTCATGAGAAGCATATATAAAGTCACACCAGCTGCAGTTGCAGGAAATCTCATCAAGTTCATTTGAAATGGTACCCATATGAAGCTTCATGGTGCTCACATCGCCCGCCTCATCCTTGCACAAGATAATCTGAATTTATTGTGTACTAATTCAGCTATTTTTCCATTTCCGTCGTCCTAAAACTGGGAAATCATGGGCATTTGGGTTTGATTCCAGTCCAAGATTGCCTTTGTTTTAGGAATCTGATTGATTTCATATGATCATATGATCATGCTCAGGCCTGTGCAGCTCTCAATCACTCATCTCGCCCTTTCAGCTCCGATGGATCTTTGGATAACAAAAATGGTGGTTTTTTTGGCAGGCCCTGTCTCTCTTTTTGGCACTGATTCTCCGCAGCTTGGCGCCGACGACCCGTCGCTCCGACAGCGACGACGATCTTCCCACGGTGAGGGCGCCGCTGCTGTACCCACACTACGGATCGGCGGCACCTGGTGCTGCCTCCCCAGACGGGAAAGTCAACTCGGATATTTGGAGCACCCGCGTGAGGGAGAAGGTACGAGCGGGCTGAGATTATCCCTAAATAATATATATATATCACCATCCGATATTTTGTGGGTATTTTCTATTCTCGGAATGCAGAATCGTGTTTGCTTCGATTTAACTGTTGGAAAAGATTCTTGAAAATTTTATTTCTGCGGTTAATCGTGTTTTCTTCTTGTTTATGTTGCTAAGATCATGGAATTATTATGTGAATGAAACAGTGTTGTCGCTCGTTCTTGGCTCTCTCTCTCTCTCTCTCTCTCTCTCTCTCTCTCTCTCTCTCTCTCTCTCTCTCTCTCGCATATTCTACGCCTTGGCTATGGTTTCTCATTCACAGTTCCTTCTCGCTCTCTGCATGCAGTACGGGTTGAACCAGGGCGTATTCCCGTATGCTCCCTCTCAAGGGCCCTGAAGCGTCATCATCCCCCCTCTCCCCCTGTAAAGCACAATGATCCAATGATAGTCCACTTGGGCTCCATGTCAGCGTTATCTCTCTCTCTCTCTCTATCTCTCTTGATTATAGCAAATGAATGTGTTGTCATGTGGATATATACTCCCTCTCCGTCGTCGTCGTCGTCGTCGTGTACGATGGTCAGCATGGAGAGAGGTGGAAGATTATGAAGAAATGGTAGTGTAGAGATTGGAATTACAGTAGGGAGCCGAGATCCGAGTTGGATCCCATCTGCAGGTGGCGCCGGATTATCTCCACCGCTCAACGACGTCCCCCAGAGCCTCCACCACCAGCTCCGCTAACACCTTCCCTTCTATCTCCCTCCCCATCTCCTCCACCGCCTCCTTCCTGGAGACCCACTCCGCCGCCGCCGCTTCCTCCGCTCCCTGCAGCCACTGCTTCACGCGCCACCACACTCGCTCGTTCAGGGAGACGGCGGCCTTCGCCGGCGACGTGATCCCTCCGGCGATCTCCAGCAGGGCCGCGTTGACGGAGTCGAACAGGAGGCGGATGCTCGCCGTGCTCCTCTGCCACTTCTCTCCGCCGCCGCCTCCGATCTCCGACAACCTGCGCAGCAGCAGCGGGTCCAGCGGGCTCTCTGGGGAGTGCCACCTTGCGAGGGCTTCGCTCCAGGAGGTGGTCTCCTCGAAGCCGGCCGAGGATAGCAGAGACTTCACGAGGGAGTGCTGTTCTTCGACATCGCCGTCGCCGTCTCTCCTGCCCCTGGGGAGAACTCCGGCGAGCCTCGGCGAGCTCCTCCCGCTGGAGCAGGCGCCGTTCCACGGCAAGGAGCGGGCGACAGAGCCTATCGGCGGAGACCTGGAGACCAACTCTGCACAACAGAGAGAGAGAGCGGCATGGAATCAGGAGATGAGGAAGGGTTGGGTTGGTTCTTCCTTGGCGTTTGTTTGATCAGGTTCTCCTCGGACTTACGACAGCTGTCCGAGAACCGTGAACAGGAGCTGCTATTGACGTCGTCGTCCAAACGCGCTTCCAAGACGGAGACGGGGCTGGGCTGGTCCTGATCCTCGCCGGCGTTCTCCGGTGGCGGCGGCGCCTGTTGATAGGCGGCGGGATCAGAGCAGAAGAGGGGGGAGAGAGAGAGATGAGAAGAGAGCCGGCGAACCTTGCCGGAAAAGGCAATCGCCGGAGCGGAAGAAGACGTAGTCGCCGCCGGTCCTCGGGGATTCTGCTGCGTCCTGGGCGAGCAGGGTCCCTCTCTGCTCAGTCTCTTACTCCTCGAGAAGAGCAAGCTCGAGACCTTATCCCTGAGGGTGAACTTCCCGCTCCTTGATCTGGGCGACCCCATTGATACTGATCGTTCATCCCTACGAGGAGATGAGCAGGCCGGCGGCGGCGGCCGGAGTTCTTGCTCTCCGCCACCTTCACCTCCGCTGGTCTCCGGCAGGGAGAGCACCTCGCCCAAGGTGCTCGAGCTCCCGTGGGCTCCTCGTCCTCGTTCTTCCCGGCGGGCCCCTCTCGACGTCACCATCGTCCATCTCTCTAAAAGCCGCTTCTTGGCCTCTCTGATCACCGACGACTCCGGCGAGCAAGATGGATGGCCGAGGAAGAAAGGTGAGTGAGGGTTCACGAGGGGGCTCCCATAGTCCTGAGAATAATCTGGTTTGACGATGATCTCTAAGTCGCTGAAATCGCCAACACCATCATCGTCTTCCATGAATCCATCTTCCGACCTGTTGAAGGAGCTCGTGTCGCCTGCGTATCCGCAGGAGAAGACGGAGGACAACAGGGTTTCGTCCCTCCAGTTGTCGCTGAGGCTCTCCCGCATTATCTGGGTGATCTCCATTGCCAGCTCCCTCGCCCCGCCGCCGGCGACGGCCGCCGGTGCCACCACAACGTCTGCTCTTCCTCGCAGGCCCGCGAACGACTTCGGAGGTTCCATCGCAGCTTTCAGATCCAGGGTCTTCTTCCTCAGACCGGGTTTCAGAACTACTATCCTCGTCGGATGAACAGGGCCTTCTGCTTCTTCTTCTTCTTCTTCCTCGAGCATTTCCACACAAGTCCCATTCTCGACAACTCTCGACGGCTTCAACACTGTGATCCGCTTGGTCGCCGGCGAGGAGGAAGAGGAAGGAGGGCCCGGGTCGTCGATGAACCTGAGAAGCAGATCTCTGTTGGAGTCGAGAACCTCGAGAAACTCTCTTGACTGGAGAAGCTGCCGCTCCTCGGCCAGCCGCTTTGCTTCCACGAACTTCCGGCGAACCAGAGCCGTTCCGGTCTCGCGGGCATTCCCCTCTCCATCCTTCTCCTCCTCCTCCGGCGGCGGCGACGAGATCTCGCAGACATCCTTGCAGTAATCTCCCTCTCCATCCAAAGAACTTGGAGATGGACGCCCCCGAATGGCGGCGCCGCCCCCGGTGTTCGCCGGTGATGGCAGATCGTTGAGACCCATCAGCTTCGCGACAACACCAGGCACCTTCTGGGCAGCCTCCGTTTGGCTGATCATCTCCTGAGCTATGAGCATCTTCATCGGCGTTCTACCGGCGCTTCTTATTGACGAACCCCTCGTCCCCCTGATCACCGCCTAGAGAGGCGATCCAAATTAGGGCTCCCTCAGCCTATGATTCTCCATAATGAGGAAGATGGAGTACTCACTGGTTCGTCTTCTGTCTGAGATGCGATGGCGTCCGACTCCCTCGGCGAATCCGGTCGGTTACCATAAAAGGGAGAACCTGCTCGAGATTGAGATCATATCAGTTGAGATGCAAGAACCAGGAGCTGCATTCATCTCCTTATTCATATCGATCAAAAACGAGTTCGCCTTCTTCATGGGGATCATCCACAGATCATCAAAATCAAAACAAGGGAGGATAAAAAAAGAGTAGCTGAGTTACCATCTCTATTTGATCTGTCTGTAAGCACCTTCGTCCTGGCCGTGCCAGCGTTCAGGTCAAGAATGTGGATGATCCTCCCCATGCATCCCGGTGCCGCAACCCGGAGGTTCCTGGCCGCCGCCTTCCCGCCCCGGAGATCGCTCATCTTGGCACCTGAGATTTTAGAAAACAAGAGGAGGAGCACATCAGAGGGCCCCCCATCTCTTCCACTCTTCCCCATCGCCGCCCACCAGAGCGCCATCGTTGAACTCACCAGCGTCGCCAACGACTAGGACGTCTTCGCATAAGTAGAGAAGCAGCTCCTCGTCCCGGCCGCTCCCGTCGCTCTGCAGATGTCATCACACGAGCCAGAATTAGAAACAATCCGCAGATTTTGCGAAGATTCCGACGAGGGGAGAGGCGGACTTATGGTAACAGCTTGCAGACGCGGAAGCAACGCATAACGAAAACTTTCAGAGCAAAATGCCCAAACTGGCGCCCTAAACCTAGTCCCGGATTCCGAACCTTTTTCTTCATCCACATCGAGACAAGCAGGGAATAACGCCCGCAGTTGCAGAAAAATGGGGAAGAATCCAGAATGCAGAAATGGAGGAGACCTGTTCCAGCCAGAGAGGAGACGGAGATCCATAGAAGCCTGGCCATGTCAAAAAGCCTCCTCCTCTTTTAGGAAAATCACGGAGGGAGGGAGACCAGAACCAGAAGACGCCGACGAAAGAAGCTCTCCCGCTAAAATAAAAATCAAAGCTCCGTGTTCCAGAATCCACTCCCCCCACCCCTCGCTCATCTTCTCGCCGGAGGGCAAGAAAGAGGGAGAGCAACGATCGGATAGCAGTCGCCGGCGGGGGAACACATCCTTTGGAAGGCCGAACACTGGCTCCGATGGACGAGGCGACGAGGGCTCAAAACAGAGGGTTAGATGAACCCACCTCCGGCCGCCGTCACGCATTGCGCCGCCACAGCAGACCGCCGACTCCGGCTGCTCCCTCCCTCCGCCACAACCTCCCTGGTGCTCCGACGGGAGGGCTCCCCGACTCCGGCGAGCACCGCCGGAGAGGTCGACGGAGGACCAGGCTCTGAGCTGTTAGTCGGGGACGACTGTGCTTACACTGCGCAGTGGTAATGGCGCGGTGGGTGCACCGACTTTCTAGGAGAGCCGCGCTCACGTGAGAGGCCCTACCCTACAAACCCCCACCCTCTAGATACCAAGTAGGACCGTACTCTGACAACACCCAATAGAAATATCCCACGTCAGATACCTTCCCCGGGCCGCATGACGTGTATTCAACCCTCCCGATCTACTCACCGTAGGGGAGCTTACCTTCCCTGAGCCAGACTGCGTGGCCGAGCCGCTGGAAAATCACCCAGTGGCATGGAGTGCACGTGACATTGGCCCCGCGGCGTTAGGCAGGGACCCGACAGCCTGTCCCAAAAGATGGGGACTTTTCGGGATACGGATTATTCAATTTCCTATTTATTTAATATTTAAGAATTTAATGGCCCGTATTGGAGGGTTCCCTCTTCACACGGTCGGCCCGATCACCCCAATTAAATGTCCCATATTTATTGTACCAGATATATATTTATTTATCTTCCCCAGTCACGCGGGTGATTGAGAGGTCTCTCTCTCTCGAAATCCTCCGGGATCAGTTTCTCTCTCTCTCTCTCTCTCTCTCTTGCTGTTGAAAGAAACTTGGGCAAGAATCGGCGCATCTTACCGTGGATCTCCAAAGGTTGCAGCTTTACAGAGCAGCTGGGCTGCTGCTGCTGCTGCTGCTCACCTGGGACATCGTCCGGCCGGTGGGGGTACCAAATGGGGTAATATGGAGGGATGAGCCCGGTCGGAGGGCTACCAAAAGATGGTGGTGGGGGGGTCCACTGGTTCATTGGCGTGATGGGGTAAGGGGGGGGGTTTCGATGGAGAGGGTGAGAGTGCCGAAGTTGCGATGCTTGCCGTCGAGTCTGTTGGCGAGGGGGAAGCCCAGGAGGGGGAGCTGGTTGATGAGAAGGGTCTCGATCTCGCTGGCCACGCTCTTCCCTGGGAGCAGGAGGTACAAGAATGGAGAGCCCTGCAAGCCCTCCTCCGAGCGGTGGGTGCGGACTCTGCCTGAGAGGTCGTCGGTCTGCATGGAATATTCTGAGGGTTAGCCTGAGCTCAGAGAAAAGCCCAGAATTTTGGTCTCCACACCAGGCTCTACCATGCTCAAGGCCTGACCCTTGCCACCTTCACATGAACTTACCAGAGAGATGAGCCTGAGAGATGAGAGAGAGAGAGAGAGAGAGAGAGAGAGAGAGAGAGAAGAGGGGGGTAGGGCACATGTCTGATAATGGGATAGCTATGGAATACTAATGGGTTGAGTCTACGAGAATTTACTTAAAAGTAGGAATAACCTGAGATTAGCGAGAGAGACATGGGGGGAGAGAAGAGAGGGGGTTGGCCACATGTCTGATGATAGCCATGGAATATTAATGGGTTGAGTTTATGAGAATTTACTTAAAGTAGAAGTAATCTGAGATGTGTGTGTGTGAGAGAGAGAGAGAGAGGAGAATAGGGGGAGTGAAGAGGGGGGTAGGGCACATGTCTGATAATGGGATAGCTAAGGAATATTAATGGGTTGAGTCTATGAGAATTTACGTAAAGTAGGAATCACCTGAGATTAGCGAGCGAGAGAGAGAGAGAGAGAGAGGGAGACGAACCTGTCCAACGTATAATCTCTTGTCAGGTCTGAAGAGAATGTAGATGCTCGATGAGCCTATTGTCGAGGGAGGCGGCTGTTCCCTGGCGTCGACGTACGTGCAAGCAACCTCAGAGAGATTCTGTATGATCTTGCTCTTGTGGAGGTCGATCAATTTCTTCCGGCATATCACAGTGACGGCCTTCTCCACTTCCTCCATCAAAATCTGCCGGGACCTGAAACCCTCCTCCCCTCCGGAGGAAGAGAAGAGCCTCACCTTGGAAGAAGCAGACGCCTCATGGAGAGCTTCCACCTTCGAAAGCTGCGGGCTCTCACCAGTATCTCTGCTCTCTGAGATCTCCTTCTCTGTGGAGAGATACAGCTCCCCGGCCCTTCTGATGATTGCCTCCGGAAAGCCCTCCTTGAGTGCGGTTTCGAAGGCTAGGCTCTCTCTGCAGACCCCGTCTCCCATTTTCCAGGTGGGTCTGACGTGGCCATCGACGATCTCTGTGCCCATGGCCTTGTTGACCACATTCTTGACGGACAGCGGCAGGTCAAAGATGCCATGCAGATGAGTGGAAACGATGCCGAGGCAGCCCACAGCGTCAAGGGTTTCGATGATGCTGCCGGCGATGCAGGTCCCTTTGGCAGTCTCTGTGCCCCTGCAGATCTCGTCGATGAGAACTAAGCTCCTCGAGGAGGCCCCGGTGACCAATGAGCGCAGCTCCGACATTTCAATCTGTACAAGGTATCATAGAATCATATGTATAATGAATGGAGTTTCTTGGGTTGGTTTCCCAAATAAGAAATAAATAAATATTTGTACATGTAAAATTCATAATCATATGAAGAACGGATCAGATCCAGAAAATTAGCCGAAATGACGGAAATCGATAATTTTCTATTTCAATGGGTTTTTTTCTTTTAATTTCACTGGAAGATGACAACAAACAGAGATATTTCATCAGAAATGAGATCCAACCATATACACGAGCATATGAAAATATAAATGATCAAATTAATTCTAGAAAATTAACGGAAATAATGGAAACAAAGAATCTTGGTTTCTTGACAGATTTTTTTAATTTTATTTCTAAATCAGATCTACTTATATGCCATCATGAAGAGAGACAGCGGGAAAAGGTCAACTGGTTCAAGAACAGTGACCTGAAAGGAGCTCTTCCCATCGGCGGGACTATCATAAGATTTCATGTGCAGCATTATGGAGTCGAAATGAGGAACAAGAGCTGACTCCGCAGGGACCATGAGCCCACAAATGCCGAGTAATGCGGCGGCGCATATTGACCGAAGTAAGCTGGATTTACCGCCGCCATTTGGTCCAGTGAGGAGGAACATGGACTGCATGTCGACAGTGTTTCTTATTCCACTGCCCTCCGCAATGTCAAACCAATAGGGCGACAATCCTATCAGCTCCATTCTCTTAGGCGCGTCCAAAACCTCTTTATCCTGCAACAATTTGAAGCTCCTCAAACAGGCATTGTTCGATTTCTTGCTTAAATCCAGAAAGAAGACAAAGTAATAAACTCATGCTCTCTCCGTTTATCAAGAAGATGAAGAAGGTGGGCTTTAGTGAGGTTCTGGATAACCATAATGCTACCAAACTGTTGGTCAAACTGGTGTTTGAAGAAGAACATGCGAACCCTTGGTCAGACCAATCTGAATCTTAAATCAGATAATTTTCAGTTCAAAAATACACCGACCACGGCCTTGTGTAATCAGAGTTGTCTTCTTCAAGTTATGTGTCAAATAGAGTCATATCTTATAAGGAAGAAAATACATGTAATATGTACATTAACCAGTTAATGACGGGGCAGAAACATCCCCTCATTATGACGCATCATCTTGCAGTATCTTACCTCAGATCTGCAGAACTCAGTAATTTGAGGAAACACCCATTTCCTCCTTCGACCTTCACTGCAAAACAGCCAACGGAGTGTGGAAGCTTAGAATATGCCATGAATTGGCAACATGTTCATTGAAAGTCGTAGCAAGGAACATGTGTAAATAGGTAGGCTCGAATAGACATTTCAGCTACAACTGCAGAAGATCTTAAGACATGTTCGCGAATACTTTGAGACATTCCAGGTCAAGATTCACCTTGGTGCCAAAATTTAATGGATTCCTTGGAGAAAATGAATTTACAAGTTTGAAAGATTGCGGAGGATCATATGCACAACCACTCGAGAGATTAGTAACACAAATTCTAGAGATCCTTTGCGTAGAACATAACCTCTATGTCCCCACTTGAGGACTAAAAAGCCACATTGAAGGGCTAAAAACATTTTAAGCGCATTCAAGGAACTGAAATCCAATCGTATAATGTATATGAAGTAACTCATGTTCCTACGTAGACCACATTATGAAATTAACTGATAAGGCCCTCATCTTTGTAGTGATAGCGAGTCACTAACCTTCTTTATCCATACAAAACATAACACATTGCGTCTCTTATACCGTGATTCTCACAAGTCATGAAATATAGTCCTCTATTTACGCACAATTCATATTGCAGGACGCCCAGTGCCTTATTGCCTCTTAGGTAGTGTAGAAGGGTTCCTAGTTGTTTTTCTCGTAGAGTTTGGCTGAAAATCTTTCCTGGAATCTAAGAGATCAGTTGCGAAAGACCCCCTATGGAGCTCAGAACTGTGTAGTGACCCAAGAAAAGCCGAGAAGACAGATGGTGAGGAATGTGCACTTCATGATACATGGGGGAAAACACCCTCACTATATTCTGGTAGTTAGAAATTATATATACAGTAGGTGCTAGTTAGCAATGAATGAATTTTAAAGAAACTATGTTGAATATAAAGCTTATTCAAGAACAATTATAAAAAAAATTCCTCTGGTTGAAAAAAATTGAAGTTTAAGCCCCCCACCAGACATGTCCAAAAAGAGCCTTTGCTATGATGAGCAACATGGATGAGAAGACAAGGATATTGATCTTAGCCTCCAACTCAACGGAAAGTCCCTTCAGTATTTCCAAAACCTTAGCCGTTGCCGCAGCATTAGCCTCATGGTACCTGATATGAAATAACACAGGTTAAGGCAATCAACTATTACAGTTCAAGGGAAAAGGGGATCCTCAGAAATAAGAATTAAAAAAAAATATTGTCAATAAATAAACAAATGAAAACTATCTCTGAAGCTCGATCAGAAAAATAAAGCTCTAACATAGGATACCAAGCATAGATTGCTGAAACATATGCATCGAATAGACAAATACAATTACCACCAATACCAAACACAGATGTACCTGTTCAATGCATCATCAACCTTGCAAGTGGTAAACCATTCTTCTCCGACCTTTCTACCTTTTGAATCCATGGCAGGTTTTAGTTGTTTTATTTGTTCTTCCCCAGAAGTACCCGCCCAGACTGTTGGTGCAAAGCGCTTGCCCTTGAACCAAACAGCTTCATGCTCTCTTGCATAAGAGATATCTCCCCTTGGTCCACCAAGAGGGGATACAACAGCCTTTATTCTTGAAATAATCGGAACAAAATCTTCAATAACCTAAGGAGAAAAGGGATAAAATAAGGTGATAAATTACTGATGATGGAAAAAAGGATTGTGGCTTAGAATAGTGGTTACAGTTGCAGAGGCTATGACATTTGTACAAGTTCTTTATTATCCACCAAAGTAAACTACAGAGGATGTTGCATGGTTTCAGATCAACTATGGAGAGTGAACTAAATTCTAAAAAATTGATGCCATTAGAATCTAAAGCGTTATTTTGATGCCCTCATCATGACCATTTTTTTCTGCATACGCTTTGAAGACTTTTTTGCTCATGACCACATAGCTATCTCTAAATCACAATACACAGTGTGTCAAGTGCTCAAATCATATGACAAGATATAATTGTATTCGCCGATACATACAGCATTTGATAAGGCCTCAGCAGCAATGTCCACTTCTGCAAAAGCCAGCTCTGCATGAACCCTCTTCACACGGCCCTTCCATGGGGACTCCATATCTTCAAAAAAGTCTACAGGGATGAACTCAAAAGAACTTATCCCTTGATCTGTTTCACCGTCTAGAGAAATCATTTCACCGATCCTTTGTGAGATCAGTTCGCACTCCTTGACCTAGGAAAAAAACAAAAAACCAACGCCATAAGTAAAAGTCGTCAGATATTTGCAGAGTTTAATTCACAGATGGTCCTCTGTCAAAACAGAAAAAATCAAAGCCAACAGAAAGATGGACGAGGATCCAAGAGTTGGACACAGCATGGGTTTATCTCCCGCAATCTCCCACTAGCGGCTAATAACCATCGGTTATAGAACTACTGGATTCCAAACCAGACTGACAGTACCACACTTTGATGGAACACAAAGCATTCGTTCCACGGACTGTTCCATTCAAAATATGATGACAATAAAAAACTAACTTCTCCTTTCTATTGGAATGAACAGGATAGACAAAATAGTCACTAAACAATGGGAGGCCATTCACCAGTATCTCTGGTTCCATTCTCAGTCCTGTTGCTGTCCAAGTAGGATCCATCAAAAATTGTAGAATTGGATAAAGCTGATCGTTTTTATACATCAGCATAACCTCATCAACCATATGCTTGATTCGGGAGAATTCAATATGATTAGCCTCCTTTGATTCCAGCAATTTCACAAGCTGCCAAAGCATCCATTCAATGTGTAAGAGATGTAATTTGGACAAGTCAAATAACTGACGCTACTATAGTGACTCAAAAATCAAAAAACAAAGATCAGAAAATTAGGAAGTCTTGCACAGGTGGAGAAAGATTCATACAGCCAAATAGATGCATGAGAAGCTCATCCATTCCCCCAAAAAAATTCGGTTTAGGCATGAAGTGGCTAAAAACTGTCCATTAATTGGCGGTTAGGTGGGCTAATTTGCAGAGCACGTTGACTCATTAGCCAGAAATTGACAGAGATTCGATGTGAAGGACTATGCTTTTTGATATACTAGATTATAATATGTGTGCCTCTTTATCTTCTCTTTGACCTGTAGACTCATCAACAGCTCGTTTTTATATTAGCCGCTCATTGACATCTATTCCCACCTTAGTCAAAGCCGTGCTAAGGTGGGAAGGAGAAGCACAAATCTGATATATTCATCAAGTCAGAACATATTTTCATAAATATAGGGTGGTGTGAACGTGTAAATAATTATAGTGACTGCAAATCAGTGATTTGTCATAGACATGGTACATTTATGTTTACGTAATAACCAAAACATTTAATGGTAACCTAACAATACGAACTTGCTAAGATAGTAGTAAACTAGTCAAAAAATGACAATTACACAACAGAGAGATTTTCAGCTTCCAGAGAGCAGTGCAGCATTCTGGACATTTATAAGGATAAAGTCAACGGAAGTAAATATATAATAGAAAATAAAGGTGGTGGAATTTCAATATACTCTAGAGGTGCGGGTGAGTTTCAGGACCTTTGCTGGTGACGTGCACGTGAACTCAGGAATTGAGCATGTCACATTGCTCATAAGTTTGCATGCTTCTGCAAAAATGAATTTGATTCAGCGAGGCGTTCATAACAGGCAGAAAAGTGGAGAGAAACGGGGGAAAAAAAAACGCAAAAAAAATTAGATTTACAGTCAAATATATTTATGATAGTCTGAAAAAGAAAATCTTCCAGAGCCATTTAAAATAGAAAACAAAAATCACTTATTTACGCTCTATACCCAAAAGACCTGCTTTCCACTCACCAAAATTCTTCATAACCCAACAATATCCGAAGCTGCAACGAATGTCAAGAGAATAGAATCATATCCACGCCAATTCAGGCCCAAAATAGAGAGAGGTAATGGCATGCACCAGTCCAAAGATGGTTAAATAATCATCCATCAATACTCAAATTGATTCGGACAAATAATTCAAGGGATGAGCAGTCCAAACTGCTTTTGCACCCGTTTCCAATCATACCTACAAGCTCTCCAGCAGAATTTCATATTTCTTACCTCAGCCCCATCCTAATTTCTTTTCTGAATATTTTATTATTGTGTACAGACGCCGTGTCCTATAGTCCCTCGGAGTTGTATGTCTGACTTTTTCTTCGTGACACATTAAACTGAGCGTTTTTAAGATTGTCCTCTCAATCTTTTGCTAAGATATCAACCAGACATGCATAATATCTACAAGGCGACATTCTTAGTAACGCTCAACAAAAGAGGTCATTTCTTTTAATATCAAAATAGAATTGAAAACAGCCAAATATTTCCGCACCTCAAGGGAAAACAGTTACAACTTCATACCTTGAATTGCTGAGGCAATAACATATGTGGGAGGGTTCAGAAGAAGGTCTCTTAAATACCTGAGACATAAAAAAATGAATGGCAGTTTCTGTGTCAATGAAAAGAGGGACTGTAAGAAAGAGGATGAAGTAAAAACGCGCAAGTCTGTAATTTTGCAGAAAGTTACAAGAAGACATGTGAAATAAAAGTATGACCTTACAGAAAAATACCAGAATCAGATGATCACATCCACAGAAATGAAAACCAATTATGAAGCGAATAGACACTCAGTTCGAAAGAATACAATAAAAAATGGTTGTTTTAGCTAAAATCGTGATTAGGAGCGTTTTGTCATTGAAGCTGTTGGCTACAGAGCAGTAAAAACTGGATCAAAAATAGACACAACGTGTTTAGTTTTTCAAATCCTTACATTTCAGTTCAAGAAATGGTAAATTTTTTACCTACCGTATTAAAACCTATTAAATGAGAGATGCACCCAAAAAAGCCATGAGAGATCCCCAGTCTAGCAACATTAAGTAGAAACACACAGGAGACAAATACGTCAATGCCATCATAGCAAACTGTAGTAAATGTAACATAAAGCCTCTTGTCAAATCCTGATGGTCTTCTATTTGAAGAGAGATCAAGAGTCTATGTGACGTTGAGGAAAATTCCAAAATAAAAAGAGGGGTGAGATTCTAGAGAGATCTGCGGCTGCTAGACATTCGGGTGATTATGTATCTAATTTATAGAATGTATGCAATCACCAAAACCTGAGCAAAGACTGTTTCCCAGATTTCAGGTAGCAGAAGCGTCCAATATTATATGAAGTTCAAAGAAAACTTTACATCAGTGACGATTTTAAAATTGTGACGAATGATACAGAGACTTTCTGCATCCGTACCTACTTCAATAAAACTGTAGAACACACTCGTAGGTTGTAATAACTTCGACACAAACTTCGCAGGTAGTTGATCATAGTTTTCATTGTCTGAAGGCAGGCATCTAGAATTTTTTTCAATTATTATAATGATAAGATCCTGCATGTGTAGGAAGTTGATCATTCTCATTACTTTATAGACTAACATATGGAATATAAATAATAGAAGATTTGCATAAGAGTTTCACCTCAAATTCCCCATCCTTTAGAGAGCTAGATTTATCCATAAAGAATGGGTGGCAGACTATATTGAATGATATAACTGAACGGCTTCCACAGTTAACACTATCTCTACTTGACCATTTCATCTATCAAGACCTCTGCTTCGTAATACAGCAAATCTAGAAAACATCATAATGATAAAAGCTGTTAATCATTCCACTTACAGCACGGGAAGCCCTGTGCAAATCGATGGAAGAAGAACCTTCAATAAGCTGGGTATACCCTCTGTCGGGATGACTCCTACAGAACGAAGGAAACATATGCTTGACAAAATATCAAAAGAATCTAGCTTACGAAGGGGAAACAAATGGTCAATTATCTACCAGAAGAAAACATGGCTTGGAGAGAACACATGATCAAAGATAAGAACAAAAGAAAAGTAGGGATAATAACCAATTTGAGTTGCTGTCGGAAGATATATCGAGCGGGGTCTTTTTTCTGAGGAAATAGTTACGTTTCGAAATGATGTTTCCTGATCAAGACCATAAATATCCCGTACCTTCAAACAAACAAATAATCGCATCATGTTGGTAAAATGTTATTCTAAATACGGCGAACTAAAACCAATGAAAATTTATATATAAATATATGAGAAATTGCAACTTGGCCAGACATGACGATGAGGAAAGAACTGCAACTTGGTTTTCAGTTTCTAAGAGCCTGCTTCTGACAGATTCCATTAACAGTGCATGTTAAACATGTTCAGATCACTCAACCAAATAGACTAACCTCTTAATTATCAGTGAACTAATTTGACACAAACTATCCTAGTTGTCATGACAAAGGTTCAGCAATGAGGATAGATAAGAACACCACCGAGGAAAAAAATTGAATAGCCAAAACACATACCTTGCACAAAAGCTCTTCAACAGGAGCCCCGTCAAACCACTCAAAAGATTTGTGGTTGCACTCACCCCATAACAGTCCCCCTTCACCAAATTCTCCCCAGCGACAAGTTCCTGGATAACAGGTTTTCTGCATGCGAGTCAGGAACTTTCATGACAAGAGGATTTATGCTCATGTTTTAAATCAAATGTAAAAGCCTATAAAATGTTACCCAGTAAAATAAGACTGAATTGTGACGGAAACTGATGTCATGCAGTAGACAGAACACCTAGTCTAGACATGTTCAAAATGATACAATCTAGTAGGAGCAAGTTTGAATCATATTGAAAAACAAACTTTCAAAGATTGAAAACAAACGAAAAGGCAGGTTTTTGTTATTTCAATTAAAAAAAAAATTTATGCACTGAATCGATTTCCCTTCACGTCCTGGTAGAGAACAGAGATTCCCACCGTTCCCAACCTATCCCATGAAGAAAAGAGAAACAAAGAAATAGAGTACGGCTCCTCACATATTTAAACCATCTAATTCCAAGCTGTAACTTTACTGAAGAATAAAAGCATCTATACCTAGAGCATTACTTTAAAAAATGGAGACATTGTCTTGATACTTTTGACACCCAAGAACATGAAAATAAACCTGTAACTTAGGAGCCTCTTAGACTTAAATGAAATGTATCATAAGGAAAACAGAACAGTCAAACCTGAAGAATTCTGTCGCAGAGTGGAATGCAGAAACAAATAATGGTACTGACAAGTACGAAGCTTGGTAACTACAGCTTCCTCAGTCAGACAATCCTCAACGGAAAATGTTTTCATTGTTTCAAGAACAGATATCATGGAATAGCCTTTCGCAGAACGAGAAATTCCTAGAAGAATAAAATGAAAAGAATGAGCAATTAAACTAAGTGGGTTAAATGAAAACAATAGAACAATATTTCACAATTCGAAAGAGACAATTAAACTTTTCAATAAAAAGGAGGTTATTCTGTCATGCAGGCATTTATTTTAGAGTCTGCCTCATTTATAAAAAGATCGCGGGGGCCAACAAGCCCACCTTTTAGCTTGGCTGTCAACCCCTCCTTTTTGTCTTCTTCTCCTTTTATATCAACAGAATGGAATGTAAAATATATATCAGGCAAACTACCCATGGCAACTCCTTGTACTATGTGCTGAGGCCCACAAGGTAGATGCTTCCAGGGAAATGGAAAACTAAAGATCAAACTACAGAGAAATGGATTGCTGGATAGCTTGCATTGGGCAACAAGGAGGGGAAGGTGGTGGTTCGGATTGACAGGGAAATCAAGGCTGGCACTCGAGCATCTGGAAGTATGGATGGAGTCTCTTGATTGGCTTCTTCATTCAGAATGCATCAGGGCAGCGAGCAGCTGAGGATGGCGCACAGAGAAAGGTCTCATGGCAGAAGCCAATCGGATGGCAAACACAGTTTAAAGAGACTCTCTATCTGTCATAAATGTCAAGATAATCCAGCGGAACGTAATGATAAATGTTATTTTGTTGACCCACAAAGAGTCAGCTAATCATGTATTTATAAAACGAGACAAAGAGAACACTTCTAGGATGCTCCTTCCAAGATGCCTCCACATCATATAGAAAATGACTGACGAAGGGGAAGTTCCCTCACTCCAGTATTGCATTTATTCACCAATAAATGAGGAATGGCATCACTTAACAATTTTCATCCTTTTTCTAAACTTGAGGTCACATTAGAAGCCTTTCAGCTCCCCCGAACTCACATTATAAAATTAAAGCATGAAAATTTCATACTTCAATAATAAAACAAATCGTTTGATTGAAAACTCAATGATCGCTTTGCTGCTACCAAAATATACATATTTAGATTGCAATGTAACAAGGGCCATTACCAATAACAGGCATTGGATCAGGAAAATCGACATCATGGTTGGATCCAGCAAGTCCAAACACATAAGGGTTGCCTGGATGTGCATGTCTGGAACATACAAAAGAGCAGAGTGAGTACAAGCATAAATGTTGCAAAACCATACTATAGCAATTATACTGTTCAGAAGCAAGTACTGTCAGCAAGAAACGTGCCAAAAAATTACCCAGATATGAAACGACCTTTGCGGGAACGAGCCTGAGCTGGTCCCTGAATTTCTTCAACTATGCACTGTGAAAATGCAGAAAAGAAAGGTCCTAAGAGCTTAAACCAGGCCAATTCCATTTTCAAGAAAATTAACATTGATAAGAAAAAAGATCAACTCGATTTATCAAAAATAGAAAGACATTCACCAGAAAGAATGAACCACAACTTTCTCCCAAAAAATGTGCATCCTAACCATAGATTATCTTCCAAAGAGAAAACCCGTCAGAAAATAATGACATGGACTGTGCTATCCAAGACCTCTGTGCTTTTATACTCCTTGCAGCACACTAACAAGTATTATGCGTTTTCTCATTTCCCCTTGCAAAGATAATTTACTGCAGCTTCTCTTGAGCTTTCATATTTTGATTGCAAAACTAGTTTTCTTTTCATGTATCAGAAAAAACAGTAAATTTGTGAGCATGAAGAGAAATATTCCACAGAACCTAGAAAAGTGAAGAGTTTGTTTTGCCTATCCAGCTCTTTGATTGAACAGAGCAAAAGATGAAGAACAAAACTGATCTAAATAATTCATGCTACTCACCACAGAATACCCATTACGAGTCAAGTCATCCAATGTTCGGCGCAAGTTCTGCAATAGAAACACTTTTTTTAGAAGGCAAAGCATTGATATTTTGTTGAATTGGAAGGAACAATTATGAATGACAGATAATCTTCACAAGAAAAAATACTGGAAACTTGGAACGGGACGTTTAACCAAAGAAAATGTGAAAACGCACAGGAACACATACGCACATACATGAGCCCATACACAACGAAAATAAAGAAAATGATAAGCTTAAAAATATTGAGAGGGAAGGACAATTAAATAGCAAAGGAAAAATATTAATCAATGATGCAGAGGTAACATGCATGACTAATGCATCTCGCGAAAATTGAACTATGCCATAGAATAAGATTAATGTTCTTCAAGATATCAAGGGGTTATCTTGAGCACCCATTCTCGAAAAAAATACCTTAAATGGGGAACAAGAAATTCTGTACTGGCTTTGTGATCACTTTGCAAATGCCTTCAAAAGAGGATAGGTTTAACTCCAACGAAGAAGAGTATGGCTAGTGAGGAGGTCAGAGTATCTTTACGTTAAAAGCCACTCCCTCTATTAAGATAACAGTCTCTGTATGTTGCGAGATTCTCACTTTTCCTGATACGTTTCTGGCTTTTATTTACGTGCAAACTAGTAGAGGAGCGACTTGTTGCTTTCAGCCAGAAAATGAAATAACATCAACCAAGGTATTGTAAATAATTGTATGCTCAGATTCACATACTGATGTATCATCTCCTCTATTAATTTAAAAACAAAGACGCTCATAGCATCTGATACTGTTTTCATCTCATCATGCGTCTCCTACTGAGATGCAAGAACCAGTACAATGCTTCCATGACCAAAACTCTTGCTTGACATACTCTTTTACGAGGTGACAACTTTTATAATCACACAAATGTAAACATTTCTGCAATATCTGATCGGCTTATGATCATGTCTAGAACTTTGTTAACATTTTAAAATTATATTTTCACTGAAATTATGAGGACTACGCTACAATAGGCTGAAAACTTGCACAAAAAAGAATATACTCGGGGAAAGCATTCTACGAAGATTATGTTAGATGGTATTCTGTACAAGAATGAAGTAACCTCCGAAATATGAGTGGAGAATGTGGTGTACCTTACAAGACTGGGTACCAACGGTTGAGAGAGTTTGACCTATTTTAATACCATTTTGACCAACACGATGTAGAGTTATTTTGATTGAAAACATGGGAAAGCATTTTGAAGAAAGAAGAAAAATCCCATTAGAGAGGGCATACTGGGTAAACTCATTCTCATTCCCAGAAAACATTTAACAATGAGTCAACCAAATGGAATTTCCATTCTAAGAATGAAGAATTCCTTCCAAATTGTGATAGTGAAGAATGTAACCTCCCCTAAAAGACTGGGTAACAAAAACAACCCAAGGAATGGACAATGTTAGTTGCATTTTTATCCTTGAAGCATAGTTAAGTCTCTTCACTGAAACAGTGAAATGAAGTATAATAGATGAAACAGAGGCTACAAAAATACACCAAAAAGTGGAATAAAGAATTTTCTCAGCAAGAATGAAAAATCAACTTAATTTCGAAAGTCAATTCTACATGATGCGTTTTCAATCACAACCTTTCTGCTAATGGCATAATCATGGAGCAGTGTAGAGAGACTTGCAAGATTTAATGAACTAATAGCAAGATTAGATAAACTCATACCACAACAGGGCACCCAGCTCTAGGGATACTATCTGAACGCAGACCACCAAAAGGATTTAAGCCAGCATACTCGACAAGAATACATGCATCAAACCCAACCGCTTCATAAAATTCTCCAACCTAAAAGAAACAAATTATCATTAAGAAAAAATTCTAGATGAATACTAGATTATACAAGACAAAAAATTGTCCCAAACAAAGTATTTCAAATATCAACACAAGCTAAAGTCAGCAAAAGAAAAAAAATCCTACTGAAAGAACAGCACATGAACTAACACAGCCCGATGACATCTGCCCTTTTAAAAAATGTTCCTCAAAAAATCTACCTTTACCTTATACACACACGTCTTAAAAAGATCACCCACGAAGGCTGTCTGTAAGTTTGTAACTTTAGTCCTGTGAAGGTCAGGAATATCATACTCTGTCTAAGAGGCTCTTTTGATGCAGTTATAAATAATCTTTTAGGATTCTATCATTTTAGGGATGGTCTAATTAGCAAAAGGAGGAAAATCCGCTGTCCCACTTTTCATGTATATATGTGTGTTATAGTGTTGACATAAATCACAAGATGCCTCCAATCTCTTGTCACAGCACAAATATAATAAATATACGTATATCAATAACATATTAAGGTAAACTTAAATGGACTACGTTATCTGAATTGATAAAAGTGTGACTGCAGAACTCAAGAAAAGAATCCTTCCAATTTCAAACGAACACCTAACGCTGTCCTGTTCACCCTAGGTCCAAAACGTGAGATGTGCTACACTTATCAAATCAAATTGGAAATTCATAAACATCATTGACGACATAAAAGAGTAAATAAAATAGTCATGAGTTACATACTCTACATAGCAAAACTTCACGTGGAAACCTTTCTTTAAACTGCAGTAACTCCGAGTTGAGATTTCCATCCTTTAGGCTACACAAAACATGTTTAAGGGGAATCAGTACGTAACAGCCAAGCATTCCACAAAGAAAAGAGTAAGAACATGAAAGCATATCGTGTCTCACCAAAGCGAAGAGAAGAATAAAATAAAGATAAATCTTAAACATGAAAATACCCAACCCGTTAGGAACAACAATATATCAAAGCAAGAGACTGATAAACGAACTTATTGTTAGAACAAGGTGTTTAAAGATTCAAATGAACTGCAGCAAGTTGATCTGAGTCACTACGAATGACGAGTCAAAAAATATGAAATATTTTTACTTTCACCGGTCAGTTAACATTTTTTATATTGAATGAATCTCCATTTAAAACTTCAGATATGCATGAGACATGGAGAGTAAATAAGGAAAAGGCCGCAAGTGAAGATAAGGATAATAAATTGTGCTCAGACCCATTATGGTTTGTCAGGGTCGCATTAGAAAAAATTCTCAACGTAGGTCCTCCCTAGCAACCATGTATTATCTTTTGCGCATCAGCATTAACCAGAGAAGGAACAAGAATAAAAACCCACTCGAATTTCTGCTCTCTGTAACAAAACAACACATTTCCACCACATTATGGTTCATACTTAATCTATCAACAAGGAAATGATATGATAAGCGCAGGAAAGAGCCAACTACGGGCAGGGACCAAAAAAACCTGCCAGGAAATGAGGGATGCCATGTCAGCACAAAACTTTCAAAAGTAGCACAAGTGTAATAAAAGGAAAAAAATTATATTCCGTTAAGAAAGTTGATTCAAACCCAGTAATGTGAACGATCATAACATTTTAAAAATCACTATCCCAAAAGCGTTAATAGGATATGCAACCGTGTATCAATATCATGAAACAGAATTAAGCAGAGTACTGTACCAATAACATGCACAAAGCCTCAAACAGTATTCACCTTCCATTTTTCAAGCTGGTGTCCAAACCTAATAAATTAGAATAACAAAGTCGTTGAGTAAGCTGAACAGAAGATGGTTTCTTGCACATTTGCATCCTCTGAGGAACAAAAGCGTACCGTTAGAAAACAAATGTTCAGTCACGCATGCATCAACATCACACAAGAAAGTCCTAACACAAACCTCTTTCCACCAAACAATATGAGAATGTTTTTCATCATCGCAAAGAACTTTTGATTCTTTCAGTCTTTTGCTTGTTTTAGATGCCCCTTTAAAAACCTTTTGAGCCTTAAAGAAGCATTTCCTCTCTGTCAGTCTGCAGCAGAATTTGAAAGCACGTGAAAAAATAATATCAACCAGCGATGATTTCTAGAATCACTGAAAAGGTTTTCCTAAAAAAATTACCTAAAAACATTAAAACTGAATTGATAATTTGAATAGCTCATCTTTAAAAAAAAACCCATTAAGAATGACTAATAAAATTGACTTGCCATTTGGAATACTGTTTTCCACTAGAAGCCAGGAAGAAAGTAGGTGCCGAACACTGCAAAGGAGTAACTACTATGGAAAATTTTCATAACACATCAAAGTGTAACTGTGACGAGAACCTATGGTCATAGTTTTCAAGACGCGAGGTAGGAAATGGTATAAATGACCAGGCGAGAAAGAGGAAGAGAGAGAGCAAAACCAACTAAACCGGACCAAGTAAGACTGACGAAAACTCACCGAGGTATCCGGGAAGAGTGAAGCTGACGAGTTAAGGATGAACGGAGGACGCCGGCGAGAGACACCCAACGGTACGAGGAAGAGACAAGGCTCCGGGATATCAGCCAGTGCATTGTCGACAGTCCTAAAACATCCAACAGGAAGAAGGGTTCCCCTCTCCTAGGGTTTCTCCACACCTCCTCTGCTCTCCACCCCTCCCCACCACCACCACCACTGCTCCTTCCCGCCACACCAGACGCAAAGGGCAGGGAGAAGACGACTCAAAAAAGCAATCAGTGTAAACGGCCGTTTTAAAGGAGCGCAAAACAAGGCCCGAACCATTAATGGGCTGATAATGATTTAACGGGCCCATTTAAAGAAAGCCCATTAGCCATCCGAACTCGTTGGCTTTGATTTTTAAACGTGCTTCGTTGACATAATCCACAGCTCAGATCAAAACAATGGACATATCAAACGGTTACGCATCATCCACGTCTATCCAGTTGACCAGAGAAGGGCCACCACCTTCACCTTCATCTCCCTCATCGTTGACTACAATCCACGGCTCCGATCAAGACAATGGACAGATCAAACAGTTGGGCATCATCCGCGTCCATCCAGTTGACCATAGAAGGGCCACCACCATCTTCATCTCCCTCATCGTTGACCACAATCCAAGGCTCCAATCAAGACAATGGACGGATCAAAAAGTCAGGCATCATCCACATCTATCCAGTTGACCAGAGAAGGGCCACCACCTTCGTCTTCATCACCCTCATCCACGGCTTGCTCATAGAAAGACCACTTCTTGGCGAGGGTTTCCCCCTCAGGGTCAACCGATCCGAGAAGTAATCTGCTGGAGGTGCTCCTGAATGGACGACTGTAGGATGAGAGAGAATCTCTGTAGGAATCGGCAGATAAATAGTCTTCCCATTGTGATCCTTGTGAGAATTCGGGTCGAGAATTGGGGAGCTCCACCGAACCATGATTGTACGGCGTTAATGGCCACTGATACACCTGCTTCTTCCCTGGGCTCTCAGAGGCTGGAGACAGCTCTCCCCCGTCGTTCATCTCGTCCCAGCTCAGAAGAGGAACATGGGAATTTCTCTGTGACAGAGCTGATACCTCTTCATGGAATATCTCATGATCAAACACGGGTTCGGTGTATCTGCTGGTTGATGCTTCCACAGTTCTGCTGAAACTGAGCTCCAGTTTGTTCTGAGGCGGTGGACTTCGAGCAGTCATTGAAGAATATGAGTGTCTTTGCCTCTTTGGGAAATCCGATGCTGTAGTGCTCCAAATGGGGAAGAACTGGTCTTTGACGGGGTCTCTGGCAGAGCTTGGGATATACATATTTTCCAATGTCTCATATGGATAGGTGACCCTTGGATGTTCTATATTTGGACCCAGGGCATTTATCTTCTGGAGTTCGTCACTCTGCAATAGCATTCTGAAGTCATAATCTCTCGGAATCAAGAGTGAGAAGATAATCAGATGACTAAATCAGAGGAATGATTAATAGATTGATTGATGCATATAAATTATGAAAATGTGTGTTCATTCGTATATGTAGTATGTATAAATGGAATGCAAGGAACTTACATTTTCGGCATTCCTGTTGATTCCTAGACGACGAAGGAGCACTGGAATCAAAGCACGGCTGGAATCGAATCCAAAGACCCTGTCAGTGACGGCTGAAAGACAACAGATTAAAGTCAACGTTGTTCCTTAAAGAAGCCGCTGACCCTTTTGAAGTGGCCTCTTCTTCTTCAAGAGATAAGACGGAAGCAGCACGTTTTATTAGATTTTGTCTCTTTGTGCAAAATGTTCCTCCATTCACAGGTTGCGGTTCTACAAATTTAGGAAACATGTTATCCAACTATTGAACAGGCTGAACTCATTTCTGGTTTCGACAGATGAAAATATGGAAAGAATGCACAACGGACCTTCGTATGCTCCCAGTTGGGGGACTTCGCACATAGCTTCCAGTACAATTCCACGAAGTCAAAGTGTCACCGTGAAGTCACAAACAAATTAAGAATGAAAATCTCACCCCACATCCAAGAAAGATGATATGTCTAAACATAGAAATCTGAATACATTCGAATGCTAGTAGAGAAGAATAGTCAAGCAACAAGATGCATCTTGTGTGTGAAACATCTAGAGGTCTTTATTTCTGCACAATTCATTCGCACTCCCCTCACTGTGATAAAACATGCAGAGCTGCAGAAGGTAATCCTCACCTTTCTCGGCAAAACGTCCAGTTGGTAAAAGAGGCACCTCATCACTCGCAGGTTTTTCAGCCTGCAACTTTTTCACATTCGTCTCATTTTTGTGAAGGTGCGCGTTTCTCGTATCTGAAAACAATTGAGCCACACAGGTGAACAGAACTCTGTTAGTGTCCATTCTTCAACAACCGAAAAGGGAATGGGGGGGCCAAAAACCAACGAAAAGACCCACCTTCCTTGAAACTGCTTGAAAGCCTATTGCCTCGTCTGGCCAGATGATGATAATGCGACCCATTTCCAGCTTCTTCCAGTAATCTCATAAAATATTTGTACTCAAAAGTTTTAGGAGAAGCACCTGCGTGCATACTTCTAGATCTTACTTATGGAAAATAAAGGGATGGAAATTGGACAAGAAAGGAAGGGACCTACGGCTCGAAACACGCATTCCATCAGTTGATTGTGAAGAAATGACTTGTTGATCTGTGGCCGGATGAAGGTTATCACGTTCTACATTTTTTGCTCTTCTCTTGTGCTTCATATCTGTCTACATAAGATCAATTTATTGGAGAGGAAAAATAGCTTTCCATTTTTTTGTTAATTCAAACTATTCCTTACCTCGACAATTCCAAGGAAAAAGTTGCATATAAGGAAATAAAAAAAAGAACCCGTTAAGAAAACTCGGAATTCGCCATAGAAAACTAAAGAATATGTAAAAAAATTTCATCCAAGGATTCCCTTGTACAAATACTTGTGTGATTGATCATACAAATGCTAGAATTATCGTCATAATATTATAGTTCCATAACTATCATGAATGCTCGAGGAATTGGAATATCTCAATTCTAAAGAGTAAACCCCCCCACTTTGAATCATGGTCGCGTTGTAGCTTCCATGTGAATTGAGAAAATCCTAAAACATCTTCAACTTAAACGCTGTAGAGATTGCTCTGGCGTGTCATGTTTCCGGGAATGACAAAACCGTGAAAAAGCCATCCGTGAGGATGACAAACTGGTTAGACGGAATATGATAACCTTCCGAAGGTTACTTTTCCCAGAATGAAAAAATCGCTAACAATATGAGAGTAGTACAGAAACGGAGATCCTGAGTATAAAACCGGAGGCTCACCGGAGGATCAACGGGAAACTATAGGATGAAAGGTCCTCGTGGTGCTCTGAGCTTTGGTGATACCACTAAGACATGACTTCATCTGTGCTGGATGCCCCGTTGGAAGGAATTGCAGGGACATTCCGTATTTCCTCTTTCTTCGCGCGGCTGCCGACAGGAAATACGCCTGAAGACCATCGAGACGTTGTGTGCTTTCAGGAGATCCACATAGCAGAAGACAAGTGAAATCCCAATCTAGGCGCTCTTCCTAGAGTACTCCAAAAATTTTCACCGCCGTTCCAACGAATCCATCCGCTCCTCGGTGTCCCGCAAGCCGAGGCATCTCCAGCGCTTCTTCCAGTTCGGCGACGTTGGCGCTGGTTGTAATCCTGGAGACTTCTGTAGCTTCCTCGAGCCAGGGATTTGATTAGCTCCAAAGGTATGGAAGATCGAAGTGGATCTGCCGTGTTCAAACAGAGAATCCGCCTGATCGACAGAAAACAGATTGAGCATCTGAAAGAAACGGGAAAGAGAGCGGAAATGAAGAGTCAGTTCAGGGCGGAAGACGGCGCTCACAAGTGCTCGATTGTCGGAGGCCAATTTTAAAGCTACTCTCCGGGAGGCGACCCCCACTGCTTCGCCTCCTACCTTCTGCTCCGTCTCCCACACCATTCATGGAAATCCAATATTCCTGAAATCTTCCCTAATAAATAGTATTCTGTTCTAAAACCACCTCTGTCGCGGGAAACGCAACGGTCATCTATTTATCGATAATGGGCCTATTGAGCCCGGAATCTGTATCCATAATGGCTCAGGCCCAAATAATGGCCCAACTGTGATGGCTTATCGTGATATAACAGATGAAGCATCTCGAAGGTGGAGGAAGAAGCTTGCTGGCTATGGCGTCGTTCGTGGTATCCTCCGCCGTCGCCAGGCTCAGCAACCCGCTACAGAGGCCGCCGCAGTTCGTGCGTCTCCATGGAAGGCCTTCCCTCGGGAGGACGGCGCTCCTTTTCCCTTCTGGAAGGCTTGCGCGGGGGGTTTCCGTGAGCCTTAGGGTTTCGGCGTCTGCGAGCTCTTCCGCCGCCCCTTCTGCCAGAATCTCGCCTCCGGTGGCTCCCTTTTCCTCCGAGGTCGGTGTATTTCTCGCGGATTCCACCCGGACGGTGGCTTCCTTGGCGGCGCTGGCTTTTGCTGTGTCGAAGATTTTCGTGAACTCCGTCAGGTCTTTCGCGGAGAAGGTTGCCGCCCCCCCGTCGGCGCAGGATTTGGCCAAGCTTCTGGAGATGAAGGGGAACCTGATGTGCTCGGTGGGGCCCCTGTTCTTTGCGGCGCTCCGTGACAGACCTCGCGGGGACTTGAACACCCCGCTCACTGTGGTGGCGGCGGGTTTAGCGAGGTGGCTGGAGATCTACAGTGGGGTGCTGATGATCAGAGTCCTTCTCAGTTGGTTCCCGAACATCCCCTGGCATCGGCAGCCCCTCTCGGCCATCAGGGACCTCTGCGACCCGTACTTGAACCTGTTCCGGAATATCATCCCTCCAATATTCGATGCTCTGGACGTGAGTCCACTCCTCGCTTTTGCGGTGTTGGGAACACTAAGCTCGATTTTGAATAGCAGCAAAGGAGGGTATTGACATTATTGATTAGAAGAAGAAGAAGCAGCAGCAGCAGCAGAAGAAGAAGAAGAAGATGGTCGTTCTATTTTTGTCCGGAGCAGTAATATATTTTTATTATAGTTTCGTTGCGATAATTCGTGGGTTACCACAATTCTATTGTCCGTCACGTAGACAAAAATCACCATTGTTCCCAGCGTTTTTTATAGTTCAGCTGTGATTTCGTTCCAAACGGTATTGATATGTGGAGAGAATGAACCTCGGTGATTTACACTTGGATGAGAGCTCAACGCTGTGCAACTCTCCTTCCACTGTAACTTCCAAGATTTTTGAACAAAATCGGATCATCTTTTGGAATGCTTGCGTGATGACATGACCCTTATTTCTTTGGGGAAAATTGTTCGTCATATGTCGTCTAACTGTGCAGCAATCTGATGCAAGATTGTGAACATTTCGTGTGGAATTGTTCCCACCATGCCAATATAGCCTCCTGCATCCAGACAATACCCGAGCAAGAGGGAAACAATATGGGTTTAAAGCCCTTGTTCTGCACCTGCGCTGGTAATTCTCACGGAGTTCCCTTCCCTCCTAATAGTTCTGAAGTATCCGTCTTCTGTAAACAGTAGCATAATCTCTCTGTCTTATTAGTGATTGTTACAGAAGCGTGTTTGCTTTGTTTCTTGTGTGGACGGTGATAAACTAGCAGCTATACTCTTCCATGAATAGAAGATGAATTATTTTTCTTCTTATGGAGCTTAGAGCTCTGACTGCTCTTCCTCTTGCATGGGAAGCCAGGTATTTTCCAAACCTTAGCTCCCAAGCTCCCCTACCAATGAGCTGAATGAATCTAACTAACGAAGCATATGCCTTAATCTGATGAAATTCTTGGAGACAGGACGAAGAACTGAGTATGTTCTTGATTCGTCACTGGGGTTTATCCCAACCTTGAATCGGGATCATTGAAAAAAAATGAAAATGGTAGTGATTCTGATGTTTGGTAAGTGGAGGCTGACCCAGCTTGAGGAAGATAGAATTCTTTCTGAAAAATGCCATGTTCTTCCTCTTGCATGGGAAACCAGGTATTTTCCGAATATTAGCTCCTAAGCTCCTAAGCTCCTACCCATGAGTTGAATGAATCTAACTAAAAAAGTATATGCCTGAATCTGATGATATTCTTGGAGACAGGACGAAGAACTGGATTCATCATTAGGGTTCATCCCAATCTTGAAATGGGATCATTGAAAAAAATATAAAAGGGGAGTGATTCTGATGTTTGGTAAATGGAGGCTGCCCCAACTTGAGGAAGATAAAATTCTTTCTGAAAAATGCATTCCCAATTATGATCATTTTTTACTTAATCCAGCTCGGATTGGGGGTTTTTTTCCTTTTTGTGAGTGCAGTCATCTGGATTCAACGCTGACCAATAATTTGATGTTGACCATATTTGTTCTTTCAGTATGCTAGGGTTCCTCATAAATTAATTAATTATGTGCACTTTGAGGTACCCAGAAACTATCATAATGATACCATTTTGTTACTTATTTTTAACTAATTAATTATACCAGATATTTAAGTAATGAAGAAAAATAAATAAAAATTACCTTCCCAACCGTAGTGTGTTTGCTCCAGATGATAAGCAGAATTTAGACATTCTAAACCTCTGAAAAAGAAAAAAAATGAAGATTGATAATTTATTTAATTCGTGTATTAGCAAAATCCGAATTGTCTGTTTTTTGGTAATTTTTGTCGCACGGAAAATGTATTTTACGATAATATTATTATTGGAAAAAAAACTTTTAAATAAATATTCGTCTCATGCGTACTGTGCGTTCGGTCGTTAGATCTGCTGCGGATAGGGTACATAGATCGGACGGTGAAGATTGGTCATTGTGATGGTCCTCTCCATCTCCAGCAACAAGATGGTTCCTCAGCCGCAACGTGAAGAACAGCGTTATCCGCCCATCTGCAGCTTCTCTCTCCATCGTCTTCCTCTCTCTCTCTCCCCGCCCCCGGCACCGTCTGCAGCAACCGTAGCAAGGAAGAACGATGCTGAGGTTGTCTCTGCCCCCGACCCCTACTCCCTTCGTCTCCCCGTCGCCGAGACGGAGCACGCTCCCGCCGCAGTCCTCCTTCTATGGAGCGCGGCTCCGGGCGGTGGCGCCGCTTCTCCGCGTCAGGAGCCCTCTTCGGGTGGGCACGGTGAGGATGATGGCGAAGAGGGAGGAGGAGTTGAAGGAGATCAGGGAGATGACCACGGAGCAGATCAACGAGGAGGTGATCGACCTCAAGGGGGAGCTCTTCATGCTCCGCCTCCAGAAATCCGCCCGGAACGAGTTCAAGAACAGCGAATTCGGAAGAATGCGCAAGCGGGTATGCGTTGCGTTGTGTCCATTGGATGGAGAACCCTATCACTAGCTTGATTTTCGCGGTTTGGTTTTTCTGGAATCACCGTGGACGGGATTAATCCGGATTTTCGGAGTTTCGTCTGAATTCCTTCGTGCTCCCGTTGAATTTTTTTCATTCACGTATATCATTATTCATGTTCTTACGTCAGAAACTGGAACTTATAGAGAATCACTTTTACTGACGGTTGGGATTCCGGTGCGATTTTGTTACCCTAATGTCAGTGAAATGGTTCTCCTCGGTTGCTTGTGCTTCCACTCAGGGAGAAAGGGGGACCTCATGGGGACCCCGAATGGTTCTTGTGGATAATCCGAGCAGAGAATCCAAAACTTTCTGTTCACATTGATTCAACCCATGTGGAATCTATCTTCATAAGATAATCTATCGTTTTCCATCATCTACGGTGTTCTCTGTATCTTCAATAATGATCTCTAGGAGCTTATTAATGGTTGCCATGTTCTTGAGCAAGTTTAGACGATCATTTTTCTTGAAAATACTGATTCATTGGGTAATTTTCCGTACAATGTATGCAGATGCTCATTAATCCTCCTGTGTTCTGTAAAAGTCTTTCGGAGCAGACATCCTCTTGTGGTGTTCTTGACTGCAAATCTAGATTCATCACTTCTATTATCCAATTCAAATGAATGCCTGTTTATCAGGGTACCCGGAATGCTATGGAAAAAACCTAGAAACCTCGCCGAGTGTCAGCAATGGGGGAAACAATACCTGCAATTTCCCAAGTACCCAGAAGCAGTGCCCTTGTTCTGTCATCCATTTCCTCGAAAAGAACCCTAGAAACTTCACCTGGAGCCTTTAATGGCACTGGGGTATTCAAGCCACAGAGATTTTTGCTCTTCCTGTGCCCGTTTGACTCCCACGGCCCTGATTTGCTCTTCATCCGGCTCGCAGGTTGCCCGGATGCTGACAGTGAAGAGGGAGCGGGAGATCGAGGAGGGGATCAACAGAAGGCTGTCGAGGAAGCTGGACAGGAAGTGGAAGAGGAGCATCGTCGTCAGGCCCCCACCCTCCCTGAAGAAGAAGCAAGAAGAGGAGAAGGCAGCAGAGGCTGCTGGGAAGGCATCATAACGTCGCCTGAGTTGACTTTCCGTTTCTGGTTCTTCGGTGCTATTTTCACCTTCCTATGAACTCTTTGGGGAAAGTTGTGGGAGATTCCCCTTTTTAATCTTCCCTGATCACCATCTTCTCTCATAAACTGTTCATCTGAGATCCTTTTAATCTTCCCTGATCGCCCAGTGCATAGCCCGGAAGTGGGCCCTCCACCCTGATGAAGGTGGGAACTCGTTGACTTTCTTAACACAGAAGTTTGTTTTATATATATATATCTTGTAGTTTTTATGAAAATAAAAATGCAGGTCTGTCCCGGATAAACAATTATTAAGATTTTTTCCGGGTAATACGATGATTGACCCATATGGTTTCTAATAAGATGCAAAAGGTCAGTTTTTAAATATCATCTGGGAGATTTCCTCCGGGATTATTTTTTTCCCTGGATGAAACGCTAATTAGGTCGTAAAAATCACCTCGTTGTATCCCGATGAATCATCTCGAAACATCGGAGCTAAAAATAAAATAAAAAAAGATTTAATGGCGCATGGGCAGACCTAGATTTGGAATATTCTCTCGCTGCAGCTGCTGGTCCAGCGATCTGGTTTCCATCATTTCTTCGTATTGTGAGGCTTGTCTTAGCCACATGTCCAGGTCTTCCGCAGTAAATTAATGAGCTTCGAAGACAGAAGGGGGGGGGAGAGAGAGAGAGAGACTGAACCCATTTTCCCAACTGGGCAACCGTCGATAGCTCGGGACATCTCCACTTTCGATGGTGTAATTCTTCAACGCCGGGAACGCAGCTGCGGCGGCCGTCGCCGGCGAGAAAAGGGATCGATCAGGAGGGGAGGCACATAAGAAGAGAAAGGGTGGATTCCGGGGGCTCCGTTCTGCGGGCAGTAATTGCCGGGTCGTCTTCCTGCCTTCGGATTGGCGGGGTCTCAGGGTTTGAGGGGAGAAGAGAGAAGGAGAAGGGGAGGAGGTGGATGGTAATGGGAGCCGCGGGTTCCAAGCTCGAGAAGGCTCTCGGGGAGCAGTTTCCTGAAGGCGAGAGGTACTTCGGCCTAGAGAATTTCGGAAACACCTGTTACTGCAACAGCGTCTTGCAGGTAGGCAACCAATCCCCTCACTCCTTCTTCCGCGTCCGGGGAAATACCCGTTTCTCAGGCTGCGTGATCCCGTTATCGTTTCTCCTCGCCCTTCACCTCCTTATCCACAGTTGAAACTTCTCTCTCCTCGTTATCATCAGGTTGTAGTTATCGTAAAGGCCAGATCCCAGCGAGCCGAACGTCCATTAATCGTTATCTTTAGATTTCATTTCTTGCTCTTTTTTTTTCTCTACTGTGCTCGTGATTCCTGGTGCATTAGTTGCATCTATCCGTTGCTTTCCTTTCCCCTTTGGACAGCCTGCCCTCTGGGCTTTCCTGTACCAGGGAATAAATGGGTTCGGGGATTTGAAAACAACAAATCCATCGATAAGTGTTTCTCCAGATTGTGTTCTTATGGGCGAAGAGAATCGGAATGCTCACGAGTATAACAACTCTGAAGTGTGTATGTATGAGACTGGTTGCACCTCTCCCCATTGATGTGGCTCATTTGGAAGCACAGAAAGTTTTTGAACAGCGTGTGATTATTCTTGTGAGGTTTTTTTTTTTTTTCCATTAGGAATATTTATGGGGAAGGAAAATATCAGGGTGCAACTGAAGATCCAGAGGGAGAATGGAGAAAAGGTTTCTGTGCGTGAGCCAAGCAAGATCCCTTTGCAGCAGCCCTTCTTAGAGCTTCCAATGTGCTTTTTATTCTTGGAAAAAAAAAAAAAAACGTGATGGGCGAAGTGTGGAGGGGAGTGTTGGATAAGTTAATTTCCATCTGTGATGGCGATTATTATGTGATGATTTCATTCATTGCTGTGTGTGGAAGTAATTGCTTATTTGCGTCTCTCTGCCCAATCTTACTCTCATCTCTATTTCATATAATTTCTTTTATGGAGGTGGAGCAATGGGATTTGATGGCATTCAGCTGGGGTTAGATGAAACTCAGATTTTCCTTGAGGAATGAAAAAAATTCCCCATCTGAATGATCTTAACAAGATGGTGCTTATGATACAACATTCAGTTCCTTGTTTGGTCATCTAGTTTGGTCTGACTGGAAGGAGGGTTGAGGTTTTCAGTTATGCCCACCTACTAAAGAGAGAAAAAATGGATGCAGCATGTGGATCAAAAGATCAGCCTCCAATGTAATGTTGATCATAAAATGCACGCTCTCATTGCTAAGATCAATCATTGGTGGGCTGTCAGTATGTATAGATCTCTGAACTCCATTGGAGGCACGATCAGGTGTTGACGATTGAAGTCATATTTGTATGCATATTTGACGATTGAATTCCCTGTCTTATTCCTTAGGAATACCCATCATGAGCATCAGCCAGTTTTAATAGCCTGATATACCCATACTCAGCGTCCATTAGTTTTTATGAATATCTGAACTTGCATTATCACTATTGAACAGTTTTCCGTCACTTTGTTGTGAATACAACCTGGTTAATATTCTCAAAATTGCCTCCAAACTTCTTTCAAAAAATTTGTCTAACTTTATCACATTATTATCAGTACCGATTTTATCTCCAAAAGTCTACTATTTAATAGATATACGTCTAATACAGCCAAAGTTTGATTTCAACTCAATCATGTCAAACGACGGCTATTTAATGTGGATCAGGTTTGGCGTGGTTTTCTTCATCATCTGGAAGCCGATTTTTAAATAAGGAAAATTCTGTGAAATTATGATACTCATCTATGGGAATTCCATGGTACAAACATAATGGCGGATTGATTTAACCCTGCTTCTCCAATCCATCAAAATGATTTGTGGAAGGTGAAAATGATCATGGAACTAGTGGCAGCTGGGGTCAGATGATCTGGTTATTGCGCAAACTATGTAAACCAGGAAATTGAGATTATAAGATTCAGTGACACCACGCAAAAGCATGGCTTTTAGCTTTTCTCCAACCTAGATAGTTCACATTATAGCCGGAAGGAAGTGGTGGACTAGGAAGAAGGGAGAGATTTGGAAGGGGGTTAGCGAGGGGCCAGCTAGACGAGGATCAGGGGACGCAGTAATGCCTGGAAGAAGAGGGGGAAGAAGAGCAGGATGGGTGGGAAGGAGTGAGGGTGGTGCTGTGATATGACTTTCAGGCGTGGACCTGTGCCATATATAATCACGTTGACCTTCATTTCGAATCTCGAGCTTGAGGAAGCCTGCATTGGGTGGGCTATGGGCTTACCCCACTCGTTGACCTCGACCCCCACCCCCTCCTCACCCCAATAAGACTTGTAAGATTTACACTATCTTGGTGTAACACATCATTATCCACATTTATTCTAGAGCTCATTGAAGTCTTCCATGCACATCGCTTTCTGCTTATCTTTTTTTTTTTTTCAATCTATATGTGGTGCTATGAACCCTCAGTATGTACGTATATTATTCTTTTTTTGTAAATCATTAGCTGTAAATATTAGTCATGCAGCAACTACCATTATAAGATTGCTTTAAATTGATGTGTATCAAGTGTTGACCTATCTAATTCAGGGTGTTTTACTATCGAACAGGCTCTATATTTTTGTGTCCCATTCCGGGAACAACTGCTTGAATATTATGCAAGCAACAAGAGTGCAGGAGATGCAGAGGATAACCTTTTGACTTGCTTAGCTGATCTGTTTTCTCAGGTAATCCCTCCATCTTGAATACTATGAGAAAATATCCAGATATTCGCCTGCCAATATTGTTTACTCATTGACGTGGAATGCATTACGAAACCTGTGATCTCCAAAGCTCTGCATGTTTCTATGTACAGCATGTATTTTCCGTGAGTTTTCCCCTTCTTTGCTAAACCCACAGACATGGAAGAACATGTCAATGTTCCTTGCTAAACCCACAGACAGGTGGTCCTTGCTAAACCCACAGACATGGATTTAACAAGGACCACCTGGGTATTATCTTAATCTGGAGGCTTTGGTCAACCCCCCCGTGGCAAATTCCTTCTCTAGATCTGACCTGGATGCTCTTTGGATCCCACGAGAAATGGATTACCCTGCTGGTTTTCTTCTTCCTTCCTCTGCTAAATAATGTCATCGTTTAGAGTTGTTCTCCTGATTGACAAAATGGATGACTTCAGAACCTCTGCTACGTTGACTTTATTGCTTGCTGGAAGGGGAGTGTTGTCTTCCATGGCAATGCATCGTTTCAGTTCTACAGCGGAGCAATCTTCTTGGTGCCAACTAATCTATGGGTTTTTCGTCTTGTCCAGATTAGCTCCCAGAAGAAGAAGACGGGGGTCATCGCTCCCAAGCGATTCGTACAGAGGGTGAAGAAGCAGAACGAGCTCTTCCGAAGTTACATGCACCAGGTAGCTCTGCCGCTTGGTACTCTTTGATGTGCCCTCGATCACACGTCTGCTTTTCTACTTTTGTCCTATGACTTCTCAGAGTCTTTTCCACCATGAAGCCAGCATCGAAGCTCTAGTTACTTCTGTGGGCCTCTTGCAACTTGTCAACGGTTTCTTGCAAAGATTAAGAGAGAGAGAGAGAGAGAGAGAGAGAGAGAGAGAGGAGAGAGATTTCCATCCTTTCAAGAACATAGTTTGTTCATATTTACTTCTGTGGGCCTCTTACAACTTGCCTACGGTTTCTTCCAAAGATTGAGAGTGAGAGAGAGAGAGAGAGAGAGAGAGAGAGAGAGAGAGAGAGATTTCCATCCTTTCAAGAACATAGTTTGTTCATATTTATTTTATGTATATGGCATCTGATACTGATGGCGTCGGAAGCCCCAGGGGGAGGAATGACGGCTGTTGGATAGGGAAGAGAGGGAGGGGAGCAATAGATATCTTGGGGTTCTTCGGCTCAGATTCTTTTATTTCTAGAGAGAGGAAATGCCAGAGGAAGTTGGGCTCCATGCGAAGACGAGCGGATGCTTCTATACATAGTCACTGTACCACAGCTCTCTGGATCGTCTTGCTGAAACTAAATCAGTCCGTTGACATTCATGCAGGATGCCCATGAATTTCTGAACTTTCTGCTGAACGAGCTCGTTGACATCTTGGAGAAGGAGTCAAAAGCCTCGAAGGCCTCTCCGGAAACATCATCTTCATCGGAGAAGACCGCCAACGGAGCTCGCACTTCTCCGGCAAATGGCGTCAAAGAAGAGCCGCTGGTCACCTGGGTCCACAAGAACTTTCAGGTGAGCCGTTCTCTGACTAAGGTGGCGGCGCCGCTCCCCCTTTGATTGAACTGCTGAAGAGGGTTCGATCTTAAAAACCTGCAGGGGATTCTGACCAACGAGACGAGGTGCCTGCGGTGCGAGACTGTGACGGCGAGAGAGGAGACTTTCCTGGATCTGAGCCTGGATATCGAGCAGAACAGCTCGATCACCAGCTGTCTGAAGAACTTCAGCTCGACTGAGACCTTGAACGCCGAGGACAAGTTCTTCTGCGACAAATGCTGCAGGTTAGAGACGTTCCCTCTCGGTCTCCCGGGTGGGGACGAGGCGTTGACTTGGGCCGTTAACGAACTCTCTCTCTCTCTCTCTCTCTCTCTCTCTCTCCGCAGTTTGCAGGAGGCGCAGAAGAGGATGAAGATAAAGAAGCTTCCCCACATTCTGGTGATCCACCTGAAGCGGTTCAAGTACATCGAGCAGCTGGGGCGGTACAAGAAGCTCTCCTACCGGGTCGTCTTCCCCATGGAGCTGAAGCTGAGCAACACCGTGGACGACGCTGACTCGGAGTACTCCCTCTCCGCCGTGGTGGTCCACGTGGGCAGCGGCCCCAACCACGGGCACTACGTCAGCCTGGTGAAGAGCCACAGCCACTGGCTCTTCTTCGACGACGAGAACGTGGAGATGATCGACGAGTCCGCCGTGCAGACTTTCTTCGGCTCCTCCCAAGAGTTCTCTAGCAACACCGACCATGGGTACATCCTGTTCTACGAGAGGGTGAGTCTTTGAGCCGCCTCTCTCTCTTTCTTCTCCCCTCTTCCTCCTCTGTTTTTTCCTTCTTTTTTTCCCCACTTTATTACCACCACACTGCAACTTGGGGGATGAGCTTGGGAGAGGAGAGGATCTTCCAGATTGCAGGTGATGCCGACGACGACGACGACGATGATGATATTTCAGGGTAGTAGTAGAGAGAGACAGACAGACAGACAGAGATGGGCTGTTCCATCTTCCTCCTCACTGAGTTTGCTTCATAATAAGGGCAGAGAGTGTAAATGGTGTGGATTCCATAAGTGGAAAGGGGAGAAACCTTCTTTTTTTTTTGTATTCTTCACAGTCTCAGTATTTATAGTGGAAGATGACGCTGTTCTTCAACTCCTGCGGGGAAGATCACGTCTGGTGGTTCCTAGCAAAATTCCAAGCGACTTTTTTCTTTCTTAAAATGGTCTGATATTTCCTTGTTGTTCGCGTAATGTATTCGAGCTGGGGCGTTGACTTTGAGTCTACTCTTTGACATCGCCGTATCATTATTGTCTCATTATCTTTACGATGATCTCTTTTACTGTGTATTTCAATAGACCAGTGAAAGAGTTGACTCACGCTCATGTGAAGCAAAAGGTCAAAAAAAATTAGAAGATAAATTGCTGAGAAACGGTGATGGAACGTTCACTGGGAGTTGATTGGGCGATTATTGGCGGCGGGTTTTTAACTATTTAAAATCTCTAAAAAGAGAAATCTGTGCCCAGGTAAATATCCACCATGAGCTATGGCATTGGATGAGAAGCACGACCGACTCGAAAAGCTCTCATTTTTATTGAATAATCTACTAACCGCAAAATGTCAACGCATCTGACGTCAAAGGGCCATGTTTCCATCGACTCGAGCATCATTAGAACAATCCATAACCCTCTACGCTCCAGAAGAAAAAAAGATATATAGAGAGAGAGAACGACATCGGGAGATCGAGAGAGAGAGAGAGAGAGAGAGAGAGAGAGAGAGAGAGAGAGAGGGAGGGGAGGGAGAGAGATTATGAGGCCGCCACGTAGAAATAGAATGAGCACCATGCTGTAAGTCTCTGCATCTGTGATTTTAAGTATCCGGCGAGACGCAGCTTTCACTCCGAGCTTGGTTTTAAGGCAAAAAAAAACCACTTTGATCAGACCCAGTGTGAGATCAAGCGGCCTATTCGGACTCTCAACGCCCAACCAATTTCATTGTGGGGGGGGTGGAGACATTGACCGTGGACGCCGGGGTGGGGGCTCACCCTTCTGAAGCTTTAATGTGGCGGACCGAAACGGCTATTTTTTTCATTAAGACAATAAAACCATATAACCCCGCCTTTATGAATGTCATGCAAAGGCCCGAGAGATAACACCAATGGCGCAACAGACCTAGAAAATTTAAATCCAGAAAGGTGCCAGCAGGCGCGGCCCGGCTTAGGCTCGGAAAGTGATATCCAAGTAGAGATAGAGATAGAGAGAGAGAGGAAAAGGAGAGGCGAAGGTGCACCCAGATGGGGGTGGTGCGGTGGAGGGAGGGAGGAGCCCAGCTGGCGGAACATTAACTGCGAGGAGGGAGTTCCTTCGGATCTATCTTTCGTCGCTGTGAATATGCACGCGTCGGCGGTGTTTCGTAGAAATGATTGACTGCACGACGTCTGTAATTCGGGGTTGCCGGAGCAGCACGCTCAGCTATCGGCCTCGGGGGGAGCAGATGGAATCCCCCTCCTGCCCGGACGTCTTCTCTGCCGGTAACAGTGTTCGAACGGCCACTGTAGAGAGAGAAAGAGAGACAGAGAGAGAGGAGAGCATGTGAGCAGCGTAAATGGGGTGGGGTTGTGGACATAAATAAGGGAGTGCCCCAAGCTACCGTCCGAATGAATAATGCTGGGCGGCGGGGAGGAGATGTTAATTGAGGATGGCTATTAGCGACCTACCACCCCGCAAGGAATGACGGGCGATTGAAGGGGGAGAGAGAGAGAGAGAGAGAAAGAGAGAGACGTCCCTCCACGCACAAGGATGCCGGGGTGTCACACAAGACCTTGGGTTCCCTCTTTACTGTGCGAGAGAGAGAGATGGGGAGGGAGGGTGAGAAAGAGAGAGAGAGGGAGAGAGAGAGGAGCCGTGCCGTAAACCCGACTCACGCGAGCTTCCTCGACTCACGATTCTCACCTTCTCAACACTTTTTCCGGCTATTTAATTTTCAGACGTCACCCCTCTCTCTCCCTCTCTCACCGACTGACACTGTAGTAAATACGGCGGGAGGGGGACTGTGGTTTCCGTGATGGTTTGTGTTCCTCGGCCGCCTTCCCCCAGTTGGCATAGGATAGGAGGACATTTACTCGTCGGGGAAGCTGGAGCTCCTACCAGCTTTGTCTGGTCCTCGTCCTTCACCAAAGTCAAGTGAAAAAATAAAATAAATTGAGGTTAGCCCTCCATCGCCATCCATCCTCATCCATGAGCTTGACGGCGGCCAGCAGACAAACTGAGGAAACGCCATGGCTGCTGCGAAACCCTAATGAGTCGCTATCAGGGAGAACCCTCCGAGGCGAGGGGTTGGTGATCTCAGTTGAGCATTCTATGTTCGAACATTCCCAAGCACGAACGGGACCATGAAGACGGGGGAATTATGAGTTCTTCCTTAGGAATTGATTACTTCAAATACCTGGTGATCTCGACTGAAAGCAACCTTCGGCTTCAACCTTGACCCAGTCGCTGTTACGGGGGCCTTGATGACGACGCGAGGGCCCCCCCGGCTGGAGCTCCCCTCCTGCAAGTTGATCATACGAACAGTGGTGGGGGTAGCGAGGGCCGCAGTTATTGCGTCTGCAGACCTCTTCTGGTCCTGAATCTTCGTAAATTGAATTCAGTAGATGAAGAAATTCTCGAGGATAGGGGCTTCCCTCCACGTTTTTTACCATTTTCTGTTAAAAATGGTGCCGCCCTTCATGGGCATGCCTCTATAAAGCGACCCCCAGAGGTTTCTCAGTCCCACCCTCTTCAAGCTCCGGCGCTCCTCTCTCCCGTCACAGTTCGCCGCCGGCCGCAGCCATGGGCGCCGCCACTGTGCTCCTCGCAGCTTTCGCGGGGCTTCTGGCCCTCGGCAACCTCGCCGTCTCCACCGCAGCCCCCCGGGCCTTCTTCATCTTCGGCGACTCTCTAGTTGATAACGGCAACAACAACTACCTGGCCACAACCGCCCGCGCCGACGCGCCGCCCTACGGCATCGACTCCCCAACTCACACCCCCTCTGGCCGCTTCTCCAATGGCCTCAACATCCCCGACATCATCAGTAAGCTCATCTCTCTCTCTCTCTCTCTTTGTAGCTCTGTAGCTCTTGATGATGTGAGTTATGGGTGTACTGTGACTGATCACTGCAGGTGAGAAACTAGGGGCAGAGCCGACGCTGCCATACTTGAGCCCTGATCTCGACGGAGAGAACCTTCTCGTCGGCGCCAACTTCGCCTCAGCCGGGATCGGAATTCTCAACGACACCGGCATACAGTTCGTAAGTGCCACAGCCGCCCTCCTCAGCTTCTCTTCCCCCACCGGCGTTTCTGCTTCTGGTTTTCTGACGAACGGTGGTGCTCCGTCTGCAGATGAACATCATAAGGATCACGCGGCAGATGGAGTACTTCCAGCAGTACCAGGAGCGAGTGAGCAACCTCATCGGTCCCGTGGCGGCGCGGCGGCTGATCAACCAGGCCCTCGTGCTCATCACCCTCGGCGGCAACGATTTCGTCAACAACTACTACCTCGTCCCCTTCTCCGCCAGGTCCCGCCAGTTCGCCCTCCCCGACTACGTCGACTACCTCATCTCCGAGTACCGGAAGATCCTCGCGGTGAGTCAGACTCCATCTCCGGCGAGCTCTCAGAGTTCTTCTCCTCCGTCGAGCTCTCGGAGTTCTTCCGGCGGCTTTCTTCTGAACCTGCGGCGGCGACTGCGCAGAATATGTACAATCTGGGAGCTCGGCGGGTGCTCGTGACGGGGACGGGGCCGCTGGGGTGCGTGCCGGCGGAGCTGGCCATGAGGGGCACCAACGGCGAGTGCGACCCGGAGCTGCAGCGCGCCGCCGGCCTGTTCAACCCCCAGCTGGTGGAACTCATCGGCGAGCTCAACAAGGAGATCGGCTCCAACGTCTTCATCGCCGCCAACGCTTTCAATATGCACATGACCTTCATCACCGAGCCCGAAAAATACGGTAATTACATAGATCCGAACTATATCTCGTGCAACTCTATTACTAGCTCCTCATTGGGCCACGTAAGCATTTTCTCTCCATTTTAGCTGCATGTAGCTTTTTCTATAGCTTCTCTCTCGAAAGTCTAGGCCTCGCTTTTTCTGACCAGTAGTCGGCAATGTACCAGTAACACCGCCCTCTCTCTCTCTCTCTCTCTCTCTCTCTCTCTCTCTAGCTCATTATTTTTCACATGGGTTAATTTAGGTTGACGCAGAGAGCTCAGCCCAGACTTTATGTCCACATTCATCTGGGTCTCTCACTCTCATTACTTTACACGTGTGTTCAGACAGGCTCCGACTGAACTTCATCCGAACCCATTTTCCGGGCTTCTATCTCTCTCTCTCTCTCTCATTATTTTCCGCGTGGGTTCAGACAGCGGGCTCGCACTGAAATTCATCCGAACGTATTTTCCGGGCTTCTCTCTCTCTCTCCCTTCTTCTATATCTCCCTATAGTTATCTTAGTTTCTCTCTCTCTGTTTCTCTCTCGTCCCCATCTCTTTTTCTGGGTTCATTCTCAAGAGTGCTTTTCTTGACGACCCCATGTCAAATACGAGACAATTATTTGGGCCTCTCTCTCTCTCTCTCTCATAATTTTTCTGGGCTCCTCTCTCCGGGCGGGACCGAGCTGAGCCCAACCACACAGCCTCGGCCACAAACACGACGAGCTCTTCACCGATCTGACTCCGAGTCAACTCTTCCCTCTTCCACCGCAGGTTTCGAGACGTCCAAGGAAGCTTGCTGCGGCCAGGGGCCATACAACGGGATCGGTCTCTGCACCATCGCCTCCAACCTCTGCCCCGACCGCAGCGTCTACGTCTTCTGGGACGCCTTCCATCCCACCGAGCGCGCCAACCGAATCATCGTTGACCAGATGCTCAGCGGCTCCCTTGATCACATTTCCCCCATGAACCTCAGCACCGCCCTCGCCCTCGACGACGCCCGCGCCTAGCGGCGCCGCCGCCCGGCTCGGACTCCCCGACTCCAAGTGTAGATCTGTCTGGCCGCCGCCGAGTCGCCCCTCGTCGTCGCCCCAGGTTTTTCCGGACAATCGACAGTTTAGAGATTAAATAAGTTTTTTTTTATTTCACTGAAAGGGTAGGCTGGGAAGACGTGGAGATTGGCCTGTTGACCAAGTTTTGGTTGAGGTCAACGTCCACGTCAAATTTCTGACGTATTCGGAGAGAAAGATAGATCTCCTTGGATACGATTTTTCTAGAACCGGGAGAGCCCGCTTCAGCTGGCCGACGGCCGCCGACATATCATGTGGAAAACACAACGAAGCGTCATCTACTCCATAAATTATGGTCGGTGGGGTGGGACTTTTGGGGGCCTGAAAATCGTTGATCACCGGGACGGCATTTTTCCTTTCTTGGGTTCGTCTCAAAGTCAAAGATATCACTAGAAACTCAGCTTTGACTTATTAAAATGAGAGGGGGCGGTTGCTGTTATTGAGTTTTTACCCTTATGACCTGACATTTCAACCTTTTATCCTTGCACTCCTGGAGAAACTGTAAAGGATAATTTAGTCATTCTGTCTCAAGAACCAAATAAAAAAAAATCCAGTCTTAGAGAATACCGCCATAATCATTTTTAATACTAAAAGGTATGAGGTGAACGACTTCTTACCTTGTTAATTCAGGTTGACGCGGCAGTGACGTGGCGCCGCCACCGCCGGCAAGTTGGTGGGCCGAGTGAACCAACAGGCTCAGGATACGAAGTTGCCGCTCGGATCAGGCCGGTCCAGAACAGCCTACTTTGACCCGCTGCTGGGCTCCGCGGGCCGCACCTACCCGTCCCAGGAGAGGGGGGGGGGTGCCTCGGTCCGGACCGACCGGTCCACACCGACCGGCCCCATCCGTTTGTCGCGTAGTACATAGCGAACCGATCTCGGGGGCTGCATTATTGCGCCTCACGGGCCCGATCCCATGTCGCATTATTGCTCGTATCTTGGGCCGGGCTGGGCCCGGAATTGGACCCGGCCCGAGTCGTTTCTGATGTCCCTCGTCGAGTGTTTAACTTAAGATGAACCTCTGGGGAGGAATGGCGTGGGGAGAGCGGGAGATTAAAGGGAGGCTGCAGAGCAGGGTAAGAGCGAGGGAGGAGATTATCGTCGTCATCGTCCACCATGTGGTCGTCAACCTCCAACCGCCGACTCGGAACGATTCCCGAACGGCCACGCCGCCCTGCTCCTGCTTTCCTTCGGTCGTCGTCGTCGTCGTCGTTGTTTCCTCCCACGGGAAGACCATGAAAAAGCACACCGGCGGCTGGTCTCTCCTCCTGTAACCACCAACCTCCTCACTTCCCACTTCTCCCACCATCCTACAAGAAGCTGCGCACCGTCTCCTCCATTTTCATCTCTCTCTCTCTCTCTCTCTCGTTCTTGTTCTCTATCTTTCTCTCTGGTTAGGCGGGAGTTGATGCGATTCCTCTGCGGGGCGCTTCGGGGGGTTCTGATCGTTAGCCCTAGGTCTGTGGCGTCGGCTTTCCCCGGGATCTTCTCAGGGATCTATCGCGGATCCTGCTGTTCGCCTCCGGAGAACCTCGCGAGCGGTTTGTTGGGGAGATCCCCGTTAATCGTCGCCGGGTGGAGTCTCTCTCGGGGGACGAGGGTGTTTTCCGCGAGGTGTTTGTTCTCTTGCTCTGATTTTCGTGTCCATCGAGGAGGGGGAGGGAGACCCGATATGGAGATTGTAGCGGCGGCGGCGGCGGCGGCCGAGGAAGGGTCCGTGGCGAGGAGATTCTGGAATAAATCGCAGAAGGAGGCGCTGCTCGCTGCTTATACGCCTTTCGTGGTCTGCTTGGCCGCCGGGGGTTTAGAGCTGGACACTTTCCGGCACTACATTGCCCAGGATTTTCACTTTCTTAAAACGTTTGTACAAGCGTGAGTTCCATCATTCATTGCTTCCTCTCTTTCGGTCCTTCCGTTTCAGCAGATTCCTTTCTGTTGTTGCACCCCATAATCCTCCCTTCACCTTTCACATTCGCGCACAACGAGGCGTATTCCATCTGTTGGGGTGCTAATTCGTTTCCTGTTGTCTTGCGAATTATTTTTATATGTTAGCTATGAGATAGCCGAAGATTGCGCCGACGATGAGGATGCTGCATCTGCAATAAGCGAACTAAAGAAGGCTGTCTTGAAAGAGTTGAAGATGCACGACTCCATTGTTGAGGTAAGATTTGGGGCTTGCCGTCCCTCCTTTTTCTTTCTTGATTTTTGGTTTCTTTCTTGTTTTCTTTCCCTTGAACTATTTTATGGGATTTTTATCATCTCGAATAAAATGGAATTAAATAGAACAGAGCAAGCACACCAGTGGATTGTCGAATGTCTTCGTTAGAATTTGAGATCTAAATCATTGTCCCATAAAGTTCAGAAGACCGTCGTGGCTACAAGGATTAGTCAGATGATTTAAACCGTGAGTAAGACATATCTATTCGTGGCTTCTTCTTAATTGTGTCCATTACCACTTTAATTGTGTCCCCTTCCCTTTAATAAATTGTATTACTTATATCTAACCTTTTTGCAATCCTCAAGGTCAATGATTTATTGAAGGATTAAATAGTGATTTTTGCGGGAAGAAAATGAGATTATGATTTGACTAAGTAACATTACATGTGGATAAAGTCAAAAGTAATGCCTACAATTACATAATTGGAAATTAAGATATTTCTTCATTGAATAGCTCGACCATTTGCCAAACCTCATCTGCTGATATCCGATATCCCTTAGGCATTGCGTATAGTATTTTTTGTTCCTAGAAACAAGCTAGGCTTTTAAAACTTGTAGATAAGGAACGAAAGAGGAAAGAAGACTGAAGATTTGACAAAGGATAAAAATGAAAAGGCGAACTGTAAAATTAATGAAGCGTACCTTTTAACCTGCAGAAGTGGGGACAATTGAATTCTCTTAAAGAATCTAAGTCAGAGTCCTCTAACCACGTGTGTGTCTCTCTCGTGTAACTAAAATTAAATTGTTTATATTTCGCTTTTATAATCATTTTTTCAGGCTCCCATTTGTAATGTGCTGGTTTTTAAATTCAACTTAGTAGACCTAAAATGGAACAATAGAAATGTGTGAAGCTAATGATCTGGGTCAATAAAAATCAGGTATACAGTAAGTTGAAAAACTCACTAGTGTCTTCGAGCAGTCCAAGCTCTCGACTCTTAGCCAGCTCCATGTTGACGGGACAAGGCATGTTTTCTATGATGATCAACAGAACCATCCTAATTCAACGTTCAGGATATGTTGACCTCATCAAATAAGTATTTTTATGTATGTGGTGCAAAAAATATATATACAGCTGCCACAGGAATCTCTTACTGTGAATAAGTAGGAAGACTACGGGACGAAATTAGTGAAGTGGCTATTTTCTCGCAATATCTACCAATGCCATGAACAAATGCGAGGTGCAGGTGAGTAGCAGTTCTTCATAGTTTCCCTGCGTATACGGACGTAGTTGCCATTTTTACTTCTTTGCTATCTCATTGTCATTCGAGTCGTATCTCCATTCTTGATCATTCGTAAGATATATTTTCTCCCTTACAGAAATCTTTTTTGTAGGAATGGGGCGTTGATATCACCAAGGAGATCATTCCCAACCCTGCAACTGTAAAATACACCAACTTCTTGCTAGCGACAGCATCTGGGATAGTTGAAGGGGGTAAAGCTCCTGCGAAAATTGCCACTCCATTTGAAAAGACAAAGATTGCTGCATACACAGTTGGTGCTATGACCCCTTGCATGAGGCTGTATGCATTTCTGGGTAAGGAAATTGTGAAAAATTTGGGACCTGATGAGAACAGTCATCCCTACAAGAAGTGGATTGACAATTATTCCCCAATCAATTTCGAGGTTAGTATTGAGATGTCACCGTCATGACACTTCTTGGTCTTCTATAATTTCAACTAGACGTATGATTTTTGCTTACATACTTTGATGTTTGCAGACAGCAGCATTGCAGATAGAGGAGTTGCTGGACAAACTAAGTGTGTCTTTGACTGGAGAGGAGCTTGAAGTGATAGAAAAGCTCTATCTTCAAGCAGTTAAATTGGAGATTGAATTTTTTTGCGCTCAGCCAATTTCGCAACGAACTACGGTCCCTTTGACCAGATTGCATGATCCCTTGGAGCAGCGTCTTATTCTCTTTTCTGACTTCGATTTGACATGCACAGTGGTGGATTCTTCGGCAATTTTAGCAGAGATCGCAATATTGCGCACACCAAAGGCTGACGGGTCTGATAGAGATGATCCAAATGTCCGAAAGTCTTCTGATCTGAGAAGTTCGTGGAAGGCCCTTTCCAGTCAGTACACTGAGGAGTACGAACAGTGCATAGAAAATATTCTCACCACAGAAGAATGTAAGCATGGTAAAATAGCTTAGTCGGTTCTTTAATTAATCCACCCCGCAGAGATGTTCGTGCGAAAATGTGTAAGCAGTTGGATAATGACAAATCTAGCTCATATGTTTCCACTTATGTGCCTATTTTTTTCTATTTCAGCTAAAGACTTCGATTATGAAGGTTTACTTAAAGCATTGGAGCAGCTTTCAGAGTTTGAGAAGAGGGCAAATTTGAGAGTGTGTGAATCTGAGGTTTTGAAGGGCTTGAATATAGAGGATATTAAACGAGCTGGGGAACGTCTGATCCTCCAGGATGGATGCAAAAGGTTTTTCCAGAATATTGTGATGAAGAAAGAAGAGCTAAATGGAGATATTCATTTGCTTTCTTACTGCTGGTGTGGGGATCTCATTAGGTCTGCCTTTTCGTCAGGTATGATTTTATCTTATACACAGTCATTCGAAAGCACCAATGCTGGCATGTTGTGGTCTATTAATCCTGAAATAAGGATATTTTGAAAATTGACATCTGTAACTTGAATTATAGTCATTAACTCAAGTGTCATTCACAAAAACTGCACAGTTAAACTTTATGTGCGAAGTAACAGAAAACCTCCGTCTGACTTGAAAAAGAAAATAAGTATTGTCCCAGTACTTGGAACTTCATATCCTACGAATATCATCGAGTAGAAGATGAGTGGAGAACGGTGAACAGAAAATAAATTTTGGAAGGAGAAACAAATCTGCCTTTTTCCCATTCAACGAGAGTATCTTTTCAATTTTAAAGAGCAGAACAGTTCTTATAACGCCTTGAAGAAGATTAGTGAGAGAGACGCTCAGGATGTGCAGTGAGCGACGATATTGGGTCGTTCTTCTCTTCTCAAAATAACCGGAGAGGCATATTTCCAGTCACCAATCTTTGTGCCTTAGTAAAAAGTTAAAAAGCGGCCGTAATTCTCTCACCTCGTATTGGTTTATAAGTCTAGAATAGGTTGTGTGTGGTTACTGATATGTGGGATGTGAAGAGTAGGAACAATATGTGCTCACCTGTTCTTGTTTGTTGTGGCTTCTCTATTCTGTCCTATTTCTTTATTCCCTGGTATCCTGAGTAACAACTTAGAAAGCAATAGTGGACTCCTTGTACATCATTGGAAAGTCAACACCATCGCACCTATTAAATAAAGTTCAGAATTACAAGGGAAGTAGATCAAAAGAAAACCCCGCAGGTAAGTATCTGATCTTGGATAACATAGCCAGTATAGCTAGTATAGTGAACAAGGTTAAAATTAGAAATGGAAAAATTACATTCTCATTATCTGAAATGGAGTTAATTCGGATCATACCTGAACTGAAGGGGGGACTTCCTGAGCATGTGTGGGAGAGCTTCTTTCTTGTTCCAAGGACTCCATGAAGGCTATAGAAGTCGCAGGAATACCATAGCTGAATGGGGGAGGCCAGATAAGTCCATAAACGGCAAGAATGTCTGGGCCCGATGGATTTAAAATTACTTTATCTTCTATTATATTCTGGGAGAGAGTTGAAGAGGGCAGCATTTATGTGACTAACTTTGATGAAACCCTTGGAATCAAACGCTTCAGTTCTGCATATCTAGAGCTTGCTAAAGAGCTGATAGGAGAGGAGTCAAGTGTTTTCCCTCCATCACTATCGGAAAGAAAAAACCGATTGTAGTGACAGCATTTAAAATGACTAACTTTGTTGCTGGCCTGCCATTTTTGCTATTCATATCTTCCTTATCTCCGTCTATGACTCCAATGAAATTCCCCATATTTCTGCTGCATCATTTTAAAATGAGATGCCATATGGTGGACGATATAAATTGTCTTGTATAAATGAAAAATATAAAAACGAAAAGTTAATACAAAATAGAAATTCAAAAAATATGGATTTTAATATATATATATATATATATATATAGATAATTTTTTTTTCCTGAAGATTGGAGTAGATGATCCTACCATTCCCCCTGGCCGTCCCATGCTACCAAGCAGTAAAAGAGCTTAGTTGTAGTGTTCAAGTCGCTGTTTGGATAGGGTCGAACAAGGTTACGCTCTTTGTTTGGGGAGTTGAAAAATCAGAGGAAAAGGTGATATTAAACTCCAAAATTTTCAAGTGGTCCATGTTCGTCTTCTCTATTCCTCCAAGGCTCTTCTCGAGTGCCACTAATCCTATTAAACATCAAGCAGCTTGCTCTTCTACTATATTGGTCGACTTGGGGTGCTAGCTCACCCTTTACGTGTATGCTAATGTTGCTAGCCGACCAAATTTGTCTGAAATATCTCGAGTCATTCTGCTCCAAATGCCTTCATACCGGCTCCTAATACCAAATTTTTGATCGTTTGAACTATGTGATGAGTGCACAATTGATACATGATATACAACCTTTTATTTGATAAATTGAGTCTATTTTGTGATCATCATTATCACGGTAGGATAGTTGCTTTTTTAGCAGTCTTCTTACAATATCATTGTATTTACAGTCTCTACTTGAGTTTTTATATTTGCATATACATCGGCGTTCATATTTGCAAAAAATTAAAGATAGAAGTTGACTAGAAGAGTCTATCCACGAGTTATGAATAAAAAAAATATATCAGCACGAAGTAATAGATTGCCATAATCGGTAAATATCTGAAGCACTATCTTCCATGCTTACTGGTACATTCCGCGATTGTTTTGGTATGATGCCATTTTCTGCTGCCCTCGTCAAATCTCATCCTTCATCGATTAAATCTTTGGATTTCCTGGTTTTGGTGAAAATATTTGTATGAAAAGAAGATTTTGGTTTATGTTGAATCTGCAAGATGAAAATTTCCGCTAAACAAAGAGGAACCTCGAAAATCATCACCTCTCCTGATTTTGGTTCTTTACAGATTTTTTTATAGATATTATACGGTTTTTATTCCAGTTTATAGCAGCTACTGAAATGGGCTGACGGCCCGCAACATCCATAAACAGGAGGCCTCGATGTTCTGAGCATACATTCAAACGAGTTCCAATACGAAGAATCCATCTCAACTGGGGAAATCGTGCGGAAGATGGAGACCCCACTGGACAAGATCCAGGCCTTGAAAGATATCCTTCAGAACTCCCCCAAGCATCTATCTGTCTACATTGGAGACTCGGTGGGCGACCTGCTCTGCCTGCTGGAGGCGGATGTGGGTATTGTGATCGGATCAAGCGGAAGCTTAAGGCAGGTGGGCTCCCACTTCGGTGTTTCCTTTGTCCCGCTCTTCGCCGGGCTGGTGAAGAAACAGAGGCTTCTCGATGGAGGGGCCTCCCCTGTCTGGAAGGGCCTCTCCGGTGTTCTCTACACAGTTTCCAGTTGGGCAGAAGTACATGCTTTCATTCTCGGCATATAGGTTCATCTCCCTGTGCTGCTTCTCTCCCCCCCCCTCTCGCCCCTGTTTCAACTATTTTCTGCGAACAGGGTCAGGGAGTCGTCATGCTCAGTATTAGCTATCAGATGGCGGCGGCAGATTTTTCCAAAAAAAGAACAAAAAAAAAAGAAAAAAAAAGAAGAAGAAATGAAGCCCAGTTGACAGCTCTTATTTCCTCATTCCCACGTCTATATCCTGGCCCTGTGTTTGCAGGCCACAGCAGGTGATTCCTCACTCTCAGGCTTCCTGGTTGGGCATCGGTAGGGTTTGTATGGGCTTTATGTGGCTTAGTTTTTCTTCTGTTTTTGGTGCAGGTATTTCTCTGTGCCATTAGAATCTCCGATCAGTTATAGATGGAGGTGGCGAGCTGGCCGTTGACTTGTGATGTATCAGGTCAGCTCCTTTTGGTGTAAATGGATATGTTTTGCTCTACAGTTGAATGCTCCCTTCAAGCTGTTCTCAGTCTACTTTGGATTGGCTTTCTCGGAGCCTTCGGTAAGCTTTTTTTGTTCTGGGGGTCTCTGGCATGAAAAATGCTTGAAAACTGATGGATTAAAAAGGAAATAAAGCCGATTCTATTTTTGTCTAGTTGACCGTTCCAAGTGCCGTAGTGTGACCTCTTTCTGCCTTCTACTCTTTTTTAGCCATTTGGGAACTCCTCCCATTTAAGAAATGAAGATGGTCAAAGATGCGTGGATTTGTTTCTGTCTTTGCTAGGTTGACGCTATAAATTTCCATAAATATAATCTTATCTGTTTCTTGGCATATATGGGATCTTGACCGATGCTTGTTTGTGCATTTTTTTTCTTCTCTTGGGGAAAAGAAATGGACCCTACGAGAGGACTTCTTTTCTCTGCGGTTTTCAGTCTACGGCCGAGGAGAGTAGTGGATCATCAAAAGTCAACTGGATCTTTTTTCCCACTTGATCCTGTGGATGGGATCCGGAAGAGGTGGGCGGATATTTGATAAACATCCGCAACAAAGATGGTCAACTTTCTTTTTTTTAAAATTCTTATAACTTAATTATAATTTATTTCGAAGATTATAATAATAAAATTGAACTGATTTGTGATGGAGGAAACACAGCGATCAAAAGCTTTAGTTTTTAAGATGACCATGTTTATGCCTCATTGACCTAATTAATGTCTGGAGAGATTAACTGTGACCAATGAGGTTAGTTCTCCTCGTCTCTCCTTTCCCATTATGGCATGTCCAAAAGTAGATATGAGTCAAGACTCTCCACTTGGCAATCCGGAGCTCCTAAGCGACATTTTAGAGAGGAAAAATCCAGACAAAGGCGCCGCCTTATGATCCCCCGAAAGTCTGGGGAGGGAGCTTCGAAAAATTCGTTGACCGACCGACAAAATCCGCCTAGTTCCCGATCACGACTGCGGCAACCGCACGGCTTCTAAGACACGCAGATGGTAGATTTTGGCAGAGGGAAGGCTTTCTTTCTACAGTAGATGCGTTCGATGGAGGACGAGGAGGAACAGGGAACTTGTAGAGTCAACCATACGGCGGCGATGGGGGGGGTTGAGGTCGGGGGCTAAGCGAGGAGCCAGAAGTTCTTGTGAGTCTTGGTGTTGAGGAGGTAGCCGGCGTTCTGTCCCTTTTTCTGCACTCCCACGCACAGGCACCTGCTGTTCTCGATCAGGTACTCCACCATATCCATGCTCATGTTCTTGCTCGACGTCCCCCCTCCTAGTCTCCCCCTGAAACATCACCCCTCTCAACACAAGGAAAAGAAGAAGGAAACCTCATCAATGCTCTCTCTCTCTCTCTCTCTCTCTCTCTCTAGAGTTTAGGTGCCCACCCGAGGAAGGAGGGGCGGCGGGATTGACCGATGACGAGGAGATCGATGGCGAGGGCTTTGGTCTGGGAGACGATGGTGGAGACCTTGTCGTTGTCCTCCATCTCCACGCGGAGGACCTGCACCGCCACCCTCGGCTGAGCCTTTAGGCACATGCCCTTCATCTCGTCGAGGAACTCGAGGCCGCCGCCGCCGCCGCCCCCCGGGGGGTCAACGGCGGCGCCGGGAGGGGGTCGCCGGAGGAACGCCGAGAAGGGTCCCCTCCGGGACGGGTTGGGAAGGTCAACGTAGAGGAGGATGATCTCGTCCTGCTCCAGAACGGCGTGGGTCAACGCCCACTGCAGCGCTCCGGCCGACTCCCGACCGGGTTCCGCCACCACCATCACCTTCCTCTTCGCAGCCCCCGGCGATGGAGCGGCGGCGGCGCCCGGGGCTTCCATCACCTTCCCTCTCCTCTCCTCAATGTGATGCTTCTTCAGTGGCCGCCACCGAGGACGACGGCACCGGCGATCATCGTCGGAGCTCTCCTGGCTGTTCCACCCGGTGGGAGCTGAGATAGCCACCGGCTGTGAAGACGATTGTTTTGAGCTAGCGGCGTTCCTGTGATGCCTTGTGAATGACCGTTGCGGTGGCCCTCTCTCTCTCTCTTTCTCTCTCTCTCGCTCTCTCGCTACGGTGGGTGGTCTCTGCCTAAATGAACGTGGCCTCGTCCAATCCGTTGACCAGTTGGATGGTTCCGATAGCTGCGTGAGTAGTGCCGGTCGGAAAATAGGCTGCCACTTGGCGCGCGCCCGTTTGCTTCTCGCCGAATTTACCGTGTCCAGCTTCACTCCTTGTTACCATTTAATCTGGGAATTCTTTTCAATGATTCTGAGCCATTCATTTTAAGATGACACAATAATTGACGTAATAAACAAAAGTCTTTGATATATCTAATTAAAGCATTCACAGACCTAACTCGTTGAAATGAGCTCCTTGACTCCATATCATCCCTAATGGTCTCCATCTCCAAAGTCAATGACGATGTTATTCCCAAGATCTTGTCCGATGGGTCATGTTGTAAACTCCCGAATGAGCTCCCTCTTATAAAATTAGGAGGGGGCGCAAAGTCAACCCATAAAAGAGCTTAGATCTTGTAAATATCTAATTAAAGACCCAACTTCTCGAAATGAGCTAATTTGCTCCATATCATACCTAATATTCTCCATCTCCAAAGTCAATGACGTTGTTCTTCCCAAGATCTTGTCCGATGGGTGGGTTTCATGTTGTAAGCTCCCAAATGAGCTTCCTCTCATAGAATTAGGCGGGGGGCGCAAAGTCAACCCATAAAAGAGCTTGACAAATAGGCTTCAACTTACACAGACTCGGTGGTGAACTTGGATCTTAGAGAATTGCCAAGTGAGCTTCACTCTTCACACACTTTAAACCACAGATGGGTTTCATCCAATAACAAATATAGTAAAATCTACCATATACCAAGTTCCATTTATGGTAAGAAAAATGTACAAAAACTTGGGTTGACCTAATCTAACAATACTTGGAGCCGAAAAGAGGGAATTTGCAGGTTCTGCACTGAATATCAGCTTCTTAGCTTCTATTCTAAACAAGCGAATTCATGGAAAAAATGAAATCTCAGAAGCAAAAGGACGAAGACAAGATTGCCGAGCAGGCAGAGATGAGGAACTTGGCACCATGAGCACCTAAGACCACGCCAATGCAGCTTGCATTAGGCAATTGCTTCAGAGCTGTTGAACAGAAAAATATCATTGATCAGGATAAATTACGAACTTAGGGAAAAAATTAAGACCATCTACTGAAAAAAATAAAATGCCGACCTTTTAGAGCCATATAATTAGATGATATACCAAGAACATCCACGATATAAATAGCCGAAGATGGAAACTCCCAGACCTGAGTAAAAAGGGTGATCAGCTTTGGATCATGCATGTGGTCAACGCCAAAGGGATGTGCTCGTTCATACCATCATTGATGTGAGAAATATTTTGAAGTAGCTTGACAGAAGGATGGTCAGAAAGACTGTCTTAAAGCTGAAAGAAGCAAAGAAGAAGTCAAAGAATGTGTGAATCCCGATGGAGAGCTGTTCATTGATATGGGCAAAGTCAAGCAGTTTGATCCGCCCAAAATCCCTCATAACCAGCAGCACGGTTCACAAGATTGGCCACATCAGCAGGAACAGGGCCTACTATGGGACAAAATCCCTCATTGAAGACGGAGATATGTCTGAAATCAGCAAGCATAGCCTGATTCTAGACCAGAAAGGTGTTCAGTGGGAGCTGTTCCCAAAATAGATCAAGCTTTCGCCACACAAGGGCTTCTCGAGTTCATACAAACTCTCTTCATTTCAGGAAAGAATCCAGTCCTCTCTAAGTACCAAATTGTCACCTAATTCCCTGAAAAAGGAAACCCTACCCCATGTTCGATGCCCACAAAGATTTCATATGGGCATTGGGGCTTCCAAGGAGGAGAGCCCTCCAAGGTCACTGAATTCCGCTTATTCAGTTAGAGCTTCAGATACAGAGATATATAATGAAAACTATGAGGCGAGAGAGATTACCTAGAAATATCAAGGGTTGACTTGGGTTTATCAAGGAAAACCCTGTCGGCAAGAAAAAGAAACCCAAAAAAAGAAAGATTTCCACAGAAGACCTCCCCCAACACCTGCACCGAGACTAGAAAAACCTTTAGAAGTGGAAGATTTTGGGTGGGGGTGAGGGATCGGCATGCAGATGCTTGTAGCAACTCACCTTTCCGCATATGCAAACTGAAAATAGAGAGCTTTTCGATGAGTTCCACTCGCCTGATAGCAGTGCGGTCCTGTCTTGGAAAGCTAAGGTTCTTCGGTTCAGAAGAAGGTGGCAAGAAAAAAACATATTTGCATGTTCTGGATACATATATCAGCTAGAAAGTAGATTAAGCTCGATTTCCATAGTATACCCTGCAAATAACGTCAGAGAAGAGGCATTCAAGAAGTGAATTGCAACAAAAAAATTCAAGACGATGAACTGAGGAAATTGTGGCTGACCCGAGAGCAAAGATGAATGAATTAGTGCAAAAAAGACCAAGATTTTGATTTGGATACATAAATGGGTGCTGATATTCACATTTTTCATTCTAATCTTGAGGTGATTGAATCGAAAAATGAACCAAGAAAATGCTCCCAGTCCCTGGAAAAAGGATTGAGTAAATGGAAGTACCTCCCTTGCGATTGAATCTTGGTTCAATAGATTGAACAGGAGGTGCCTGTACGCCCTCTCTTTGTGCAGAATCAGATCGATTAGAAGAATCTACGACGAAGATCAGTCATCAGAGAGACAGGGATACGGAGAGAATGGAAGAAGCGGAGGATGACCAGAGAGAGGGAATCTCATAGGTATCCCAAGCTGCGACGTTGTAGAGGCGCACCCAGACGGCCGACTTACCATGAACTCGCACTCGACGTAGGGATCGGCAACAGCCCTGCAGTTTTCCTGCGAAGGCGTCCTCCGCAGTGGGTCAGGCGAGATCAGACGCAGCAGGGAAGGACGAGATGGGCCCAAGAGATTAAGGCAGGGAACGGAAGGAACTTTCAGACGGCACCCATTTTCTCACTTACGCATTTCGTCAGGCGGATGTTCCCCGGAGAGTACTGCACCAGCAGCCTCTGCACCCCCACGCCACAGTTCACGCACCGGAGCTCCATCCTACCCCGCCCCTAACCTCCTGCCCAAACCCAACAGCTATCTGCGAGAAGAGAGAGAGAGAGAGGGAGGGAGGGAGAGAAGATGTTGCTCCGAGAATCACTTCTTCGTCCTCAAAACCCTTCAATGACCAGGGGAGGAACTTGAAAGCTGTGATCTTTGACGGACTACGCTGCTCATGGAGCGAGAACTATATCAGCAGGTGGCATAAAATGGGCTTCGGTACAGGATTATTGGGCCTCCGAAGACATTACCAGCCCACTAAAATCGGGCAACCAGAAAGTCAACCCAGAAACACCTTCGATGGGCTTTCTACCATTGGGCTTTTGAATTCGGGGTAAAGCCCATTAAAAAGGTACCCCATCCTTTGGGCTCTTCTTCCGGGGAAATTAATAGGCTCCTATCACTGAGTAATTTACATTAGTATACCTAATACACATTTAATTGTTTAAATATCCACCCGAGCCTAATATTTCCCCCACGAGAGGGCGAAGCGGAGAAGACGACAGACGAGCTTCTTCTTCTTCCTCCAGGAGGGTCCTAAACTTAAAACCCTAGCGGCAGAGTGGAGGCTATCAGTCGCCCGGCAGGCGTCGACGAGGTTCCAGAACCAGGAGGTGCGTTCAAGAGGAGACCAGAGCGAAAACAGGATGAGATGAGACAGACGAACATAAATACATGCATGGGGACCCTCGGCAGGGAAGAAGGGGGGAGCCCTTAAACCCTAGCGCCGGTGGCGGTGGGCCCGCCTTTGGGGGCGGCCGGATCGGTGGGCTCGCCGGCGGCGGTGCCGTAAGAAGAGCTCCGGTATCCGGGGCCGTACTGGCTTCTGTAGATGCCGGCGTGAACCACCGCGAGGTACAGAAGTTGGGTGAAGGTCACAGCAATAACGAAGCCCTCCAGCACCCTCATCCTCCATCCTCGGTAGCCACCGATGTGAATCTCCTTGCAGGCCATCCTGAAACCCTACTTTAGAGAGAGAGAGAGAGAGAGAGAGAGAGAGAGAGAGAGAGAGAGAGAGAGAGAGGGTTTGGCATGTCCTCACCCGAAAGCCAATGCCGTGACGGCCCACGCCACCAGAGCTGAGGAGGCTGCGGCGGCGAGGCTGTCGCTCCGCCAGGACCGGACATGGTTGGCGCCGGCGAGCTTTGAAGCGAGTCCGAGAACGCCGGCAAGAATGGCGAAGAGCAGGAAGTAGAAGGTCGCGCTGTTCCCGGCGATATCTGCACCGTCAAGGATCAGATCAGATAAGAGGAGTCCTCCATAGCCGCCGGTGGGGAAGAGGACAAGGTGGGGATAGTTCCTGGTTACCAGGGTGGCGGGTTTGGCCATCGATGAAGTTGTTGAGGTTCCAGCTGGAGAAGACGAGCACGACAGCGTACATGAGCAGGTTGAGGAAGAGCAGCGGCGCTGCAATGCTCCGCCATCCTCTCTGTGCCATGGAGGAAGACAACCGACCAGCTGCCGCCGCTGCCCGAAGGATGACGAGAAGAGAGGACGGCGGAGAAGAGGATAAATAGAGAAAGCGGAGGTGTCGAGTGACACGCGGTCAGCCGGTTACCGGGGCGGCATGGGCTCCCGGTGTCTTCTACTGACAGGTCATGCGACTCGTGTCGATAGCCAGAGTGATGTTGCACGTCTCTCTCTCTCTCTGTAAATGGGCCGAGTGAGGGGACCAGGGGTTTGGATTCATCCTTGGCCCGTTTGCTGTAGTCAACTATTACTGGTATAGAGAGAGAGAGAGAGAGAGAGAGTCAGAGAGACGTGGGCGGCGCTGACTAGTTAAATGAGAAACAGGCGTTCATAGATGGAATGAGGTTCTCCTTCAATGCCGGCGGCGAAGGAAGCGAACCCCGCCGTCGCCCTGAACCAGCACGTCCTTGCGACCCTAGAGAGATGCGGGCACCTCCGCCAACTGAAGCAGCTTCAAGCTCACCTAATAGTCCTCGGCCACGGCCACACCCAGTTCTTCTCCTTCAAGCTCCTCCGCTTCTCCGCCACCGTGCTCGCCGACCTCCGCTATGCCCGCTCCCTCTTCGATGCCCTCCCCTCCCCCAACATCTTCCTCTACACCGCCATGATCACCGCCTACTCCTCCCACTCCGACCCCTCCTCCGCCGCCCTCCTGTTCCGTCAGATGCTCCGCCGCCGCCGCCCCCTCCCCAACCAATTCATCTTCCCTCACGCCCTCCGCTCCTTCTCCGAGTCCTCCTCCTCCTCCTCCATAGCCGCTGTGCACGCGCAGGTTGCAAAGACGGGCTTCGCCGGCGACGGCGTGGTGCAGACGTCTCTCCTCGACGCCTACGCCAAGTGCCTCGACGTAGACACCGCCCGCCGCTTGTTCGACGAAATGGCAGAAAGAAACGTCGTCTCCTGGACCGCCATGATCACGGGCTACGCGCGAGCAGGGATGATCGGCAACGCGACGACCCTGTTCGAGGAAATGCCTCACAGGGACGTCCCAGCCTGGAACGCCATCATCGCCGCCTATAGCCAGAACGGGCTCTTCTCCGAGGCGGTGGCGCTGTTTCGTCGCATGATCGCCGCCGCCGCCCGCCCCAACGAGACGACGGTGGCGTGCGTCCTCTCGGCCTGCGGCCATCTCGGCACGCTCCTTCTAGCCAAGTCCATCCACACCTACACCTACAGGAACCGCATCGGCGCCAGCGTCTTCGTCTCCAACGCCCTCATCGACGTGTACGGGAAATGCGGGAGCCTGAAGCAGGCGCGCAACCTCTTCGACGAAAGCTCCCAGCGGAGCTTGACCCTCTGGAACTCCATGATCAACTGCCTCGCACTCCACGGACACAGCGGGGAGGCGCTGGAAACCTTCGAGGAGATGCGACGCGATGGGCCGCCCCCAGATGGCGTGACCTTCGTGGGCCTGCTGAACGCGTGCGCCCACGGCGGGATGGTCGACGAGGGGCGGCGCTACTTCCGCGCCATGGTCGCCGGCTACGGCGTGGAGCGGCGGATCGAGCACTATGGCTGCATGGTGGACCTTCTGTGCCGCGCGGGTAGGTTCGAGGAGGCGATGGAGGTGGTGGAGGGGATGAGGGCGATGGAGCCGGACGAGGTGGTGTGGGGGTCTCTGCTCAACGGCTGCAGGGTCTACGGGGAGGTGAAGATGGCGGAGAAGGCGGCGAGGAAGCTGCTGGAGATGGACCCGGGGAACGGCGGCTACGGCGTGCTGCTGGCGAATCTGTACAGCGCGACGGGGAGGTGGGAGGAGATGGGCGGCGTGAGGAAGGCGATGAAGGAGACGGGAGGGAGGAAGCTGCCGGGTTGCAGCTGGATTGAGCTGGAGAGCGAGGTTCACCGGTTCTACTCCGGCGATCGGTCGCACCCACGGGCCGGAGAGATCGTTGATGCCCTGCAGGGTTTGGCTGCTTTCTTGGAATACTGATTGGAAAACTTGGTTGGACCGTTAAACGCTTTTGAATTAATTGATAAAATGCAAAGGCGGGGATAGCTCAGTTGGGAGAGCGTCAGACTGAAGATCTGAAGGTCGCGTGTTCGATCCACGCTCACCGCATTTTACTAAAAGTTAAGAGACTAGCACGATTTAAAAATCGTTGAGAAATTTTTAATAGTCCTTTAAATATTAAATACTAATGGACTTGAATGGGCCCAAATTGCTCTCAGCCGCAAGGGAAAATGGGCAATTCTAAATTAACCGTCTTTATCATTTGGAAGTTTCTAAATTTTGATAAATAAAAATATTTATTAATATTAAGAAGTAAGCCCACACACCGTCCATATTATTCAATAAGCAAATCTTAGGAAAATTTTGACTACATTATTTCCTCCTCAGCCCTCACTTCAATGTCATAATTGAATGGAACTATTTGTTTCAAGGTCAATTGGGTTTCAGACTTGCATCCTCTCAATGATATCTCTCATATCTTGATCGTCTCTTTATATTCGTATGATATCTCTCATATCTCTATAATGTGTGTGTGTGTGTGTGTGTATATATATATATATATATATATAATTAAAAATAAAATCATAAGCCTAAATGATATATATATATAAATTGTTTACCACAACAGACTCAAAGATTTAAAATATCAATGTTGTTATACCAAATTGTAAATGAAGGAATATAATATGCTTCTCAACTTAGATTATCAATCATGACTGAATTATCATAAATATTTTTTCATCGAAACAAAGCTGAATAAAATGTGGCTAAATTGACTCTCAAAAAGGCTTATCTAGACATATAGAGTAATAAGAATGTCTCTTAAGTATTTAATTAAATATATATGGTAATACAAATCTAATACTAGAACGAAAGGTACATTCTCAACTTTAATCAACCTTATAGAACGGCAGATCAATAAAATTAGAATCACTTCACTAGTGACTAAATAATTAATAATCATTACGTTATCATCCTCTTTCCTCTACAATTTAAGATCTTTGAGCTCATGTGGAGATGAAAGTTACATCGTCATCTAACTCTTGTAATTTGCTTCTACATATTCATTGACCTATAATTTTTATATTGTTAAACTCCTTGATCATCTCTTTATATTTATGTGGTATTTGACATTTTTACAATGCATATTTTACTATTTTTTATTTTCTAAATAAAGTATTGGTTTGTATAATACATTCAGATGCAAAAGTTGCTGATTATTTTTTCTCGGTGCCATACTCTATTGAATTGAAAATATTTTTATTATTATCTTTATATGATTAAATGCAATGTATGATCTACATCACTGCATACTACCTCTAAATTTTCTTAAAGTTGAGAAATTAAAACATTATAGATTCATTTGAAAATTTTTGGTAAGCCAATAAATATTAAGTGACTTGAATGGGCTCAAATTATCCTTGCCACAAGGAAATGGGACAAGTGTAGATGAACCTAGTGTCTCTCATTTTCATGTAAAAAATGATAGTCAACTTACTATCTTTTGATTCCATTGATTTCTTCATCATTGTAGATTATAGATTAGGGACGAGATCATATCAATTTTCTTCTCTTTATCTCTTTATTCACTTATGATGATCGAGTATTGTTATTTAGAGTTTCATTGAACATGTATATCAATATTTCTCTTATCTTAATTTCAAGGATTTTAGTCATAGTTCATCCATATATTAGTTTGATGTTTAATTTAATAATATCATAGTGGATTATAAATCCTTAGAACACAAGATTATGAGATAGGAATAGTTATAATAGGAAACCTTGTGATTGAGTAGCGAAAATAAAAGAAAACATAAAGGAGGTCCCCAACCCAAGGGTACCTTTGATTTATAATTTAATTTTTTTTATTTAAAATAAACATAAAATTTAAGAAAAATAAGGTAATTGATAAAAGAGGAAGGGGGTAGGTGACCCAAAGATACCCTAGTTCTGGTGAGAGATCAATTATAGAAGATCTATCCCTCAAGTCTTGTGAAAAATTACATGTTTTTAGGGGGTCAAATATGCTGTCCACTTTGATAATAGGTGAATTAAAACACAAGCCCATTAATCTAGCCTAGGACTCTATCATTTCATCCCTTTGTTAGAGGCACACTATTAACAAGGTGAAACTCAAAGAATTCTATTGAATTTGTGTTATTGATTCTCATGATGCCTCCAAGGGTGGTAGGTTGAGCACTACTTAGTGTTATACAAATAATTGTAATTGATTATTTAGAGTTAGAAAAAGAGAAATGATAAATTTTAAAGTGGTCTTAGGTGCATGGGTAATTGAGTCTTATAAGAAGTTTGAGTTTTTCATAGATGTGATGATGGAAGACAAGATGAGTGAACATTAATTTTAAAAACTATAGTACATATAAAATACAATGTACTTTGTCAACTATGAGGTAAGGAGGTTAATAGTTGGATGGTAGCTTCTCACATTGGTAGTCAGAAATTGATTGTATGTAGTAAGGTCAAATCTTGATGATCTTTAAAAAATTTATTGTCATCTTTAATGAGTTGTATCATACTAAAGGTGGAGGCTCACAATCATAAATAACCCTAAAAGGTGTAAAGTGCATTGAGACATAATATGTAGTATTGTATTAATACGTTATCAATGCTAAATAATGCTTTTAGATATGAGACATGTCATAATTTTTCTGTATAATAAGTAGTGAGACAACAATTCAAAACCTCTCTCTAATTGTTTATTAGTAGGTAATATGAGATTCCTCTTTGAAAATAAGTTACTTGCAATTGAAATAACTTCTTCTATAATTAACTAGTAAAGGTAATATTTCAACAATTGATAATTGATATTGAGAATTCATGTAAAGAAATAACTTGTTGCACAAAGATCTTGGTGACCTCCTTAGCAAAGAATGAGTAAATTTAAAGAAAAAAGTACAAATATTTGTTAAACTTGTCCACCACCACCATTATAATAACATATTGATTTTTGTAACTATTTGATAAAATCCATAGTCAATGAGTCACAAATTTGTTATGAAATAATAAGAGACTATATAAGGTAAATACGTGAGAGTGATTTATACTAGTTGTGTTGACATACCTTGCATGACTATACATAGCCCTTGTTATGCTTCCTCATTCTATCTCAGAAGTAATATTGATTGATCCTTTTATATATTATGAGAAACTAAGTGACTTACTCTTTAAGTAGTAATGGAATGACATAGAATGTTGGTGAAAAAATAAGAGAACTTAAGTATAGGAAACTATCTTGGTGGAGGTAGTAGTGTAGCCATTATCTAATTCATTATTGTAACATTATCTTATTTAGTATAATTTGGGCTTAACTTGTCCTTCTTCAAATATCGTTTGTGTGGCCATTGTAATGGGTGATATTAAGAAGAATGTGTGGAGTTCAACTACATATGAGACTCAAGATAATGCAATGACTACTTTGTTTTCAAGTTCAATCTTATCAGATATCAAAAAATCATATTCAATTATCTTGTTTAACCACTTTTGACATTCTACTTATACATGTTCTTGATTCAACAAAAAAATTAAGTTGAACTAATTAGTATAGATAAAAAGTAGTGTCTTAGGAAATAATATCATGATTTTTGTTTAGCTAGGGACATTGTCATCAATTTTCTTTCATATATTACTTTTGGTTGATTTTAGGAAGACAAAACATGATTGACGTAGTCAATTAGATTATGATACTATGTTAATACTACACTAAAATCAATAATCAAAGTGTCAATCTCTTATTTAAATAGTAAAAAACATTAAGTGGAAATAGTATCAAGGTAAATAACATGGTTTTCCTATTGAAAGGCTTCTTTAACCTTGTCATTCTAGTGAAATATCTTGTTTTTATTGTTGTGTCAAGAGCCAAGTCATCTCTCGATAATTGTCACAAACCTTTGATAATACCATGTCAAGTCAAAGAAATCACATAATTCACAAATCGTAGAAGGGGTCAACCATTCAATATTACCTTCACCTTCCTTCCATCAACCTCCACACCTTAGGCTAATACCTATGGTCTTAAAAAAAATATTTAATTATGTGCAATTATTATTATTTTTGTTCATCTAAAACTACATATGAGACAAAATATTCATCACCATTTCTTAGTGATTCTCATGTTCCTTTTCGTCCTTACTATATATACCAAAATGTCATCAAAGAAGATTTATATAAGTTTATGTAGATAGACATCAAAATTTCAGTTCATCCATACTTGAAAATTGGTTTGGGAGTTCTTTAAGCATAATGATATCACCATAAATTTGTAAAAGATAATTTTAATTAATCATTTCAAGTATCTATCAAAATCAACAGAACACACACAAAACTAGTAGGATACTTTTAGCTCGTCATTTCAAGTTATCTTTACAATGATGTCCAAAATTAGATAAAGAATGATAAAAGGTGTTTAATATAATGTAAGTAAGTACAATTGGTTGTTAGATGTATGTTATGATCTATACTAGCTTGGATCTATTACAAGGTGCTCATATTGCTAGTAATTATATGAAAAATTCAAGAAAAGAGTGCTGAAATATAACTCATGTTAACTTACAACTTCATACAAAAAATCCAAAGTTATTGTCAGCTACATTGACTGTAATTATGAATGTGATAGGAATAGATGTAACAAAAGGTATATCTTTATTCTAAGTGAAAGTCATGTAAGTTGGAAGTCAATACTAAAAAATATTATGTTACTGTCAACTAGATACGCTTAATATATTGCTATAATTAAGGTTGTAAAAAAACATTTTAATTGAAAGGTTTGGCAAATAATATTCAAGAAATTGTGATAGTCAAAGTGTAATTTGTTTGACAAAAGATCCAAAATAACATTTGAAAAGAAAAACTTATGGATTTTAGATTTCATAAATTTCATAAATTTGTTTAAAAGATCCTATTTATCATTCAAAACAAAATGTATTAATGTTTGCTTCTAAAAACTTTGTAACTTTAGTTAAGGTGAAGACATTCAACTTATGAAGGTTCTAACTCATGATAATATTAATGATACGATCACCAAGCTTTTATCAGTGACTAAGTCTCAACATTGTCTAAACTTAGCTAATGTTTAGTCATGTTGAGGCATGATGGCATTGGAGATAGAGGGTAGTCATGTAAGAGATTGATTTATTTCTTTTATGGTAGTAGCAATTAGTTTAACAAGTCAAAGGTGTAGAGTGTTATTACCCACTAATCAAAATCAATTGGGCCGCTTTATGTTTCTAGGAAACATCCAAAGATAGAAAAATGAAGAATAACAATGGGCTCCCATCCGTTTCTCACTCTACCTCAACTTCCTCCTCCTCCATTTAAAGAGGAAGGTTGTGGGAAATTAAGGGGTGAGCTTGTGAGAGGTGGAGAGAACAGGGAAAGATCACTACTTCTTCCATTTATTGTCTTCCTCTCTCTCGGTTTCCAATTTAAGTGAGAAAAGAGGGGACAGATTTGAGGTGGTGCCATTAATGGATTCTTCTATTTATTCAGCATCATATCAAGGAAAGAGATCGAATTGTCTTGTCAGTGGAAGAACAGACAAAGGAAGATGATTCTACTAATGGAAAGAGAATCTTACAAGACAGACTCAACTCAATCTCTTCTCGTTTGTTCTTCCACTGGAAAGAAAGTATATTTTTTTCGACATGATTCTGAATAGAGGCCAAAAATAGAAGCAGTAACATTGCTTCTTCTAGTGTTCTCGCCGCCTCTCACAGCCTCACCTTCCCCTTTCTCTCCCTGAGCAGTCAATAACAACACTGAGCAACCCCGTCTGGTTGGGAATTTCCCCTCCAGAATTTCTCAATCGACTGTCATCTAAGAAGGAATAGATCAGAGCCAGGAGATGACTCAAGAACAGGCAGGTCATGTATATTCCTAGGTTAATCGAACTGTTCGGGCCACGAGATCTCTCTACGATCGAACCCGGAGCTCTTTATTAGACAGACATAGGTTACAGAGGGTATGAAACGCCTGAAGAGATTGCGCAGCACGGATCTGCCCTAATTCCCCCCCAGGAGCCCTACCTGGACGGCGGCGGCGGCTCCTTCCGATCAGATGTCGGAGTCGTCGAAGTCGTCCTCAAAGGAGTTGAAGAAATCGGCGTCGGCGGGCTGACGCTCGAGCTCTCCCAGGATCTCAAGCGTGTCGGAGTCGTCAACCTCCATCCCCATGGCGAGGCCACTCTGCTCCTCCGCCATCAGCTCCTGCTGGTACATGCTGATGCTATACGGTGGCGACGGTTTCATCACCCTCCTCCTCCGCCGCCGCCCTTCCTCGGCGAACTAACAAACCCTGCAGCGGCGACCGGCAGGCAGCAGCTTTTTGGTCGTGAAAGTCCGAGACCATTCGAGTGGGCGAGCTATCGCCACGTGGTGTACTGGTTCTGGGCTTCAACTTTGGGCCTTTTTGCCCCCCCCCCCCGGCCATTGCACAGCCCAGATCGATCAGCCGGCTAGAAACCTTGACAAGGGATCAGCTCCGCCGTCGGAGCTCTGCGCGCCGCCGTGGTGGGTCTTCACCTCCGATCAACTCCGCCGCCTCTGATACCCACGAAGGCGTTCCGCTCGTCGCTTTCCTCCCCGTCTCCCATCGAATCTCGCCTCTCCCCTCCCTCCGAGATCGAACAACTCCCCACCCCGCCCATTCCGAGAAGAGGGCAGAACTGAACCGGTGAGATCATCTTCCTCGTCCGGGGCAGTGGGAAGTAGACCTAAACCCACCGATTTCTAGGTTTTTCTCTGCGGGTATCTATCTTTTTGTGCTGATGATGCAATTGACCGCAGAACCATGGAGCCAGAGATCATAGAGGCCGAGATCTTGTTGCCTCCTGCTCTGAGCTTCAAGAAGATACAGATGTCAGAGAAATACCCCAAGGGGCAGTCAAGAAGCCGGCACTGGAAGCACCTGAAGCAGATCCTCCAGGCTGAAAATTTCCAGGCCTACTCGCCGGAGGAACCGAACTGTGAGTCGGCATGCTCGAAGCTCACATCGAAAAAAATGGTTTCCATGAAAAATATTACCTTAAAATTGGTTTTTTTCCGCAATACCTGCATGGGTTTGATCAGTATATCGATTTTATTGTTAAGCTCTCTGCTCATACATAATTTCTTCAAGAACAGGGTATTCATTCCATTCCAGAACTCATAACCATGTCAAGTGAATCCGTTTTTCACGAACTTCCATGCTTCATGACTGCCCATTTTCTGACCACTGGTTCTTCCCAGTGTTCTTGAAGAAGATCATTGCCAAAAAAAATGTGTCGGGTATAGATTTAATTCTCAGGAAGAAAAAAAAAACATGCATATCGAATATTATCTAGTAGGCATCGAATCAGTCAGTGTGAATCATCCAGAATGTATGAAACTCCTGTCACTGTTCCTCAGATTTTTGTGTTTTTTTCCTTCTGAATTCGAACAGATAAGCAGGATGAACATGTTCTTCATGACTCCATGGCCCGGTTTTCTAGGATTTCTAATAATGGGATGCCGAAAATATGTCAAATATTTTAATTTGATGAAGCGGGGTCGCTTAGCATGCCAAAAAAGCTCATATTTTATCTTCATCGTGCTGATTTTCTCCACAGAAGGATAAATTCTGCTTTTTTTTTCCTTTTTTTCAGACTTAAATATAGAATCGCCTCCCTCTGCATACCCACCGAAGAAATTCTGCGATATCACGGGCTTTGAGGTATGAATTAGACTAGAAGAGCCTTGTGGTTTTTTTTTTAAATCTTCCCCCCTTCTGAGTAAATGATCCTTGCTCGTGAGTCTGCGTGTGGATGTTTACGGATTGACTGTCTTGTGCTGCTTGGATTCTTCATCGGGATTCTCAGTTGATCTACTGTTCTTACTATGATTACCCTCCGTACTGTGAATTCGGTCCTCTCTCTCTCTCTCTCTCTGTCGCTCTCCCAATCTTTTCTATGCTCGTCCTTGGGCTTGGTAAATCCACTCTCTCTCACACACACACCCAATCTCTTCTATGCTCGTCCTTGGGATTGGTAAACCATCTCTCTCTCTCACCCAATCTCTTCTATGCTCGTCCTTGGGCTCGGTAAATCCATCTCTCTCTCGCTCTCGCTCGCTCTCTCACCAATCTCCTCTGTGCTCGTCCTTGGGCTTGGTAAACCCATCTCTCTCTCTCTCTCTCTCGCTCTCTCACCAATCTCTTCTATGCTCGTCCTTGGGCTTGGTAAATCCATCTCTCTCTCTCTCTCTCTCTCTCTCTTCCCCTGCAAAGAAATTTTACTCGGGCGAGCCTCGATCTTCTTCTTCGTCTGTGCAGGCTCCATACGTTGACCCGAGGACCAAAATGCGGTACGCGAATGCTGACGTGTTCAAGCGCATAAGGTATCTCCCCGGCGACTCGATCCAGCGGTACCTCTCCCTCAGGAACGCCGCCGTCGTCCTAAAATAGCACCAAAACTTCTCTAGAACGCACCCCTTCCTCAATGCTTGTATGCTCCTCCCCCGTTGACCCGAGGACCAGTCAAAAGTTCGCATTTTTTCTCCTTTGACCCCATCTTTAATGGGCCTCATCGGATTGTTCACGGGTCTCCAGTACCGACCGTATCCGAAACCGGGTTGGATTCGCACGGGTCTTACCCAGACGTGTAGAGAGAGAGATAGAGAGAATGTCGTGTGGCGAAGGGGACGATAACTAAAAAATGTAATTTTATGTGGGTATATATTGTATTTAAATTGTGAAATAAATATTTATTGCGTCAAAGAGATTGATTGGGAAAGGGAAAAGTATTTGTTTATTAGCAGAATAATAATAATAATAGCAATTTGCGCGGGGGGTTGGGGCCGTCGAATTCCTCCATCGCCTGTAACTCGCCCTCGCCGGCGCCCCTTCCCTCTTCCTCGCCCCCGGTTCCTCCCTCTTCCTCCTCCCTCTGGTTTTTCTTCCCCGTCTGCGGTGACGGAGATGGCGCTGCCGCCGCCTCCGGCGTCGTGCGGGCAGTACTGGTCGCAGTTCCTGAGCAGCGCTCTGTCGGCGAGAGGTCCCAACGCGCTGCCATACCAGGAGGACGCGAAATGGCTGATCCGCCACCACCTGGTCTCCCTTGCAGAGGCCTTCCCCTCTCTTCCCCCCAAATCCTCCCTCTTCACTCACAACGATGGCCGCAGCGCGCAGCTCCTGCAGGCTGAGGGCACCATCCCCATCCGCTACGCCGGCGTCGTCTACAACATTCCCGCCGCCATCTGGCTCCTCGAGAACTACCCCCGCTGCCCCCCCTCCGTCTTCCTTCTCCCCACCAGCGACATGGTCGTCAAGCGCAACCACACCTACGTCGACCAGTCCGGCCACGTCTCCGTCCCCTACCTCTGCAACTGGATCTTCCCCTCTTCCAATCTCGTCGATCTCGTCCGCACCCTCTCCCACCTCTTCAGCCAGGAGCCCCCTCTCTTCACCCGCGAGAAAGCTAACCCTAACCCTAGCCCGATCCCTAATTCCCCCCGCCCGCCGCCGCCGTCCTCCTCCACTTCCTCTCCCTCTCCCTCTCCCTCTCCCTCTCCTTCCCGGATCTACTCCCAGGCGGCGCCGTACGGGGCCGCCGGGGGGCGGCTTCACCAATCCCCACAGCGGCGGCCGGCGGAGGACCCCGCCGAGGTCTACCGCCGCAACGCGGTGAACAGGATCTTGGAAGTGGTTCACGCGGACATGGTCGCCCTTCGGAAGACCCGAGAAGTGGAGACGGAGGAGTTGATGTCGACGCAGGGCGTGCTGCGGCGGCGGGAGGATGAGCTCCGCCGGGGGCTGCGGGACATGCAGGGGGAGAAAGAGGGGCTGGAGCAGCAGCTGCAGGTGATGCTGATGAACGCGGACGTGCTGGAGCAGTGGCTGAGGGAGAACGAGGGGAAGAAGAAGGGGCACGACGTCGACGCGGAGGAATTGTTCGAGCCCTGCGATCCCTTCTCGAAGCAGCTGATTGAGTGCACGGCGGTAGATCTGGCGGCGGAGGACGCGATCTACTCTCTGGACACGGCCGTGAGGGAAGGAGCGATCCCTCTCGATCTGTACCTCAAGAACATTAGGGTTCTGTCGAGGGAGCAGTTTTTCCACAGGGCGACGTCCAAGAGGGTTAGGGCTGCGCAGGTTGAGGCCCAGGTCTCCGGTATGGCTGCGACGGCACCTCAGTACAGTGCGACATAGACTGTAGATCCCGGAAGGAGGAAGAAGACGAGGAACAATCTCCCTCTGTGAGCTGCAATTGCTTCCTCCATGGAAGGAATCACCTCCCTGTTCTACAGATTTTCGTGCATTCACAGCAGATTTTGAGGTATCAAGGTGGAGGTGCTCTGTCTCTGTTACACTCTGATTTTTGATAATCAATCAAATAAATTCTTGCCCGGATCCAACTCATGCATTCCCAGAAATTATTTCAAAGAAGAGCGAGCTCATGGAAACAAATCTCTGCGGTTTCTGCTCTTCAATCGAAATGAGTTCGTGATTCCTATCCCCGCCCTGTTTCTCCCATGTCTCTGCTTCGATCTCAGGATTCGATGTCCGCTCACCACCAGACTCTTAAGGAATGTTCTAGAGACACAGAGAGAGAGGAGGAAGCCAATCTAGCAGGAACTGTCAAAACACCTAGCGCCCCCTTTTGGTGCCCAGCAGACATCTTTAAGCTGGTCGTCTTCGACACTAAAGTTCAACGCTTTCCATTCCGGGAATTTCAGTCCTCTGATCTTGACTTTAAACCCAGCTGAAAGCAGCATAAGTCAACTACCATGGCGGTTCTAACTTTCTCGAATTATTGCTACAATCACCCACAACTATCATCTCAAGATGGTCTAATAATTTATTCATTATTATTATTTTAGTTTTCCGTTTAATCCTGATTTAAATGGCTGGATCAGACGGTAATGACTAGATCAAAATCCACACGCGTTGACTTTTGTACGGTCAGTTACCGTGCCATTGTTCCATTGACCTTTCCTCGCTTGCCGGGTCTCCGTTGGCCCGGTAATCAGCGCCCGTGGAAGGCTTCTCGGGTCACCGATCAGCACGCGTTCCGGTCGGATCCTGCCCGATACACCGGCGAAGGTTCCTTTGCCGGAGAAGAGACACCGATGTTCGGCGGGTGGCGGCCACTGGCCGGTCACCATCTGTCACGCCGGTCGCGCGAACTCGTCACGTTTCCTACCGCGTTCCGAGTTGCTTTTGGGCAACTCGGAACTGTCTTTTGGCGTTTTATGGTCAGATTCTCCGTTCCATACAGATTTCGTGCCGACAATTCTTTACCTTACTTGTTGCGTGTCCTCCGAAGGAGAAAGATAGATGGGCCCCACTGCCCGTCTCTCTGGGAGCTCTCCTGACCGTTCACCTTAGAAGGATCTAGAGGCACCCGTGAACCTGGGAAAGGAGCCGTCCGATCCGCGCCAAGTGGACCGCCCATGCCACGTGCCTCGCAGTGACGGGGTTCCGATATCTTGCTTCGGCCACGTGTCGAGTCGATGGCCGGCAAACGCTAAACTGGGTATGGGGTAACGGCCGAGAGTGCGTGTGACCGTCGGATGAGGGCAGGGGCTCTGGATCGGACGGCGGAGACTAAGGGGAGGAGATTTGTGGGTAGGAATATTATATTCGGTTTGGAATCCTATAAAACAACGTGAAGGCTCGTCATCGTTCATCCACCCGCATTGTAAGCGAGCTCACGAAGAAGGCGGAGAGAGGAAGCGAGGAAGACGACGATAAGAGGAGAGGGGAGGGCAGCGGAGCAGGGGGCAGGGGAGGGAGGGAGGCTTCATTTGCAGGTCGACGAAGGATTTGGGATTCTCCGGGAATGGCGCTGAGCATAGGCCACCAGATCGGAGTCCTCTCCGGCACGCCGGTCGCCGACTGCGGCGCGGCGTCGGCGGCGGAGCAGGCTCCGTCGGTGGTGAATGCGGCGGCCGTATGGAGGTGCCCTAACCTGGGTTCTTCGATCAGGAAGCAGGGAGGGCCCGAGATCGACGCCATCTCTACCCCGGTGAGTCCGTGTCGGTCGCCCTTGCTGGGCTCCTCCCTCCCCGGCCTGACGCCTGCCTGCCAGGCTCTGGTCTCCGGCGATGCTCCGGCGGCGACCGAGGTTGTGATTGAGCACGAAGGCGCTGCGGTGGCAGCGGGAAAGGCGAGGGGGGTGCCGGTGTACGTGATGCTCCCCCTGGACACCGTGCGCGCCAGCGGCGGGGGATTGAATCGGAAGAAGGCGATGAACGTGAGCCTGCAAGCGCTGAAGAGCGCAGGGGTGGAGGGGGTGATGGTAGACGTGTGGTGGGGGCTAGTGGAGAAGGAGCGCCCCGGGGAGTACGACTGGCGCGGCTACACCGAGCTCATGGAGATGGCCTCCCGGCATGGCCTCAAAGTCCAGGCCGTCATGTCCTTCCACCAGTGCGGAGGCAACGTCGGGGACTCCTGCACGTACGTTGTTGCTCCTCACCCCTTCTTCTTCTTCTTCCTCCATCCTTTTCCCCTTCTCGGATCCCGTGATTTGAGACGGTCTGCTTGTTTCAGGATACCGTTGCCGGGCTGGGTTGTGGAGGAGATTGACAGAGATCAGGATCTGGCCTACACGGACCAGTGGGGGCGGCGGAACTACGAGTACGTCTCCCTGGGCTGCGACACGCTGCCGGTTCTCAAGGGCCGTTCGCCGGTGCAGTGCTACGCCGACTTCATGCGCGCTTTCCGCGACCACTTCGCCGCCTACCTCGGTTCCACCATCGTCGTAAGTTCCTCATCCCCGTCAAGCCGACTGCCTCAGGAGACGTTTCTCTTCTTCTGTGTGTGTGGAGAGCAGCTTTTCTTAATGGTGTGTCGTCTTCTTCCTCTTCCTCAGGAGATCCAAGTCGGGATGGGCCCCGCCGGTGAGCTCAGATACCCCTCCTACCCGGAGATGAATGGCACCTGGAGATTCCCCGGCATCGGCGCTTTCCAGTGCTACGACAAGGTACCCACCTCTCTCTCTTCCAGCTCTTCTTCATGGACTCTGTCGAAAAGATCTCCATCTCACAGTGCTCTTCTACTTCCAGTACATGATCGGGAGCTTGAAGGCCGCGGCGGAGGCGGCGGGGAAGCCAGAGTGGGGCCACGGCGGCCCCTCCGACGCCGGCAACTACAACAACTGGCCTGAGGACACTTCGTTCTTCCGCCGCGACGGCGGCTGGAGCGGACCCTACGGCGAGTTCTTCCTCTCCTGGTACTCCCAGCTGCTGCTGGACCACGGCGAGAGGATTCTCGACAGGGCTTCCGCCATCTTCCGTGAGCTCCCGGCGGTGAAGATCTCGGTGAAGGTCGCCGGCATCCACTGGCACTACGGGACGCGCTCCCACGCGCCGGAGCTGACGGCGGGGTACTACAACACCCGCGAACGCGACGGCTACCTGCCCATCGCCCGCATGCTGGCCCGTTATGGCGCCATCTTCAACTTCACCTGCGTGGAGATGAAGGACTACGAGCAGCCCGGGGACGCCCAGTGCGGACCAGAGAAGCTGGTGCGGCAGGTTGCGCAGGCCGCGAGCAAGGCCGGCGTTGCTCTCGCCGGCGAGAACGCTCTCCCCCGCTACGACGAGGGGGCCCACGAGCAGATCTTGCAGACGGCGGCGAAGGGCGGCGGCGGCGGCGGCGGCGAGATGATGTGCGCCTTCACGTACCTGCGGATGAACCCCGACCTGTTCCAGTCGGATAACTGGCGGAGATTCGTCTCCTTCGTGAGGAAGATGGCGGAGGGGAGGGAGCCACACCGCTGCCTGGAGCAGGTGGAGAGGGAGGCGGAGATCTTCGTCACCACGACGGGGCTCCCCATGGAGACCGCCGTCGCCCTCACCCGCCAATGAGCAAGAAAGTCAACGGGCGTTCGCTTCTTTTTCCCGGGAACGCCAGCCCGCCACCAACCGCCGGACGATTCCGTTGACATTAGCCAGATACTCCTCGACTGGAGTCCATTTGATCGATTACAAATCCTCGCGTTGTAAATGGAGATATATTGCGTATTTTCAATTATTCCCTCGTCACGTAGATCTACGCGACATGCACGGAAATGGGATCACGTCGATATTTTATGAGTATTTAATAAAATACGATAATCAATGGCCTCGGAAAATCCGAAGAGGAAGTCGCTTGGAAATGATAAATATTCCCACATTTTCTTCTTATTTAAAAATTATAATATTCGCACATTTATTTAACGAGGATCTTTGACTTGGTAGATTTATCTACGGATGTGACCAAGAAACCATACTGACGTCAGCGGATGAAGACCATTTTTTTTCATTTTGATTTTACCATTAATACACGTGGGAATTTTATCATTTCATGATCCATTCTCTGCAAGTCAACGAGACCAATAAATTAGCTGATCCATCGTCACCGTCCCCGATTGAGTTTGATAAATGGAAAATTATTTTTTAGTAAAAGAAATAAAAAATAGTGACACGAATTTAATATAATTATTATAATATTGCGTAAATTGCAGAAATTAGAGAGGGTGATGTTTTATTATTTAATTTTATAATGGTGTCCCTCAAAATTAAGTCATATGTATCTGGGATTTTTTTAACATTTATTGAATATTTTCCAATATCACTTTGACGTGGAAATGGCTGGCATCTTTCAACGACCGAGCCAGAGAGAGAGAGAGAGAGAGAGAGAGAGAGAGGCTGGGGATTTTTGTCGTTGGTCTGGGTCACGTGAGGGAGTGCAGGGCTAGCCGTTGCAGCCAGAGCGCCTGGGTTGGGCCCTGTTTTCTTCCATTTATTAAATGGGAAACTAGCCGTTGGCAGTCATCCTTGGGGGACGACAGCAGGAGCTTAACCAGGGCCGTCACCATCTTCCCCTCTTCTGAGCTCTCCCTCTGGTTTTCACCTTCCCTTCATCCTCTTCTCCACTGTCCTTCTCCTCCTTTCCCCCCACTTGTCTCAGAGCCCCACAACCAAACTCCTCCTCTGGTTCGTCTTCCTCCTTGCAGTTGCAGACTGACAGCAGAAAGGCGGAGAGGAAGGGCTCATCTCACTCCTCCTCTTCTTCCTCCGACCTTATGGGCTGGCCCTATCATGTCCTCCTCCGGGTGCTGTTCGTCTTCCTCCTGGCTTGCCATCCATCGCTAGGGCAGCCATGGGACGGGGTCGTCATCACTCAGGCGGATTACCAGGGCCTGCAGGCCTTCAAGCGGGGCCTGGTGGACCGGCGAGGGTTTCTGAGGAGCTGGAACGACTCCGGCGTCGGCGCCTGCTCCGGCGGCTGGGAAGGGATCAAGTGCGCTCAGGGGCAGGTCATCTCCATCCAGCTCCCATGGCGGGGACTCGGAGGTCGAATCTCCGACGGGATCGCCCAGCTCACCGCCCTCAGGAAGCTCAACCTTCACGACAACTTCATCGGCGGCGCTGTCCCCTCCGCCATCGGCTTCCTCCCTAATCTCAGAGGCCTCTACCTGTTCAATAATCGCCTCTCCGGCACCATCCCCCGTTCCATCGCCTCCTGCCCCCTACTGCAAACCCTAGATCTGAGCAACAACTACCTCAGGGGCCCCATTCCCGCCGACATCGCCGCCTCCACCAAGCTCTACAGGCTCAACCTCAGCCACAACAATCTCTCCGGCGGAGTCCCCATCGGCCTGGCCCAGTCGCCGTCTCTCACCTTTCTCTCCCTCCACCACAACCTCCTCTCCGGCAACATTCCCGACGGCTGGGGCGGCAGTTCTGCCTCTGGTTCGGCCGCCCACCGGCTCCAGATCCTGAACCTAGACCACAACTTCTTCACCGGTGACCTTCCTGCTTCTCTTGGGAGGTTGCAGAGCTTGCAGGTCGTCACCATCAGCAACAATCGGATCAATGGCAGCATCCCCGAGGACTTGGGTAATCTTCCCGTGCTTCAGAGGCTGGATATCTCGGAAAACTCCATTGGAGGAGGATTCCCGGCTTCTCTCTGCAACCTGACCTCCCTGATCGAGCTCAACCTCGAGGGAAACCTCCTGGGGGATCTTATACCCGACGCCATTGACGGGCTCAAGAATCTCTCTTTCCTCTCCCTGAAGGGCAACCGGTTCCAAGGGCCGATTCCGGCGACCATCGGTAACATCTCCGGCTTGTCTCGTCTCGATTTGTCGGAGAACAACTTCACCGGGGTTATTCCGGGGACTCTCGCTAGACTCACAAACCTCAGCCTCTTCAACGTCTCCGACAACAACCTCTCCGGGGAGGTCCCCTCCCTCCTCTCCGAGAAATTCAACTCCTCTTCTTTCAGAGGAAATCTTCAGCTCTGTGGGTACAAGGGTTCGCCCCCCTGCCCGTTGACTCCTCCTCCGAGCCTCCCTCCGACGACGATGACGACCCCTGAAGCTCCGAGAAGCGGCGACGGCCACAGGCTGAGCACCAAGGACATCATTCTGATAGTCATCGGAGCCGTCCTCTTCCTCCTCCTGGTTCTCTGCTGCGTCCTCCTCATTTGCCTGATCAGGAAAAGGACTGACCAGAGCAGGAAGAGCGCCGCCGCGGGGGCGGCCAGCAGAGGGGAGAAGGCGGCGCCGTCGAGCGGGACCGAGGTGGAGTCAGGCGGAGACACTGGCGGGAAGCTAGTCCACTTCGACGGGCCTCTGGTTTTCACCGCCGACGACCTTCTCTGCGCGACGGCGGAGATCATGGGGAAGAGCACCTACGGGACCGTGTACAAGGCCACCCTCGAGGACGGGAACCAGGTGGCGGTGAAGCGCCTGAGGGAGAAGATCGCTAAGAACCAGAAGGAGTTTGAGGCCGAAGTCAACGTCCTGGGGAAGATCCGGCATTCCAATCTCCTCGCCCTCAGAGCTTACTACCTAGGCCCCAAGGGAGAGAAGCTCCTGGTGTTTGACTACATGCCCAAGGGGAGTCTCGCCGCCTTCCTCCACGGTGAGCTAAAAATTCCCATCCCTCACCCGTTGACCTTTTCACTATTTCTCTCTCCTTCTCTCTCTAAGATCATCTGTGTGGTGGGGGTGATGCAGCGAGAGGGCCTGATACGCCCATTGACTGGCCGACGAGGATGAAGATAGTGATGGGGGCGACGAGGGGGCTCCACCACCTCCACACCCACGAGAACATGGTCCACGGGAATTTGACCAGCGGGAACATCCTGCTGGACGAGCAGGTCAACGCCAAGATCGCTGATTACGGGCTCTCCAGGCTGATGTCGGCCGCCGCCAACTCCAACGTGATCGCCACCGCCGGCGCGTTGGGTTACCGCGCCCCGGAGCTGTCTAAGCTCAAGAAGGCCAGCGTGAAGACTGACGTCTACAGCCTGGGGGTGGTCATGCTGGAGCTCCTCACCGGCAAGTCCCCCGGCGAGGCGATGAACGGCGTTGACCTCCCACAGTGGGTCGCCTCCATCGTGAAGGAGGAGTGGACCAACGAGGTCTTTGACCTCGAGCTCATGAGGGACGCGGAGGGGACCACGGGGGACGAGCTGCTCAACACTCTGAAGCTGGCTCTCCACTGCGTTGACCCCTCCGCGGCGGCGAGGCCGGAGGCCCAGCAGATCCTCCAGCAGCTGGAAGAGATCAAGCCGGAGTTGGCGGGCACCTCCCCGGCGGCGCCCTCCTCCGCCGCCAATGGAGGAGGTGACGACGACGAGAAGAATCCCGCCGGCGGCGGGTCAACATCCCCGCCGACAGACGACGACCAGAAATCATAGATCAGCGATAGAAGCTTCCTATTCTATTTAATTAATGTCCCTTTTTTTATGCATCTGAATTTGTTCCAGTAGAAAGCAATAAGATGAGGAGAGAGAAGAAACCCAAGAGACCAATTGTTCTTGTCGGGACGATCTTCTCTCTCCTATATGGAATTGATTTTATCCGCTTATTTTGCTGTTTCGAGAAATGGGATGATCTTCCCTGTTCTGTAAAAATGGCATCCGACATTACAAAAATGTCATTTTTTCTATTTAAATGAATCTTCCTCGATTTTGTCAAATCATATGACAATTACGAATCAGATCCTCCCTGCAAATATTTCTTCTGATTGTTAGATGCTCCCTGCAAAAATCTCCGCAGTTGCTGTACATGACGAGTTTGCAGATCTCAGAAACACAGGGAGCAACACAGAGAGGAGGAAGGAGGATGAGGGTGGATATACAACCGAGGAAGAGGAAGGATCTCATCTCCTCAGACAGGACCTGGAGAAGCCCGCTACCTTCCTCGTTGATCGTCTCTTCGAGCGCGACCCCTCGCCGCCGCTTCACGGGCGGGCGCATGGCCGAAGGAGCCGTCACCACCTCCCTCAAATGGAGCTCCCGCCGGAGGAGCTTGGCTCCTCTGAGGCAAGCCATAGAGATTCACAGAGGGTTTCTTCAGCAGCTGCGCGCTCTCCGTCGGGACACGAGCCGCGCCACCGAACTCGCCGCCAGCCGGAATACTTCTCGGGGTGCTCCCCGCCGGAGCAGTGCCGCTGCGGGAGCTCACGCTGGCCGCCGGGGTGTAGGGCCGGAAGTTCTTCCCGAGATTGGGACTATGGCCGAGGAGAACTCCCTGCCATTTCCTGAAGCTCTCATCCGTCGCCGCCGTCGCCGGCGGTGAGATATGAGGGTCTCTCTGCGGTTTCCTGTAGTATACCTGATGGGTAGAAACAGAAGTCCTCGGCTTCTTCGTCGGCACATTCAGAAAGGACGCACCCGACGGTGAAGAGGAACCCTGTTGATCCATCTGGTTGCTGTGAGTTATTCCAGCAGCAGAAGAAGTCCGGGATCTGCTCAGCTGCGGGTTGTTTCTCAGGGCGCCGGAGAGGAGGCCGGAGGATTGGCTGCGGGCGGTGGTCGCCAACCTCTGAGCGCCGCCGGGCTCCGCCGCCGAGCAGCGGCGGAATGGGTGGAGCCTGGAGGACTCTGAAATCCGCGGCCGCGCTGAGGCAGCAAGGCCGATCCGCACGGAGACGGGAGCTTGCACAGAAACCGACTCGGCTCTGCTGTGGCCTATGCCTGAAGCTCGAGGCGGCGCCGTCCCGGAGCCGATGGAAGAAGATCTCGCCGGCGGCAAATTATGGGGGCGAGGCCTCACGCCGGTGGCCTTGACGACCGGCGGCCTCACGGACAGAATCGAAAATCGGTGTTCTTCTCTATTTTCTGCCGTCTGTTGAAGAAGCTTCAGAGCCTTCCTCTCTGATACCCACCGCTCTTCTCTGTCTGTAGAGTGACAGTGGCCGGAGCTGCATGAACTACGGCCCCAATAGCCGCAAGGCGCAGGCACGTCGCAGACGTAGCAATGGCACTGCAATGTCAACGGTAAGACTGTTTCTCTGGTTGTCGATGATAACAGAAGCTAGAGAGGGACGAAGAAAGGTAACGACTGGGAATGTGAGCTACTTCTGGCTCACCATGTTGCAGAACTTCTCGTGCGAAGTGGTAGCGAATGGGAATGTTGCACACAGATGCCTCGAGTGAGGAAAATCTCTGCAGGCCACCTGCATGACATAAAGAAGAAGAAGAAGAAGAAGGTGGGTTTAGGTTTAGACATCGGATCCTTGATCTCAGAAGCATAGCGGATCTTGCAGCAACTCATCGCAGGTTCACTGTCAGTCAGCCCCACCCTCTATTTATAGTAAACCAAGAGAACACCTTCTATTTATAGTAAACCTTCCGATTATATCAAATCTAGGGACATGTTTTATCCAACGGTGTTTCCATCCACAGTTCCCTCTTCAGGTAAAAACACCAGCTGTCTACCCTGAATCGGCTGGTGTTGAATCGGATAGATATTTGATTTAGGTTCTGTCTGATGCTCTCCCATTTGTTATTTTCTCGTCACAATCCCGCAGAGTTATACAAATACCATTTCAGAGACGTAAGTCCCACGTTTATGATCTAAATTACCGGAAAAAAATATAAATATTAAAGAACAGGTGAATTTCAATCTCCATCAGATGAACTCCACAGACGAGAAAAATGTAGAAATACCATTCGAATATAAATTTAAGCACAACATTGGTCGGTTTTTGGTATGAAAAACAAACAGGGGCTTTGACCACATGTTTCTTAACAAAGTAAGATCTCACCCTGGAAACAGAAATAATGCGGTTGAAGTCAAAAATTGAGCTTAACATCCTGGAAACAATCAACATGCTTCCAGGATTCAAGTTTGACCAATCTCAAAGAGTCTTTTAATCTGACAGGGGAGGACCACCGAAGATGACTTTGGGTAGAAAAACATTGGCAGACGACTGATAATCTTTGTGCCATGTTAAAACGCAACCATTTTGCAACAAGCATTGAACTACTGAAAGCATGATGACAAACATAATAATAGTAATAAACTAGTATCATACATAACTCAATCATAAAAGATGCCAAGGATTTAAAAACATAAAAAAATAAAATCCAGGAGGTGTAGGTGAGAAATTTTCCATTTCCCAATCGTCTATCCAGGGAAAGAAAATATGTTAATGAGATGATGTTCGTGGGACATTCAGTGACTACTATACTAATTCATCTTTTCTTTCTGGAAAGAGAGTCTTCTGGTTCACTCGTCATTTCATGAGACCGTGTTCTGAAATCGCAAGTATTCACTGACTCGATCGAATTAGCTGCCAAGAAACTCTGACAGCGAGATCATGGCAATACCCCATCGATTGCTAGACGGTCCACATGATTTCCAGAATACACACTTTGACTTGCTAATCTCGACACAACAGATAACAATTGCTAATCATAATTGCTTGGCATCACTTTTGAGCAACACCAAATATATAGACAGAGTCAACATATTAACAACGCTTCTAACTGATAAGCTCATATGTTGCGTTAACACAGAAGCTAACCCAATGTTTTCATTAGATATCGAAGATCAGGCAGAGCATAATCGCATTCCAGCGCTTCTAATTCGCAGCAACAGTATTGCTAAGGGAGAAAAAAAAAAGTGAGAGAGAATGGCAAGTAGGAATCACACCTGACCCTTCTCGCCAACAATCAGAAGTTCATCTGAGCGATCCCCTTCGTCCTGAGTGGCCTCAGTGGGTTTATCAGGGTCATCGTCCAGTATCTGGCAGTCATCGCCAGAATCTTCAGCAGACACGCATGTTTCTGTGCTGAGTGGAAGGCAGTCCAATTTCTCCACTGGAGAGTGGCAAGAGAATTCATCCACCACCACGAGGTCATCAGAAGTCCACGGATCATCTTCAAGTCCAAGCATATCTGAGAGCCAATCCAAGGACGACCCGTAGTCGAAAGACTCCATGCCAGACTCACTGACTTCATCCTCTTCATCAGAGCTTATTTCCACTATAACCCGTTCCTGACCCATCAGTCTAACCGGGATTCCAAGATCTTCGATGGTGCAGTAAGTAGGGACAAAGATCCCAAGAGTCTATGGCATATCAGAAAACCAATCCAAGAGACGATTGAGGATTGCTGACTGTAAATTATATTCCCCAAATCTTGAATGCAAGGGTTTCGAAGAACATAATCTACCTGGATAAGAGGGGAAGATAACACATTGCAAAATCTTTCGAACCCTGTTATCGGAGAGCAAAATGATCCATCCAAGAGTGCGATTCAATTTCGCTCTACTTCTGACGTTCTCGGCCACGGCAACATAACATAATTAGGGGACGGGGTGGGGAGGGAAGACGGAGGAATAACGTCGCCACAGCCCACCGACACCAGCCTTGGCCCCGCCAATCTCCCTTGTGCCGACCCGATCGAAGGGCGTACGAATACCTGGTTCTGATGAAGGGCACCGGAGGTTCGTGGAAGCCGACCTCAATTTCGTGGAGGAGAAACTCCAACGCCGACGCTGAGGAATCAAAGCTACTCTGCAGAAAACACTATCGAAGCAAATTCAAGAGGAACAACCGTCGGAGAAATGAGAGTTCCAAATCCAAGAGCGCTCGCCGGAGGAGTACACAGCCTGGTTTAATGCGTTCGACGGCCACCCCCTTCCCCTTCCCCTTCCCGTTCACCTTTCCTTCTATCAAACCTAATGCGCGGAGCTCCGTTCATCACAGTTAATTCCGGCAAACTATCTGCAAAAAAGGACCTCGAACTTTATTAATTATCGTTTATAGGATAAAGCACGATACATTTATATCAATCTTTTAATGTACATATACCCCTAACATGGATTCCTATTTGCATTGCCCCGGATGAAAAAATATATTCCATCAGACTGGAGGTTCCAAAACAAAAATATAAAAATCAAGGGGGCTAATGGTGTTTGGTCATGGTCCCTTTCAGAAGCAGGGCTATGATTAATGGGCCAAGCTCTCGACAAGTGGATCCCACAAGGGGAGGGCCGGCTTCAATAATTTGGGCCTGGCCTATTAGCATCTAGGACATTTATATCTCCGGTTCGGCCCATTTAGGCTTCTGGAAGGCGATTTTTTTCTTCCAGGAGAGTGGAGAAAAACATTTTACGAGTGTATTAGATGGGATAATTATTTTAGTTCGGAAAGTGAGAAAAACGCGGCGAAACGAGGTGGTCCACCGATCGAATGGACAGGGATAGAGATGGAGAACGACTTTCGAATCTAACCGTCGATCGCCCTCATCAGCTACCGCCGCTATCCGACGGCCCCTGATCTGTCCACGAGGATATAATTTCGACGCCGTCTCCAAAGGCCGCCTCGCGAGGCAACTAGGCCATCAGGGAGGGATAAAGGCGAGGGCGAGGCAAGAACTGTGAATCTCTTCTCCTTCGGCGGAGCAATTCTCAGATCCTTCTGCGAGTGAGAAAGTTTAAGGAGCCGCCGAGGTTTCGATTTCGCAGATCTAGGATTCCTCGGGAGGGGGGTGGAAGCTGGGGGAGTCCGCTGCATGCTATGCTAGGGCAAGAAATGGCGAGTGGGGTCGTCGCTTCCGTTAGCGCCCTTCAGGTGATCTTTCTAATCGATAACTATGGAAGATTTTGGAGGAGACGGTTGACGATCAGTGTGCTCTTACTTCTTCGGCGAGTTTCGTGGTATCTAAGGATTGTTATTGTAATGTTCCGGAGCAGGTAGGCACTTACTTCTTGAGGCAGTACTATCACGTTCTCCAGCAGCAACCAGAGTTCGGTCATCAGTTCTACACGCAGGTGAGCACCGTGATGCGTATCGACGGGGAAGCGTCCGAGACGGCTTCTGGCATGATGGTAATCTTTTATTTCACTAATCTCTTATTTATTAGAATTTTTTATTATAATTTCTGCGTCTTATCTGTCGAATTATTGCGCTGAAATGTTTGCCGGCATTATTGCGACTATATGATGGTTATCATCATCGTCATTATTAAGAGCAACAATGCCAGGAGCAGGTGTGAGCGGTTTGAAATCCTTCCAGCTTCAATCTTGGGCATTATTTTCGCAATCGAAATAAGATTTTCGGCGCAAATTAATTTTAGCTGGAACATTTATGCTTTAGATGACCCGTTGCCAGTCATGCTATGGCTATTAACAGGAAGAACAATTCCAAGGTTAGCTGGAATTGGTTTTTGTCAATTGTCTCATATGGCGGTTGCTACTTCTTCTCATGGGAGCGAATCTTTTGGTACCAATGCCTTTTAACTATATATTGAACTGTATGAAGGTAAAATATCTAAATGTGAAGAGTCATCCGGTGAGAGTGAATGATATATCTCTTCGAAAATTTGAAAGAAAAACTATATCTTAGAAAATTTCAGTTTTGGCAAGCTTAAGTAATTATGTCAATTGGGGTGATGGCTAACATTCACGTGAATATCTGGGGTCTCTGAATCTCCCGTTTGTGGATTTTAGCACTAATTGGGACAGCTGAGGCTCTCTCTAAGCTCCTCTTTAGATTTTTTTTGCAACTTTGTTTTCGCATGGACTTGCTTTGGCTTGTTCATTGTAAATTTCTGTCATCAAAATCCTCTCAAGAAATGAGACAAATTAACCAAACATTTGGCTTATTTGGAAAAATCCTATTCTTGATCGTTGTTCTTACACATTCTTTTGGAAGCCATCTTTATGTTGGCTATGAGAAAGATTATGTATTTTTTGTTGGCGATCTAATTGGAGGGGTTTTAATAACATTCTACTGGGATAATTCCAAGTAAAATAGATTTAGAAAAAACTTTAAAATAACGTTATAAATATTTAGGATATGAGTTTCCTGCTTTCGTATTATAAATCCAGTTTCTAAAACGCCTGTTTGCATAGACTTGCAGTCGTGAATGAATTTAAAAACTTACATTTGGACTGCATATGCAAGAGTCAACAGTTTGGAGTGACGTTTGATATTCCAACTTTTGACTTCAATCCCCAAAGCTAGAGGTTGACCTATGTAAAAATTCTTCTTCTCTAAATTACGGATTTCATAGCAGAACTTGAGGATTTTTGTCAAAGTCCCTAGAGTGCGATTAGTTATACAGAATAGACTGTTTTAGCTATGCTCTTGTTCTAGGTGCGGATCCTTGTATAGTCCCTAGAGTGCGGATCCTTGTATAGTCTGGAGAGTATTTGTATGAATTCTGTTAACAAAGGGGAGGTAGGGAGGGAGGGGATCAAGGTTTCGGGTTGTTAAATTCGAGAAGGGTGGTCTGTTCTGGAAGCCATCATTTCAAAGTGTTCCGCTACTGGTTATGTTCGAAAATGAACTCAGTTGTCATGAATGCACTCTAAGTTTTTATTTTTATAGTTGAAAGAGGACATTTTGTTGTGGCATGTTAATTCTATCCATGATCTAATGTTTGCATGTTTTTGGAAGTTATAATCAGATGCAGTGGTATTCCCACTGTTGGCAGCACCGGACATACTTCCTGCCACAACTCCAGTCGGATACTTTTTTGAAAACATTGTATATATATTGTTTATGGATTTTTTATTCCCTTTCTTTTTTTAATTTTTTCATTATTTTTAAGCAATCATGGGAACCTTAAAGTGGCTAATTATTTGATTGTTGACAACCGGAGAGTTATGCAATACCGTTTTTGCAACTAATTTTTGATTTATGTTTCTTTAATTCAATGGGATGGTGCCTTCTCCTCACTTTTGTTCGAAATTTCTCATTTTTTATGTTTGATACTTTGATCCAGTTTATTGTATGTTCCTATCTCTATACACTTCTTAGATTCCTTTTTGATAAATGGAAGATCATAGTTTTGTGCTCTGTGAGTGTAGTGTGGATAAAATTTTAGCTGGATTCTTGTTTATGTAAATCTGTCTTTATTGCAGGAAATACATTCCCTTATAACATCTCTGAAGTTTACTGGCATTGAGATTAAGACAGCTCATTCATTGGAATCATGGAATGGAGGTGTTTTGGTGATGGTATCTGGTCTTGTGCAAACCAAAGAGTCCAGTGGGCGGCGGAGATTCGTGCAGACTTTTTTCCTTGCTCCCCAGGAAAAAGGATATTTTGTTCTGAATGATATGCTTCAACTTCAGGAGGAAGAACAACCACATCCAACTTTGTTAGGACATGATAACTTTGATGCGATAATTGATAATTCTGTTGCAATCACTGAACAAGGTATACTTTTCAATTTTCAAAACAACAGAATTAACGATCTGGATGGTGTTAAAAAGTTTACGATATTCTTTTTCTTTTTCTTGTTTGGCACTAGAACGTCATCTAATGTAAACTTTCACGAATGTAGGTACTAGTGAGATCAGATAATTATTTTATCTTCTCTTTAGGTTATCTGGCTAATCAGCATCCAATTACTCCTGCTTTTTGACAGAGTTGCAGTAACAATTTTCCTTTGTGACAAACGGCTGACATAAGTTGATACTATAGCAGTATTTCCTGTTGTGTTCATAAGAATAACTGCTGCTACGTTTTGGTTGGCATGCATGGTCAAAATGATCCCATGTTTATTGCATTTGCTCCAGCTGATTCCTTTTGTCATCATCAACCAGAGATGAATTTCATTTAGATTTAATTTCATTTATGCGTCATGGGATAACTAGAGTGACTGTTAGCATTTTTTCTAAAAGAACGTCTATCTCACATCTCACCTTCTGTGCTTAAAAAAGAAAAGAAAACATAAAAACCTTCTTGTCCTCTAAAGGACATTTCGGCAACTTCCATAAAGCCTTGGCTGTTCAGAAAGTCCGTGATGTATCTTGTTGTGACTATTGACGGTGGTGTTATGGTGACCTGCTGTACGAATCTGCACCCCTCTTTATTGAGCGAGACTCCTCATCCATATCTACAGATTGCTGGCACTATGATTTGAAAGGAATGGAAACAAAACAATCTGGGCAAGGTTTTGTGAAGATCGTTTCACTACAGTCGAACTATATATGATTTTTTTTTTTAAATCCCCATAAAATATCCACAAGGGATGACACATTTAATTAATTGATTCTTGAGAAGAGTAATAAAATGCGCACGTAATTAGTTTTCTCACTTTTCATGCAATTGACCTCGATACAATTTGGAGATTTAGAAGTGAAACTGTTAAAATGTTTGATCGATCTTTCTGCTAAAAGTTTCATATGTTTGCTGATCTTTCTACTGAAATGTTCCATGATTCTTACTTGACATTAGCTGAATGTGTGATATTGTAACTTGGCTTGTAGATATTTCTGACTCCACACCTGAAAGAGAAACTGAAGAGAATGACTCAGCAGTTCCTGTTAATTCTGAGGAAAGTGAGACTGTTGACAAGTATACTGTCCCTGAACCACAACATGTTCTAGAGGTTGATGACAGAGTTGAGGAAGAAATTCCAGTCGATGAACCTGTTGCTTCATTTGCAAGTACATTGAATTTGCGGGATCAACCTCCTAATGTGCCAGTCGACAAAGCTATCAGAGAACCACCAAAACATACTTATGCATCCATTGTATGTATCTGGTCATAAACTTGCATTTTTTTTTTTTTATGTCAATAACGTGCACTTGTTGATTTTTATGAATGAACATGATGGAAATGCCAGCTACGTGTTGCTAAAGCCCACTCTGGAGTTCCTGCACCCCAAACTACCGTAACCAGAAGTGCACCTGCACAGTCCGAGTTGCATCGTGCCCAACAGGTTACTTTGCGGCAGCCATCTTCTGGACCTGAGAGATCAAGCACTGAAGTGGAGGATACTGCAGTACTTGATGATGAAGGTAATTTCTTCTATTTTTGGTTTGTAGAAATAATGGTTGAAAAAAGGCCAAAGTCATTTTTTTTTGAATCAGAATGCGTTTGCTAGTTTGGTGTGTCTTCAGTTATGCTATTAAGCATTAGGCATCTGATGTTCATGGAGGCTGAAGACGGAATAGCAAGTTATTCAGCTCATTCTAGAATAAAAAAAAGGTTACTGTTGCTAATGGAGGCAAACATTCTTTTGTTCGGTGTTTAAACTTTAGATGACTGTGTGCATAATTGAACTTTTAGTAACATTCCAGGCAGACTTGAATGGCTTGTAGTAACACCCCCACCGCAGCACTGTAGTAGTCCCTCACTCCCCCACGTCTTCTTCCGGCTCCCTCATTCCTCTGGTCTGCCTCCCCTCTGAAACCCTGATACCAGCGCTTTTACAGCGTAGGGTTCCAATTGAACCCCCGAAAGAGCCAGGCCATGTTTTAGAGAAGGAAAATTGATTGACCCAGGCCATTCTCGACCCAAAACACAGCCTTGATATGGCAGCAGACGGGGCTCTGGCAAAACATAACAATTCTCAAACTCAACCATCCCAGATCTACACGGCGTTTTCTCCGGATTTGCTAAAAAATGTCCAGCCCAAAGCCACGGAGCACACTCAGAACTGTCTCAACCACTTGGCCAAACAACAAGTATAAACCTTTAGAAACAAGAATGAAATGGATTGTACCCACATCCATATTTTTTTTAATATGTTTTATTAGATATTTTATAGTTATAGATAGATATCTATATCTATATCTATATATATGTGTATATAGATAGACATATGAGGTTAAGGCTACGTTTTAGGATTTTTGCTGTAGTTGTTTAGCCTTTTTTTCATAGAAAATTAGCTTTGGATTATTTTCCGCCACCACTTTCCTTGTCTCTGTGTGTGTGAAATTTAATTATGTAATTAAGTGTTTTTTTCTCCGGGGCAGCTTGAAAGTTGGTCCCCATTAGGGTGCCTATGTATTGATTTGTCTTCTTTCCTTTTCCTTCTTGCCGCAACCCAGTGATCACCATCCTTGATAGCGTGTGTACTGCATTCCTTCTTCTTGTCCTCCTGGCTGACCTGAATGGAGGATCTTCTTGGGTCAGAGTCGTTTTCACCTGTTTAGGACAGCCAAACCACACCGTCGTGCTATTCATCTTTAGGGACATTTACCCCATTTTCGCTGTTTTAAATCCAGCTGAGGTGAAATCCGTCTACGTGAGGAACCTGCCCTCTTCCACTACGGCTTCGGATCTCGAAGAGGAGTTCAGGAATTTTGGTAGAATCAAACCAGACGGAGTACTTATCAAAACCCGGAAGGTTCTTGAAAACCTCTCTCTCTCTCCTCTCTCTCTCTCTCTCTCTCTCTTTCTCTCTCTCTCTCTTTATCTATCTATCTATCTATCTATCTATCTATCTCTCTCTCTCTCTCTATATATATATATATATCTGAGTTTTCAAGTGCAGTGTTCAATACTCCCACAATTGTCTAATGGATCTTTTCTTTTTTGGGTAGGATGCTGGCGTTTACTATGCATTTGTCGAGTTTGAGGATCTCCTTGGGGTTCAGAATGCCGTCAAGGTCTGTCATCTTAACGCTATCAGCTGTGCAAATGCCTCCTCTGTTAGCTCAAATTCGATGATTTATTTAACATGGGCATCGAGTAGGCTGCTACTTGTAAATTTGCCAGCTTTTGCTCGATTTAAGCCGTTCTTTTCTTGAATCGGAATATTTTTAACAAAATTAATCAGTGAAGAAATATCATACGTTGAGAGAACTAATCTTCTTCCTCGTCAATTGATCCCCACCCTCTCTTTCACTTGGAACCTAACATATCTAACGTTGATACTATTATTAGATAATATCTGCATTTAGTATGATTTCAAATCATCTTTCGTGAATCTAGATTATTTTATTTTATTTTTCCCCTTTCTCATGAGGTGTGATCTTCGTCCACTCTTCGCAGGCGTCTCCAATTCCTTTCGGCGGCCGGCAGATATACGTAGAGGAGCGGAGACCGGGGAGCCTCGCGGCTCGAGGAAGTAAGCGGCTCTCTTCCTGACTGCTTTTTCTTCAGTCCTCCCCTCTTCTAGTACAAGCTAAGGGTGGGGGGGCCCTACCCTGCTCAGCTTAGCTAGCAGTATCCCGCCCGCCCTCCAAGAACTCCTCCCTCTCCCCTTCTCTGGAGAAGGAACTAAAACCCATGGTGAGGTTTCTCCTTGTGGGCCCTTTCAATTTCCCTTCTAGGACGCTTTGACCAGGGATGTTGACCCGGGTGGGAATTTTTGGCTCCTTTTTAGTCCAACGAGCTCCAAAATGCCCGTTGTCAGAGAGACGGCCAGCCTTATCCCAGGCTCGGGCCTACAGAGAAGATCTTGTAGATAGGATCTGAACCAGCAGAGGAGGAGGTTGATTGTGTGATATGGGTATGGGCTTCCGGGCCGGGCTCTGTTGAAGCCCGGGCCCATTCGTCGATAATGCTGACTTGATTTGATTTCTTCTCCTGGATTGTGGGCAGGGAGGGGTAGAGGAGGCCGAGGGGGATACCAGGCGGAGGCCCCCCGGGGGAGGTTGGGCGGCGGCAGGTCCTTCGGCAGCGGCGGCGACCGGGGAGACTTCAACAGCGGAAGGCTGAGGGGCAACGGCTACAGCAGCGGTCAACGCCTACCCCGCCAAGACCGGGGCATTCTGGGCTCCTCCTAGGTTGGATGGACTGAAGATAGTTTTGACCCGGTTCTTTCTCCCTGTTTATTATGCCTCTCCCCGGCCTACTGCCTTGTGTTTCTTGGAGACGACGGAGAAGAGGAGTTTCCCCATCCTTTTCCTTTCTCTTTTGCCTTTTCTTTCTGGACGTTGTCTTGTTGACGTGGAGAAGAGGGAGGGATGAATGCGCATTCCTGCTTCTGTTGCCCTTTTTTGACTTTGCTGGTGTTAACGAAGATCGAGAGATAGATGTCTACTGGATGTCCTCCCTGGTTCTCTCTCTCTCTCTCTTCCTGCAAAACTTCTCACCGACAGAGGGAGTAGAGAGAGAGGAAGTGGGAAATAATAGAAGGGGTCTGTATAAGGTGGCGAGGACCGCGACAATATCAATTATTGTTAATAACAAGCCTACTAACAATCCGGACCACAAGGATCGAACTCCAGAGAATCTTTGCCCTCGATGTCTTTCATCGTGGTCTCCTCACATGCAGGCTCCTCCTCGCCCGCGGAGACCATAGATTGATTGATCGCCTTAGCAGGACAACGGCCGAGGATGGGCAGCGGAGGCCAGCGCGCCGAAGGGGACCTGCGCCCCGGCGAAGTACGCCTCCGATTTCGCGGCGTCCCCATCGTCGTCGTCTTCGTCTTCCTCCGCCTCCCAGAGGAAGCCGGCGTACGAGGCAAGAACATGGCTGCCGGAGAGGGGGAAACCAGATTAGCGACCAACCGTGGGGATTATGCAAGTGCAGAGGGAGTTGACGCAATGGGGAGGAGGGCGTACCTGTCCTGAGGTGCTGCTTGAACGGCCTGTTCGAAGTATCCGGACGCCCTCTCGCGGTCGTGGTGGAGCTCCCACATCAGCTTTGCGTATTGAGACAGGACCTCCCCGTCCCCAGGCTCTGCAAGCATCGCACGCGAGTAGTATTCCTCTGCGCGCTGCAGATCTCCCTTGGACTGGACGGCAGAATCAGAGGGTCAGGTCGGCCATCAGGGGAGGGATGAGTATCGGCGGGGCATGAAGATGATGAAGACGTATAGAGATGAGCTCAAAAAAGATCTGTGTAGAGAGAAATCATCGGAGAAGGGGAAAGGGGAGGAGGGGATGGAATCCATACCTTGTACAAGAACTGGGCGTAGTTCCTCAGAAGCAGGGAATTGCCCGGATCTTCCTCGACCATCTTTTTGTAATACGCCTCCATATCGGACTGGCTTCCGCTGCTGTCGACGAGGAGGGAACGCCCACCGGCGCCACCGCCGCCTCCGATTCCACCTCCACTATCCCCAATTCCGAGGATGAGGCCCGACGCTGTGTCTCCGAACTCCAACCCTAGCCCTCTGGCAAGAAACAGAGGAGAGACCCCGGGTTCCCCGCCGGTTTTCATCACCACCTTCCCTTTCTCGCCGGAAGAGAAGAATTCTCCCACGACGTTCCGGTGGGTGGTCGGAGATTCCTCGCTCATCTCCTCCTCGTCGAGTTCATCTTCCTCCTCCTCCACCACTGCTTCTCCGTATCTCCCGTCAAACCTCGAGCTGTACACGGAAAAGGAAGGGATAGTCTCGAGGACGGGTGGCGGCCGCCGGTGGGATTTGTTCGGCTGAGGGAGGTTGCTCGGGCGGCGATGCTCGTCGTGAAGATCGGCCACCGCCATCTCCTTCAGATTACCCTCGGACTGCACCCTGCGGAAGCCCACCGGGGCTCCGGGATGGGGCTCCGCCGGAGAGGCAGTGGGCGGGTTGGATAATTGGAGGGAGAAGCCGTGGAAGGACGAGGCGTTGAGGGGGTGGCTGTGGTTGTGGCCATGGTTGTGGGCGGCGCCGCCGTGGGGGAAGGAGAGCTTGCCATGAATGGTATCAGAGTGGGTCCTCTCCAGGGGATTGCAGCCGGTGCCATGGCCGGGGCTCTCAGAGAAATAGGGCGAGGAACATGAAGAGGATGCGAGAAGAGACCCGAGGATCGGCGTGGAAGAGCTCCTCAGCAACATCCTCGCTTCTTCTCTATCTCCCCCCTCCCTCTGACCTCTGGTTCTCCCCCTCTCTCTACTCCTCGGCAGCACCTCTCCTGTGGTTGAGGCGATCGGCGCGGCCAACCCGTTGATATCTAGCGGATTCGGTGCGGTAAACCTGCGGCACACAGAAGGAGAGTTAGACCCGCGCACCGCGACACCCAGCTGTCCATCCAATACGTCAGCCATCCGATCTCTCGCCAGATTTTTCCCTCCGTCCTAGACGTGGTCCACAGAATATTTTTCCTTTTTCTTATGGCTCGCTCTGTTTTTATTATAATTAAATAATAACTTCGGGAAATTATAGATCGTTGAAAATGCCACGTGTGAGGTGCCCACCACTTCGTTCGTCCAGCTATCCCTATTAGACAGCGACAGCTACAAAGGCGACTGACTGCCGCCATTAAATTAAATCGGCGGGAAAAAACAATCGTGGCCGATAATCATTTACAGAAAATATAAAATTACGAGAAAAATCCGCTCCCCGCCGGGGGAATCGGTTAAGCCGCCACCGACCGGCCGGAGAACCATCGCCCGCCGTCGGTGACCAGCGACCACTATAACGGAACCTCGCAGTTCCGCAGGAGCACCGGAACAACCGCTAGTGAGAGGGCCTCTGATAGACAGCTACGTGGGGGAGGTCAGACAGTTTAAGCTGGGGTCCACAGCCCACGGGCGTACTTGGCCTCTTACACTTTTACGCACCATCGTAAAAGGACAGGGACTCACGTACCGTGCATGCCGCGATGCGTCACATGGAGCAGGCACGTGTCGCCCACTTATGGTGGAACTGAACAGCGACCCCCCTCCCCCTTCCCGCCCACACGATGTTCGTGGGAAAAGCGAAACGAATAGGAGAAAGAACGCAGATCGAAGGGCGGAAAATCTGTTCCCAAATCACTAGCATTCTCAGGCCCCGAACTCTCTCGGATCGGCGATTTGGCAAGGAACAAAGCATCGGAGGAGAAACGCAGGCATACCTGAGGAGAGAGAGAATCCTTGGAGTAATGGCGAGAGATACCTGAAATCCTCAGATCCGTCTCTGTTTACGTATATATATATATACGCAAGGCGTTCGCTGCTTCCGGAGGGGCGGCGGAGGGAAGAGGAAGGGAGAAGGAAGGACAGCGGCTGGGGCCCCGCAGCAGCTCGACGGTGAAGAATGAAGACGTCCTTGGACCGCTCTACAGAGAGCCTCCGCCACGGGATCGGAGAATATGCCGTCAAGGGAGGACTGAGGAGGAGAGATTACGATTGGGAACCTTCCGCCGCCTTAAGAAGATGGCCGATCGGCTCTTTGCATCCGGCACGTGTACCGTGGCCAGAAATGGTTGGATTAGGCCCGCTTGGGTTGGGCAAGGAAAATGGCCCAGTGGGCTGTATCGCACTCTCTGGGAAGTCGAGCCCAGGACCGGCCATCGTACGGTTATGAAAGTCCCGAATAAAGCGAGCGTCATGGACGGTTGGAACGCGCGAGCTGACCTCAAACGAGCAATGCGCTTCGTACCACCGTCGAAAGCGGTGGCACAGCGGCAGCCTCGACGGCGGCGGCCTCGGCGCCGCAACGTCCCGAGCGCCGCCACCCGTGGCGGCGTCATTTGTGGGGGTGGCGTTGTTAAACTGGTCCGGCGGAGACTCTTTAACTTCCGATTATTCGAGATCACACCCCTCTAATCTGTACTTATATGATTAAATGATCAATAAATGATCTCTCTCTTTCTCTCTCTCTCTCTATCTGAGAGTGTCTGGGGAAGGACGATGTTCTCCGAATAACTCATTCCATCCCGTCGCAACAGAGAAAAGCGAAAAGAGAGGAAAGGGAGAGGGAGAGAGAACCCTAGATGGCGATCCCCAGAACCTCTCAGCTCTTCCGATCGCTAGCGGTGCTTCTGGCGGCGGCGGTGCTGGTCTTCGCCGTCGTGCCCGCCGTGACCCCCGCGGCGGAGCCGTACGATCTGGTCTACAAGGGCTGCGCTAATCAGAGCTTCCCTTCAGACGGGCTCGCCTACCCGCAGGCCCTGGCCGCCCTCTCCTCCGCCCTCGTCGCCAAATCCGCGGCCTCCATGTTCTACAAGACGACCACCGCCGGCGGCGGCGGCCAGCCGTCCCTCTTCGGGCTCTTCCAGTGCCGCGGCGACCTCAGCGCCGCCGACTGCGCCGCCTGCGTCGGCCGTATCCCCGCAATGTGGGGGAGCCTCTGCGGCCAGACCACCGCCGCACGGATCCAGCTCTCTGGATGCTACGGCCTCTACGAGATCTCCGGCTTTCCGCAGGTCTCCGGTACCAAGATGCTCTACAAGGAGTGCGGCCGCTCGGGCGGCGCCGGCGGCGGCTTCGAGGAGAAGAGGGACACGGCCTTTGCGAGCCTCGAGAGCGCGATGGCAGCCGGCAGCGCCGGGGGATTCTACGCCGCCGGCAATGGGAACCTGCGCGTGATGGCGCAGTGCGAGGGGGACCTCTCGGTCGCGGATTGCGCAGAGTGCGTGACGGAGTCGGTGCAGAAGGCGGAGGTGGAGTGCGGAGGGGCCAGCTCAGGGCGTATGTACCTCGACAAATGCTACCTCAGCTACGGCTCCTTCCCCGACGGCGGCGGCGGCGGCGGCGGAGGAGGAGAAGGAGGTGGTGGCGGAGCTTCAGGTACGCAGTCGGTGCGAAGGGTGGCCGACAGCTCATCCTCACGATTCGGGAGGTTCCGGTAGCTCCATTTCACTGCTTACTGCTGTGCGTGTTCTAGATTTTGGGCCGCGAACAAGTGGCCCTGTAGGGAGGCGAGGTCGAGCTTCCTCTGGAACGGGCCGATTTACCTCATCTCCTCCTCTTTTCCTTGTTTCTCCCTCCTATTCAGGGCATCAGACGGGGAAGACGGTGGCGATTGTGCTGGGCAGCGCCGCCGCAGTGGGCTTCCTCCTCGTCTGCTTGCTCTTCGTGAGGTCCCTGTATAAGAAGGATCGTAAGTACCCATCTCTCTCTCTCTCCCTCTCTCTGTGGCACCACGTGAAATCGATAACCGAAGCTTGTGCATGAGCAGATTACTGACGCTGTGGGAGAGACGGCGTCCTTGGCCTTCGCGTGAAGTTCAGTGGACGAAAACTGCAAACGCACAGAGAGAGAGAGAGAGAGAGAGAGAGAGAGAGAGAGAGGGGGGGGGGGGGGCTTTGATCTCTAATGTTGTGACACCAAGAAGCGAGACGAAGATGAAGCGGCTGGGGGTCTATTCTCTGTTCTTTCTCTCTCTCTCTAGGCTTTCTGCCGGGGACTTGGTCTACCGATGTACGCGGTCCGGAATCTATTATTCTGATGCCTGCTGAAACGAGAAGAGCGTAAATTTATGTGGGGGAAAGTCTCCCCGCTTACTCCCCTTTTCTGCCTGGAACTGAGCAAAGCTGCGACTTTCCAGATCGTCTGACCAAGCAAAGCTGTGGCCTTTATCAGTGGCGGCGCCGCAAAACATCTCTCCGCCCTTTTCCTTCCTTACGATAATGGGCCAATTTTTCTCGAGTTTCATTCCGCTTAACGGCCAACATTGGGAAGCCACATCAGAGAACCATATATCGGGCCCATTAGTGGGCCCACTTCAGGTTGCTTATGCCTGGAGAGTAAAGGTAAAGTCATAGGCGTGCGTGTCAAAGGGCCCAATAAGGAGGATGATATGAGGTCATAGGCGGGTCAAAGGGCCCAATAAGGAGGATGATATGAGGTCTTTGAGGGGCCCTCACTATGGGCACTTTTGGAAGTAGTATTGAGAGAGTTGGGGGAACTCTCAAATTTGACTCCGAACTAGTTTTAATGTTCCTTCAGAACCCTACCTTTCTTCTTTCCTCCTCATCTATTTCATTCTTTTCTTCTTTAGATTCTTGTGTGTTCTCTCTTCATTTTCTTCGATCTCAAGCCATTATCTTAGGAGTTCTATGAAATGGTATCAAAGTCATCTGGCCTAAAAATGATAGGAAATATGAGAGACTGGAGAAGAAGGTCAAAGTTTTGAAGGAGATGCTGAAGGTGGACTTGTTGTAGTTAAACCTCACTGGAGATCAAGTTGACGTAACTTGCACACTTAATGGCTTCTATATTTGCAATAGATGAGTAGTAGCCTAAAGTCACTGACAAGGCATGAAGAAGACACCATGACCGTATAAGGGCCACTAGAGAGATAATGAGGGAAGGAACTGGGACAACAGGCCGTCCCCATTAATAAGAGGACACACAACCTTAGAAAACCCAAGTGGAGAGCTCCTTTGAATGACCTAATTGTGAGCAATTAGGGTGGAGTCCAACTAGATATTCTTCTTTTCAGAGGGAGGAAACCTGGATAGTTAAATATTTAAGGTGGAAATGTGTATTGAAGTGTAAGAAATCAACAATAGAGATAAAATGAAGACTAAGTCGACTTATTTGGGTGAAGAAACTATCATGTGGTACAATTGGGTGAATACTAATGAGTCTTTCAAGGACTAATATGATGTTAAGTATCCCTTACAAAAGAGATTTGATTCATAATTACTATGAAAATTATGAGAACAATGATTGGATCTCAAATAATTTGGCACAATATTTGACCAATGGAAGGAATTTAAATTTTATTCAATGTAATTCATGTCATTTCAAATAAAACTTTCAAAAAGTACATGTTAAAGTAAATGGCTTAGAATTAGTGTTGAAGTAAAAATTTTCAAGCCCAAGGATCATAAAGTTATTGATACATCTCAAATTGTGGAGTAGAAAAATGCCATCCTCAAAATTATGACAGAGTAGAGGAGATATAAGATGAAGAAATCACTAATTTTTGGGTAATAGTTTTCAATAAATTCAAAGGAAGAGCCCAATGATCAAAAGTTTCTCTTAGATATGATGAGCCACCAGAAGGATGTACCACCACCTTGAGGGGCATCAAAATCAGTATGCACCTGACTTTTACTGAATTTGATTACAAGATAGGCAAGTAAATGGGATTATTTTTCATGTGATGAAAAATTTCAATCTTGACATATTTATAAGAGGAAATTACAATTGTTTCTAGTGCATGATGATGAATGTGACTTCGGAGAAGATGTTGAATAATGTATCCTAACTTAGATAGTTGATAAACACAATGATAATGAAGAAATTAATATTAAAAATTTCATCATTCACTCATTGGCCTATTATATTGGGTGCCATGAAGTTGAAGGAGAAGATCAAGGACAAAGATCTCATTATGCTAGTGGATTGCAAACTAATACATAACTTCACATCTTAATAGTTAATACATGAGTTAAGTTACCCTTTTCTACCACCACAAATTATGAGATCATCATGGGAATTGAGATAATAATTAGAGGGTAGGGAAAATGTAAAGAGGTTGTCTTGAAAGTGTAATGACTAAAAGGGATTGATGATTATTTATCCTTGCAATTAGATAATACTATCGTGATATTAAGGATGCAATGGTTGAAGGCCTTAGACTTCATGTGGGTGGATCGAAAATGACTCCAAATAAAATTTTCTACAAGATGTATAGTGGCCACCCTTACAGGTAACTCTCATTTTAGTAAGTGGGGTGTAACTCTTAAGTCAATAACTTGTCATTTCTGACAAGGAAAGAATTATTTGATGAGTTATGTTGACTAATAAAGGGAGTCATATAAACACCCCACACTATACTTCTATCAACATTGTAAAAGTTGACAAACACCTTCCTAAGGATCTTTGTCTCATGTGAGAGACTCTCACTTTACATAGAGATCAATCATCACATCACACTAGAGGTGGGTAAGGGCCATGTTATTATATGTCATTATCACTACTCACAAGAATCATTATCTCATGCCAACTTGATTATGTTGGCTAAAAATTAAAAAAAAAAATGACAACTAAATGTTTTGAGTTGATTAAAGAGGACCCAAAAAGATTACCATCTCAAATAGCTTTTTGATAACTATTGTTGATGTATTATTAAATGAGCTCCACAAAGCTACAATCTTTTTTAAGATAGATTTAAAATTCATTTACCATCAAATTTAAATGTATGAGGCTAATAATGTACATAAAATAACTTTAAAACATTAAATACAATATAAGTCCATGATAATGACTTTTAAGCTAAAAAAATACTTCAATCACATTTCAAGTCTTAATGAATTAGATTTTCAAACCATTCCTCAAGTCTATAATTTAGACTTCAAACCATTCCTCAAGTCTAAAAAAATACTTCAAACCATTTCAAGTCTATAATTTAGATGCATAACAATATGACTAAAATTTTACTCAAGTGTTCCAACTTCTTGATTAATATTAACTCCATGTCAATGTGAAAAATTATATATTTTATAACAAAAAATAAAAGATCTTACTTGTTAGATTTAACCAATGAAATGATGGTTGGTGATAACAAAATTGAAGTGATAGTTAGTTGACACACTCTCTCAAAAATTCATTAAAATTACACATGTTACCACCATCATTTTGTAACAAATTATAAGAGCATCACTTGACTACTCATGTAGTTGTTCAAGAAGGAGGTGTTCACATAGCATATAGAGGCATATAGAACATTTCAAGAGCTTAAACAAGTTATGACAATAGTACTAACATTGATGTTGTTTGATTTTTCTCATTTATTAGAATCCAAAATAAATATTTTAAGAGTAGGAGTGACAATATTTTTGTAGAATCATTAGTTGATGACTTATTTCAGTCAAGCTTTATCTTTCAAAAACATGCTAAAATCAATTAAGGAAAGAAAATTCATGAATATGGTATTGGAAATTTTCCAATAGAAATATTATCTTATGAGTTGTCCATTTATTATTTACATGGACTAAATTAATTGAAAACACCTTCTTGACTAGATACCAATAAGGCACCAAATCCTCTCTCAAAAATTTCGAACCTCTATTGTAATAGATATTAATTGTTATAATATCTTTTTTTATTACAACAAATTAGTTACCAAAATTAAAGGTGATGACATATTAACTAAGATTAAGGACTTGTCAAATAAATCAATTGAAGCCCTCAAATATAAGTTACATCGTGACCTTCTATTGTACAAAGAATGATAGGTTATCCTTAAGAAATTTGATATTATTTCAAATATTATCATAGCATGACTAGGAGATATTTAAGATTCTTGTATACCTATAGACATATAACTCATGAATTTTATTGATATAGTATGATAGACATAATGTAAAAGTATGTATAACATTGTCTATATTATCAACATAACAAGTATGAGATAAGTATTGTTGTGTTATGGATTCACTAAATAAGAGAAAAATATAATTTTGATGATTTTAGACATTAACTTGATTATCTTGACATTGATGGTATTTGATGTAGGTTGAATACAAAATTGATGTGGTAAATATATTAATGTTTAAATTATTTGGATAATGATTTAAGGTCTAGATTATATGGCTAAAATTATGTCATAGATATGGCTATTAGATGAGTTTGATATATAGACAATAAAAATTCTGTGTGTGGTAAAGATGGTATCATCTCACATGTAAGCCTTAATGTTTAAATTTTTTGTATCAAATGGCTTAAATAATATATTTTTATAAAATTTTCAGACCCTATTGCATCCTTATCCATGTGGGTGTCATTGTCTACAAGTTAAGTCTACAAAACCTCTTCTTAAATACATCTAGTTTTTCATATTTATTAATTGAATAAAGAAATTGGTGAAAATTCTTACATCTAACCCCTTACTCTCTTCATTGACAAAGATCTTTAACTCAACGATCATTTAATCCAAAGTGTTGTTGAGCACTCATTAAGACATCATAAACGTTGAGGTTCTTATTAATGAAAAGGCCTACCTAAATTTGAAATTACTTAGTAAGTGATATCAATCATTTACCATTAATTCCTTGACTTCTACCTTGTGGACAAGGTGGAACAAATAGAGAGGGAGGAAGGTATTGTTAAGATCCAAATTATCAAGCCTACTGGTAAGCTCACTACTATGGTTACTTTTGTTTAGAGAGGGAAGTTTAAGTCATAAGGGGGCCAAGGGGCTAAATAAAGAGAATGGTATAAAGTCTCCAAAGGACTCTCACTATGAGCACTTTTGAAAGTAGTCTTAAGAGAGTTGAGTCTGCTTTCAAATTCACCCTCAAATTGGTTCTAAGGTTCATTTGGAACCCTCCCCTACTCTATTTTTTTTTCTATTTAAATCTTTTATTACTTAATTTTTCTAATTTTTCCTTTTCATATAGAGTTTTGTGTGATCCATGCTGTACAAAACATTATTTCACACTTTTTTGCCACAGACCAAAGTCAATATTTTCATCAATTTTTACAACCTCACATTTCGTCATTGATACCTTTGAAAAATTGAGGAATAATACTAGTTTGACTCTAATACCAAATGTTGTGTCTAAAGAGGTTCTTCAATAAATTAGAGCACAAGAAAATTCTACTAAATTATAAATTGAACATCAAATATAAAATTTATGTGATCATGCAAATCACTAAGCACACCATGTATATATTAAATGTCACAAGCACAAAAGACTAATGCCAATAATTATTTCTTTATAGTAAGAAAGGTTTCTAAAGATATCAAGAACATCGATTCCCTCACAAGGGGAGGAAAGGAACTTCCTCCTTTTCTGCTATTGGACCCTTGTTTCTTGTCCACTGTCTTTCGGGTAGCCAATAATAACAGGGGAAACAATGAACATTTTGCACTTTATTTGAGCATAGAACTATTCCAATATGCAATAGTCTGTCAGTACACTCAAAAAAGCAAAGCATTTATTGAGTATATTGTGCACAGAGATGGAAGGACCAGTCACAAGAGAAATGAAAATCGATATCCATAAAGTTTCCAACTTAAAAGTTTCTAGAATACCATTGAATTGAAGTACTTACATGGGGCTTTGTGTGTCTTCTATGTCCACATACTGACAAGATGGAGTTGAGATATAAAAGAACCATGGCTTTTGTTTGACCCGCTGAATTTTTGAGTTGCGAGTGACTAGACGATTCACAAATTTGTAAACCTAGTTATGCCTTACCGATTTTTGATGAACGAAAATTCTCAACAAGCTATCAAGCATCACCACTATACTTGTACATTGCAAATAAAATGTTTGTAGTCTATCTGAAATAATCTTAGAAGCAAAGAGAAATAATATCAATAAGGGAGGGTTAAATACATCTAAAATATGTGGGCATGGACTCTTCAACACAAGAAAGAGGCTAATCAGATTCGGAGTCACCGATATCAACTTCCTCCATATTGCGAGAGTATATGTACATCGTTCTCTTTATCAAATACGGCAACATCCAGTTACCGAAATACAACGACAAGACGTCTCACATATGTTTTCTTCCCTCCGTTCTACAGACATTTGGTCTATCAACTGCGTTTGCGATTTGCCACAATCTGTACAACCTCATACACCGGTTCTATAGGAAGACAATGCGGTGGAACGATAAGACGATCCGCGAACAATAATGTGGCCTCAGAGTCCCATCTGGACGTTGTGAACGAGATGATATCGGACTTTTTGGAGCAACGCGCTGGCTTCCTCGTTTGCCGTATCGAGCAGACGGAGCTCCCTGATCTCCTCATCCCACTTCTCGATTTGCTCTCTGTGAATGCTGGGAAACGGAGGAAAGCAAGGTACGAAAATAGAGCAGGAAGCACGTTGACACTTTGCAGAGGACAGAGAAGTGGGGTGAAGGGGGGAGAGAGAGAGAGCAAACTCACGCGATCAGACGCTCCTCGAACTCCGTGCTGACGTTTTTGAACATTGCCTTCCCCGCTTCGAGCATCTCAGAGACCTAAAGGAAATGTAGACGCGTACAGAAACAAGCATATCGACCTTCTCAACAGAGGAGTTAATGAAATCAGAGGAGAAGATTCACAAGGAGGAGGATGATCCAACGGAGCCCCAAATTGTGACCTGCAGTGTAAAGTGCTCCATCTTCACAAAGATCTGGCTAATGCGCTCCATAATTTCCTCCGAGCAGGAAATCCTAGGCTGCGTCTCCTCCTCAACCTCGTCATCTACCACTCCTGAACTTCCTTCCTCTCCCGCCGCCATCTCCTGCCCCGCTGCCAAGCTCTCCTTGGAGAAACAACTGAAATATCAGCATCTGCAGTACTTCCGAATCCACAGCCATCAAGTAAGGAGCGGACACTCACCGGGATTTTCGCTCGCTTCTTCCTCCCGCTCTCCGTCCCTCCATCGACCATCGGGAAGCCGGAGCGATGACCAGAGAGGACGTTCGGCGATGGCGGGAGCAGTGGGGATGGTGGTTATGGCGGGAGGAACAGAAGCGGACCCAAAATTTAAAAAAGTGGGGTCGATCTGCACAAAAGAGATCCCCTGGAGTATTTATAAAGACAAAATAATCCTGTGGCCCCGCCGACAGTGCTTTTTCAACTCGCGTGCTTCGGATAAGATTTGGTGATCCTCAGGTGCAGTAAAATCGGCGTGAATTGATGCTCAAAGGGCGAGAAGAATGAAGGATCGCTCCCGATAACCGCATTTGAGCCGACCGGGTCGTGGTCGGGGGGAGGTCCGGACCCATCACCGTTGACCCATAAGCGTGGCGCCGTTGACTGAGTGGAGCGTACAGTAAGAGTTCTGCTCACCACCGAATTCTCAACACCCCTCCTACCCGAAGAACACTGTTCCTTATTCCCCAACACCCCCCGCCCCTCCCGATGTAAGGCTCCAACGGCGGAGAACCTTTTCCAAAAGCCGGCTATGGGCCGGCCGCTGGAAGCTCTGGAGCCCTGGGGAAGAGGCGGCGAGATTTACCGTCCCCAGCCGTGGAGGGCGGCCTCCGTCGCTGCCCTCCACCGGAAGCCACCGGCGCCGGCGGCGGGACGCCTTCTGGGGACTGCGATTCCTTTAGAGGAGAGTAGGGTGTGCCTGAGACGTCGCTGGCCCCACCATCTTCGTCTTTTAGTACCCTTTTGGGGGATTGATGGGCATTAGTTCCTCGGGCAGGAGCTGCCTTTGATTTGGAGAGGATGGTGCTTTCGCTGCCTGCCCTTATCTCTCTCTGGGTTCTCTCCCCGAGGAGCACGATAACGTCTTGTGATATTTCTGGCGGGGTGAGCCGGGAGACGGAAGGAAGCGTATGATGTGACCGCCGCGGGTATATCCAAGAAAAACCCAACATTTTCCGTGGAGTGACCAGCGTTGTCCCGCCACGTAGGCAGTTCAACAGAATGGTCGAGATCCGCGAAGAACGTCAGCTACGAACGGTCCAGCACAGCGTCCGACAGGGATCCACTGCCGACTCGTGGAATTGGCGATGAAGTCGACGTGGAATTTCCGCCTACGTGGCCTCGTTCTAGACCCGCATCAGTGAGCCAGGCTGGCGGGGGGATCTGGGGCCCACCTTGAACGTCGCCCTCATGACCCCGCTAAAGCCGCGCCCCTGTCTGACGGCGCAAGGTCTGAACCCAAACGGCCGGGGCGAGTCACCGTTAGGGAGGGCGCAGCCCTCTCACGTGTCCAGTCCCAAATTAGAAGGCTCTATATATAACCGAATACCCGACCCGCGTGTTCTTGAAACCTCTCTCCTCTCTCTCACAGAGACACACACAGGCACACACTCTCTCTCTATATATCTTTCTCTACCCTCTATATATACGCGATGGAGCACATCGGTTTAGTTAGTTGAGCTTTTCCCCATTTTCTCTGCTTCCTCTGTTGCCGAGAGAAGGAAAGAAGGAGAAATCATGAGGTGAATTGGCTCTTCTTCCTCGTCCCCACCGGGGTTGAATCAGTTCTTCCCAGGTTGGAATCATCGCGGTGTTCTTTGCCTCACCGTTCAGTTTCCGCCTCTGCAGATCAGGAGACGAGAAGGAAGGCGAGTCAAGAAGAAGCAGGATGTTGCAGGACGTGGTAAACTTGCCGGAGCAGCTTCCCACGGTAACATCTCCAATCTCTTCATGTTCCTTGAATCGTCTGTCGCCATTTGGTAATTCATCTGCGGGAACCGAAATCTCTCTTCGATCACTCCGCAACACTGGCTCACGAGTCCTTCCCGCCTCTCTCGCGTTCATGTCTCTCCAACCTGTGCCTGGATTCAACACCTCTCCGTTTTCTTCTCCCCTCCCCCACCACACCCGGCGTCAATCCCGTGCTCCGTGTCGGAAGCTATTCTCCGAGCTTCGGTCAACAAAGAAATCCGCATCGCCATTTCTCCCCCCTTGTGCACGGTCGGAAAGTCTTGGTGATTTCCGCGTGCTTCGCGGTTTTCGGACGAGGAGACCCACCTCGTAAGATAGTCGTCCTCCTTCTCGGCCCGCGGCCTTCTGTTTCTCCGATGCCTTCGTAGCTTTCTATCATACAGAAAGCCACGTGTCTCCGAATTCCATAGATCGTACGACAGATGCTAAAATAAGCACTAAATCCATGCATCTCCCCTTTAATTATTTAATATCTTCCACACTACTCCTTGTGGCTAGTTTCTCCGACGAGTTCCTTCCCTTCCCTTCCCTTCCCTTCTCACACCATGCTCATCGAGGCAGACGACCCTCCACGGGAGTGGGCACGTAGATGCCGTGGTCTGAGGCTAAGGACGATGGATTCCGATCGGCGCTCCATCTCCTCTAGCGTCTCCCCGACTCTTCCCTCAGAAGCTGCCCAATACACGCTACGCTCTCCCCTCCCGCGACGATATGTCCCCGTCGTGACAGTGAAAACCCCATCGAAGAGAATTTTAGCTTCTCCTCTCCGGGCCAGAAGAATATAATGTGATCTTCGTGAGAGATGGCCTCCGTTGCTGCGGCCTTTATCGTGGATTCTGCCGAAGATAGAAGGGAGGAACAGTGAATTGGTAAAGGCGTTCCAGATTTGATAGCTTTGATCAGTTGGTCTCTCGAGTTGAAAAGGATGGGTTTCTCCTGAAGGCTGAGGAAAGCCCAAGCATGATCTCACTGCACAGTGGCTTCCCCCAGTTGCAGCCATTTGCCTGGGCAATGGCTCATCTCATGTCACAGTCGGGAGTTGGTCATGTGACAATTGCACCACCAAGTCGAAAGAAGATAGGAGGAGGTCAACCCGATAGTTGATCTTTGCTTCCGGTGGTCAACAGGAGATGATGAAGTGACCTCCCGGCCGTTCACCTTACTGTCGTCTTCGTCGTCACGTTGCGACATATGTCTGTGGTTTCTACTGACATTTCCCTTCGTCTCTTGGATCTCCGACAGGAGGAGGGAATCTCCAGCCCCATCGCCGCCCAGATTCTCAGCTTCTGCGACGAGGGCGACTTGTTCTCCGAGACCCTGAGGAATTCCGAGGTCTCTTCCTGCTCGGGCGGCGGCGGCAGCGGCAGCGGCAGCGCCGGCGCCGGAAGCGTCGGTGGAGACATCTGCTGCTACGACGACGGTTCCCTCCCTTCAGAATTCCCCCCATTCTCCTCCATCGACCCTTCCGCCCTCTCCGCGATTCTAGACCCGCAGACGCAGCCCGAACCAGGGCCAGACGTTATTCTCGCTTCCAGCTACCCGCCATTGCAGCGGGCGCCGCTTCCTCCGAGGGCCCTCTTCCCCAGCCAGTCCTACCTCTCCAACCCGCAGGGCCACTTCGACCCCTCGTCGATGGCGGAGATCGCCGCCCCCATCGGCAGCTATTCCTCGTACCCCGATTCTATCCTCCCACTCTCCGGCGTCCCGCTGCCACTGGGTCCGACGTGTCTGCCTTCCGTCTTCGACGACGACGGCGGTTTGCTCCCATTATCTGGCTATATGGGCCTGGACTCATCGCCAGCGTCCACGTCCTGCTCCTTCATAGACACTTCCATCGGAGGAGCCTTCTACCCCGGCAGCATTGGCGTAGATCGGCCGGCGTTCTATCCACAGGGCATTGTGGCGAGCCAACAGTCGGGTCAGGAGGCGGTGGTGGAGTACCAGGGAGAGACCGTCGGTGGCTGCGGAGGGATGGGGTTCTACGTCCCCGATGGCACTCCCAACCAACGAATTTTCTGCAGCCCAGGAGAATCACAGCAGGTAAATCTGATACCTTCTTAATATGCCAGTATTCTCACAGATTCATGTCACCAACCTGTTGTCTCTCATTGTTGATGAGAGACAACAGGTCTTCGGAGATATTGATGATTTCCTTTGTTTCCCTCCTCCCAGAAGCTCTTCGGGGATAGCCACCCCCTGGTGGGCGGGTGCGCCAGTCCCACGCCGCTGGCTTCCGACATGGCGTCCCTCAACGAGTCCAGCTTCAAGGTCGGGCGCCTCTCCATCGAAGAAAGACAAGAGAAGATCAATAGATACATGAAGAAGAGGAACGAGAGGAATTTCAGCAAGAAGATCAAGGTTCGGGCCCCTCTCTCTCTCTCTCTCTCTCTCTCTCTCTCTCCCTATCCAAACTCCTGCCACCTTTCTATATCTCTCTCTTTCTATCTCATGGTCCGGGCTCATAGTCTGTTTCTTCGGGCCCGAGCTCGGAGCCTCTGAACTAAGAAACCATGTTTTCCCTCCCACATGCACTGACGAAAAGAGCTTCCAGTATGCATGCAGGAAGACCCTGGCGGACAGCCGGCCCCGCGTCCGGGGGAGATTCGCGAAGAACGACGAGTTTGGGGAGGCGACGAAGGCCGGCTCCAGCAACCAAGAAGAAGACGACGAGGAAGAGGTAAGCTCCCCCTCTCCGTCCCCGCCCTCTCCAGCAAACTCTTAGGGCACTTCTACTCCGGCAGGCGGCGATGAAGGAAGAGTACGACACGATGGACTCTTCCGAGTTATTTGCCCACCTCGGCGGCATGAATTCGTTCAAGTGCAACTACACCCTCGAATCATGGATATGACCGGGCTCTACGCACGTCTCCGCGAATGCAATAAGATGGCCGGCGCGCAGGCCAATACCTTGTATGAGTCGCTCGGCCAGGAGCTCCCCAATTTTCCTTCCTCTTCTGGAGGGCGTTTTACGTCGCTTAACGGTGTTGATTCCGTTCTTGCTCTTCTCACGGGGGACGAAACTACACGAAGATGGTAATATCTCTCCGATGACGGGACGTCGGCGACCGCTGGTGGTCGCCGGAAGTTCTCCCGGCTGTTCTCAAGGGAACCGGAGGCGACGGCGGGTGCAACAAGGAAGAACTTGTTCTCGGACAAGCGAGGCCAGATAGACAGAAGAACAAGCTTCTGAAAAGTTGGAACCGTGTTCTTCTCCCTCCGTTGACTTCATTCCGATTGCTAGGTGCCCCCCCCCATCACTCTCTCTCTCTCTCTCTCGCTAGAGTTATTATCTGTTCTCGGGTGCAGTGATTACTGCAGACCCCCCAAAAATTCTGCACTCGAATGTCTGCTGATCACACGGAACGATGAGGGAAAGAGGGCCGTCCTTAACGTAGGTGTGAGACTGTTGTCTTTCGGAATGGTGGGGTAGTGGAGATCTGGAGGAAAGGATACGTTTAGGAGAGGGACGGGGAGAGAGAGAGAAGATGAGAGAGGGAATGTGAGTCAACGGGAGGACTGAATGTTGACTTGGGCGTCCATTCAGAAGGGTTCCTCCGGGAGTGGAGAGAAATGCTGTCGGGTAATTGCTGCTTTTGGGAGATTCCCGCTCGTGGGTGAAACAGTTGACTGCTGAGGTCGATCTTCGTGGAGCCGCCAACTGTTTTGGGCTTTTAATGGACTTAAACTCCCCGGTGAATATTATTGGGCCTTATTCCTGGAAGCCCAAGGCGACCGCATGGCTTTATATAATTAATGTACATACGAGGATTTATGAGTTGATTTTATTTAAAAGGGGGTATTTTACCGCTTTCTATCGGATCCCATCTAATAATGGGTACTGTGATATCGTCAGAGTATCCTCTTTCCAAAGGAGACGTTACAGAGGCGTCCCGCGACGTGCGAGTTTCATGGATGTTGCACTCATTCGCGGAGCAGCGTTGTTAGATGTCTTCGCGTGGAAATTTACCGATTATCTGGCATCGGACGGCTATAACAATGGCGACGACGATGCCGCAGGGAAGGCGCAATGCAAACCGAGATAACACCTCACACCGAAATCGTTACCAGCTTGCCTCAATTCGTACTACTGCTCCCTCACTCCCTCTCTCCCTCTTCGCTTGTAGTTCTGCTCCCGCTCCCTGTTCTCTCTCTTTCTCTCTCTCTCTCTCTCGCTCCCTCGTCTCTTCTTCTTCTTGTTCCCAGTTGTCTCCTCTCTTTCTACCCGCAACGGAGAGAGCGGAGGGGGAGAGTGGGAGCGGCAATTACATTCTCTTTTGACGGCTCCTTAGGCTTCTTGTCACCATGAACCGTAAAAACCTTCCTCCTCTTTAGGGCTTGCTTCTGGATAAGAAACGACGTTTTTCTGCTCTGTTTGACGCTTTCGTACGACGTCGGTGGGGATATTCGGCTAGTTTTTCTTCTTTACATTGGTGCATTTTCCTAGTTCATCTCTCCAGGCCATGCATGGTCTGTTTCCTATCGTCTGGCGTGTTATTGGTCTTCAAATCGGAACTACTCGGCTTGCTCGATTCCAATGACGAAATAGCTTCTTTTTTTGGTCCTTCTTCACCGCCGGCGATTATATTATCATTCGACGTTTCTCTTTTAGCTTCGTCTCTTCCATTTTTCGTGGAATGGCAGAAGACAACGCATAGACTGGGGTCTGCCATTCCTTCCGCATACCGGTTAGGCGATTTTTTTCCTTCACATTTTTATTACTTTCTATCTTCAAGTCAAACATGTATCCACCATTTGTCCCCCTTCTCTTATTAGGATTTTGTATATGTTTTTTTTGCTTTATTTTAATACGTTTCTTTCACTAATTTTTTTGATTTATTTTGCATCGATATATTTCAGGGAGGAGGTTGATCAAGGTGTAAAAATAATGGGGTCGAGAGCGGAAAGAGGGAAAAGGGCCATGGAGGCAATGAGGAGCATGGGATTTCCGAGTAGTAGAACAAAATCCGTACTGAAGAGACTTCTAAACGCGTGCGAAAACAATTGGGAGCATATTGAAGCTGAAAACTACTGGCTGCTCGTTGAGGCTATACTCGAGGAGGATGAACCTGAGGTGCAGTTCTTATTGCTTTTCCTTCATGCTGAGATTATCTTATTCCTCTCCCAAAATCAAATTCTTTTTTTGGTAGGCAAAGGATCCAAACGGGACGAATAAGAACTGTGAATATGTAAGGAACTTGATCTGTCCTCTGTGTGTAACTTTTACCAAATCGCCGAGATTTACCTCGTGAATGACCATTCTTTGTATTATTTACCTGCATTGGTGTGCTGGGAGCAGGATATGGATGGTAAGCAGAGAGAAGCAATGGTGAGTGAAGAGCCTGAATCCCGTAGAAAGAGACTGAGGAAAGGACAGGACGACCAGCATGCATCATCACCTTCAGTGCCAAGTGCACATATTTCATTGCTGAAAAAACAAAAGGTGGAGATCGATGATGGGTTACCAATGAGTTTTCCCTCCGAGAAGAACCTTTTAGCTCGAAGTAATAATAGAGAAAGGACTAGGCCCAAAATAGGAAGGGAGCATATGTTAGCTGATACTTCCCTCCAGCAAGAAAACATCGAGCATGTGGGACATTATCCTGACCTCCAGAGAAAGTCAGTTGCTGTTGTTGCAACCCGAATAGACCCCCCCATTCAGAGGCCCCAGGAATGGTCACTTGTTCATAGATCACCTGAAAAAGTTGAAAAGACTCTATGTCTGAGAGAGCCAAAGATTGAACCTGATCTTTATCCCATGCTTGGAGGAGATGCGCAGATGGACAACAATGATCCAATCACCTGTGAGCCTCCGTGTGTTGAATTACCAATTTCAGTTGTCCACCCACTACTTGCAGCAAAAGGTACATGTGATTGTTCTACCATTTCGTTGTATGTTTCCTGATTTCGGACAAGTAGAGCCGCATCTGAAGTAAATTGATCTTTAATGTTCCACACTTTGTGCGAAGCGTCAATTTATTTTTCGTGTGCCTGCTGCTGGTATCTTGAGTACACCTAAATGTTAGTCAAACGTCATGCCATCGAATTAAATGCACTGTTTGTGGATGTTAATGGACCGTAAGGCTTCTCCAAGACACAAGTCACCTGAAAATATGCTTGACCATGTCAATGCGCGATTGTCTCTGTATAATATTTTATCCTTCCTTTTACAGCAGTCAGAGTCCATGCTGTAGTATGTTCTTGGCCGAATCGTGTTTAGCATAGACTCAATTGGTCTTTATGTTTCCCACAGTCTTGTGAAACCTATGCTTTAATAAATTATTATTGATGTAGCTTTCATTTGGTCCAGAGCAATCATCAAGTTCTTCGAAGGCCCACTGTCAAATGCCTTCTTCAATCACGGAGCCTGCTATCTTAACCGCTCAAAATGTTAATGAAGATAATGACCTTACTCGCATCAGAAACAAGGGTGGAACAAATGTCGAGATTACGAATGTTGTAGAATCTACTAATAATATCGAGATAGCATCGTCAACCATTGGTGAAAAGAAGGTTTCATTGCTGTACAATGTTGCTGGTTTTCCAGATTTCCATATGCCCAGCTTTGAATCAGTTCTGAAGAGAGTTGAAGACAGATGCCTAAGATCATACAGGATTCTTGACCCCCGTTTCTCTCTCATGAACATAATGAAGGAAGTTTGCAAATCAGTACTGGAGTTGGGAACTGACTTGGCTGCAGATAAGCAGGAAGACCCCATAAGGATAATTCCGTCATTGGATTCACTGAAAGCATCGGGCATTAAAATTTTTTCAGGTGGTGCATCTTCTCGCAATTTTACTGGCTTCCAATCCATCAATGCCCCTTTTTCCATGGTTAATAATGAACTTAGGTGTAGTGAAGACTACAGGCATAAAGGAAAAGCCATAGAGGACACTAGCCACGCCGTGAAGAGAAATGGAAACGACACTTCAGGGTCCTCCAGTGAATTGGCTTTGGTATGCCAGCATGAACCAGCATTGGGCAGTGTCCGACCAGTTCATGATATCAGTGACATCAGTAAGGGTGAAGAAAGAGTCAGGATACCCATAGTCAATGAATTCTCTAGCGAACGATGGCCTCCCCATTTCAGCTACATTCCACACAGCATCGTCTACCAAAATGCTTATCTTAACTTCTCCCTTGCACGAATAGGTGATGAGGATTATTGTTCTGATTGTTTTGGTGACTGTTTGTCAGCCTCAATACCTTGCGCTTGTGCACGTGAAACTGGTGGTGAATTCGCCTACACACCAGATGGTCTACTCAAGAAAGAGTTCTTGGATGAATGTATCTCTGTGCGCCATGATCCACCAAAGCACCGCCTGGTTTATTGCAAAGATTGCCCACTTGAGAGGTCAAAGAATGATGTGAATCCTGATGACTGTAAGGGTCATCTTGTAAGAAAATTTATCAAGGAGTGCTGGAGCAAGTGTGGATGTAACAAGCAATGTGGTAATCGAGTGGTTCAACAAGGCATAGCATGCAACTTGCAGGTGCAGCTTCTCTTCCGGTTGTTGTGCAGCACACATCATTTCATGGGTTGGCTAATTGTTCTTAAGAGTATCTATCTTGATGTCTATTTTTAGGTCTTCTGGACACCAAAGGGGAAAGGTTGGGGTTTGAGAACCACCGATGATTTACCCAGAGGGGCATTTATCTGCGAATATGTTGGTGAAGTACTGACGAACATGGAACTCTATGATCGCACTCTAAAGACGACAGCGAACTCAAGACACACATATCCTGTCCTACTCGACGCTGATTGGGGTTCAGAAGGGGTGTTGAAGGATGAAGAAGCTCTCTGTCTGGATGGAACCTTTTATGGAAATGTCGCAAGGTTTATCAACCACAGGTATTTCTTTTACCGTAGTATTATTTCCGGAATATGATAGTTAATGACTTCTATGGAAATGTGCATTCTTCACACTTTCAATCATTCATTTGATAGAATTATTTTCCCCATACTAATTCTTTCGTCGGCCCTTCTGGAATCAAGATCTGAACGTGTTCCTCAAGTAGACACGACCTGAAGCCTCCTTTTCTTTTTGCAGCATCTTTGACTTTTTTGGTACATTCTTGTCTGAAATTGTTTACCTGTGTATCATAGGGTATTCATACCCTGTACTTTGAAGGTCATCTTTGGAAATTATCATCTAGACTATTAATTTATGGATAATGAAGGGACGACTGAATATGTTTAGTAGAGCCCTGGTTTCTAGGCGTGGGCTAGGGCGAGAAATCCTAATCCTCCACTTACCTGATAACTCTGTCAATGAAATCTTGAATGTCACCCTAATTTGCCTTGACATTCTCTCCTATTCGTTTTTCGCCAAGCAGCTCAAAGGGTGTGGTAACACAAGCTGAAATAATAAAAGATTAAATCTGGGGAAAGTTATACGAATGATATTTTTGAGGACTGTGATATTAAGTTAAATAAAATAAAAAAGAACAGAAAAGCGCAGGTAATAGAAGAAAGAAAGCTGAGAAGAAACATGATGCAGGAGCAGCTGAGATTTGATTATAATTCATACCAATTGCAATGTGGGGAAGGATATATACCGTCAAAATCTTATTCAGTGTGTGATTTCGACTTGAATTGTCTTCCTTTTAGACTAAATCTTCCTATGGAGAGCTTGCCTTCCAGTTGGGAATCCCAATTAAATATAGCTATAATGTTCGGATATGATTGGTTGTTGTTACCTGAGCAGACCTACGATGGATGGCCTTCTATTCATAGAATTTGTGACAGCGGTTCAATCATTGTGGCAGATGTTTTGATGCCAACCTGGTGGAGGTTCCGGTTGAAGTGGAGACACCTGATCGTCATTACTATCACGTACGGGAATTTATTAAATCTGCTTTAAATTATTAATTGTTTATTTTTATTCGATCTTCGCAGGTATCAATATTTTGTTTCTATTTTTTCTCTTGTAGATTGCATTTTTTACGGCAAGAAAAATAGAAGCTTTTGAAGAACTTACATGGGTAAGCGTCTTCATGATTAACGTGGGCATGCTCTTGATGAACCAAGGAGAGCCAGGAAAACCCATAAAATAGTTATCAGAGACAGCTTATATTTCAGCAGTTTCTTTTTTTTTTTTTTTTTTTTTTGTGTAGGGCTGATCCCAGGCTTTTTATGTAATATCTTCCGATATTAGATGCATATTCGTGTCTGCAAATAGAAATATAATATAGTTCTAAAGTTGCATATTTTATATCGATGATTTAAACGCGTTGTTGTTTATCGAAGTAATTACTTCTCATTATTGTCGTCTTTTCATTTTTAGTTTATATCCATATTAAGGTTAATGAGAGACTTCCTCTGCAATTCTAGGAATTTTTTTTAATTTTTTTTTCATATAAAAGGTCAGTGTCACTGTTATCGAATTCATCAGACTTTTCTTCTGAGCACCTGCCTTGCCCTGCAGGACTACGGGATTGACTTCGATGATCACGAGCATCCAATCAAGGCCTTTCGATGTCTCTGCGGCAGCAGAGGATGCAGGGATCGGCCTTGTTCGAGCAGTAAGATAATCATGGTCTACGACTTTGACCAAGAAACCCTCTTCTGGTCTTGGCTGCTTACCTTTTTTTTCCCTCTTTTGGCAGGAAGACATTCAGGTCCTAGCTGAAAATGGTAACGTGGGCAAGTCTTCTTGTCGAAAACTATCAATTTTTTGAGAGGTCGGTCAGCCGGTTCTTGTAGAAATCAGCTGGTTTTTGGGAGCTCACATCTTTTTGAGGAAGAACACGTTAATCTTTCCATACTTTTACTGATCTTGAGCTGAATGAGCTCCCGAGTTGACTCTTTAGCTCCCAATTAAGGTCGGCAAGAAAAGGGTGGCAAAAAAAAAAAGAACTACAGTGGAACAAAGCAGTTGACCTCAGCCGAGGAAGAGGCTGGGGAGACGAGACGAACACACACTAGGAATCCTTCAGACCGATTTCAAAACTCCAACACTTTCACGCGTATTCAGTGCGATAAGTAACTGCAGCTGGCCGAAAACCTCCCCCCCTTTACCGTCAGAATTCTACATCAGACAATGGCATTGGCAGCGCTCGCAATCCTGGGCCACAGATCCGCACACTCTTTCCCAATTGGGCCCGTGATAGCTGACCCTGTAAATCATCCGATTAAGTTTCATCAGCCTTAGCAATGCATAAGCTCTCTCTCTGTCTCTCTCTGTCTCTCTCTCTCTCTCTCTGTAAATCATCCCTTGCATATAAATTGGAGGGTCTCAGGCTGAGATGACTGTATGGAACGAGGGCAGGGATGGAAACGACGACCACAACAACGCATGAATGATCCGAAGAAGCATACCTTTCATTTCTCCTTTAGGGTTGACGATCACCCCGGCATTATCTGCATGATTTGAGAAAATGGTCGAAAAATGAGAATTCATGAATCAGGAGGGAGGGAGAAAGACAATAAGGGTTAGGAGAGGGAGAAGATATTTACTAGATGGTTTGATATCTCTCTCATGTAAAAACATAAAATCACTGCAAGGGATGGTCCAATTATATCGCACATGAACATACCAATGCATGATCATGCCCGATCATATCAAAAATTCTTTATCAAACAGGAAGACATTCGAGGTGGAGGGGGGGCACCAATTGGATCACAATTTTCAGCGGAAGAAGCAGAGGCCGAGTAAAGTACCTTCGAAGTACATGAAGACGCCATCCTTTCTACGCCACGGCTTCCTTTGCCTGACAATGACGGCAGGCATGACCTTCTTCCTCAGATCAGGTTTCCCTTTCTTCACAGTGGCCATCACCATATCCCCAACGCAGGCCGAAGGGAGCCGGTTCAGGCGGCCCTTGATCCCCTTCACCGAGATGATGTACAGATTTTTCGCCCCGGTGTTGTCGGCACAGTTCACGGTGGCTGCCACTGGGAGACCCAGCGACATTCGGAATTTGTTCCCCGCGGAACCTCCGCGACCTAAAAGGGACGACGAAGAAGCAGAGATCGAGTGCCAAATCAATCAAAAGGAAAAACAAGACCAGCTGGTAGAAAGAAAGAGGGTGAATCCCAAACACACACGAATCCGCACATCCAAGACATGATTGAGTCTGTGCCATCCGCCGTAGAAGAGACATATCTAACCGCTACCATCAGAAATGCACAAGAATGGCGACTGATAGAAAGCCATGCATGACCTCGAACAAACGAAAATCAAAATGTAGGCAAACGCCTAATGAGCGGAAATCACATCGGTGGAGAGCTTCCTCCGCTCAGCCACGCTTCCCAACACAGACGCGATTAAATCCCAGCATTTGCCCTCAATAGCGACATCGGGAGGTGACTCCTAAACAGCTCCTCCGGCACATAAATAAAAAAAGACAGGGATCATCGAAGAGTGCGAGGAGAAGGAACAATCATACCTCGCTTCGACATGCTGCCGAGCTCTCAACCTGTCTCCTCCGACGGTGCAGCCCTAACAGAGCTCCACCTCCGCAAAGGTTTTCAGATTTATACACCACCCGCTGGTGGCTAGGGTTTCTGGTCCTTCGAAAATATTCCCCAATGAAGTGACAGAATTACGTGCATGACCCCAAGACATTATTAAACGGACTAGTGCCCCCATATCTCTCAACGACGGCCCAATATCATGTTGTTGGGCCAATACGGGAAAATGGGCCCAAATGGTTTCAAGAGGACGGCAAGGTGCCATGGAAATATGATGATTGTATTATTTTTTTCACAGGGCTTTATTGATTATTTACAATTTTCAGGAAACCGGGCTGAACCCGGTCCACTAGCCCATCTTGTAGGCGGCGGCCCGCCGCTCCTCACAGTACTCGAACAAGCTCCCGTCGAAGCAGCGCCTGACGGCTTCCTTGGGCAAGAAGCCGTCGGGATCCCTCGCCAGCAGATACAGGACCCCCCACTCCAGCTTACTCGCCACCCTGAGAGAACACGAGGCCCCTAAAAGAACTCAGACATTGGCCAGGCCCAACATAACACGAAGCCCAAAGTCGGCCCGTTAATGGCGGAGCTCCTCCTCACCAGCCGAAAAAGTCCCAGGTGTTGCGGTTGCCCTCCGTCATGCTCCAGAGCTCCGCCAGCGTGAGCTTATCCGGCGCCGTCCTCGCGTACTTGCTGAAGATACTCTCGAAGTTGACCGGCAAGAACCTGAAACCGCCGCCGGCTTGGCCATCTGTCAACCCACAGAGAGAGAGAGAGAGAGAGAGAGAGAGAGAGAGAGAGAGAGAGAAATAGAGTTGCACCTCCCCTCCGTGTCGTAACTCGCTGAGTCGCTACCGTGCTTGCCCCTGTGAACGTTGCTGATATAGATCGGGAGCAACGGGGAGGGAATCCAGCCCTGGCCAGGTCCACGATAAGCCACAAACCGATCTCTATCGATATATCTTATATTTATGGGAAGGGAGGACTCACGGGTAGGGTGGAGTAGCTCATGGTGGCGTTGACGAAAACCGCGATGAGCAGGGAGAGAACCGGGTTGAATCCAATGGCCCGCGACCCTGAAAGTCAACGGTCACGGCGCGGCCAGCTGGAGCAGGAGAAAGCCAAAGCTCCACGAGGGTTACTACCTTCGTACGTCTCCCAAGGGTAGATGATGCCGTTGCCATCGCGATCGAAGAAGGCGACGTGCTGCTGGAGGACGCTCCGGTTGCAGTGCCTGTGGTGGTCAACGGTGCCTTCCGGGTGGGCGGTGCCCGACGCCACCAGCGCTCTGGCCAGATCTGGACGCCTCGAAGAGAGGAAGAGGAGCTCAGCGGCGCCGCCAGTCAACGGCGGAGCTCTATGTTAAAACCCTCTTTCTGTCATACCTTCATAAGCCACATGGGGAGAGACTTACAGGGCTTGGGGAGCGAGGGCTCAAGGTCCCCCTTGACCCGCCGCTCCAGCGTCACCGGGGCCTGCAGCGCCGTCGTCTCCATCGCGTCCTTCGATTCCGCCATCTCTCTCTCTGTCTCTGTCTCTGTCTCTGAAACCCCTTGTGTGCTTCAATCGACGTATATAGAAAACATGGGGAAAGAAGGCGGAAACGGGCCACGTGTTCCGGGGCGGTTCATACGTGGGAGCGTGCATGGCTCCTCAACATGCCGAATTTCAGGTCGGCTACCGGTTCTCAGACACGTGAGTGATTGCAAGAATCGGTAAGAGGCTTTCAGTGAGAAATTCGATAATTAACTTAACATGAAGGTTTAACTGTAAATGTATATAAAAAAGGGTTATTTAAGAAATAATTGTCCGTTGTGGGCCAGAATTCGGGTTTTGCCCAATTCGTGTTTTCCTGTAAAATTATGGTCCAGTTCTGGTGGGAGGTAGAACGGGCTGAATTCGGAGAACTATCGGCCTATTAGGCTACTACTATTGGGCCCATTAGGCTTTGCCAGATCTTCATTCAAGGGCTTCCTTTCTCAGCCTATCGGATCGTTCATGAGTTGCTCTCAGAGGAGGATTCATCCTCTTCGGTCGTCCTTGTGCCGCCAGGAGAGAGAGGCGCAGAGAGCTAGGTTTGGTGGAAGAGATGGCGGAGGTGGAGGCAGCGGAGACCGAGGTTACCAGTCAACAACAGCAGGGATCGGAGGGCAACGATAAGCCGCACCAGCTTGAGAGGAAGTGGACGTTCTGGTTCGATAACCAGTCTAAACCTAAGCAGGGTGCCGCCTGGGGCGCCTCCCTTCGCAAGGCTTACACCTTCGACACGGTCGAGGAGTTTTGGTGGTAAGATTGATGTCGCATGGGATAGCTCTATATCGATAAAGCTTCTGTATTGGTGGCTTTATGCTTACCTGTCGGCTTTTTGGCTTTAGTATGTGCATCGGGTTTACGTCGCGGAACACTAGATCTGTTTCCATTCATCTGATTCTTATTTACTCTGCTTATTTGGTTTGCAGCCGGCGTTATTTGACGTGCTCGTATTGGTTCGTATTGATTCATCTGGCTCGTATTGGTTTTTCTGATTTAAGTATCTTCAAATTCGATCACACAATTCTCAATAAATATCGTCCATTTTGGTTTGCTCCTCGATCCCTGACGCATTGGTGCAAGTTTTTGTGTTACCTACTCTCTTTGGAATTTTTACCTGAGAATTGTGACGTTTTTGTCTCGTACTTTTCATGGAGGTTAGAAAGATCCATTTGAAGAGGCTATTCATTTGAGTTAGTTGACGCCCTTACTATTGTTTATCTCTCAAAATTTTATCACCATTGTGAATCAGAAGGTCATAATTGACTGTGAAAGATGGTGGATAAAAATCTTATGCGAGCGTTCTACATTTTGGATCATTTTTATGATACACTTCTATGTACATACTCATGCCACGTAGGAGGGTTATGCCAGGTTTCCTGGGAGTTTTTTCGTCTACAGCTAAATACTGGTAGATAAAAACTGCTAACCTTCTCTAATTTTGGGTCACTAAACGGCCTTATTTTGATCAAAGATTTGGTTATATATAAAGGAAAGTTTCTGGTTAACTGCGGTGTTTTATCATGGATCAAATATGATACGTCTTGAATATTTATGTATTCTAGATATTAATTGTTCTCACTATTGATTGTATTTGTTTTCCTTGTAGATTTACATCATTCTATTTTTCCTATTACCTTTCATGATGCGCTGCAGCACTTGTATTATTCTTCTCTTGTTAGTTGTTCAAATGTCGAACTTGTGAGTAAGTCATATAAATGCCTTAGTCCCTTATTTTTCCTCTGATCTTCATGGTTAAAACGCCATATTGATTTCTGTGGGATGGCCCATCCAGAAAAACGTTCAGTTCTTTCACTCACCTTCAAAATAAAACGATTATGCGCTACTTGACACTTTCTAATGATTCTCTTCTAGGTAGGACAAGTTTATCTTTGTGAACTATCGACTGATCCTTTCTTATGCTTTTTCTCTAGAGTCTAGAATGTAAAATGGCATGACCTATTCTTCCCTCGAATATTTAGTGTGCCTTCCTTTGTCTGGGTTTTATTTTTCCCATTTCATTTTGATTTAACGTTTTTTTACAGTTTGTACGATCAAATATTTCGCCCCAGCAAGCTACTGGTAAATGCCGAGTTCCACTGCTTTAGAGCTGGTATAGAACCAAAGTGGGAAGATCCTGAATGTGCAGAAGGCGGCAAATGGTCTCTAGTTTTGAACAGGAAGTCCGATCTTGAAAGCATGTGGCTCGAAACTGTGAGTCTAATCTTCTGTGGTGCTTGCTATTATTTTTTATCTGGAGTCTACCTTTAGATGCAGTTCTAGGCGAACACAGAATGATTCAGGTATTACCTTGAACAATGATCCCCTTGTTCAGGAATTAGATCCGATTGCATATTGAGCCAGGAATTAGATCTGATTGTTTACACTTTCGTAGAATTTTACTGTTCAGTTCTTTTCCTTATCATCTGCAATCCACTGAAATGACTTAGTGATTAAATATCTTGAAACAGGGTTTCATAAGCTTTGAGAACCTTTCGTTTCTCATAAACTTTGTTTTGTCAAACCAAATCATAACGGTGCAACCAATTAGAAGAGTCAAGGTGTTACTTCATCAGAGTTCCCTTGTTTGAGTGCTGTATTGCTAATGAGCTGGGTTTGATAGTATAGTTAGGTTATTCACATTTTTATGTGCGCTTCTGCTATTATTGTCCAGTGTTTTCTTCTGACGTTGTGGGGCTTTGGTTATTAGACTTGTTCTATGCTATCATGATTTTTTTCATGTGTAAAATCAAATGCTCAAGTGGCTTTTCCTATGTGCAGTTGATGGCTCTGATAGGGGAGCAGTTTGATGAGAGTGAAGAGATCTGTGGTGTTGTTGCAAGTGTGCGCCAGAGGCAGAATAAGCTTGCTTTGTGGACCAAGAATGCTAGCAATGAAGCTTTGCAGGTAATGACCGTGAAGTGGTGTTATTAGGCCATGAATGCAATAACTGTATTTATTATCTGAAGGAAATTGTTGATGGATCTGACCCAGACTTTCTTAGAATGAAGCGTTCGAGGAAATGGGTTAATCTGAGGCTTCACATCGCATGCTGAAATTTAAAACTTAGCTGATGTGTTTATTTCTATCCTATTCTATTTCTCGTTATGAATTTAAATTAACCTTTTTTTCCCGTTATTTATCCCCTGTTTATTGTATGTTAAACTCTATGCGTAGTCATGGAAAATTTGAATCGGTGTTATGGTGATTCTAGACAAATAGGTTGCGTTTAGAGTGTTTTAGCTAATTTTGTAGAAAGCTAGTGAGTGGCTATATCATAGAAGGGGCTTCGTTTTCCATGCTGGCACTATGGTCTCTGAAGAAGTGGAAAAAGATGATCAATGCTTTGGTGAATGTTGATATTTAATCGTCCAATATGGCGACACGAATGAGAGTCCACCTACATGATCATGTCTTTGCTTTCTGAAAACCATTATTTCCATTAACGAACAGTTCGCCTGTGATCCTGTGCTTGCTTTTTGAAAAGCCGTGCTTTTGGACAGCTTTGCAAAATATGTTGAGACTGAGATTTGTCTGCCTATGAGGCGTTTCAGGATTAAGCCGGCAGAAAACTTGAGTGATTGCCTCTTTCTAATCTTTTGTCAAAATGTCAGTTTTTTTTTCGCCTGTTGATCATTTTTTTGCTGCCGGATGACTCTTTTATGCTGAAAACGAGACGCATCAAATGCTGCAATGCAGATGCTTTTTGCGCCTCCTGTCAGCGATATCTGTGATATGTTACACTGCCTTTTAGTATCGGTGATAACTGAGCATTCATGAATTATATCAAGGGTGACCTTTTTTGTCTTCCAAGTTAACATTCCGAGAATGAAGGTAGCTCTTAGCTTTTCATCCCTCTTCCTGGTGTTGTTTGGATACTGATTCTGATTGTGTTGCCATCAAAATCCCTGATCAAAGTTCAAACCAGAGTAACTGGGAAAATTTTATAACAAGCTTAGGAAATCAGCTAGAAATCGGTTGGTCTCACTAAAATCTGCTAATTCATGCTGGAATACTGTGGAAGCATACTATATACCCCTTGTGGGAGAAAAATATTTAGTCTGAGTATTCAACTTCTTTAGTCAATACTCGGATTTTCAATGTCACATAATCACATACACTTTCATGAACGTGGCCTTATTTTTCTTCGGCAAATGCCATGGCTAGCCGTTCCTTTCTGTGCAGGCGTCTAGAAACTTGCATGCATTGGACCATCATCTCCCCATGTTGGCTTCAATCTTCCATTCTATATCATCTGAAATTTCTTGATTACTTCCAATGTGGGACTATATCATGTGGTAGGTCTAACGGTAGTGTTTTCATGAAATGTGACAGACTACCATCGGGAGGAAATGGAAGGAGATCATAGATTTCACCGACAATATCACCTACAACTTCCATGTAAGCCTCCCCCTCCCTTGTTGATGGTCACATTCTACTCTGCTCATCCGCCCTCTGAAGATCACTCTCCCCAATCTGGTGGGTTTTCTGCAGGATGCCGCGAAGAGGGAGAAGCCGGGAAGCAGGTCCAGCCGCTACACCGTCTAATTCCCCACAGATTCCAACCCCTGATTGCTTCTCTCCTCGGCTTACCTTCTGAGTATCGCGTCTACATGAAATATGCTTGGCATTGCCTTTGGAGTATTATCATTGGGTTAGCTATTTTTATTACACCATTTCTGTGGGATTTCCGTTTCACCTGGATCTTTAATATAAAAGAAGATTTTTTTTGGCATAAATTGCATGCAGCCTCGATTTTTCGTGCCAAAAATGGTCAGTTAATGAGAACCATGTGGTTCTGATAATGGGGGGGGGGCGCAGATCCCCCTCCGAGTGCAAAAAAATAGAATAAAGATCGTGTACATAATCGCATCTGTGGTCGTGTAGAATCGAAGACTGGAATGGAATGGCTTGCTGGCTCTTCCTGGGAAAAAAGGCCAGAGAGCCTCGTGTCTCTGTATCTTCTGTGTGTGGATGCGGCAGGAGATGGATCTTCTCCGGAGGGGAAGGAAAGGTGCGCATCAGGCGAGGAACCCCAGCTTCTCCCCGTTCTTCTTCGCCAGTCGGATGAGCCCTTGCCGCTGCTTGCCGTCCGCGCCGATTGTGCGGCAGAACTCCGTGATCACCTGCGCGGCCCCCGCGGTCAGGTCCGCCGTCTGCGCCGGTGGGGAAGAAGAAGATGCGGGCGGCACCGGAGAGAAGAGGGTCTTTGGGGTTTACCTGTGAGTGGAGGGCGATGGCTTTGCCGCGCAGCTGGTTGAAGGCCTTCTTGCCGATGACATCGCGGGAGACGACGACGAGCGGTGCGAAGACGCCCTTCCCTTCGTTCACGTTCTTCATCGACGGGCAGGACCGGACGGGCCTCGCCGCACGGTGCCCAGGCGCGGCCGCCCATGCCGGCAACAGCGCGCGCTCGGCGCCGCCCGCGCCGGCCAGAGTCGAGCCCCAGTCACCCGTGAAGCCAGAGCAGAGGCCTCCTCTGAAACCTGCGGCGGTGGACATGGAGACGACGGCCATGAAGGATGACGGCAGGATCTCGTCGGAAAAGAAGAAAGCAAGCGGTCAGCTCTATCTGGCTCTCGTGGCTGGGGAGGACGGCGATGATGGTGGGGAAGAGAGCAGGGCCTCTCTATATCTCTCCTCTCTCTCTCTCTCTAATGGGTATGGGCAGAGGGAGTCGTGTACGACCGTTGTCCTCTGATTTGGAGGGGTTGCACGGGCCGTGGGGTCCGTCAGAGGACGATTCGGCCACGGATGTCCACAGGGCCACACCCACCGGGTAACCTCTTCCACCAAGTAATCTATTTTTCCATTTTAGATTTAAATTATTTTATCCGAAATTGCCTCCTTCTGACCCCAGAAAATACGTGGCGGCGCACGTGGACATTACATGGGGTGCTCCGTAAGACACGTCAGCGGAAAGGACAGTGAACCCATGTGTCCTGCTGCGGTCAATTGACACGTGGATGGAAGGCCATTTTTGACGAGTTTTTCAGGTGGTCTGATTCCCTATTTTGACTCTCTTTTTAAAATAAAGCCCTTTAATAATTATAATAATAAAATATTCTGTGGTCAGCCGGGGCTCGACAGCGGGAGCAGAACCCACATACGTCTAATGGTGGGTATCACATTTGGTCCATCAGTAAATCTCCACCGTTCAAAATCTTGGGGTGCCATCTTACGGATTATGTTCCCCTAAGCTATTTGACTCTGTCTCACTTCACTTGGATAATCAATAAATTCATACACTTGTTTTCTGCCTTACTAACCTCACATAATGCTGAGTTGACCAGAGCATTTCACCCTTCAATATTAGCCTGAATGGTGAATACTTTTTACTATGTTGTTATCAAGTGTTTTAACTCATGTGAGTCAATACAATTATCAGTTGAGTCAAAATAAAGTAAGAGAAGATCACGTAAGGGAATCAATGTGTTGTCTATGTATAGGTCAACCCAACAATTGAGATATCAAATCTCAAGAGAAAAACAAAGATTCTCCAATATATATCTAACATGCAAGATATTATAGTAAGAATTAACACGTGCTAAGCATATTAGATGAAATCAAAAGATCAAAATAAACTACATGATTCTTTGTTAATACAACTGCAAAGTGGCTTGATCAAGAGTCAATCAACTAAATAAGTTAATTATGTACACTGCTATGGAGGTTGACACAATAGTTAATAATTTAGAAGATCTTTCATTGACTAAATCTCAACTATTTGAATCCAATGATCAAAAGCTCTTATGGCTCTATAAAAAGTTCACCTTGAGAAAAAAAAAAATTCTCAATGACACATCAACTTGATCCATTTGTGTCTTAATCCACATCCCTTTTCTAGTTTAATGCAAGTATGCCAATACTTTTAAAGATGAATGACATTCATTCACCTTCATATTAATTCATGAGTATTCTATTATTGTTCTTGCATATGAAGTCATTAAGGATAATGTTGTGAGTCAAAAGAAGAGAGATGTGTCTGTGTATAGAATGGGGAGATAGAGGTATGAGATATATTGTGTAAAGGTGGGTGATTTATTGAGCACATGGATTCCAAGAACTATTTACAAAGAGATAATTGTAAAAACCTAAGATTGGAACTCATGAGAAGTAGATGTAGTCTAGGGAAATCAAAAGTAAAATTATAACTTTCTTTCAAGATGTATGATCAGTTTTGTTTCAATAAAATAGATTTTTATCACACCTATTGAAATCAATAAACTATGTGTAAATACATTCTTACCTAATAGTCATTCATGTTAGTTAAAAATTGGAGAATCTCTGACCTCGTAAAGGTCATGTCATATTGATTTATAGACATTCAAACATCTATCTGATTTTAGTATTTTAATATATGATTTGTCTATAAATTCACCACATGTTTAGTGATTAATTATACCTTTACCATCACATGTGACCCCTATAGCACCTCACATTTTTTGCTTATGTTTAGCAAATTACATGCAAATTTGAGTGATTTCATTTGTTAGGTCAAATGACTAGAAGGCGATGGTTCAAGAGAAACCAACCTAAGCCTTGCTTCAAACCCAATATGTCTGAAGACCGTAACCTTGCTTACTTGATCTGCCATGACATATTGAGTTTGAAGACCATCTCATTGTTGAAACTATGTTTCAAACACATTATGTAGTGTTTTTAGAATGAATAGTAACTAAAATAGCAAAATTTAAGGAAATAAATTTAGAAAATGACATGACATGAACGATGGACGATTGAGTCATTGATGAGATCCACGTCCTCCATGTTGCATGTCCCTTGACTAGCTCTACACTCTTTAGTCAATGGCCACTAAGAAATTCCACCATGCCCACGCTATCTTCACACCATGATCAGAAACGACTGCCAATTTGTTGGCTCACTCAATCCAAGCCCAATCCACTTCTCCTTCAAGAACTGTCATCTACTCTCCACCAATCCGATCTGCTTCTTATTGGTGCGGATCCATTGTAAGAGCATGGATCTGAAAAGCTTTTGGTGTAATAGGTAAGTCAAGCATAATAATCTGCACTTGAAAAGTGAAGGTAGTCCCATAAATAAATAAGTTGTACGGTGTTCTGATCTCTTTGCGAGCCCAATTCATGGAATGGAGCCTATTCGATAGTGTTATTACTCGTGCCCTCTTTTATATAGTCACATTCTTTCTCTTTCATTATACTTTCTAAGATCTACATATCAGATGGAGGATTAATTTGGGCCGTAAAAATAGGCAGGGTGTCTACGAACTCATTTCTGACGAACCCTCATTTGACATTCGGACTCTTTTTGTTGCCTATATGGCTACTTTTTCTCTTTTATGGTATTACTATTTAAGCCATCTTTATTTATTTAAATTATAAAAAACTTTATCGTGACTTTCTTTCTCTAAGTTTGTGTGAGAATTTTGTCAACTAGGCAAACATCACTGTACTTCTTATTTTAGTCGTGATGACATTTCTTCTTTCACTCTTTTTGACCTTCTCCATTGTGATGTATGAGGTCTATCTCGTACTTCCTCTATTTCGGGCCATCGCTATTATATCATTTTTATTGATGACTATATTTGTGTGAGTTAGGTTTACCTCCTTCACGATTGCTCTGAGGTCATCATCGTGGTTACCCATTTCATCACCGAAGTTATCACTCAATACATAACTACATCTAAGATTCTTCGTACTGATAACGTTCTTAGTTTGCCTAAACATCTCTTTGCACCTTTTGCAATGATCATGACATTCTTTACTAAATCACATGTCCTCATACTTCGCAACAGAATAATGTTACTGAGTGCAAACATCACCAATTCCTTGACATCACTAGCACACTTCTTCTTGAGATGAATGCCCCCCACTATCTCAGGGTTGACGTCCTTCTGACTGCCACTTCCCTCCATAATTGACTTTCCTTTGCTCCTCTTGGGAGGGTCATTCCTCTCCATCGCTTCATCCCTTATTCTCTTTTTTTTTCTCTTCCCCCTTAGGTCTTTGGATGCACTGCCTTCGTTTAGGATTCTTTTTCATCTCTTTCTAAACTTGTCCCTTGTGCTCTTAAAAAAGTCTTTGTCGGCTACTCTCGCACGTAAAAAGATTATCATGTCTACTTCTCTGATACCTGTTGCTATGTGACCTTGATCGACATTACTTTTCATAAAAACTCTCCTTTCTTCTACCCTATCTTGACTCCTCCTCTTCTTTGGGCCACTACGTCTCCTCTATCTGAGTTTCCTCCCTTAGTGGTTCTTATGGACCCTCCATCTTCTCTTCCATGCTGTCCACGCTCTTTGGAGTCGTTACCCATGCCCGCCTCTCTTCGGCCCATGTCTCCTATGACTTCTCTTGCTCCAGATGCAGTATCCTCCTATTCTTCTCCTATGATCTCCTTCGCACCTTCGGTCACTACTTCACCTAATGACCTTCATCTCTCTATTACCTTCCGCAAAGGTACACACATCTGCACCCACCATCCCCTCTCCTAATTTGTCTCTTATGATTGTGTTTTTTTCGTGACTTTGTCCTCTCCGTGGCCTCTAAGTCACTTCCACAATCGTATGTTGAGATTGCATAAATACTTGTGTGGAAGGCGGTCATGGATTCAGAGATAGCTGTGTTGGTCACTCGAGAGACTTGGGATTTGGTTCCACGCCCAACTGATGTCAACATTGTGATGTGCAAGTGAGTATTTACTATCAAGTATCACCTAGATGGCTTCATCGTTTGTCACAAAGTTTGTTTCGTTATTTGGGGCTTCACACATGCATATGAGATCAACTACACTGAGATGTTCTCTCCTATTGTCTGCCTCAACTCTGTCTGTGTGCTCCTTTCTCTCACCATCAATTAGACATGGTCTCTCCACCAGTTAGATGTATCTAATGTCTTTTTCTACAGTGATCTCACATAGTATGTCCTTATAGAGCAACCTCCTAAGTATGTTGCTCAAAGGGAGTTATCGAAAGTGTGTTCTTACGGTGTGTCATTTATAAGCTCAAGTAGAGTCCACGTACTTGATTCGTCAAATTTAATGGTTTACTCACCACCTTTGGCTGTCTCTTATATTGCGGACCCCACCGTGTTCATGAAGAAGATAGAGGGTGACCTTATCATTCTTGTAGTTTATGTCGATGATATTCTTATGATTGGAAATAATGAGGTCGGGATTTCTACTATCAAAGCTTACACGCAGTAGCACCTCAGTATTCATGACTTAGGGACTCCACAGTATTTTCTTAAGATTGAGTTTGCATATTAAGATGGGAAGCTCGCCCTCATTCAGCAGAAATATTCTCTCAATATACTTCAAGAGATATGCCTCCTTGGGTACAAGTCGGAGTCTTCACTTATAGAAGTTCATCCGTAATTATGGGACACTTCATTTCCCTCCTTGAAGATGCTAACTGGTATCAACGATTGTTGGACAAGTTGATATATCTCACAGTCATTCATCCTGACATTGTGTACACAGTTAGTGTCTTAAATCAGTTCATGCAAGAGCCTCGATGAGTTCATTGAGAGGGAGTTTTATAAGTCCTCACCTACATCAAGCGATCTCTAAGGAAAATGGCTCATCTATCGACAACATGATCATCTTTGCATTGTAGCCTACTCTGATGCTGAGTACGTAGGTGACAAAGGTGAGCGAAAGTTTACTACAGGTTATTATACATACATCAACGGTAACCTAGTCACCTAATGGTCCTGGAAATAGAAGGTGGTATCCTACTCTAGTGCGAATTTGAGTACTGAGTCATGACTTAGACAACACGGAAAATAATATGACTTCGATCACTTCTCAACAATCTCGGTATTACTTCTTTATCTCCAATGTCTATACATTGCGACAATCAAGCTGCCATTTTTATTGTTAACAATCCCACCTTTCATGAGTGTACAAAACACATTGAGATTGACTGTCACTACATTCGAGATAAGGTTATGTCTGAACTTATCTCTACTTCTCATGTGACATCATCTTATCAACTTGTGGACATCTTCACAAATAGTCTAATCAGCATCTTCTACGATGCCACGTGTACCAAGTTAAACATGTTTGCCTTATATACTCTAACTTAAGGAAGAGTGTTCGATAGTGATACCGAACTCTCAACCTATTATGGCTTATTATTTATCTCTCTTTATCATCTTTTCTCTCTTGTATATAAGAGTCATGTATTCTATCTTTTAACACTACATAGATTTTAATATTTTACTCTCTTGTGTCAATAGAGTTAGTAGAGGAGGCCCCATTCTTGGGCCCAAAAATGATGTAAACCTCGGCTGTTAGACGAAAACCTAATGAAGATCTATCATTATGCATAAGCATTGTTGTACTGAAAATGACTATTTTTTTCTTGGTCGGGCCCAAAAAATAAAATGGGCCCTGTGAAATATAAGGGCTTTTAAAAAAAATAAAGTTACTAAAAAATTATTTAGAAGAATAAAATAATGGGAGCCGTAGAAAAAAGGGGAGAAAGAGAAAAAACCTCCCCCAAACATTCTCTTCGCACAAGAAACCAAAAAAAAAAGAAGAATCCCCTCGTCACCATCCCTCCCTCCAATGTTCGTCTAGGTCCAAACATTTGACTTAGTCACACCTGTGGGTAAGTCAACGTAGTGTTGCAGGAACTGACTGCTGGACAGCGCTCGTTTCATCCGTACCTCCCTCGATCGGCTACTTCTCAAACTCGGCGGCATCGCCGACGGTAAGGGCGGGGAACGGCTCGGAGAGGTGAGCTTGGGTTCGGGCGGAGATCTCATTAGCCACGAACCTCATGGTGGGGCGGGCCGCCGGGTCCTTGTTGGTGCAGGCCAGGGCCATATTGACCACGAACACAACCTCCTTCGCCAGCTGCCCTGTCGGACGTGCCAGGCGCTGGTCGAGGACGTCCTTCAACAGCAGCGCCCCACCACCAGAGGACAGGAAGGCGATCAAGTCCGCCGGGTGCTTTCCCAGCATGACTTCAAGCGCCACCACCCCGAAGCTGTACACGTCGCACTTCTCTGTCACCTTCATCGTGAATGCTAGCTCTGCATGGCAACCACCCGGGGAGTGAGGGTTGGTCAACGCCGAACGAGACGATCGCAGGGCTTACAGAGGAAGATATGTGTGGGGACGGCGGCTGTCTCTTGTCTTACCTGGAGCCATGTAGCCGTAGGAGCCGGCGATGCCGGTCCAGTTGGAGGAATCGGCGAGGAGGAGCTTGGCGGTCCCGAAGTCGGACAGCCGGGGTTCGAAGTCGGTTTCCAGAAGGATGTTGCTGGTCTTGACGTCGCGGTGGGCGATGGGGGGGGAGTGGTCGTGGTGGAGATAGGAGAGGGCGTGGGCCACCCCCCGGACCACTCGGACCCTTGCTGCCCAGTCGAACTTCTCGGCGGCGCCGCCTTCCTCCCCGTAGACCGCCTTCTGCAGATTACCCTTCTCCAGGTACTCGTAGACTAGGTACATGCGACTGGAGCTCGAGCAGGAGCCGTACAGCTTGACGATGTTTCGATGATGGACCTCCGTCAGCACCCGGATCTCGTTCTCGAAACTCCTCAGGCTGGCCTCCGAGATGTCCGAGGTGTCAGCCAGGTTGAGACGCTTGACGGCGACGACGTCTCCCGTGGGGAGCCTCGCCCTGTAGATGGTGCCGAATCCCCCTTCGCCGATGCAGAAGGCCTCGGCGAAGTTGTCGGTGGCGTGGACGATGTCGAGGAAGGTGAACTTGCCCTCCCTCTCCCACGCGACCGACTCGAAGCTTTCCTCGCGGTGGCTCACCACCTTGAGGAGATTCCGCCGTCTCCTACGGCTCCAGAGGAAGAACACCGAGGCGATGACGACGACGACAACAACCAAGAAGGCCACGGGGACGGCGACGGCGATAATGATCTTCCAGCTGTTCTCTTCTTTCTCGCGGTGGAAATTTGCTTCACAGGTGGGCAACCCGGCGATGTCTCCACAGAGCGAGTTCCCAGCGAAAGTCTCGGCAGAGGCGTTCCGGAAGACGTCCAAGCTCGGTACGCGTCCCGTCAGATTGTTGTAGGAGAAATCCACGAGTTTAAGCTTACCATGCCGGAGAAACTATTTGGGATGGAGCCGGAGAGCTTGTTGTGGGATACGTTGAGGACCTCCAGCTTGATCAGTTTGCCTAGGTTGTAAGGTATGGGCCCGGAGAGGGAGTTGTTGCTTAGATCCAGCAAGATCTGCAGACTGACCAGGTTCCCGAGCTCATCTGGTATTCTTCCCGTGAGATAGTTGTCGCTCAGATCCAGTGCCTGTAGTTTATTGGTTTCGCCGAGCTGGGGGGGAATTAAGCCGAGAATCCTGTTGCCGGATAAATCCAGCTGTTGGAGCTCGGAGAGGTCGCCGATCGCCGGAGGAATCTCGCCGGAGATCTGATTATGGCTCAGGTTGAGACTAAACACCTTGCTCCCATTGCTCAGGATGGGCAGAAGCTCCCCTGAGAGGAGATTGGAAGATAAATCCACTTCTCCTAGCTCTGGCAAGCTCAGAATCTCTGGGGGGATCTCCCCGGTGATTCTATTGCCACCGAGAATAAGAGATTGGAGCTTCACGCATCGTCCCCAATCCCGCGAGAGACCGCCCGTCAACTGGTTTCCGGTGAGTTCCAGGTACCGCAACTCCGGATGCACGCCAAATGCTTCCGCTATGTCCCCGGTAAAGTGATTCAACTGCAGGCGGACCCTCGCGAGCTTCGAACAATTCCGCAGGCAGCTTGGGAGTCGTCCGGTGAAGTTGTTCTCGGATGCAGTGAAGTATACTAACCCGTAGCCTTTGCACAAGCCTTGCGGCAGTTCGCCGGATAATCTGTTGATCGAGAAGCTCACGCTGGCTAATAGCCCATTCTTCCCCAAATCGGGTGGGACTCTGCCTCTGAAGTTGTTATTGTAAAGGAATAAGAAGTAAAGATCCTTGAGTTCGGTGATGCTTATGGGAATCTCCCCGCTGAGCTGGTTGGTGTTGAGGACTATTGACTGGAGAGCCGTCATGTTGCCGATCTCTTCTGGGATCGGCCCCGTGAGATAATTTATTTGCAGGTGCAGCTTGGTAAGCCGGTGAAGCTTGACAATGGTAGGTGGGATCTGTCCGCTGAGCGAGTTGTCAGAGAAATCGATCTCTACCAGATGTATCAAATTCCCGATCTCCAGGGGGATGGATCCTGTTAACTTGTTCATGTAGAGGAACAGGGTTGTAAGGTTCCTCGCCAGTCCGATCTCAGGTGGAATCAGGCCGGTGAAGGAATTATTCTGAAGCTGGAAAGATATAAGGTTAGTCCAACTCCAGAAGAAGACCCCCGGAATCTCGCCGGAGAGGAGATTGTCCGAGACGCCGAATTCCATCATCGCCCCTATGCCCGCGAGGGAAAGCGGCAACTCCCCCGTCAGCTGATTGCCGGACAGATTGATGTAGCTGAGGTTCCTGCAACTTCCCAGACTTGTCGGGATGGAAGAATTCAACCCGGCCATATTGAGGCCCAGACTCTCGAGGAGCCGGAGATTCCCCAAGGAAGAAGGGATCGGCCCGCCCAGGGGATTTTGGTCGAGCTCTAGTATCCGAAGGCTGGGAATAGAACCCAGAGAAGGCTGAATCCCCCCGGTGAAGTTGTTCGCCCCGAGACTGAGCTTTTCAAGCCTGGTAAGGCTGGAAATGGAAGCGGGTATTTGCCCGGTGAACTTGTTCTCGTAGAGGTAGAGGATCTCGAGCATCGTCAGATTTCCGGCCACTGTGTCCAGGATCGGGCCGGTGAATTCGTTATGGGAGAGGTCAAGGTAGCTCAACTTGCGGAGACGGCTTATCTGGCGCGGGACCAGGCCCCCGAACTTGTTATGGTAGAGGTTCAGCTCGAGGATCTCCGAGAGCTGAGAGATCTCCGGGGGCAAAGTGCCGTGGAAATAGTTGTTGCTCAGATCAAGGTAGTTGAGCCGGGAAAGCGCCGAGATGTTGGCGGGAATGGAACCAGTCAGCTTGTTGTTGGCGAGGTTGAGGCGAATGAGATTGGGGAACGACCGGAAATCGAATGCTGCGATGGTTCCAGTAAGGTTACGGTCGGCCAAGTCGATCTCGACGACGCTGCCGGCGGAGTTGCATGTGACTCCGGACCAACTGCAGGTGCTGGTGGCTGAAGTGTTGGGGCCCAGCCTCCACGATGCCAGCGACGGCGCGGGATCCAAGCTGGCCTTCCATCTCGCGAGCGCCACGGCCTCTGTCGCCGCCGGCGGTGAGCAGCATAGAGAGAAGGCGACCACCAGAAGGAGAAACATGAGGTTTCCGGTCGATCTGGAATAAGGCTGGGAGCATCTGCATAGAGTGAGGGAGGAAAAGGGGACCTGTTAAAATGACAATCCACTACGTGAACTTCCAGCCGAAAGATAATTCCTCACACGAGGGAGACGGGATTTTCTCGGCATGATCTCCTACTTTGACTGCGTTTATGTATTGAAACGGTGCTATTATTTCCTTGAAAGCCGTCCCAATCGATGTGGAACCTGCTTCCCGCTAGAACGGCGGGCGTCGTTTTACTTATTAAATAAAATGCATTAAACTAGTCTTAAATACCTCCCAGCATGGACTTGGTAAGACTTGGTGGGGAAATTTTCAAGAGGCTTACTTATATAAATTAAAGGAATTTGAGGGATTACCGCTTATATATGTACAATATATGGTGGCCATCGTAACGAAGCCAACACGTAATATTAAAGAAGATGTGACCTATGCTGACGAACTTGAATACATGTTGACTCAAATGACAACTACGGTTGACATTTTGGCTGAAATCACTCGGTACCGTAAAAATGAGTTAGGCGCCCGTGTTGAAGTCCAAGGAATATCTCATTCTATTGTATTATCTAAGGTGACCTTCACTTTAAGTCTGTAACCTTTATTATAGAGGGGGCTTAGACTCATCTATTATTAAAAACAATGACGAGAGATTATGTTTAATCACAATGCTCGTTATGTCATGCACTTTGCCATGTAAAGTGCAATCGTTGCATCATGTCTTGCCATGTTACTTGTCAACTATAATACTACACCAAAGAAAATATTAAATATACCTTCTGACGTGACTTAGTCGTCGTATAGTAAATCACATAAATTTAAAATTTATAAAACTAGAAAATATGAATTTTTGGATATTTAGAAGTATTTATAAATAAATATATCAATTATAATTCAATACAACTTCTAAAAATAATGGTAATTTTTCAGTCGATCACATAGATGTAATATAATATCAGATAATTATTCAATTTTTTTTTCAAAGAATACTATTTTTTATGAATTTTATACTAAAAAATAAAAATGAAATATATTTAAAATTCACGAAAAAGGGAAATAAGGGTGCAGACGTCATGATGATGTCAGCACCCAGTGAACGTGAATCAAACAAAAACAAAGTTCTGCCTGACAATTCTTATGTAAATGATTACAAACGATTTAGTTCATCAAATTAAGATTTGTAAAAGTCGGAAGAATTGTAATTTAATGAAGTATATCTTGGTAAATTTAAATCACACAAATTATCGCTAAATGAAGCATAAATAAAGTTGAAAGCAAGAAAATAGAGTTCTGACGTCGCGGCGGCGATGCGTTGGCGATGCACCGAAATCCTGAGCGTTCAGGAGGATCATTGTGCAGTGTTCATGGCCTCAAAGACTCTTCTTAGACAAGGACAACATAGACAATCTCTAGATCTCTTTGTGAAGTCTAGAGATCAATGAAATAGGTGGGTCGTCGAATCATCTCCGGCGGCTGTCACCTGACGGAGAGAAAAAATGACGACTTTGCAGCTCTCTAGCAGCTGTCACCTGACGGAGAGGAGCTGGATGGAAGTGGGACACGTGTCAGAGAGCTTCATCCTCAAGTCCACACATCAAGATGAGGTTCTTCATCGCATTTGATATGCTCTCAAGAGGTGGCGAGTCATCTCCCGAGGGATCGTCCTCTTCCCGATGACGGCTTGTTCGTCGATCAATTAGAGATGCTTTACTCGATGGATTCGTGATCCTTTTATCGCGAATCATTTAGCAATTTTAATAATAATACTCCGCGAATCGCGTTGACAAGATTTTCGCCGATGATCTAGCGATTCTGGTGGCTTAATCCTTCACCGACGATCTGCAAGAAAGTCGCGATAATCAGATAAAAAATATGAGTTTTGGTTTTGGGAGGATTCGAACCCGCACTGGTTGCCTTACCTTTTTTGGGAAAGGTGTGATACGAGTTTAGTCTCACATCACTTGTGCATTGAAGTTTTTGACAAATATATAGTAATTATATTTACAATCAAGTCCCTTTTTTAGCATGTGTACGACCACTCTTTGCCTCATAGCCGGTTGGCCACCAGTGACGTGGAAGGGGAGTGGCACACATGTGCCCCTATTGGTCCTAGCCGTTCGAACCCCTGCTCACGCTTTCGACCCGCTTGCAGGCCCAGCTAGCTGGCAGGTACCCCTTATTTTGCTATATTTTTATTTTTATTTCTTTTTCTTCATTTATCTCAAAAGTAAGATTATAAAAATCATATAAATTCATATAAAATCACATAATTACCCAAAAAATCACGTTAATCAATTGAAAACACTTTTCACACTTTCACATAAATATAAGTCTATTTATCATGAGTTAAGACTAAAATTATATTATTTAGTAATTATTAACTCATGATAATGAAGACTTATCACCCTCATATTTTAAATTAAAGTAATATAAGTTTTATAATTTGTATTTTTCTATAATCAAACTCTATTAGAATGAAATACTTCAAATTTATTTGAATTTATCATTGTGTTCAAACTTAAAATTTTTCGAATTCTATAGTTTGAGTTTTTTATGTAAATAGTATTATACTGCATATTAAATTATGAACAGACATACATTCATTAATGTTATGACTTACATATGAACTTTATTAATTTAGAAACATATTAAATTAATCTTTGTGACTTGTACGCATAGTTTTATCATCAACAAAAAGGGGACAGATTTTTAGAGCATTAAATGCATGATGCTTTGATGATGACAAATCATTAGATCAATTCAAAAGATCAAATAATTCTTTATTTCTAATATGCTTTATTTCTCATTAAATAATAAATTATTTAGATATAATTCAAAATACTACTATTAAATGTCTAAATATGATTTATTTCATTGGGTATATTCTTGATTCATAATATTAAATTTATTTTTTTGGTGTATTTCACAACAAATTTTTATTTCATACGTCACTATAATAATAAGCAATGCTTATTAAAATTGTCATGATGAGAAAAGTAATGACTAGGATATTCCAATAAAAAAATCCATTGAGTAAAATATGGTCATTAAAGATTAATTACCTATTACGTACCCATGATTTTCCATCTTCACTTTCGAATGGTTTTGACATCAAGTTAGTCACTTGAATTTGTATTAATCTTTCTTTTTCATGAGGTTTTTTGAATATTAACGAATTAATACATAAAATAATTTAAATATTATAAATTATCAAAGCTATGATTCACATATTGATGACATGATTCAATGCATTTACTTCATGATGTATTTTTTTGGGAGAATTTGAATAAGTTTTTATAGAATATTTTTTTTGTTTGTATATGTATAATACATATATTATTATTTTTGTTGTTGTTTCTACATGAAATTATGTGGAAGTTAAACTAAGTAATGAGCAGTTGTAATCAAGACTTTTGATCTAGGTTAAACAAAGAATGTGAGTAGTTCTGGGACTGTGGATGTAGGTAAGGGGTTGAGTTACTTTAAAATTTTTAGAGTGCTTTAGATTTATAATTCATAAAGCATAAACTTTACAATACAGAAAAGAAGAACATGGTAATTAGTAAAAATTGAGAACCAATCAGTTTGACCCCCTTCCTTCTTGATCTAAGTCTAGTTGAAAACTGAACAAAATGGTATGAGAGCTTATTTTTACACACAGTAAATAACTTTATGTGAGAAGTAGGTAATATGGCTAACACATCCACAAATAACTTTGAAGACATTTAAATAAACATGCCCCCTTTATTCAATGGATTAAATTATGCATTTTAAGATATTACGATAGAGATCTTCATTTAGATAGTGAAGTATCAACTATTGAAAACTAACATAGATTGTTTATTAGAGATACATAAGGATGCAACTAAAGAATACATAAGGATTGTCTATTATTTGTAGATGTTAAAATTAAAAGTTTTTTAATAAAAAATGGAGAAAACGCTAAAGAATTTAATTGAGTCTTGACTTGAGAATATATAAGGGGAATTTGGGATAGACTAAAGATGATCTATGAAATAGCCACATAAATTAAGGAATCTAAGATATTTCTGCTGGTTCACCAATATGAAATATTTCCTAAAAAAGAAAATGAGAACATTTTGGAGATGTTTGGTAGATTTATTAATATTTTGAATCATTTAGAAATATTAGACACTTTTTCTTTAGTAGATGAATAAGAAAATTTTAATGGTCATATCCCCTTGTTGGAGACCCAAATTCACCACTATTAAGGAAGTCAAGGATTTCACTAAATTATTGTTAGATGATCTGTTAGGATCTCTAATTAATTATCAAATGAGTTCGGCCAAAGATGAAGTAAATGTAAGAAAAACCAGTAGATAAACACTTGCCGTGAAATCAGTTGAAATTATAGATGATTATGAATAAATGGTAGAGAGTAAGACAAAAGAAGAAATAGTTATGCTCATTGGAAGATTAAGGAAACTTTATACCAAACTTGAAAATAACTTTTCTAAAAAAAGGGATAAAAAATAACTTCTTATTAGATAAATTTAACAATGAATTGATATATATTGGGTGAAGAAAACTAAGTCATTTGAAAGTAGATTGCCCAATACTAAATTAAGAGAAAAAGATAAATGAAGGAAATCATGACTACATCATCAAAATCAGAAGAACAAAATAGGACATACTATGTTTTATTTCTGACGAGTTTGATATACGTGATTCTGATAAAATATTAATTGAAGAAGCATTTGAGTCATCGATTTTCAGAATAATTTCAATAGGTTGAATTTGAAATAGAAAAACTTGAGAAAATAAAGAATACAATATGAAGAATAAATGAAAAGTATCAATGAGACAATAGAAACCAATAAGAAATATGTGAAAATAGAGAATTTTGAAATCAATGAATTGTTTTGATCAATCGTTGACTTGAAAGTACAACTAGGAGAATCTAAGAAAATTTGATGTGATGTGTTAAAGCTAGATTTATGTGTTTTAATTAGTTTTATTATTTGATTTTATTTTGTTAAGTTTCAAAATAAATATAGGATATATTGTTAATTTTAAAAGTTTGAAGTTAAAATACTTAGCGTAGTTTTTGATATTAAATAAATAAATAAATAAATATATATATATATTAAAAAAAATTCTTTTGCCCGCTCACAAGCTGGCACTTGGTAGCTGACTCAAAGGAGGGACAATGGTCAAGCGGGTAGACCTAGACTGGGGGAGCCATGAGCTGGGCTCGAGTGGTGAAGGCCTTGCACTACGCACGTGTGTGTTGCTCCCCTTCCACGTCCCAGTGGCCAACTGGTCATGGGGCAAGGAGCGCTCGTACACACATACGCGTACAAGGGCGGACCACCTTATTGCCTTCCCCCAATATGATCTTGGGCATTATTTTATTTCAAGAGAAGGGATCTCTATTGAGAGAGAGAAGCTTTAGTTTATATTCAGCACATGCGTCCGATATATTTTCGATGTGAGACTAAATGTTTTCGTTTGTTTCAATGTAGCCATCTAGAGCGTGGTGTGATCTAGTAGTACATAGAGAGCCACGTCATCAAATTAGTTAGATCTTGCGGTTGGCAAACTACTACGATATCAGATGCATAAAGCGATCCATCAGTGGTTTGCAAATCCGATGCCGCTGAACACACACTTGGCCTTAAAGGATGATCTGAAGGCTATGGAGGCGCCATGGTACTAGGAACTTAAGTTCTCGATCAACAACAATTCGTGGCGGGTTGATCCTATGTCGCTCAGTGCGCCACGTACCAAGTTCATCTGATCCAGTAATTCTCGAAGCGCCACGATACCGGGAACTTTAGTCTTAACACATATTAGTATTAGGGATATAAAGATAATAATTGATTATTGTCAGCAATCCTAACAATAGTCGCGAATATGGTAATCTATTCTTTCCTCCTTTTGCGGGATTGACGTCTCCGGCGATTGACAAGCTTCTTCCTTCCTTCCTTAACTACACTCAAGGCCTCTGGCAAATGGTCAGCTCTTCCCTTCTCTCCCCAGACGACAGTGATAGTGTGGTCAAGCCCTCTTTCGGCGGATCTCTCTGGCAAGCAGTGCAATGCTTTTAGACGATACCTCTGCAACTTTCGGCGTAGTCTGGCACAACCAAACAAAACCAAGCTGCCACATCAGCATCTCTAGTTGCCTAGGAGGTAGACTAAATTTAGGTAATGATTTATTTCTTATTTTCAGTATTTACTTATCTATTTTTGTCATTTATTTACATTTTATGATAGTTTCTTTCCATTTTATACATGTTTCGATTGAAATGAGTAGAACTAATTCAAAACTTGATGAATGATCTTTGTTCTTCTTTTGAATCCTCTAAAAAATTGTTTGAGATTAAGTTAAGATCGTTTCTAACTTATTTTCTATTAATTTTCGTAGTCGAATCTCAACATATTTATGTTCTTAGCGTTCTGTGAATAACAAATATTTTTTTATTTTTGAATGCGAAATCACCAAGATTAAATGTTGATTAATGAACGCTCAACGGTTAAAACAAGCTGGAGACATTCACGAGTGACCTCAGGTCATGTGTGTGAATCTTTGAGCACACATTTGTCTGAGAAAATAGGTTGATCGTATTTCTTTCTTTCTTCATTTTCGTCTTATTTCTCTCTCTCCGTCTCTCATGAGACCTCTCTTCTCTCTCCATCTCTTGTGAGATCTCTCCCTTTCTCTTGATTGATCTCCTTCTCTTTCTCTCTCTCGATCGATCTTCCTCTCTCTTCTTCTCTCTCTCTCTCATGAGACTTTTCTCTCTCTCTGTCTCACGTGAGATTTCTCTCCTTTCTCTTTCTCTTCCTTTCGCAAGAGATCTCATCCTTTCTTTCTCTTGTGAGAGCTCTTTCTCCTCCTCTCTCTTTCTCTTTCTCTTTCTTTTGTGAGAGATCTCATCCCTTCTCTCATGAGAGCTCTCTCTCCTCTCTCTTTCTCTCCCTTTCACGAGAGATCTCATCCCTTCTCTCTCTCGTGAGAGCTCTCTCTTCTCTCTCTCTTTTCCTCCTTACTTTTCTCCACTTTTCTTCCTTTATTTTTCTCACCTCACCATTCTATTTTATTGTTCTGGTTAAATATTAATAAAATATTAAAATCACTTTATATATAAAATAAATTAGTTTTCACAACAGATTAATCAATCTACATGTGTTTAACCTAAGACTTACTTCTATATTAATATTTTATTAAGTCTTAGTTATAAATATTATTAGATAATGTGTATTTAAACGTAACGACAAGTGCACATCATGATGTCACCTATGTCCACTCTCTAAGAATAATTCTTGTTCTTAAGTTTCATTACTTATATTTTTTTTTATCACACAACATTGATTACTGAGCTTAATTCTTATAAAATTCATCTTGATTTTTTCTTCTATATTTATGACTCTAGGAGACGAAGAATTATTTAAAGGGACAACTACTATGATTGATTAAGTATTACTTTAATCACAAGTTTATCTCATAGTATATATAAAATGTATCATCATAAATAAACTTTTGATGGATCTAATGATGATCAAAACTTGATATTTTCTAGTTTTTTTTCATAGAGATGTTGACTGAAGATAAAAGACATTACTCTTTTGAATTGGTTGAGGATGGTTGCTGAATACTTGAATAATGCTCCTTGACTTGGTGACTTCATGTAGTTTGACCATTAATTAAAGATCTCCTGATTTTCTTCAGATTTTTTTTACAAAAAAACTCACTACAAATCTTGTGGTTATGGAAGGGTTAGAGATAGTTGTTCAACTCTAATAAGCCAGCAGAAAGTTATTGTATATATAGAGAAATCATATTTGAAATATTTTACTGTTTTACATTGTATTACAATGGTAATATTTTCATGAATTATTTGAAATTCAAACAGCTACAAACCAATTGGATACACCTTTGAGAGTTTAGATATCTTCATAAAAAAAAATCAATACATATTTCCTTTAAAGGATAATGTAAATATCTGAATCATATTAATTCAATCAAAACATAAGAATTTGATATCACTTTAAAAGGAAAAAATATAAATTATGATAAGATAATATGATTTACAAAACAATTCTTAATCAAATCACCTTTAATAAAATATAATCATTAAGTATATTTTTTGAATCATGATTTCATAAGTATGATTGCAATGATTCAATATATCAAAATTGATTTTCCATAATATATTACTTTATGTAGAAAATCTTGTTTGACTAAATAAGTAATTTTATTTCAGTCAATTAGAATTATATTAAATTATTCAAAAGAAATAATCTAATGTCACTAGTATATATTAAACTAAGAAACTTTAATGCTACTTCTTATTGCCTCATCGATTCTTATGTAGTTATCATTACTTTTTCAGTGTGATACATTCTATAAATATTTACACTTTTCACAATAATATGCAACATAATAATTTCATCTAATGAAATGAATTAAATATGTAAATTCAATATTAGTAGTTAGAAGTATGTTCAATGAATTTTCATAGGAACATTTTATGTTACTATAATGAATTATATATCAGTCCTTTTATTTCAACTTTATATCAACTATATTTGTGATTATGCATAATTTACTCTTTTAATTAATCTTATGCTTATTTGTTATCATTAAAACATGATGCATTTAATGCTCCAATAATGTACCCCTTTTTTTATGGTGACAAAACTATGCGTACAAGTCCCAAAGATTAATTAAACAAGTTGTCTAACTTTTAATTTTTGTAATATGTGAGTAATAGTATTCATGGAAGTATGATTGTTCAAAATTTACTACATATCAATGATACAATGTTAATATAAAAAATTCAATTAACATGTTTGAACCATTTGAAATTCAAACAAAGTGTTGACTTCAAATATCATTGAAGTATGAGCATTGTAATGATTAAATATGCTCATTTATCTCCCATTGTTATATTAATCGCCCTTTCTCCATACTCTCTTCTATTGTTCCCCCTTTGTTCATACACATTGACTTTTTATTATTCCCCCTAAATTATATAACTTCTTTGTTGCAAGACATACTTCTTCTCTCCCTTTTTACTAATCCAACTCAACCTATCCCATGCTAATTAATTGAGTACACAAGCAAAAGTATCTAGAACATATGAAAAATATAAATTCTTCAAAGAGCTAATCCACACCTGTCGTTTTAGTACCATATTTAGCCTACCTTAGATGAACAATCTCTTGTTCCGGTACCATTATACATGCAATTCTTCATAGAGTCATTATTTTTTCTACAAAATATTCTGAAATAATTAAAAATCTAACAAAATAATGATGAGTTTCAAATCATCTAAATCAATCTATTATAGAGGAAAGCGCGCCCATGACGTTCCCGTTTTTGGCCCTAACGGGCCACGATCTGTGCCACCCAGAAATCCCGCCACGCCCCCGTTTTATCCGCACCTGTTCGCCGACCTGCCGGTTTGCTCGATCCGAGCCCCATTCGCCGGTCTACTCCAGCGGCCCACCTGGAACCTTACCCTGATCCGCCTCTTGTCGGCGCGGATCCGATCAACAGGTAAGCCTAGGGTTAATAACCCGCACTTAAAAAGCGAAGGTAGTCCATAGATAAAAGAAAATGATACAAAGCCCAGGCCCGGTCCTCTTGTTGGTCCGAGTGTTCCCGGCTGTTGGACGGAAGCCCAATAAAGGCCTACTATTATACACAAGATCCGGTGTACTGAAAATGGCTGTTTTCTTCTTGGTCAGGCCCACCAGAAGACGAGAAGATCCGTTATTAGATATTAAAGTCGATTTCGGAAGAAGGAAATAATGTGAGAACTGGAAACGAGGGGGGGAAAGTGAAGAAGACTCCTACACCTTGATGAACTTTAAACTTTCTCTTCACAAAAAGAAACAAAAAAAATAGAAGAGAGCTGATCTCTAAAATGTCCGTCTAGGTCAAAAGATTTAACTTGGTCACACCCGTGGTCAGCCCATGACGTGGAATGGAGAATTTTGAAGTCAACGTAGTGGCACGAACTGACTCCTGGACAGCGCTCGCTTCATCCGTATCTCCCCGATCGGCTACTTCTTAAACACGGCGAGCTTGCCGACGGTGATGGTGCCGAACGGCTCGGAGAGGTAAGCTTGGGTTCGGGCAGAGATCTCCTGAGCCACGAACCTCATGGTGGGTCGAGCCTCCGGGTCCTTGCTGGTGCAGGCCAGGACCATCTTGACCACGAACACGACCTCCTCCGCCAGCTGCCCCGTCGGAGGGGACAGGCGCTGGTCGAGGACGTCCTTCAACAGCAGCGCCTCGCCGTCAGCGGAGGAGGACAGGGAGGCGATCAGGTCCCCCGGGTGCTTCCCCATCATGACTTCCAGCGCCACCACCCCGAAGCTGTACACGTCGCACTTCTCTGTCACCTTCATCGTGAATGCTAGCTCTGCATGGCAACCACCCGGGGAGTGAGGATCGGTGAACGCCGAACGAGGTGATCGCAGGACTTAGGATATGAGTGGGGACGGCAGCCGTTTCTAGGTTTTACCTGGAGCCATGTAGCCGTAGGAGCCGGCGATGCCGGTCCAGTTGGAGGAATCAGCGAACAGGAGCTTGGCGGTGCCGAAGTCGGACAGCCGCGGCTCGAAGTCGGCTTCCAAAAGGATATTGCTTGTCTTCACGTCGCGGTGGGCAATGGGGGGGGAGTGGTCGTGGTGGAGATAGGAGAGGGCGTGGGCCACCCCCCGGACAACTCGGACTCTGGCCCCCCAATCGAACTTCCCGCCCACGCCGCCTTCCTCCCCGTAGAGCACCTTCTGCAGGGTGCCCTTCTCCAGGTACTCGTAGACCAAGTACATGCGGCCGGAACTCGAGCAGGAGCCGTGCAGCTTGATGATGTTCCGGTGGCGGACCTCCGTCAGCGCTCGGATCTCGTTCTCGAAGCTCCTGAGACTGGTCTCCGGGATGTCCGACGAGTCCGCCAGGCTGAGACATTTTACGGCGACGACATGCCCTGTGGGGAGCTTCGCCCTGTAGACGGTGCCGAATCCCCCCTTGCCGATGCAGAAGGCCTCAGCAAAGTTGTCGGTGGCGTGAACTATGTCGATGAAGGTGAACTTGCCCTCCCTCTCCCACGCGACCGATTGCAAGTTCTTCTCGCTGTAGCCCACTGCCTCGAGGACATTCCGCCCTCGCCTACGGCGGGAGGAGAAGATTACTGCGGCGAACACGACGACGATGGCAACCAAGAAAGCCACGGGGACGGCCACGGCGACGATGATCTTCCAACTGTTTTTGTCTTTCTTCCTACTGGAATTAGGTTCACAGGCGGGCAACCCGGCGATGTCTCCACAGAGCGAGTTCCCAGCGAAAGTCTCGGCAGAGGCGTTCCGGAAGACGTCCCAACTCGGTACGCGTCCCGTCAGATTGTTGTAGGAGAAATCCACAGAGTTTAAGCTTACCATGCCGGAGAAACTGTTCGGTATTGAGCCGGAGAGGTGATTGTGGGATACGTTGAGGACCTCCAGATTGATCAGCTTGCCTAAGTTAGATGGTATGGGGCCGGAGAGGGAGTTATTGCTGAGATCCAGCAAGATCTGCAGACTGACCAGGTTCCCGAGCTCATCTGGTATTCTTCCCGTGAGATTGTTGTCGCTCAGATCCAGCGCCTGTAGTTTATCGAGTGCGCCGAGCTGGGCAGGAATTAAGCCGAGAAGCCTGTTGCCGGATAAATCCAGCTGTTGGAGCTCGGAGAGGTCGCCGATCGCCGGAGGAATTTCGCCGGAGATCTGATTGTGGCTCAGGTTGAGACTAAACATCTTGCTCGAATTGCCCAGGAGGGGGGGAATCTCTCCTGTGAGGAGATTGGAAGATAAATCCACATTTCGTAGCTCTGGCAAGCTCAAAAGCACCGAAGGGATCTTCCCGGTGATTCTATTGCCACCAAGCAGAAGAGATTCGAGCTTCACGCATCGTCCCCAATCCGGCGAGAGCTCGCCGGTCAACTGGTTTCCCGTGAGTTCCAGGTACCGCAACTCCGGATGCACGCCAAATGCTTCCGCTATGTCCCCGGTGAAGTGGTTCGAGTGCAGGCGGACCCTCTCGAGCTTCGAGCAATTCCGCAGGCAGCCTGGCAGTTGTCCGGTGAAGTTGTTCTCGGATGCAGTTAAGTGTACTAACCCGTAGCCTTTGCACAAGTCTTGCGGCAGTTCGCCGGTTAATCTGTTGATCGAGAAGCTCACGTTGGCTAATAGCGCATTCTTCCCCAAATCCGGGGGGAGACTGCCGCTGAAGTTGTTACTGTAGAGGTATAAAAGGGAAAGATCCTTGAGTTTGGTGATGCTTGTGGGAATCTCCCCGCTGAGCTGGTTGGTGTCGAGGTCGATTGTCTGAAGAGCCGTCATGTTTCCGATATCTTCTGGGATCGGGCCAGTGAGGTTATTGATTTGGAAGCTTAACTTGGTCAGCCGCTGAAGCTTTACGATGGTTGGTGGGATCTGACCGCTGAGCGAGTTGCCGGAGAAATCGATCGAGTCCAGATTTATCAAATTCCCGATCTCCAGGGGGATGGATCCTGTTAGCTTGTTCGTGTAGAGGAACAGGGTTGTGAGGTTCCTCGCCAGTCCGATTTCGAGGGGAATCTGGCCGGTGAAGGAATTAATTTGAATTTGGAATGATCTAAGGAGAGTCCAATTGCGGAAGAAGACCGCCGGAATCTCGCCGGAGAGAAGATTGTCCGAGACGCCGAATTCCGCCATCGCCGTGATGTCCGCGAGGGAAAGCGGCAACTCTCCCGTCAGCTGATTGCCGGACAGTTCGAGGTAGCTAAGGTTCCTGCAATTTCCCAGACCTGTCGGGATGGAAGAATTCAATCCGGCCACATTGAGAGCCAGCCTCTCGAGCCGTCGGAGATTCCCCAATGAAGGAGGGATCGCCCCGCCCAGGGGATTTTCGTTGAGCTCTAGTATGCGAAGGCCGGGAATAGAACCCAGAGAAGGCTGAATCCCCCCGGTGAAGTTGTTCACCCCGAGACGGAGGACCTGAAGCCTGGTTAGGCTGGAAATGGAAACCGGTATCTCCCCGCCGAAATTGTTGGCACCGAGGTCGAGGGTGTCGAGCATCGTCAGATTGGCAGCCAGTGTATCCAGAATCGAGCCGGTGAAGGTGTTCGCGGAGAGGTTAAGGTAACGGATCTTGCGGAGACGGCTTATCTGGTGCGGGATCAGGCCACTGAGGTCGTTAAAGAAGAGGTTCAGGTAGAGGATCTCCGAGAGCCGAGAGATCTCCGGCGGCAGAGTGCCGTTGAAATAGTTGCTGCTCAGATCAAGGGAGGAAAGCTTGGACAGCGCCGAGATGTTGACGGGAATGGAACCTTCGAGAGAGTTGTTGGCGAGGTTGAGGCGAATGAGATTGGGGAACGACGGGAAATCAAGGTCCGCCAGGGTTCCAGTAAGGTTATGGTCGGCCAAGTTGATCCCGACGACGCTGCCGGCGGCGTTGCAGATGATGCCGGACCACCCGCAGGGGCTGGCGGCGGAAGCGTTGCGGCCGAGCCTCCAGGAGGTCAGCGACGGCGCGGGATCCAAGCTGTCCTTCCATCGCACGAGGGCCTCGGCCTCCGTCGCCGCCGCCGCCGTTGAGCAGCACAAAGAGCAGGCGACCACCAGGAGGAGGAACATGAGAGAAGGCCTGGGTTTCTGCTCGATCTGGAAGAACCTCAAGGAGCAGCGTCGTCCTGGGAGCGAGGGCTGGGGGCTAATAACTCGCTGTTCTACGGAGGTGGCTGTCAGCTGGTTAGGCAAGGAAGGAGGCAGGAAATGGGGAACCCTTTCCGATATGACGGCGGGGCGGGGAGGACAGGTGGGGATATTCCAAAGCAGTGCGAGGTTTAACCTACCCCATGTAAGGACAAGCTTTGGGGGGGCATCAAACCAGTGAAGCGAGCTTCACAGTAATCTGAAACGGTTACGCGACCCAACAAACTTCCCCACTGGTCAACTAAAAACAGCCATTACAGCTGTCGTTGACTTTCTCCTGAGACGCGTTCCTTCGCTCGGGGCATGATCAGCCAAGGTGGGGCCCATTAGCACAGGCGAAGAGGATGGGTTGTTGGCGTCGGCGATCGCGACAGCTGTTATTGTCCACCACAACCTTTTATTTTTTAACACGTCAAGTCAGGATCGATATCCAATCAAATTAACTACTGAAACTTGACGCGTAGAAAGTGACAATAACACACAGAGCCTTCAACAGGTGACAATTGTGTACATAATTGAGAAATTGTTGATGGATCTGACCCAGCCTTAAATAAATCATTTAAGGAAATGGGTTAATCTCACATTGATGAATTTGTTTCTATCCTAGTCTATTATTTCACGTTGTAATTTTAAAATTACTTTTTCTTAACTTATTTCTCTCCGGCTTACTCTGAGATAAACTCTATGGATAGTCATGGAAAATTCGAAGTGATGTTATGGTCATTTCAGCCAAATAGGATTCAACCGGTGGGTTTTAGATAATTTTGTGGAAAAGCTAGTGAAGGGCTATTTGATAGAAAGGGCTCGTTTTCCATGCTACAACTATGGCTTTTGAAGATGTGAAGCAAGATGATCAATGATAATATTTAATCATCAAATATGATGGCTCAAATCAGAGTTCACTTACATGATCATGTGCTTGCTTGAAGTAAAGAACAGTTTGGATGTGATAATGTGCTTGCTTTTTGAAAAGCCATTTTTTTTTTCAATTTTTCACAAACTATGTTGGGACTGAGATTTGTCTACCTAGGAGTCATTTCAAGATTTAACTGGCAGCAAATTTGTCTACCATTCTAATCTTCTGCCAAACATGCTAGCTTTTTTGCCAAGTGAATCATATTTTTTTGCCATATGACTCTTTCATGGTGAAAATGAGACGCATCTATTGCTACAATGCAGATACTTTTTGCTCTCATCGGTGATAAATGTGATATATTACATTGCCTTTTACTATCGGTGATAACTTGGGATTTATGAACTGCATCAAGGTTGACCTTTTTTTTTTTCAGTTTTCTACGTTTATATTCTCAGAGCGAAACTAGCTCCTGGCTTGTTGCTCTACTTTGTGCTGTTTCGATACTGATTGTGATCGTATTAAAATCACAATCCCTTATCAAATTTCAAGGGAGAGTATATGGGCAAATTTTATAATAAGATTAGGAAATCATCTAGGAATCAGTTGGCCTCATTAAAATCTGCTAATTTCCTTTTAGAATATTGGTGAATCATAATATTGAGCATTCAACTACTTTAATCAATACTCGGATTTTTGATTTCACAGAATCAATTTAAGCCTAGTTCTCCATACCAGGTCTACATAAAATGACGAAATTAAAGTACACACTTGCATGAACTTGGCCTGATTTTTCTTGGGCAAATACCACAGTTAATTGTTCCTTTCTGCAGGCGTCTAGAAACTTGCATGCATTGCACCATCTATTCCCCACGCTGGCTTCAGCTTTCATTTATGTGGGCTACTTCGTAGCGCATCTGAAATTTCTTGTTAGGGTTACTGTATCATGGGATAAGTCTAACGACAGGGCCTTCATGAAATGTGACAGATGTGCATGAGGAGGAAATGGAAGGAGATCGTAGATTCCGCCGACAATATCACCTAAAACTTCCACGTAAGCCTCTCCCTCATCCTTAATGGAAACATTGGACTTTGTTCATCCACCTGCTGAAGATCCTTGCCTAATGTGAAGGGTTTTCTGCAGGATCCCGCCAAGAGTTATCTGATTCCGTAAATTCTAGTCTTCTATCATAACTCTCCACCCTTCGTATGTTCTTCCTCGGATTCTTCTTCTTGTTTGCCGGTTCAGTCATTCATTTTTAGCTTCTGAATATCACTTTTCCAGGAACCACGCTTTGAATTATCTTCTTTGAAGAATTTTCAGTGGGGTACTTTTCTTCTAGATAAATACAGTTTTTCAATTTGATTACATGATTTCTAGGGGATTTCTTTTTCACATGGATATAATATAAGAAGAAAATTATGACATGAGCCTAGTGTGGATTCAATTTCTAAGGCCGAAAATGTTAATTAATCAGAACCACGTGCATTAAATAATGGGGACCGAATGCCTTCGAACGCCAAAAAAATGGAGAATCTATACAAAATTAAGGCGTCAGAGGTGGAGACGTTCGCTAGTCGGATGAGGCCTTGCGTCTGCTTGCCGTCCGCGCTAATCCTACAGCAGAACTCTGCAATCACCATCGCGGCGAGGGGTCAGCTCCGGCGTCCGACCCGCGGGATAAAGCGCGCGTGGAAGAAGAAGACGCGGGAGGCGGCAAAGAGACGCGGAGTTTTGGGGGGTTACCTGTGAGTGGAGGGCGATGGCTTTGCCTGGCATCTGCTTGAGGGTTTTCTTTCCGATCACCTCGCAGGCGAGGACGACAAGCGGCAGGAAAGCGCCCTTCCCTTCGCTCACGTTCTTCATGCATCGATAAGAGCTGTGCTGTACAGAAAGAACTGAACGTTCATTAGAAGAAAATTCGGAGTTAGGGGAGAATAGAGAAAGGGGAAGTGAGAGAAGAAATAGCGAATGCTTTAAATACATTTAATACAATAGATTCTTAAAATAATTTTAAATTATAACAAAACTGTGTGTTGACAGCTATTTCACTCGACATTGGCAAATGGCTTAAATTGATTTAATAACAAACGATTATTATTTTGCATTTTTTTATTTTTAAAAATAAAAATTTAAATGCTCAATAACAAAATTTATTATGTTTCTTTGAAGTCAATATAACTCTGATTAAATAAATCGTTGCAACTATGTTTGAAATGTTTATGATAATAAAACGTATTTGAAAGAATCTTTGTTTCTAAAATAAAACTATTTCGAGAAAGTCAATTCATTAATATATTTTAATAAAATAAAATGGAAAATATTTTTTCATGTTATATGTGGTTTCTAAAAGTTCATTAAACTTGCTCTACCACTCAAATTCAGAATTTAATACAACAACTTTGAGACTTTTTAACTGGTTTTTTGTTGCTTTTAATCTTTAAACAAAAGCTGATGACTTAAGTGTTTTGATGATGACCATACTCTTTTGAGTTCATATTTCAATAAATACAAAAACGCACCAATGATTTAAAGTAATTCGAGGATAAACAAAAAGATGATTAAATTTATTGTTTAATAGTGTGAAACACTCTTGAAATTTACCTGAATTAATTTCTGGATTAAATTAATTAAATCTATCGTTAATACTAAATGACATGTAAAATAGATTCATCTTTTGAGTCAAAATTAAATCTGTTTTCTTTTGTGTTATTGGCCTAAAGTAAAACTGAAATTGATTTAAAAATGGCCCTCGGCCCATTGATTTCATAAATGGTCCATCTTGTAGCCCATTTAGAGGAGAAACAAAACAAGGAATGTTGTCCTAAAACCCTAGCTGCCCTCTCCCTCTCTTTCATTATCTCCTCTCTCCTTTACACACTGTCTCTCGCATCTCCTCCCATTTCTCTCTTTCATCCTTTTTTTCTTTCATCCCATGTCTGTTCCACACTCTCTCTCACATACCTCTCTATGCACCTCTCTCTCTCTCTCTCTCTCTCTCTCTCTAATGCAGAACTGGAGCCTCCTGCATCAGCCGGCAGCAACGCGCAGAAAAAGATTCATGTCAGCCAAACGACATATGCGAATACGAGACACGGCGTGCGTCAACTATCCCTCCTCCAGATGACAGGGGACTCTCCAACAGGCAGTGCATGGGATGGAACGATACGATCCACGTTGGAAGTCCTACGAAGGTCACGACATCGCCGTGACCATCTACCTTCTGAAGACTTCATCTATTATTGAGAACTTTTCTTGTTTTTTTCCTTCTATTTTCCTCTTCTTCTTCTTCTTCTTCTTCTTCTTCTTCTTCTTCTTCTTCTTCTTCTTCTTCTTCTTCTTCTTCTTCTGCTGCTGCTGCTGCTGCTGCTGTGTGTATAAATAGATATCATGTATACAAAACATCAGATCATCTTAGGAAGTATTTCTTTGCTTCATTAGCTTTGATCTCAACATCCTAGTTGGGTTGGTCAAAAGAACCCCGTACTCTCATCAGGAGTTGGTCGTGAGGACTACTTGCCTCACATCCGCCTTCTATTCTCCAGCTTCTCCTTGCACTCTTCTACCCTATCCTCCTCACTTACTGAAGTGATCTCTAAACTCATCCCAAGTCTTTAACCTAATAATTGCAACGGATTCCTCATATAATTCAAGAGTGGTAGCATGGATGATCCTCAATCAATCAGCCATATTAATGCACTTTTCCACCTTATTTTTCTAATATTTTCTCTTAATGTGGTTGATTGTAAGCCATAGGAAAGCCACTGAAAATTCTTCTAGTGATCCCTGACCATGATCACGTAAGTCTGATTTAATAAAGGAGAAAGTATCCTACTCCTACTAGGTGGTTTTTCTAAATCACACAATCCTTTAAGCTCCTTCTAGTAGGTGAATTTAGATTTGTCAAGGATTAGCCTTCACTCCACGTTTGATTACATGTATTAAAATGTATTCCTCTTATTATAATATAAATGTGTTTTTGACAATAATTGAAATCGATATTAACTTATGGTTTAAATGGATTTAAATTACAAATGCTTATCATTATGCAATTGCTATTTTAAACTTGAATTTTTTAGAACTAGGTAACAAAATTGATTGTATTTCTAATATATATTTATGTCGATAGAACTTTGATTAAATAAAATCCTTACAATTAGGTTTAAGAACTTTCTAATATTTAAAACTTGTTGTATAAAACATGATCAAAAAAACATTTTGATAACATTATTTTTATAAAATTATTAATAAAGTAAAAATCTGATTTTTTATGAGAAATATTTTTTAGAATACTAGTTTGCTTAAAATATGAACTTAATATACTAGTATAGTTCACTTAAGTCTCTTTCCCATGTTACCTTGTGGGACAAGATGGTATAAAGATGGACTGGATGGAGTTGAGGCAATTGAGGATTGACCAGCACCCACCCACATCCCAGATCCTTGGCCATTGCTTGGCATTGCCAATTACTAGGAAAGGACTGATAAGGTTTGGAGGGTGTTCGGTACACTGAAGTAGGCAATCATCAATGAGTTGGTGTTGCAACGTTTAGACTTGGCGTGTGCTTTGAGGTGAACACAGATGTTTCTGATCTCACAATTAGTGGTGTGCTGATGCATGAGGCTCACCGCTTAGCTTTCAGGAGCCAAAAGTTAGGTGACATGGAGAGGCTGTACTCAATGAACAAGAAGAGGATGGATGTGGTAGTACTCTATGTCTCTAGTTCTAGATGTATTTTCTTCTTGGTACATAATTTGCAGGGAATGTAGACAATGTGGTCATGACTCAAGTACAAGTCAAGGAAGGCTAATGTTGTCATCGATAACCTTAGTTGCAAAGAGCACGTGGTGATCCTTGTAGCAATTTTTGTGGCACAAGCCATCAAGATGGAGGAGATTCATCTGCCATATCTGAGGACAAAGAGGTGAAGCACTTGATGCAGTGTGTGTTGGACGACACAACATGCCACTTCATGCAAAAGACAACATGCTATATATGTGTGCAAGGTGGCTGATCATGACACGTATGGGCAGGTTGAAACAATAGTTGTTGCACAAGGCATGTGATGTGCCAGTATGTAGGATCAACCATTGTCAGGTTGCCTAAGGTTCATGAGAAGAATTCTAAGTTGTGTTTGTCCTGACATAAATGGACAATTTGACAGAGGAGGTTTTGAAGGTGTGGGGGCTTCTAAAGGTCATCATCAATAATTAGGATGTCCAATTCATTGGATGATTATGGGTGGCACTCTTCACCTTATTGAAAGATAATATTCATTTTACCCTAATTACCAGATTAATCAAAGGGAGAATTGCAAGAGCTAATATTTTCAAATGAATTGTAAGATAAAGTTAAGAAAATAAGGATTTAACAGTACTTAATGCAGCTTGATAGTAATGTCATAGGGTCAAGGTCGACCCTACTTCAATTCTCATCTTGGACCACCCTTGGTCCCCCTCACCAGCACCAGGAAGCACCTTCACGACGTGCAGAAGACTTTTCTTCATCATTGGATGATGTATTCTCTCTCATAGAATAAGAGGAGGAGAAGGAGAAGGCTAAGGTTGAAGGGAGGGGGCCTTCACCTTTCCATGCTCGAATTCCCTCTCCATTTAGAGGGGAATGCTCACCCTTGAATTTCTTGTTCCCGGTCCTAACAGGCCATAATCTGGGCCGCCCGAAAATCCCCCCAAGCCCATGTTATACCCGCAACGGGAGAAAGTGGGTCGAATGGTTTCTCGGCCACAACGGTTCGTCCGATCCGACACCTAATCCGCCGCTCCATCGCGATCGGACGTCTGATCAACCAATCACACCGAATCATCGCCTGATCCACACAACCTACTGGCACAGCTGCGCTATACGAACCAGGATCTGAAACGCGTAGAGAGTAATAGGTAAGCGTACTGAAAAGCCCGATTGTAGGCCCCCAAAACAATGTAAAGCCAAGACCCAGTATTCTTGTTAGGCCGAGTGTCCTGACCTTTGGATGGAAGCCCAATGAAGGCCTATCATTATACGCCCGATCCATTGTATTGAACGACTGTTTTTTGTTGGTCAGGCCCAGAAGATGAGATGGGCCGGACTAAATAAAGGCTTTTGAAAAAAATAAAAAATAATAATTAAAATCGTTGATAAACTGGGAAACTGGGAAACAGAGACGAAGCAAAAGAAAAGAAGCCACTCACACGTTGATAAACTTTACACTCTCTCTTCTCACCCAACCGCCCTCCCTCCCCCCGACAGCTGATCTCTAAAATGACCGTCTAGGTCCAAACATTTGACAGTTACATCCTTGGTCCATCGATGCCGGTGGAGAGGAGACTTTTCAAGTCAACGGGGATGCCTGGAACAGACACATGGACGGCGCTCGCTTCATCCCTATCTCCCCGATCGGCTACTTCTTTAACTCGGAGAGCTTGCCGACGGTGATGGTGCCGAACGGCTCGGAGAAGTAGGCCCGGTTCCGGGTGGAGATCTCCTGAGCCACGAGCCTCATGGTAGGGCGGACCTCCGGATCCTCGTTGGTGCAGGCCAGGGCCATCTTGACCACGAACACGACCTCCTCCGCCAGCTGCCCCGTCGGAGGGGACAGGCGCTGGTCGAGGACGTCCTTCAACAGCAGCGCCTCGCCGTCAGCGGAGGAGGACAGGGAGGCCATCAGGTCCGCCGGGTGCTTCCCCATCATGACTTCCAGCGCCACCACCCCGAAGCTGTACACGTCGCACTTCTCCGTCACCTTCATCGTGAACGCTAGCTCTGCACGGCAACCACCGGGGGAGTCAGGCTTGGTCAACACCAAAGGAATCGACCGCAGGACTTAGGATATGAGTAGGGACGGCGACCGTCTCTGGGTTTTACCTGGAGCCATGTAGCCGTAGGAACCGGCGATGCCGGTCCAGTTGGAGGAATCAGCGAACAGGAGCTTGGCGGTGCCGAAGTCGGACAGCCGCGGCTCGAAGTCGGCTTCCAAAAGGATATTGCTTGTCTTCACGTCGCGGTGGGCAATGGGGGGGGAGTGGTCGTGGTGGAGATAGGAGAGAGCGTGGGCCACCCCCCGGACAACTCGGACTCTGGCCCCCCAATCGAACTTCCCGCCCACGCCGCCTTCCTCCCCGTAGAGCACCTTCTGCAGGCTTCCCTTCTCCAGGTACTCGTAGACCAAGTACATGCGGCCGGAACTCGAGCAGGAGCCGTGCAGCTTGACGATGTTCCGGTGGCGGACCTCCGTCAGCGCCCGGATCTCGTTCTCGAAGCTCCTCAGGCTGGCCTCCGGGATGTCTGACGACTCCGCTAGGCTGAGACGTTTGACGGCCACGACGTGCCCCGTGGGGAGCTTCGCCCTGTAGACGGTGCCGAATCCCCCCTTGCCGATGCAGAAGGCCTCAGCAAAGTTGTCGGTGGCGTGGACTATGTCGATGAAGGTGAACTTCCCCTCCCTCTCCCACGCGACCGATTTGTAATCCTCCCCGCGGTGGCCGACCGCCTCGAGGACATTCCGCCCTCGCCTATGGCGGTAGAAGAAGATCACAGCAGTGAAGACGACGATGACGACAACCGAGAAGGCCACGGGGACAGCGACGGCGACGGTGATCTTCCAGCTGTTTTTGTCTTTCTTCCTAGTGGAATTAGTTTCACAGGCGGGCAACCCGGCGATGTCTCCACAGAGCGAGTTCCCAGCGAAAGTCTCGGCAGAGGCGTTCCGGAAGACGTCCCAGCTCGGTACGCGTCCCGTCAGATTGTTGTAGGAGAAATCCACAGAGTTTAAGCTTACCATGCCGGAGAAACTGTTCGGTATTGAGCCGGAGAGGTGATTGTGGGATACGTTGAGGACCTCCAGATTGATCAGCTTGCCTAAGTTAGATGGTAGGGGGCCGGAGAGGGAATTATTGCTGAGATCCAGTAACATCTGCAGACTGACCAGGTTCCCGAGCTCATCTGGTATTCTTCCCGTGAGATTGTTGTCGCTCAGATCCAGCGCCTGTAGTTTATCGAGTGCGCCGAGCTGGGCAGGAATTAAGCCGAGAAGCCTGTTGCCGGATAAATCCAGCAGTTGGAGCTCGGAGAGGTCGCCGATCGCCGGAGGAATCTCGCCGGAGATCCGATTGTGGCTCAGGTTGAGACTAAACACCTTGCTCGAATTGCCCAGGAGGGGGGGGATCTCTCCTGTGAGGAGATTGGAAGATAAATCCACGTTTCGTAGCTCTGGCAAGCTCAAAAGCACCGAAGGGATCTTCCCGGTGATTCTATTGCCACCAAGCAGAAGAGATTCGAGCTTCACGCATCGTCCCCAATCCGGCGAGAGCTCGCCGGTCAACTGGTTTCCCGTGAGTTCCAGGTACCGCAACTCCGGATGCACGCCAAATGCTTCCGCTATGTCCCCGGTGAAGTGGTTCGAGTGCAGGCGGACCCTCTCGAGCTTCGAGCAATTCCGCAGGCAGCTTGGGAGTCGTCCGGTGAAGTTGTTCTCGGATGCAGTGAAGTATACTAACCCGTAGCCTTTGCACAAGTCTTGCGGCAGTTCGCCGGATAATCTGTTGATCGAGAAGCTCACGTTGGCTAACAGCCCATTCTTCCCCAAATCGGGTGGGACTCTGCCTCTGAAGCTGTTATTGTAAAGGAATAAGAAATAAAGATTCTTGAGTTTGGTGATGCTTGTGGGAATCTCCCCGCTGAGCTGGTTGGTGTCGAGGTCGATTGTCTGAAGAGCCGTCATGTTTCCGATATCGTCTGGGATCGGGCCAGTGAGGTTATTGATTTGGAAGCTTAACTTGGTCAGCCGCTGAAGCTTTACGATGGTTGGTGGGATCTGACCGCTGAGCGAGTTGTCAGAGAGATCGATCGATTCCAGATTTATCAAATTCCCGATCTCCAGGGGGATGGATCCTGTTAGCTTGTTCGAGTAGAGGAACAGGGTCGTGAGGCTCCTCGCCAGTCCGATCTCGGGAGGAATCAGACCGGTGAAGGAATTATTTTGGATTTGGAATGATCTAAGGAGAGTCCAATTGCGGAAGAAGACCGCCGGAATCTCGCCGGAGAGAAGATTGTCCGAGACGCCGAATTCCGACATTGCCCCAATGCCCGCGAGGGAAAGCGGCAACTCTCCCGTCAGCTGGTTGCCGGACAGTTCGAGGTAGCTAAGGTTCCTGCAACTTCCCAGACCTGTCGGGATGGAAGAATTCAATGCGGCCTTGTTGAGAACCAGGTTCTCGAGCAGCCGGAGATTCCCCAAGGAAGAAGGGATCGGGCCGCCCAAGGGATTTTGGTCGAGCTCTAGTATCCGAAGGCCGGGAATAGAACCCAGAGAAGGCTGAATCCCCCCGGTGAAGTTGTTCGCCCCGAGACTGAGCTCTTCAAGCCTGGTAAGGCTGGAAATGGAGATCGGTATTTGTCCGGTGAACTTGTTCTCGTAGAGGTAGAGGATCTCGAGCATCGTCAGATTTCCGGCCACTGTGTCAAGGATCGGGCCGGTGAATTCGTTATGGGAGAGGTCAAGGTAGCTCAACTTGCGGAGACGGCTTATCTGGCGCGGGACCTGTCCCCCGAGTTTGTTATGGGAGAGGTCTAGCTCGAGGATCTCCGAGAGCTGAGAGATCTCCGGGGGCAGAGTACCGTTGAAAAAGTTGTTGCTCAGATCGAGGTAGGAGAGCTTGGACAGCACCGAGATGTTGGCGGGAATGGAACCAGTCAGCTTGTTGTTGGCGAGGTTGAGGCGAATGAGATTGCGTAACGACGGGAAATCGAGATTAGCCGTGGTTCCAGTAAGCTTATGGTCGGCCAACTTGATCCCGACAACGCTGCTGCGGGCGGAGTTGCAGGTGATGCCGGACCAGCTGCAGGGGCTGGCGGCGGAAGCGTTGAGGCCCAGCCTCCAAGAGGCCAGCGACGGCGCGGGATCCAAGCTGGCCTTCCATCTCACGAGCGCCTCGGCCTCCGTCGCCCCCGCCGCCGCCGGCAGTGAGCGGCACAGAGAGAAGGCGACCACTAGGAGGAGGAACATGAGAAAAGGCGTGGGTTTCTGCTCAATCTGGTAGAACCTCAAGGAGCAATCGTCGTCCTGGTAGCGATTGCTGAGGGCGAATAAACCGTTGTGCTTGCTTATACGGAAGCTTGACTGGTTCACTGGTTGACTGGTTCGATGCGCCCCCCCCCCACCCCCCCGGTAACTTCTCCTTACATGGGAAGGGAGGAAAAGAGGGCACACCATGCGAACGGGTCTTAACTACCAGTGTCGAACCCGGTCTGCTATGACGGAGGGCGGGGTAGAGATTCTCAGGAGGATGACTTTCGAATTAAAGTAATCCGAGGTATAACCTAATCCCATATAAAGACAAGTTATGGGGGCATCGAACCAGTGAACCGAGCTTCTAAACACAGTAATCTGAAAGGCTAATGCGACCAGTGCTGATGAACATCCCACTGGTCAACTCAAACGGCCACTACAGGCGTCGTTTTCTCTGATACACGTTCGACTGCCTAACTTTCAACGAAACGCGTTCGATCATTATCCAATCATAGCCTTTTATTTGAGCACGTCAATTCCTGAATCGATATCGAATCAAATTAAACTACTGAAACTTGACACGTAGAGAGGGACTAATCGCACACGTCATGATCTGAAGGAAATAACAATTCGTCGGTGATAATATGTATACATTGTGAAATGAAGGAAATTGCTGATGGATCTGACGCAGAGTTTATTTAAATGAATCATTTAAGGGAATGGGTTAATCTCACGCTTCATATCGCATACTTCAATCTGAATTTTGGCTGATGAATTTGTTTCTATCCTAATCTGTTTCACGTTGTAAATTTAGAATAACTTTTTGGTTTCGTTATTTCTCGCCTGCTTACTCTAAGTTAAACTATATGCATAGTCATAGAAAATTCGAACTGGTGTTATGGTAATTTTAGCTTAATAGAGTTCAACGAGTGGCTTTAGCTAATTTTGTGGAAAAGCTAATGAGAGGCTATATATGATTGAAAGGGTTCGTTTTCCATGCTACAACTATGGCTTTAGAAGATGTGGAACAAGATGATCAATGTTAAAGTGAATGTTATTATTTAATCATCTAATATGACAGCTCAAATCAGAGTTCACTTGCATGATCTAGTCTTTGCTTCCCGAAATTCGCTACTTGAAATAAAGAACAGTTTGGATGTGATCATGTGCTTGCTTTTTGAAATGTCATATTTTTTTTCCCATTTTTTGCAAAATATGTTGGGACTGAGATTTGTCTACCTAGGAGTCATTTCAAGATTTAACCGGCAGCAAATTTGACTGGCCGGACCATTCTAATCTTCGCCAAGTGAATCATATTTTTTTGCCATACGACTCTTTCATAGTGAAAATGAGACGCATCTATTGCTACAATGCAGATACTTTTTGCTCTCATCGGTGATAAATGTGATATATTACATTGCCTTTTACTATCGGTGATAACTTGGCATTTATGAACTGTATCAAGGTTTACCTTTTTTTTACTGTTTTCTACGTTTATATTCTGAGCGCGAAACTAGCTCCTGGCTTTCATTGCTCTACTTGGTGCTGTTTGGATAATGATTGTGATCATATTAAAATCACAATCCCTTATCAAATTTCCAGGGACAGCATCTGGGAAAAAAATTATAATAAGCTTAGGAAATCATCTAGGAATCAGTTGGCCTCACTAAAATCTTCTAACTTCCTTTTAGAATATTGGAGAGTCATAACATTTAACTCTTGTGGGAGAAATACATTTATTATTGAGCATTCAAGTACCTTTGTCAATACTCGGATTTTTAATTGCACATTAATCATTTTAAGCCTAGTTCTCCATACCAGGTCAAGAAAAAATGACGGAATTAAAGGACACACCCTTGCATGAACTTGATCTGATTTTTCTTAGCCAAATGCCACAATGAACCGTTCCTTTCTGCATGCGTCTAAAAACTTGCATGCATTGGACCATCTCTTCCCCACATTCGCTTTATTTTTCCATTACGCGGGCTACTTTGTAGTGCATCTGAAATTTATTGTTTACTTCCAATGTGGGGTTACTCTATCATGAGACAAGTCTAACAGCAGGGCCTTCATGAAATATGACTATAAAAATAAAATGGCGCAGCAGAAGAGTAAGAACAGAGCAAGAGGTGGTAGGCCCAGTGACAGATGTAGTGAACACCAAGATCTAGAATGTGACGAGAAAGGTGAAAATGAAATAGATGCAATAAATTCTCAGAAGAACATATAATAATAGAGGAGGAGAGAAGATAAATCAATTGGCAAAAACCAATAGAAGAAACGAGGAGAATAAAGTTGGTAAGAAAGAGAATATGGTTCTATTTATAAAGAGAGAGAGAGAGAGAGAGAGAGAGAGAGAGAGGAAAGAAAGTGGAGATCCACAGTAGTAGAGGGTAGTTGAGATTCCGAAAAATAGAGAGACCTAACTGCCCTCAAGACTCTCTCCTATCTGTAATCATAGGCTGAAGAACCTCTAGATTCTCCTCTGACATGGGCTGAGTTCGCCTCGCTTCTGCTCCAACAACGTGCTGAACTAGTCAACCCTTCAGTGACAGATGTGCATGAGGAGGAAATGGAAGGAGATCGTAGATTCCGCCGACAATATCACCTAAAACTTCCACGTAAGCCTCTCCCTCATCCTTAATGGAAACATTGGACTTTGCTCATCCACCTGCCGAAGATCCTTGCCTAACGTGGAGGGTTCTCTGCAGGATCCCGCCAAGAGTTATCTGATTCCGTAAATTCTAGTCTTCTATCATAACTCTCCACCCTTCGTATGTTCTTCCTCGAATTCGTCTTCTTGTTTGCCGGTTCAGTCATTCATTCTTAGCTTCTGAATATCACTTTTCCGGGAACCACGCTTTGAATTATCTTCTTTGAAGAATTTTCAGTGGGGTATTTTTCTTATAGATAAATACAGTTTTTCAATTTGATTACATGATTTCTGGGGGATTTCTTTTTCACATGGATATAATATAAGAAGAAAATTATGACATGAGCTTAGTGTGGATTCAATTTCTAAGGCCGAAAATGTTAATTAATCAGAACCACGTGCATTAAATAATGGGGACCGAATGCCTTCGAGCGCCAAAAAACTGGAAATTGTATACAAAATTAAGGCGTCAGAAGTGGAGACCTTCGCTAGATGGATGAGGCCTTGCCTCTGCTTGCCGTCCGCGCTGATCGTACAGCAGAACTCTGCGATCACCTTCACGGCGTGGGGTCAGCTCCGGCATCCGGCCCGCGGGAAAGAGCTCGCGTGGAGAAAGAAGAGGCGGGTGGCGGCGGAGCGAAGGGAGCTTTTAGGGGGTTACCTGCGAGTGGAGGTCGATGGCTCTGTATCGCATCCGCTTGAAGGTCTTCTTTCCGATCACCTCTCAGGCGAGGACGACAAGCGGCCGGAAGGTGCCCTTCCCTTCGCTCACTTTCTACATCTGTCGAAATGAGCTGTGCAATTCAGAAGGAGCTGAACTTTCATGAGAAGAAAATTCGGAGAATGGGGGAGGATAAAGAAAGGGGGAGTGGGATAAGAAAAGGCTAAATGCTTAAAATACATTGAATACACTACAACCTGAAAATAATTTTAAATTATAAAAAAACTGGGCTTGACTATTAGAAATTGAATGTAGAAAGTATGTTTGATTGCGTTCATTGATATTTGTTGTTCTGAAAATAACATAAATATGTTATGCCTCTTAAAGGAATGTTGGATTCATTTTCTAGAACTTTGTGTTTGAGTGACAAATAAGTACAGAAATGAGGAATTTTCAAGTTCAATTTCTATTTTTATTTAGTCTTATCCTCTATTTCGCTTATTACTACTCCATTTGACCCTTCCACTTATTTAAGATTTACTAACATCAAAAAGGGGGAGATTGAAGGCTTTGGCAAGCCTAAAGTACTTTGATGATGGCTACATACATGTAAAGGTATTTTATTAACCTCACGTGTTATGAAATTCAATATAATTTGAAATTCACTTCAATGATGAGAAGACATTGTGTTAGCATGCAAATTTTGATTGTTATCCTCAGCCTATTCTCGAAGATGATATTATTTACAATCAAATAGCTCACAAACATGAAAAGATAGATGAAAATCAAATGTAGTTAAATTTTCTTCATCAATTCACCTATTCATCAAATATGGGAAAAATGTTCATGGTGAAATTTTATCTTTATTCTCCTAAGATAAAATGAGTGGTGTGTCTAAATCACACAATTGAGCATAGTAGTCAGCTTTAGCCTATCTAGGTTCATACTCAAAACCTTGTAATCAGCCTTGAAGTTCCTAGTGTGCTCAAGATTTTGAGATTTATAGAAATCAATTAAAATAGCGGCTCAAGAAAATTAAGATGGTAAGAAGTTAAAATTATGATAGAATCAATTCAAACTTTCTTGATCTTAGTGTGAGTATAAATCCAATAGACAAAAGGTTCCCTTAGAAAATATTTAATTGATCAAATCTCAACCATCTAAATTGCAACAATTGAAATCATTTTTTCTCTATAGAAAACAAACTAAAGTCTTGCATACCAGCTTGATCCATTTGTGTCTCAATCAGCATTATCTTTCTAGTAGTCCAATTATCAAAACTTTTTTATGCATTCATATGCTCACTAAATCAATTAATTTCATAAATTTATATATAAAGAAAGTTTCTTTATGTAATAATGGGAAGATAACCCTATGTTGCATGTCATGTAAGCGTGATTTACTTATCCCATGAATTTCAAACACTATTTTCTCTTATAAACAATAGAAAAAGAATCAGTGGTAAGTAGATGTAGACTAAGGTTATACCACCATAAAAGGATCTTCATTTCTTATTGGTATGCATTATCTAGAGCTAGTGTTTTAACTCAACTTACTCAACCCAATTATCTAGAACACCAGAAAATTAGGAATTATTAGAGAGCTAATTCACACACCTCTCCTCTTAGCATGATATTTAGCCAACTTTGGGAACAGCAATCTCTTGTTCTCGCATCATCATAATTGTAATTCTTCCTAGAGTTTTTATTGTTTCTACATAAGATTGTGCCATATTTAAAAATTTGAGAAAATAATGGAGATTTTCAAATCATGAAAATCAATCTATTATTTATCATAAGTTGACGGATGAAATTCATTTTACCCTGATTCCAAAATTAATGAATTGGACGATTTCAAGAGCCAATATTTTCACACGAGATGTAAGATAAAATTAAGAAAATATGGATTTAGCAGCCCTTAAAGCAGCTTGGTGAAAATGTCACGGGGTCAAGGTCGGCCCACCTCGATTCTCGCCCCGAACGGGCCTTGGTCACCCTCCGGCACCAGGCATCTCTTCACGACGCGCAGTAGACTTTTCTTCATCAATGGATAATGTATTCTCTCTCATAGGATCGGAGAAGGCTGAGGTTGAAGGGCCCGCTTCACATTTCCACGCTCGAATCCCCTCTCCATTTAAAGGGGAATGCTCTCCCATGACTTTCCTGTTTCTGGGCCTAATAGGCCACGCTCGATCTGGGCTACCACCCCTTTCTCTGCGTTCTTCTCCGCAACGGGAGAAAGTGCGTCGAATAGTTTCCACGCCCACAACCGTCCTCCGGTCCGCTATCGCCTGATTCGACCCATCCGAAACCCAATCCCCCGCTCCATCGCGTGCTGACGTCTGAAGCCCAGGCCCGGTAATCTTGTTGCTCCGAGTGTTCCGGCCTTTGGACTGAAGCCCAATGAAGGCCCAATGAACGACTGTTTTCTCTTGGTCAAGCCCAGAAGATGAGATGGGCCGAATGAAAAATAGGGTTTTGAGAAAACTAATATTTATTAAAATCGTTGGCAAGGAAAAAGGAAATAACGGGATAACTGGCAAACAGCGGTGGGGAAAAAGAAAAGAAGAACCCTCTCACACCTTGGCAAATATTAATTTTGCACTTTCTGCTCTCGCATATATATGTACAGAAAAAAAGAAAAACAGGAATCCCTACCCCACCGCCCTCCCTTTCCCCCGAGAGCTCATCTCAGCAAATGTCACTCTAGGCCCAAACATGTGGTCAATCGATGCCGGTGGAGAGGAGACTTTTCAAGTCAACGGGGATGCCTGGAACAGACACCTGGACGGCGCTCGCTTCATCCGTATCTCCCCGATCGGCTACTTCTTAAACACGGCGAGCTTGCCGACGGTGATGGTGCCGAACGGCTCGGAGAGGTAAGCTTGGGTTCGGGCAGAGATCTCCTGAGCCACGAACCTCATGGTGGGTCGAGCCTCCGGGTCCTCGTTGGTGCAGGCCAGGGCCATCTTGACCACGAACACGACCTCCTCCGCCAGCTGCCCCGTCGGAGGGGACAGGCGCTGGTCGAGGACGTCCTTCAACAGCAGCGCCTCGCCGTCAGCGGAGGAGGACAGGGAGGCCATCAGGTCCGCCGGGTGCTTCCCCAGCATGACTTCCAGCGCCACCACCCCGAAGCTGTACACGTCGCACTTCTCCGTCACCTTCATCGTGAACGCTAGCTCTGCACGGCAACCACCCGGGGAGTCAGGCTTGGTCAACACCAAAGGAACCGACCGCAGGACTTAGGATATGTGCGGGGACGGCGACCGTCTCTTTGGTTTTACCTGGAGCCATGTAGCCGTAGGAGCCGGCGACGCCGGTCCAGTTGGAGGAATCAGCGAACAGGAGCTTGGCGGTGCCGAAGTCGGACAGCCGCGGCTCGAAGTCGGCTTCCAAAAGGATATTGCTTGTCTTCACGTCGCGGTGGGCAATGGGGGGGGAGTGGTCGTGGTGGAGATAGGAGAGGGCGTGGGCCACCCCCCGGACAACTCGGACTCTGGCCCCCCAATCGAACTTCCCGCCCACGCCGCCTTCCTCCCCGTAGAGCACCTTCTGCAGGCTTCCCTTCTCCAGGTACTCGTAGACCAAGTACATGCGGCCGGAACTCGAGCAGGAGCCGTGCAGCTTGACGATGTTCCGGTGGCGGACCTCCGTCAGCGCCCGGATCTCGTTCTCGAAGTTCCTCAGGCTGGCCTCCGGGATGTCTGACGACTCCGCTAGGCTGAGACGTTTGACGGCCACGACCTGCCCCGTGGGGAGCTTCGCCCTGTAGACGGTGCCGAATCCCCCCTTGCCGATGCAGAAGGCCTCAGCAAAGTTGTCGGTGGCGTGGACTATGTCGATGAAGGTGAACTTCCCCTCCCTCTCCCACGCGACCGATTTGTAATTCTCCCCGCGGTGGCCGACCGCCTCGAGGACATTCCGCCCTCGCCTACGGCGGTAGAAGAAGATCACAGCAGTGAAGACGACGATGACGACAACCGAGAAGGCCACGGGGACAGCGACGGGGACGGTGATCTTCCAGCTGTTATTGTCTTTCTTCCTAGTGGAATTAGTTTCACAGGCGGGCAACCCGGCGATGTCTCCACAGAGCGAGTTCCCAGCGAAAGTCTCGGCAGAGGCGTTCCGGAAGACGTCCCAGCTCGGTACGCGTCCCGTCAGATTGTTGTAGGAGAAATCCACAGAGTTTAAGCTTACCATGCCGGAGAAACTGTTGGGTATTGAGCCGGAGAGGTGATTGTGGGATACGTTGAGGACCTCCAGATTGATCAGCTTGCCTAAGTTAGATGGTAGGGGGCCGGAGAGGGAATTATTGCTGAGATCCAGTAACATCTGCAGACTGACCAGGTTCCCGAGCTCATCTGGTATTCTTCCCGTGAGATTGTTGTCGCTCAGATCCAGCGCCTGTAGTTTATCGAGTGCGCCGAGCTGGGCAGGAATTAAGCCGAGAAGCCTGTTGCCGGATAAATCCAGCTGTCGGAGCTCGGAGAGGTCGCCGATCGCCGGAGGAATCTCGCCGGAGATCCGATTGTGGCTCAGGTTGAGACTAAACACCTTGCTCGAATTGCCCAGGAGGGGGGGAATCTCTCCTGTGAGGAGATTGGAAGATAAATCCACGTTTCGTAGCTCTGGCAAGCTCAAAAGCACCGAAGGGATCTTCCCGGTGATTCTATTGCCACCAAGCAGAAGAGATTCGAGCTTCACGCATCGTCCCCAATCCGGCGAGAGCTCGCCGGTCAACTGGTTTCCCGTGAGTTCCAGGTACCGCAACTCCGGATGTACGCCAAATACTTCCGCTATGTCCCCGGTGAAGTGGTTCGAGTGCAGGCGGACCCTCTGGAGCTTCGAACAATTCCGCAGGCAGCTTGGGAGTCGTCCGGTGAAGTTGTTCTCGGATGCAGTGAAGTGTACTAACCCGTAGCCTTTGCACAAGTCTTGCGGCAGTTCGCCGGATAATCTGTTGATCGAGAAGCTCACGTTGGCTAACAGCCCATTCTTCCCCAAATCGGGTGGGACTCTGCCTCTGAAGCTGTTCTTGTAAAGGAATAAGAAATAAAGATTCTTGAGTTTGGTGATGCTTGTGGGAATCTCCCCGCTGAGCTGGTTGGTGTCGAGGTCTATTGACTGGAGAGCCGTCATGTTTCCGATCTCTTCTGGGATCGGGCCCGTGAGATTATTTACTTGCAGGAGCAGCTTGGTAAGCCGCTGAAGCTTTACGATGGTAGGTGGGATCTGTCCGCTGAGCGAGTTGTCAGAGAAATCGATCGATTCCAGATTTATCAAATTCCCGATCTCCAGGGGGATGGATCCTGTTAGCTTGTTCGAGTAGAGGAACAGGGTCGTGAGGTTCCTCGCCAGTCCGATCTCGGGAGGAATCAGACCGGTGAAGGAATTATTTTGAATTTGGAATGATCTAAGGAGAGTCCAATTGCGGAAGAAGACCGCCGGAATCTCGCCGGAGAGAAGATTGTCCGAGACGCCGAATTCCGACATTGCCCCAATGCCCGCGAGGGAAAGCGGCAACTCTCCCGTCAGCTGGTTGCCGGACAGTTCGAGGTAGCTAAGGTTCCTGCAACTTCCCAGACCTGTCGGGATGGAAGAATTCAATGCGGCCTTGTTGAGAACCAGTTTCTCGAGCAGCCGGAGATTCCCCAAGGAAGAAGGGATCGGGCCGCCCAAGGGATTTTGGTCGAGCTCTAGTATCCGAAGGCCGGGAATAGAACCCAGAGAAGGCTGAATCCCCCCGGTGAAGTTGTTCTCCCCGAGACTGAGCTCTTCAAGCCTGGTAAGGCTGGAAATGGAGGCCGGTATTTGTCCCGTGAACTTGTTCTCGTAGAGGTAGAGGATCTCGAGCATCGTCAGATTTCCGGCCACTGTGTCAAGGATCGGGCCGGTGAATTCGTTCTGCGAGAGGTCAAGGTAGCTCAACTTGCGGAGACGGCTTATCTGGCGCGGGACCTGTCCCCCGAGTTTGTTATGGGAGAGGTCTAACTCGAGGATCTCCGAGAGCTGAGAGATCTCCGGGGGCAGAGTACCGTTGAAAAAGTTGTTGCTCAGATCGAGGTAGGAGAGCTTGGACAGCACCGAGATGTTGGCGGGAATGGAACCAGTCAGCTTGTTGTTGGCGAGGTTGAGGCGAATGAGATTGCGTAACGACGGGAAATCGAGATTAGCCATGGTTCCAGTAAGCTTATGGTCGGCCAACTTGATCCCGACAACGCTGCTGCGGGCGGAGTTGCAGGTGATGCCGGACCAGCTGCAGGGGCTGGCGGCGGAAGCGTTGAGGCCCAGCCTCCAAGAGGCCAGCGACGGCGCGGGATCCAAGCTGGCCTTCCATCTCACGAGCGCCTCGGCCTCCGTCGCCCCCGCCGCCGCTGGCAGTGAGCGGCACAGAGAGAAGGCGACCACTAGGAGGAGGAACATGAGAAAAGGCGTGGGTTTCTGCTCAACCTGGAGGAACATCTAATCTGTCAGTAAACGTCGCCCTGATGGTAGTAGGCGGGGATTAAGCAACCGCAGTACCACCGAGGAGGAGGCTGTCAGCAAGCCTGGGAAGCAGGGAAGGAAGGAAGGAAAAAGGCGAACCCTTGAAAAGGGCAATAAACGCCGATCGTGTGGATGTCAATCCCTCACACGGTCGAGACGTGATATTCTCGGCATGGGGCCCTCTCCTTTGGTAACTTTTGTCAAACGGTGTTTTAATTCTCTTAAAAATCGTCCGAGCAATTGATGAAACCACCGCGCTACGGCCGTGGGCGGGGAAGGGGGGCGTCGTTGTACTAACTAAATGAAACCCATTAAATTCGGTCAGAAGAACGGAGTCAGACGAACGGGATGTCTCAGAGTTTGACTAAGAAATTGAAGGAATCCAGGGATTACCTACCGTTTATAAGTTCGCCTCTAGTCAACTCAAACAGCCCTTACAGCCATCGTTTTCTATGAGACGCGTTCCGGGCCGCTGACTTTCAATGATACGCGTTCGATCCGGGGGATTATCGGATAAGCTTGGGCCCATTACCAGGATCACAGCCGCCGCACCGGCGACGGCATTTACCATATTTTCAGCCAGCCTCTTATTTGCGCGCGTCAATTCCGGGATCAGTATGCAGTCTAATCAACTACTAACACGTAATGCATTATAGCGGACCCACCTCACACGCCCCGTCTCCACCATGCAGAACGCCGCCCGTTCTTCTTCATGTGAAAGGCCGTAATATCCTATGCTCTTCGGGGCTCCACACCTGCTTCATCACGAGAGAGACAGATACAGATACGGATGCACTACGGATAAATCCACGACTGGAGAACTGAGGAAAGACAGTGAGAGAAAGCGAACACTGGGATGTTGACGAGAAGAAAGGAGACGAAGTCGGGGGATGTTGATTCTTACGCATGTGCAGCTAAACGGTCGTCTCGCCCGGTCCCACTGCGTCACTTCTGAAACCTCCGGAGCTGGCTCGGAGGTGGGTGGAAGGGCCCGAGGCGCGAGCCGACGGGGAGAAAACTTTGGCCTAGAAAAGTCGTCGCCAGGGGACTGCGTCTGTGGCTCGAGTCTGCTCATCCTGGACCAACGAAGCCAATCGAGAAAAGCCCCAATAACTTACGTGGAAAACGGGGCCTCGCCCTCCCCGCCATTGAGACGATCAGATTCGGCGAACTCGCGGGACGCCAACCGACGTGATGCGGAGGAGGAAGGCCTCTGGATCTTAATCTCCTACTGCATCACTCTACGGGACAAGACAGATTGTGGTAGAGGAAGTAAGATCTACAGGAGAGGGAGAAAGAGGAGGGGTTCGCGGGGATTCGACGGCTGCTCGCCGTCTATACGCTCTGAAGTAATCAGCTTTAATCCATCTAGAGTCATACTAGAACCTTGTAATCAGTTTTAAAGTTCCTAGTGTCCTCAGGATTTACAGATTTATATAAATAAAGAATGAAAAGAAAGAGTCAAGAAAATTAAGATGACAAGAGGTCAAAATTTGCGTACAATCAATTCAAACTTTCTTAATCTTATTACGGTTTTAAATCCAATGGTCACAGGGGTACTCTTAGAAAATATTTAATTGATCAAATCTCAACCATTTCAGTTCCAACAATTAAAAGTATTTTTATTTGATAAAAACCCCCTATTGAAGACTTTCGATAGATATATATATATATATCTTCCACACCAATTTGATCCATTTGCATCTCAATCAGCATTATCTTTCTAGTAGTGCAAGTATGACAAAACGTTCTGAAAGATTCATGTACTCACAAAATCTATTAGTTTTATGTGTTTATGTGTAAATAAATAAAAAGAACGTGTATTTGTGTATCCAGTTGGAGATAATACTATGATATAGGTCATGCACGGGTAATTTACTGATCTCATAAATTTCAACTACTACTTTCTCTTATAAAATGGTAGAAATCTACAATAAGAACCAATGGCAAGCAGAGTAAGGTTGAACCATTTTAAAATAATGTCTCTATTTCTTATTGTTGTGCATCATTTACGCCTATGTGTTAACCTAACTTTGCTTGCTGATTTAGCACAGATGTAAAAATATCTAGAACATGACAAACTATGAATTCTTTAAACACTTAATTTACATACCTCTATTATTGGCATCATATTTAGCCTACCTTGAGGCCAGCAACCTCTTGCTTTTGCATCATCTTATATGCAATTCTTCTCAGAATTTTTATTTTTTCTGCATAAGATTGTGTGAGATTTAAAAATCTGAGGAAATAACATAGATTTTCAAATCATCAAAAATCAATCTGTTGCTTTCAACAAAGAGAGTATTGATATGTGTGTGTGTGTGTGTGTGTTGCTTGGTGATTTTTAGGTATGTTACTTGTTGAAGCTTTCAAATGTCTATCATTCAAGTTCTAAGTTCAAATCATACTAGTAACTCTATTATTTCTATATCTTCTTGATACTTTGTCACATGTATTGTCATTTCATTTTTTGTACATATATAGAAATTCTAAAATATTGTATTAATTTTAATATATGAATAACTCATTAGATTCATTTGTTAACCATATGATTATTTAAACATCATCACTATACATATTTGAATATTTATCAAAAATATTAAACTTCTAACATAACTCTTCATGATATTCATTGAATATCTAGTAAGTATCCGATAAATATTCAATAACCTTTCACTTGAAGTATGAAACTTAAGGGTATCAATACAACATTGTAATGTTAAAAGAATTAAAATATTATAACATTTTCTCTATTTTTTATATTCAAGAATTTATTTTCATCTTCTTGATTCAATGATTTAAATCTTTATTTCTATATATTCGAAACTTTATTCATTCATCAAAGTTCATACTATGTTAATTTAAGCTTCAATCTCACTATTGTCTCATTAATAAATTTTCATTATCATAATTAATAATTAATTAATAATATAGTTTAAGTTTTAACTCATTAAATAGATTTATATTTGTGTTAAATTAAGCCGAGAAGCCTGTTGCCGGATAAATCCAGCTGTTGGAGCTCGGAGAGGTCGCCGATCGCCGGAGGAATCTCGCCGGAGATCCGATTGTGGCTCAGGTTGAGACTAAACACCTTGCTCGAATTGCCCAGGAGGGGGGGGATCTCTCCTGTGAGGAGATTGGAAGATAAATCCACGTTTCGTAGCTCTGGCAAGCTCAAAAGCACCGAAGGGATCTTCCCGGTGATTCTATTGCCACCAAGCAGAAGAGATTCGAGCTTCACGCATCGTCCCCAATCCGGCGAGAGCTCGCCGGTCAACTGGTTTCCCGTGAGTTCCAGGTACCGCAACTCCGGATGCACGCCAAATGCTTCCGCTATGTCCCCGGAGAAGCGGTTCGAGTGCAGGCGGACCCTCTGGAGCTTCGAACAATTCCGCAGGCAGCTTGGGAGTCGTCCGGTGAAGTTGTTCTCGGATGCAGTGAAGTGTACTAACCCGTAGCCTTTGCACAAGTCTTGCGGCAGTTCGCCGGATAATCTGTTGATCGAGAAGCTCACGTTGGCTAACAGCCCATTCTTCCCCAAATCGGGTGGGATTCTGCCTCTGAAGCTGTTCTTGTAAAGGATTAAGAAATAAAGATTCTTGAGTTTGGTGATGCTTGTGGGAATCTCCCCGCTGAGCTGGTTGGTGTCGAGGTCTATTGACTGGAGAGCCGTCATGTTTCCGATATCTTCTGGGATCGGGCCCGTGAGATTATTTACTTGCAGGTGCAGCTTGGTAAGCCGCTGAAGCTTTACGATGGTAGGTGGGATCTGTCCGCTGAGCGAGTTGTCAGAGAGATCGATCGATTCCAGATTTATCAAATTCCCGATCTCCTGGGGGATGGATCCTGTTAGCTTGTTCGAGTAGAGGAACAGGGTCGTGAGGCTCCTCGCCAGTCCGATCTCGGGAGGAATCAGACTGGTGAAGGAATTATTTTGAATTTGAAATGATCTAAGGAGAGTCCAATTGCGGAAGAAGACCGCCGGAATCTCGCCGGAGAGAAGATTGTCCGAGACGCCGAATTCCGACATTGCCCCAATGCCCGCGAGGGAAAGCGGCAACTCTCCCGTCAGCTGGTTGCCGGACAGTTCGAGGTAGCTAAGGTTCCTGCAACTTCCCAGACCTGTCGGGATGGAAGAATTCAATGCGGCCTTGTTGAGAACCAGGTTCTCGAGCAGCCGGAGATTCCCCAAGGAAGAAGGGATCGGGCCGCCCAAGGGATTTTGGTCGAGCTCTAGTATCCGAAGGCCGGGAATAGAACCCAGAGAAGGCTGAATCCCCCCGGTGAAGTTGTTCGCCCCGAGACTGAGCTCTTCAAGCCTGGTAAGGCTGGAAATGGAGATCGGTATTTGTCCGGTGAACTTGTTCTCGTAGAGGTAGAGGATCTCGAGCATCGTCAGATTTCCGGCCACTGTGTCAAGGATCGGGCCGGTGAATTCGTTATGGGAGAGGTCAAGGTAGCTCAACTTGCGGAGACGGCTTATCTGGCGCGGGACCTGTCCCCCGAGTTTGTTATGGGAGAGGTCTAGCTCGAGGATCTCCGAGAGCTGAGAGATCTCCGGGGGCAGAGTACCGTTGAAAAAGTTGTTGCTCAGATCGAGGTAGGAGAGCTTGGACAGCACCGAGATGTTGGCGGGAATGGAACCAGTCAGCTTGTTGTTGGCGAGGTTGAGGCGAATGAGATTGCGTAACGACGGGAAATCGAGATTAGCCGTGGTTCCAGTAAGCTTATGGTCGGCCAACTTGATCCCGACAACGCTGCTGCGGGCGGAGTTGCAGGTGATGCCGGACCAGCTGCAGGGGCTGGCGGCGGAAGCGTTGAGGCCCAGCCTCCAAGAGGCCAGCGACGGCGCGGGATCCAAGCTGGCCTTCCATCTCACGAGCGCCTCGGCCTCCGTCGCCCCCGCCGCCGCCGGCAGTGAGCGGCACAGAGAGAAGGCGACCACTAGGAGGAGGAACATGAGAAAAGGCGTGGGTTTCTGCTCAATCTGGTAGAACCTCAAGGAGCAATCGTCGTCCTGGTAGCGATTGCTGAGGGCGAATAAACCGTTGTGCTTGCTTATACGGAAGCTTGACTGGTTCACTGGTTGACTGGTTCGATGCGCCCCCCCCCCACCCCCCCGGTAACTTCTCCTTACATGGGAAGGGAGGAAAAGAGGGCACACCATGCGAACGGGTCTTAACTACCAGTGTCGAACCCGGTCTGCTATGACGGAGGGCGGGGTAGAGATTCTCAGGAGGATGACTTTCGAATTAAAGTAATCCGAGGTATAACCTAATCCCATATAAAGACAAGTTATGGGGGCATCGAACCAGTGAACCGAGCTTCTAAACACAGTAATCTGAAAGGCTAATGCGACCAGTGCTGATGAACATCCCACTGGTCAACTCAAACGGCCACTACAGGCGTCGTTTTCTCTGATACACGTTCGACTGCCTAACTTTCAACGAAACGCGTTCGATCATTATCCAATCATAGCCTTTTATTTGAGCACGTCAATTCCTGAATCGATATCGAATCAAATTAAACTACTGAAACTTGACACGTAGAGAGGGACTAATCGCACACGTCATGATCTGAAGGAAATAACAATTCGTCGGTGATAATATGTATACATTGTGAAATGAAGGAAATTGCTGATGGATCTGACGCAGAGTTTATTTAAATGAATCATTTAAGGGAATGGGTTAATCTCACGCTTCATATCGCATACTTCAATCTGAATTTTGGCTGATGAATTTGTTTCTATCCTAATCTGTTTCACGTTGTAAATTTAGAATAACTTTTTGGTTTCGTTATTTCTCGCCTGCTTACTCTAAGTTAAACTATATGCATAGTCATAGAAAATTCGAACTGGTGTTATGGTAATTTTAGCTTAATAGAGTTCAACGAGTGGCTTTAGCTAATTTTGTGGAAAAGCTAATGAGAGGCTATATATGATTGAAAGGGTTCGTTTTCCATGCTACAACTATGGCTTTAGAAGATGTGGAACAAGATGATCAATGTTAAAGTGAATGTTATTATTTAATCATCTAATATGACAGCTCAAATCAGAGTTCACTTGCATGATCTAGTCTTTGCTTCCCGAAATTCGCTACTTGAAATAAAGAACAGTTTGGATGTGATCATGTGCTTGCTTTTTGAAATGTCATATTTTTTTTCCCATTTTTTGCAAAATATGTTGGGACTGAGATTTGTCTACCTAGGAGTCATTTCAAGATTTAACCGGCAGCAAATTTGACTGGCCGGACCATTCTAATCTTCGCCAAGTGAATCATATTTTTTTGCCATACGACTCTTTCATAGTGAAAATGAGACGCATCTATTGCTACAATGCAGATACTTTTTGCTCTCATCGGTGATAAATGTGATATATTACATTGCCTTTTACTATCGGTGATAACTTGGCATTTATGAACTGTATCAAGGTTTACCTTTTTTTTACTGTTTTCTACGTTTATATTCTGAGCGCGAAACTAGCTCCTGGCTTTCATTGCTCTACTTGGTGCTGTTTGGATAATGATTGTGATCATATTAAAATCACAATCCCTTATCAAATTTCCAGGGACAGCATCTGGGAAAAAAATTATAATAAGCTTAGGAAATCATCTAGGAATCAGTTGGCCTCACTAAAATCTTCTAACTTCCTTTTAGAATATTGGAGAGTCATAACATTTAACTCTTGTGGGAGAAATACATTTATTATTGAGCATTCAAGTACCTTTGTCAATACTCGGATTTTTAATTGCACATTAATCATTTTAAGCCTAGTTCTCCATACCAGGTCAAGAAAAAATGACGGAATTAAAGGACACACCCTTGCATGAACTTGATCTGATTTTTCTTAGCCAAATGCCACAATGAACCGTTCCTTTCTGCATGCGTCTAAAAACTTGCATGCATTGGACCATCTCTTCCCCACATTCGCTTTATTTTTCCATTACGCGGGCTACTTTGTAGTGCATCTGAAATTTATTGTTTACTTCCAATGTGGGGTTACTCTATCATGAGACAAGTCTAACAGCAGGGCCTTCATGAAATATGACTATAAAAATAAAATGGCGCAGCAGAAGAGTAAGAACAGAGCAAGAGGTGGTAGGCCCAGTGACAGATGTAGTGAACACCAAGATCTAGAATGTGACGAGAAAGGTGAAAATGAAATAGATGCAATAAATTCTCAGAAGAACATATAATAATAGAGGAGGAGAGAAGATAAATCAATTGGCAAAAACCAATAGAAGAAACGAGGAGAATAAAGTTGGTAAGAAAGAGAATATGGTTCTATTTATAAAGAGAGAGAGAGAGAGAGAGAGAGAGAGAGAGAGGAAAGAAAGTGGAGATCCACAGTAGTAGAGGGTAGTTGAGATTCCGAAAAATAGAGAGACCTAACTGCCCTCAAGACTCTCTCCTATCTGTAATCATAGGCTGAAGAACCTCTAGATTCTCCTCTGACATGGGCTGAGTTCGCCTCGCTTCTGCTCCAACAACGTGCTGAACTAGTCAACCCTTCAGTGACAGATGTGCATGAGGAGGAAATGGAAGGAGATCGTAGATTCCGCCGACAATATCACCTAAAACTTCCACGTAAGCCTCTCCCTCATCCTTAATGGAAACATTGGACTTTGCTCATCCACCTGCCGAAGATCCTTGCCTAACGTGGAGGGTTCTCTGCAGGATCCCGCCAAGAGTTATCTGATTCCGTAAATTCTAGTCTTCTATCATAACTCTCCACCCTTCGTATGTTCTTCCTCGAATTCGTCTTCTTGTTTGCCGGTTCAGTCATTCATTCTTAGCTTCTGAATATCACTTTTCCGGGAACCACGCTTTGAATTATCTTCTTTGAAGAATTTTCAGTGGGGTATTTTTCTTATAGATAAATACAGTTTTTCAATTTGATTACATGATTTCTGGGGGATTTCTTTTTCACATGGATATAATATAAGAAGAAAATTATGACATGAGCTTAGTGTGGATTCAATTTCTAAGGCCGAAAATGTTAATTAATCAGAACCACGTGCATTAAATAATGGGGACCGAATGCCTTCGAGCGCCAAAAAACTGGAAATTGTATACAAAATTAAGGCGTCAGAAGTGGAGACCTTCGCTAGATGGATGAGGCCTTGCCTCTGCTTGCCGTCCGCGCTGATCGTACAGCAGAACTCTGCGATCACCTTCACGGCGTGGGGTCAGCTCCGGCATCCGGCCCGCGGGAAAGAGCTCGCGTGGAGAAAGAAGAGGCGGGTGGCGGCGGAGCGAAGGGAGCTTTTAGGGGGTTACCTGCGAGTGGAGGTCGATGGCTCTGTATCGCATCCGCTTGAAGGTCTTCTTTCCGATCACCTCTCAGGCGAGGACGACAAGCGGCCGGAAGGTGCCCTTCCCTTCGCTCACTTTCTACATCTGTCGAAATGAGCTGTGCAATTCAGAAGGAGCTGAACTTTCATGAGAAGAAAATTCGGAGAATGGGGGAGGATAAAGAAAGGGGGAGTGGGATAAGAAAAGGCTAAATGCTTAAAATACATTGAATACACTACAACCTGAAAATAATTTTAAATTATAAAAAAACTGGGCTTGACTATTAGAAATTGAATGTAGAAAGTATGTTTGATTGCGTTCATTGATATTTGTTGTTCTGAAAATAACATAAATATGTTATGCCTCTTAAAGGAATGTTGGATTCATTTTCTAGAACTTTGTGTTTGAGTGACAAATAAGTACAGAAATGAGGAATTTTCAAGTTCAATTTCTATTTTTATTTAGTCTTATCCTCTATTTCGCTTATTACTACTCCATTTGACCCTTCCACTTATTTAAGATTTACTAACATCAAAAAGGGGGAGATTGAAGGCTTTGGCAAGCCTAAAGTACTTTGATGATGGCTACATACATGTAAAGGTATTTTATTAACCTCACGTGTTATGAAATTCAATATAATTTGAAATTCACTTCAATGATGAGAAGACATTGTGTTAGCATGCAAATTTTGATTGTTATCCTCAGCCTATTCTCGAAGATGATATTATTTACAATCAAATAGCTCACAAACATGAAAAGATAGATGAAAATCAAATGTAGTTAAATTTTCTTCATCAATTCACCTATTCATCAAATATGGGAAAAATGTTCATGGTGAAATTTTATCTTTATTCTCCTAAGATAAAATGAGTGGTGTGTCTAAATCACACAATTGAGCATAGTAGTCAGCTTTAGCCTATCTAGGTTCATACTCAAAACCTTGTAATCAGCCTTGAAGTTCCTAGTGTGCTCAAGATTTTGAGATTTATAGAAATCAATTAAAATAGCGGCTCAAGAAAATTAAGATGGTAAGAAGTTAAAATTATGATAGAATCAATTCAAACTTTCTTGATCTTAGTGTGAGTATAAATCCAATAGACAAAAGGTTCCCTTAGAAAATATTTAATTGATCAAATCTCAACCATCTAAATTGCAACAATTGAAATCATTTTTTCTCTATAGAAAACAAACTAAAGTCTTGCATACCAGCTTGATCCATTTGTGTCTCAATCAGCATTATCTTTCTAGTAGTCCAATTATCAAAACTTTTTTATGCATTCATATGCTCACTAAATCAATTAATTTCATAAATTTATATATAAAGAAAGTTTCTTTATGTAATAATGGGAAGATAACCCTATGTTGCATGTCATGTAAGCGTGATTTACTTATCCCATGAATTTCAAACACTATTTTCTCTTATAAACAATAGAAAAAGAATCAGTGGTAAGTAGATGTAGACTAAGGTTATACCACCATAAAAGGATCTTCATTTCTTATTGGTATGCATTATCTAGAGCTAGTGTTTTAACTCAACTTACTCAACCCAATTGTCTAGAACACCAGAAAATTAGGAATTATTAGAGAGCTAATTCACACACCTCTCCTCTTAGCATGATATTTAGCCAACTTTGGGAACAGCAATCTCTTGTTCTCGCATCATCATAATTGTAATTCTTCCTAGAGTTTTTATTGTTTCTACATAAGATTGTGCCATATTTAAAAATTTGAGAAAATAATGGAGATTTTCAAATCATGAAAATCAATCTATTATTTATCATAAGTTGACGGATGAAATTCATTTTACCCTGATTCCAAAATTAATGAATTGGACGATTTCAAGAGCCAATATTTTCACACGAGATGTAAGATAAAATTAAGAAAATATGGATTTAGCAGCCCTTAAAGCAGCTTGGTGAAAATGTCACGGGGTCAAGGTCGGCCCACCTCGATTCTCGCCCCGAACGGGCCTTGGTCACCCTCCGGCACCAGGCATCTCTTCACGACGCGCAGTAGACTTTTCTTCATCAATGGATAATGTATTCCCTCTCATAGGATCGGAGAAGGCTGAGGTTGAAGGGCCCGCTTCACATTTCCACGCTCGAATCCCCTCTCCATTTAAAGGGGAATGCTCTCCCATGACTTTCCTGTTTCTGGGCCTAATAGGCCACGCTCGATCTGGGCTACCACCCCTTTCTCTGCGTTCTTCTCCGCAACGGGAGAAAGTGCGTCGAATAGTTTCCACGCCCACAACCGTCCTCCGGTCCGCTATCGCCTGATTCGACCCATCCGAAACCCAATCCCCCGCTCCATCGCGTGCTGACGTCTGAAGCCCAGGCCCGGTAATCTTGTTGCTCCGAGTGTTCCGGCCTTTGGACTGAAGCCCAATGAAGGCCCAATGAACGACTGTTTTCTCTTGGTCAAGCCCAGAAGATGAGATGGGCCGAATGAAAAATAGGGTTTTGAGAAAACTAATATTTATTAAAATCGTTGGCAAGGAAAAAGGAAATAACGGGATAACTGGCAAACAGCGGTGGGGAAAAAGAAAAGAAGAACCCTCTCACACCTTGGCAAATATTAATTTTGCACTTTCTGCTCTCGCATATATATGTACAGAAAAAAAGAAAAACAGGAATCCCTACCCCACCGCCCTCCCTTTCCCCCGAGAGCTCATCTCAGCAAATGTCACTCTAGGCCCAAACATGTGGTCAATCGATGCCGGTGGAGAGGAGACTTTTCAAGTCAACGGGGATGCCTGGAACAGACACCTGGACGGCGCTCGCTTCATCCGTATCTCCCCGATCGGCTACTTCTTAAACACGGCGAGCTTGCCGACGGTGATGGTGCCGAACGGCTCGGAGAGGTAAGCTTGGGTTCGGGCAGAGATCTCCTGAGCCACGAACCTCATGGTGGGTCGAGCCTCCGGGTCCTCGTTGGTGCAGGCCAGGGCCATCTTGACCACGAACACGACCTCCTCCGCCAGCTGCCCCGTCGGAGGGGACAGGCGCTGGTCGAGGACGTCCTTCAACAGCAGCGCCTCGCCGTCAGCGGAGGAGGACAGGGAGGCCATCAGGTCCGCCGGGTGCTTCCCCATCATGACTTCCAGCGCCACCACCCCGAAGCTGTACACGTCGCACTTCTCCGTCACCTTCATCGTGAACGCTAGCTCTGCACGGCAACCACCCGGGGAGTCAGGCTTGGTCAACACCAAAGGAACCGACCGCAGGACTTAGGATATGTGCGGGGACGGCGACCGTCTCTTTGGTTTTACCTGGAGCCATGTAGCCGTAGGAGCCGGCGACGCCGGTCCAGTTGGAGGAATCAGCGAACAGGAGCTTGGCGGTGCCGAAGTCGGACAGCCGCGGCTCGAAGTCGGCTTCCAAAAGGATATTGCTTGTCTTCACGTCGCGGTGGGCAATGGGGGGGGAGTGGTCGTGGTGGAGATAGGAGAGGGCGTGGGCCACCCCCCGGACAACTCGGACTCTGGCCCCCCAATCGAACTTCCCGCCCACGCCGCCTTCCTCCCCGTAGAGCACCTTCTGCAGGCTTCCCTTCTCCAGGTACTCGTAGACCAAGTACATGCGGCCGGAACTCGAGCAGGAGCCGTGCAGCTTGACGATGTTCCGGTGGCGGACCTCCGTCAGCGCCCGGATCTCGTTCTCGAAGTTCCTCAGGCTGGCCTCCGGGATGTCTGACGACTCCGCTAGGCTGAGACGTTTGACGGCCACGACGTGCCCCGTGGGGAGCTTCGCCCTGTAGACGGTGCCGAATCCCCCCTTGCCGATGCAGAAGGCCTCAGCAAAGTTGTCGGTGGCGTGGACTATGTCGATGAAGGTGAACTTCCCCTCCCTCTCCCACGCGACCGATTTGTAATTCTCCCCGCGGTGGCCGACCGCCTCGAGGACATTCCGCCCTCGCCTACGGCGGTAGAAGAAGATCACAGCAGTGAAGACGACGATGACGACAACCGAGAAGGCCACGGGGACAGCCACGGCGACGGTGATCTTCCAGCTGTTATTGTCTTTCTTCCTACTGGAATTAGTTTCACAGGCGGGCAACCCGGCGATGTCTCCACAGAGCGAGTTCCCAGCGAAAGTCTCGGCAGAGGCGTTCCGGAAGACGTCCCAGCTCGGTACGCGTCCCGTCAGATTGTTGTAGGAGAAATCCACAGAGTTTAAGCTTACCATGCCGGAGAAACTGTTCGGTATTGAGCCGGAGAGGTGATTGTGGGATACGTTGAGGACCTCCAGATTGATCAGCTTGCCTAAGTTAGATGGTAGGGGGCCGGAGAGGGAATTATTGCTGAGATCCAGTAACATCTGCAGACTGACCAGGTTCCCGAGCTCATCTGGTATTCTTCCCGTGAGATTGTTGTCGCTGAGATCCAGCGCCTGTAGTTTATCGAGTGCGCCGAGCTGGGCAGGAATTAAGCCGAGAAGCCTGTTGCCGGATAAATCCAGCTGTCGGAGCTCGGAGAGGTCGCCGATCGCCGGAGGAATTTCGCCGGAGATCCGATTGTGGCTCAGGTTGAGACTAAACACCTTGCTCGAATTGCCCAGGAGGGGGGGAATCTCTCCTGTGAGGAGATTGGAAGATAAATCCACGTTTCGTAGCTCTGGCAAGCTCAAAAGCACCGAAGGGATCTTCCCGGTGATTCTATTGCCACCAAGCAGAAGAGATTCGAGCTTCACGCATCGTCCCCAATCCGGCGAGAGCTCGCCGGTCAACTGGTTTCCCGTGAGTTCCAGGTACCGCAACTCCGGATGTACGCCAAATGCTTCCGCTATGTCCCCGGTGAAGTGGTTCGAGTGCAGGCGGACCCTCTCGAGCTTCGAGCAATTCCGCAGGCAGCTTGGCAGTCGTCCGGTGAAGTTGTTCTCGGATGCAGTGAAGTGTACTAACCCGTAGCCTTTGCACAAGTCTTGCGGCAGTTCGCCGGTTAATCTGTTGATCGCGAAGCTCACGTTGGCTAATAGCGCATTCTTCCCCAAATCCGGGGGGAGACTGCCGCTGAAGTTATTACTGTAGAGGTATAAAACGGAAAGATCCTTGAGTTTGGTGATGCTTGTGGGAATCTCCCCGCTGAGCTGGTTGGTGTCGAGGTCTATTGACTGGAGAGCCGTCATGTTTCCGATCTTTTCTGGGATCGGGCCCGTGAGATTATTTATTTGCAGGTGCAGCTTGGTAAGTCGCTGAAGCTTTACGATGGTACGTGGGATCTGTCCGCTGAGCGAGTTGTCAGAGAAATCGATCGATTCCAGATTTATCAAATTCCCGATCTCCTGGGGGATGGATCCTGTTAGCTTGTTCGAGTAGAGGAACAGGGTCGTGAGGCTCCTCGCCAGTCCGATCTCGGGAGGAATCAGACCGGTGAAGGAATTACTTTGAATTTGGAATGATCTAAGGAGAGTCCAATTGCGGAAGAAGACCGCCGGAATCTCGCCGGAGAGAAGATTGTCCGAGACGCCGAATTCCGACATTGCCCCAATGCCCGCGAAGGAAAGCGGCAACTCTCCCGTCAGCTGGTTGCCGGACAGTTCGAGGTAGCTAAGGTTCCTGCAACTTCCCAGACCTGTCGGGATGGAAGAATTCAATGCGGCCTTGTTGAGAACCAGGTTCTCGAGCAGCCGGAGATTCCCCAAGGAAGAAGGGATCGGGCCGCCCAGGGGATTTTGGTCGAGCTCTAGTATCCGAAGGCCGGGAATAGAACCCAGAGAAGGCTGAATCCCCCCGGTGAAGTTGTTCGCCCCGAGACTGAGCTCTTCAAGCCTTGTAAGGCTGGAAATGGAGGCCGGTATTTGTCCGGTGAACTTGTTCTCGTAGAGGTAGAGGGATTCGAGCATTGTCAGATTTCCGGCCACTGTGTCCAGGATCGGGCCGGTGAATTCGTTCTGCGAGAGGTCAAGGTAGCTCAACTTGCGGAGACGGCTTATCTGGCGCGGGACCTGTCCCCCGAGTTTGTTATGGGAGAGGTCTAACTCGAGGATCTCCGAGAGCTGAGAGATCTCCGGGGGCAGAGTACCGTTGAAAAAGTTGTTGCTCAGATCGAGGTAGGAGAGCTTGGACAGCACCGAGATGTTGGCGGGAATGGAACCAGTCAGCTTGTTGTTGGCGAGGTTGAGGCGAATGAGATTGCGTAACGACGGGAAATCGAGATTAGCCATGGTTCCAGTAAGCTTATGGTCGGCCAACTTGATCCCGACAACGCTGCTGCGGGCGGAGTTGCAGGTGATGCCGGACCAGCTGCAGGGGCTGGCGGCGGAAGCGTTGAGGCCCAGCCTCCAAGAGGCCAGCGACGGCGCGGGATCCAAGCTGGCCTTCCATCTCACGAGCGCCTCGGCCTCCGTCGCCCCCGCCGCCGCTGGCAGTGAGCGGCACAGAGAGAAGGCGACCACTAGGAGGAGGAACATGAGAAAAGGCGTGGGTTTCTGCTCAACCTGGAGGAACATCTAATCTGTCAGTAAACGTCGCTCTGATGGTAGTAGGCGGGGATTAAGCAACCGCAGTACCACCGAGGAGGAGGCTGTCAGCAAGCCTGGGAAGCAGGGAAGGAAGGAAGGAAAAAGGCGAACCCTTGAAAAGGGCAATAAACGCCGATCGTGTGGATGTCAATCCCTCACACGTTGGAGACGTGATATTCTCGGCATGGGGCCCTCTCCTTTGACAACTTTTGTCAAACGGTGTTTTAATTCCCTTAAAAATCGTCCGAGCAATTGATGAAACCACCGCGCTACGGCCGTGGGCGGGGAAGGGGGGCGTCGTTGTACTAACTAAATGAAACCCATTAAATTCGGTCAGAAGAACGGAGTCAGACGAACGGGATGTCTCAGAGTTTGACTAAGAAATTGAAGGAATCCAGGGGTTACCTACCGTTTATAAGTTCGCCTCTAGTCAACTCAAACAGCCCTTACAGCCATCGTTTTCTATGAGACGCGTTCCGGGCCGCTGACTTTCAACGAAACGCGTTCGATCCGGGGGATTATCGGATAAGCTTGCGCCCATTACCAGGATCACAGCCGCCGCACCGGCGACGGCATTTACCATATTTTCAGCCAGCCTCTTATTTGCGCGCGTCAATTCCGGGATCAGTATGCAGTCTAATCAACTACTAACACGTAATGCATTATAGCGGACCCACCTCACACGCCCCGTCTCCACCATGCAGAACGCCGCCCGTTCTTCTTCATGTGAAAGGCCGTAATATCCTATGCTCTTCGGGGCTCCACACCTGCTTCATCACGAGAGAGACAGATACAGATACGGATGCACTACGGATAAATCCACGACTGGAGAACTGAGGAAAGACAGTGAGAGAAAGCGAACACTGGGATGTTGACGAGAAGAAAGGAGACGAAGTCGGGGGATGTTGACTCTTACGCATGTGCAGCTAAACGGTCGTCTCGCCCGGTCCCACTGCGTCACTTCTGAAACCTCCGGAGCTGGCTCGGAGGTGGGTGGAAGGGCCCGAGGCGCGAGCCGACGGGGAGAAAACTTTGGCCTAGAAAAGTCGTCGCCAGGGGACTGCGTCTGTGGCTCGAGTCTGCTCATCCTGGACCAACGAAGCCAATCGAGAAAAGCCCCAATAACTTACGTGGAAAACGGGGCCTCGCCCTCCCCGCCATTGAGACGATCAGATTCGGCGAACTCGCGGGACGCCAACCGACGTGATGCGGAGGAGGAAGGCCTCTGGATCTTAATCTCCTACTGCATCACTCTACGGGACAAGACAGATTGTGGTAGAGGAAGTAAGATCTACAGGAGAGGAAGGAGAAAGAGGAGGGGTTCGCGGGGATTCGACGGCTGCTCGCCGTCTATATGCTCTGAAGTAATCAGCTTTAATCCATCTAGAGTCATACTAGAACCTTGTAATCAGTTTTAAAGTTCCTAGTGTCCTCAGGAGTTACAGATTTATATAAATAAAGAATGAAAAGAAAGAGTCAAGAAAATTAAGATGACAAGAGGTCAAAATTTGCGTACAATCAATTCAAACTTTCTTAATCTTCTTACGGTTTTAAATCCAATGGTCACAGGGGTACTCTTAGAAAATATTTAATTGATCAAATCTCAACCATTTCAGTTCCAACAATTAAAAGTATTTTTATTTGATAAAAACCCTATATTGAAGACTTTCGATATATATATATATATATATATCTTCCACACCAATTTGATCCATTTGCATCTCAATCAGCATTATCTTTCTAGTAGTGCAAGTATGACAAAACGTTCTGAAAGATTCATGTACTCACAAAATCTATTAGTTTTATGTGTTTATGTGTAAATAAATAAAAAGAACGTGTATTTGTGTATCCAGTTGGAGATAATACTATGATATAGGTCATGCACGGGTAATTTACTGATCTCATAAATTTCAACTACTACTTTCTCTTATAAAATGGTAGAAATCTACAATAAGAACCAATGGCAAGCAGAGTAAGGTTGAACCATTTTAAAATAATGTCTCTATTTCTTATTGTTGTGCATCATTTACGCCTATGTGTTAACCTAACTTTGCTTGCTGATTTAGCACAGATGTAAAAATATCTAGAACATGACAAACTATGAATTCTTTAAACACTTAATTTACATACCTCTATTATTGGCATCATATTTAGCCTACCTTGAGGCCAGCAACCTCTTGCTTTTGCATCATCTTATATGCAATTCTTCTCAGAATTTTTATTTTTTCTGCATAAGATTGTGTGAGATTTAAAAATCTGAGGAAATAACATAGATTTTCAAATCATCAAAAATCAATCTGTTACTTTCAACAAAGAGAGTATTGATATGTGTGTGTGTGTGTGTTGCTTGGTGATTTTTAGGTATGTTACTTGTTGAAGCTTTCAAATGTCTATCATTCAAGTTCTAAGTTCAAATCATCCTAGTAACTCTATTATTTCTATATCTTCTTGATACTTCGTCACATGCATTGTCATTTCATTTTTTGTACATATATAGAAATTCTAAAATATTGTATTAATTTTAACATATGAATAACTCATTAGATTCATTTGTTAACCATATGATTATTTAAACATCATCACTATACATATTTGAATATTTATAAAAATATTAAACTTCTAACATAACTCTTCATGATATTCATTGAATATCTAGTAAGTATCCGATAAATATTCAATAACCTTTCACTTGAAGTATGAAACTTAAGGGTATCAATACAACATTGTAATGTTAAAAGAATTAAAATATTATAACATTTTCTCTATTTTGTATATTCAAGAATTTATTTTCATCTTCTTGATTCAATGATTTAAATCTTTATTTCTATATATTCGAAACTTTATTCATTCATCAAAGTTCATACTATGTTAATTGAAGCTTGAATCTCACTATTGTCTCATTAATAAATTTTCATTATCATAATTATTATTAATTAATAATATAGTTTAAGTTTTAATTTATTAAATAGATTTATATTTGTGTTAAATTATGAAAAGTAGTTTTTAGTTAGTTGACGTAAAATTTTGACTAATTATATGATTTTATGTGAATTTATATAATTTTATAATCATGTTTTAAGATAAACAAATAAAAATAAAAATAAAATAAAATATTAATAAAGGGAGAGCCTGAAAGTAGGTTGAAAACATAGTTAGAAAGAGCCGCAAGTAATGAGTCGACAAGACACGTGCACATCATGTCACCCTCCTTCCACGTCACTAGTGGGTAGCCAAATGTTGAACAAAAAGTAGTTGTACACATGTGAGAGTATTAATGACATAATCATGTGAGAAGAAAATATCATTATGTCATATAATAGTATTTATCTTACTATCTTACTATTTCCTATATATATAGGTGATCAATAAAAGTTTAAATTCTACTAGAACTAAAACTTATATTTTTTATATAATTAAATTATGATTTTCTTGTAGAGTGTCAATGATTAAATTATCAAAATCATTAAAAAATATCTGTCCAATTCATTGATCATTATATTAAATTATTGAATAATTATGAATAAAAAGATTATTATTAAATTAATTGACACAACGTTCTAGATTCTATGACCGATGTGATAAAAGATCCTCATCATCCTCAACCTAGATCTGATAAAAGATCATCCCTTTCAATCTACAATGTTCTAAATTCTATGGCTGATGTGCATGAAATCCAGATGCTGAGGCCATCGTTACCCATAAAAATCACTATAAATATATGGTTCATCTCAGGAAAGTACATGATACTGGAGCGCAATTTGATGTCGGCTGCCGCGGATGTAACCAACATGAGAAGCATAAAAATATGATCTTGGAGTACAATATGGATGTCTCCTCATTGTGCTGCAAAATACTAGCTGGAGAATCGATGAGATTCCAAGGATGAATCCCCAAAGAGCTGTAAATCGATTATTGTCGGGAGAAAATAAAATGTTTGTCAAAAGCTAGAGATCAAAACCTGTGGATCGGGTCTCAACCCTGCTCCATCTCTGCAGCCTCTCTGGCCGCATCAGCCTCGATCTTCTTCTTGTTCCGCTCGAGCGCAGCGGCCACCTCCTCGGGCATGTACTTCTCGTCGTGCTTGGCGAGGACCTCCGTCACCTTGAAGAAACAGACCCCGTTTCTGGCCTTCTCCGACACGGTCGAAGTCCTGTCCGCCTTCCCCTCTCCGTCCGCCTCGAACCGCTTCAGGAAACCTTCGACGACCGCGGAATGCCCCTCGCGGAATAGATCGGGCAGCGAGCCCTCGAACCGGACGAGGATATCCGTCACCAGATCGGTGATCACGAACTCCATCTCCGGCGAGGATGCCGACGGGTGCACGACGCTGCCCTCCACGACGAGACCCCCCAGCCGGAAGCGGTTCTTAGAGGGGTTCGAGACGAATTTCTCGATGGCTTTGTTGGGGGTGATGTAGAAGACCAATTGATCCTAGAAATTGTTCAGCACGATGATGATGAGGCCCGCGACGCAGTTGAAGGTGAGGGCGTACGTTCATAGCCGCCGGTTCTGGAGTTGCCGCGCTCGTGCTGCAATGTCCACGGCCTTCGGCCGCGCCGGCTGGCGGTGGAGAGAGGAGAGGTATCAGGGGAAGATGACCCCGCCTGGTCCGGCGCCGGGAACCGGCGATGCGGCGGCAAGGTACAGTGGAGATGTGGGCGAGATCCCCGGACGGAGAATGGCAGTGCGTAGGGCGGCGGCGAGGCGAGGGCCGAAGCGGCCGATAACCCTGCGGGCCATGGGCAATCCAGCGAGCCGTGATCGGGCGCAAAAAGCTTGGCAAAAGTTTCTGAAACTGAGATCCGCAGTTTTATTTGACGTCTCGGAATGGAGGTGCTCGTGTCTGAACTCAGTACCTGCCGGCCATTCATTCCTGTCCGGCGTTGACAAAATGGATCATAGGACGGCAAATGGAGTTCAAGGAAGTGTCCTTGGGTGTTCATTTGGTCAACGCCGGACAGGAAAATAGAAAAATCAATCTGCTTGCTGTCTTGCCCGTGTTTGTTATTTTCTCTTTGGTGGAATTAATGATCAATCTTATGGTAGCAATTTCTTCTTCTTTTTTTTTTTCCTTCTCAGATTTGCACTTTTGATCAAAAAGGTACTTTTGCTCCTATGATAGTAGATGCAGATATGACCATGTTAAAGCCTCTCATCAGGCTCCTGTTTCATTGTCACCGAATGGGACTCCTCTGGGTAAAGAGCCAGCTGCCACACAGAATCACCTTTCAGGCACTGCTTCATCCAGCAGATCTCTTACCTCTGTTATGAAACCAGTTTGGGCCCTAGAAGCCCAAACATCTAGTTTTTCAAGAAATGAGAATAGAGCCCATATTGTGGCTGTTGATCCAACGGAAAAGCCCATATGCTCATTTGCAGCTGCTGGTTACTGTCCCCATGGTGACAAGTGTCCTCACATTCATGGCGATTTGTGTTACATATCGTCCAGATGAAAGAGAGGAACACATGAGAATGTGCCAACAAAATAGCAAACACCTTGAAGCATTGAGGCGCAGCCAAGAGATAGAATGCAGCGTGTGCTTGGAACGCGTTCTGTCTAAGCCAGCGCCTTCTTAGGATAATTCTAAAATCCCTCTGTACTCTTGACTATAAATAAATAAACGTTCCATTGTGTTATGCTGATGATGAAAAAAATAAAAGTTTCAGATACTATATAAATTCAACTCCCATTACACTGTCCATTAAGATGATAAGTTAATCAAGGTGCTGTGTCCCGAAATTTAATTTTTCCTCCCTTCTGTACTTGTTAGGACTAGTTTCTTTTGTCTCAATACGGTGTAATCAATCTGTGCTTAATCTCTACAGACCCAGGTGTCTCGTACACTTTGTCACACAGAAAAAGTGACAAAAGATTTAGCATTAAGGATCTCAGCAGTCTTTGTAACCAATTAACTAGCCATTTTTCGGCAAATGAAAATATAAGACAAAGTATAAATTAAACGATTACCATCATTTTCTCAAACTGGAGAAACAAAGTGGTATGCCTTTTTTATCGTTTGTCCATACAAATACTGGATGTCAATCATAGATGGCTGGGCAGAATCAGTAGTTGATTCATGCATTTGGTATTTATGTTTTTAAGATCTAGGCTGTCTTTTCGTTGCAGGGTGATCTTCAGATCATAGTTCCTACAGGCTGTTATTCCACATTTTTGAGGAAAAATAAGAAGTTAAGTAAAGACGATTAAAAGAATATTAATCGGAAAATATGCATCATAATTCAACTACGTGATTCAGGTTACACAGTAAAGCTTTCTAAAGTCTATTTTGCGATTACCTTTCTTCTTTGAATACATTTCTCCTAGCTCTTGCAAGTGCTGTTTCTGTTAGGGTAGGATGATCCCCATAAAGCTTTATTTGCCCAGTCTCCGCCATTGCCTTGGCAAAAACCTGAAAACCAACTCCAATGTTAGAAACTGCAAAATCTGCTAGTCAATGCCCTGAAAAAAGAGCTAAATTATAAGTGGAAAAAATCACGAATATCACAGCATTCCAAATCAGAGGGATGTTTCCAATCAAATGAGTAAACAACAATTGAGTTTTTAGTTTGAACTGAACAATGTAAACTATAGAAGGCACAAAGAACACAAAAGAACTGAAGATATACAGATACAAAAGTTACATAAATACACCAGAGTCCTCTTGCTTTATAATATTTTTATTAATGAGAACTAACCGTGTCCACATCAGGACGCCGTCTTTGCCAACGTGACCATTGCTCCTTTTCAGGTTTCCGCCAGTTCTATCACAGTTCTTCACCTGTTCTAGGCTCTTCTATTGGCTTCTTCACAGCTGGATCAACAAAAGGATGTGGACTTCCTAGTTTTTTGTGCTGTTCATAGGTAGTGAGATTATCTTCTTTAACTTCTGTTTGATAAATTACATATTCATCAGATGGAACTATAGATTCATCAACAACATCCTCTGAGCTTTCCAGAAGATTTGTAGTCAAGTCTGTAGCCTCTGTACTACCTTCTGAATTAGACTCTGTACCAGCCTCTGTGATGGCCTCTGTACAAGCTTCTGTAGATCTGAAGCAGAAACACGCCCCTTATACTTTCTTCTGCTCCCCGGTTTCTTCCCGTAGGAAGGCTTTCCCTCAGAAGCACCAACTGGTTCAGGAGCCTTGGCAGCATTCACACGATTAACTGTGCCTTCAGGCCAGTACTCACTACCAGGTATACTAGCACGTGCACCAGACGCTGGATCAAGCTGCCCAGAAGTTGAATCCATATACATATAGTATGGAGGGCGTTCAATTGAAGCCGGATCGATTTTTCTATCCTCAGCTGAACACTTTATAGCAGTGGATAATCTGACAGGCCTTCTGGATGAGAATCCTTGAGGTATAATAAATCGTATCTTTCTTGATGTCAAATCATCTATAAAAGATATCTGAAGCTTCTGCAAAAGCCAAACAGCATACGTATCATTATCAAGTTAAATAAAGATAAGAAAAAAGGATCGGAATGATTGACCGACCAAGTCCCTAGAAAAAAGAAACTGAAAAAGAAAACGTAGATGATTAGCACTGACTGAAAGTGCCTATCCAAACCAATATATGATAAGAACATGGACGTCATATACTTCCATTTTTTTGAATAATTAATTGGGTACAACAGTATCATTTATACAAAGATGGTAATTTTTGTTTCGGATTTTTAGGGATAAAGATACAAAGTGAGGGAACGTATCAAAAAAGTTTCCCAAATTTGGTTGTTACTCGATAGGATTCACCCAGATACAATTTATCTATAACTCTGTTCTCAGAGTTGAAGGTAGGACGTCTCCTAAAAAGCATTTAGTTTTCTTTTACTGTTTCTGCTCCCGGTACTGTCTGAACAGGAAAATATCGGTTTCATTTGCATCAGCCACAGTAATAAGCATTATTCATGAGACAAGCTGGAGATTCTCCAAACACCCGAAGTTGACTTGAAACTTACCTTGTAATAAATGTTCCAAAAATAATGGCAATTAATGATTTAGAAACATAATTTTGGTGATGCTCAGAGTTCTTTGAGCTTATTTTTAAATTTTTAATTGTTAATCATTAATTAACAGCCTCTTGTGACATTTAGGCCTCAATAAATAACCTAATATGGTTAATTGATATAGTTTCTCATAAATAACTTAATAAATTATTAATTTTCACTATTTTCTCTAAAACTAAAAATTCAAAAGAAAAATCAATTTTGATGGATTCTAAAGATAGTATAAGTCAAACTGAGAATAATCTTATGGCCATGAAAAATTATTATATTCCTGATTCATATCAACGAGCATTCAATATTAGAGTCCTATTAGCACCCACAGTGAAATTCAAAATAAATTTAATATTTTTTCAAATACTTCCTAATTTTCATAGAAAAAAATTATATGGTCTTTGATTTAGTTAATCTCTCTGAATTTACATCTGAAATTATTCATATGAAATTATTTCCTCATACACTTAGGGACAAAGCTAATTATTGATTATCCACATTAGAAAGAGAATTAATTAGTTAGAAAGACATAGAATATGTTTTTCTTCGAAAATTTTATCCCTTAAGTAAAACTCAAAACATGAAAAAAGATATATAGAGTTTTGTTCAAAGATCAAAAGAAACTTTGTATGAGACATAGGAAAAATTTAAAGATTTACTTAGAAACTATCCTCATCATGCTATACCTAAGTGACAGCTGAATAAATTTTTTTATGATGGATTATTAGAACCACGTAAAAATATGATTGATTCTATATGTGGAGAAATTTTTATGGACTTTATGAGAATTTAAGTGAAAATTCTAGAGATCAAGCCTCTTTTGAGTTATATGACAGAGATAAAAAGAGATGAATTTATGAATTACATCATCAAGATGATTCTAATTTAAGAAATGAGGTTAATCAGATTAATCAAAGATTAGAAAAACTTGATTTACTTATTGACGATATTAGAAAGCCTCATAACCCTCAATTTAATTTAAATAGTTCATGTATGATAAAAACGATCACTTCAAATTTCAATATTATAATTTAGATGAATCATTTCAGTCTAGGCAAGAGCAAGTGTAAGTAGCCCATGATTTTATTGAAAGTAAGGAATCTTTTTCTAATTTTTGTAGCCTCAATTAGAGGAATATTTTTTTGTGGAGAGATCCAAATAATATTCAAAATCTAAAAGCACTTAGACCCAATTCAAATTCTGAATTTCATCTAAAATAAGAACATAAATTTAAAAAGATCAGCCCTTTTAAATTCATTTTGATTTTATAAATATGATGCAGCAAATGACCCAAATGATGTAACAAATAATGAACCAAATGATGTTGCAGCAAATGATCTTTTTATCCATAATCATTTAATAATTTTAGTAATGATGCTCCACGAATCATGTCGACGAGATTTTCGTCGATGATTGAACAATTCTGACGACTTAATCCTTCACGAGTAATCTGTAAGAAAATCATGATTTAATCAGATAAAAGTATGAATTTTGACTTTGGTAGTATCCAAACCCTCACCGATCATCCGCTTGCATGAGAGAGACTAATATTCTGATGTCATCAAGGTACCTCCTTCTGATAAACAAGGGGTATTTTAGGTACAAACAAATTATTAAAATATTATAGGGGAGATGTGACCAAGGTTTAATTCCACATCGCTTATACGTCGAATTTTGAGACAAATATATAGTCATATGAGATTTGAGAATCAATGAGTCCCTTTCTCAAGTGTGTACGACCACTCTTTGCCCCATGTCTAGCTGGCCACACGTGTGCCCCTACCGTTCCATCCTTAGCTGCTCGAGCCCATGCTTGCAACTCCACCTAACTGTGCTTCCGACCTGCTTGCAAGCCCAATTAACCAGCGGATTCTCTTCTTTTTCAATCTTTTTATTTTATTTTATTTTTCTTCATTTATTTCTAAAATAGGATTATAAAAATTATATAAATTCACATAATTAGCCAAAATTCAGATTAACTAACTAAAAATTACTTTTCAAAATTTAACACAAATATAAGTCTATTCTTCATGAGTTAAGGCTAAAACTATATTATTAATTAATTATTAACTCATGATAATAAAGACTTATCAAATATCAAACCACTCAAACACTAAATGAGCCTTCAATTCTTTGAGGTGTTAATAGATATCAAAATTATTCTCCCCCAACTAAGATATGAATCATCAAATTCTCTCATAACTCAATTTGAAACTAAGCAACATCAAACTTTTGAAACTTTCCTACTTCTAAAAGACTGAATTATAACTATTAGTTTACAAAATGTTGGGAGTAGAAATCATTCACCCTTAAACATTGCTTTTCAATCTATATTCTTTTCATCTAGAAGTATGGATGGTCAAGGTTTTATATGGGGTTATTTTAATCTATGTAGTATTGATGTCATTAGTTTTGATACTACAAACAAAAAATTATTTACTTAATATCTGTTGAATATTTAATATTTTTTATATGAACTTGTGTTAAAATTTTAATATTTGTATAAATTATTTAATATACATAATATTAATAATGTCATGATCATATGGTTAATAAATGAATCCAAGAAAATAATCATTGGAATCTTTATATGCTAGAAGAATTAATGCAACATCTTAGATTTTGTAAATAAGTACATGAAATCAAGTGCCAATGTAAGTGATGAAATATCTTGAAATTTTGAAAACATCAAAGTCATTGATAATTATTAAACCCCAATAAATGAAAAAAAGTCAAAAAATTTAGTCATATAATATTTGAAAAATCTCATAATATCATAGTCACTTGTAAGATTCAAATTCGAAACTTATATGTCAACACAAATTAAATTGTAATGATGAAATACTTAGAAAGTCATAAAGTAATAAAATCACATGCAAGATTGAACTTGAAACTTGGAAAACGACATGTCAGAAGCTTTAGCAAAAAGACATTTAGAAATTCACAAAATATCATGTTAGGTACAAGTCTCTAATATAAAATCCATATGATGAAAAGTTGAAAATTTCAATGAGAAAATATCTGAAATGTCACAAGAAAAAGGTCATTGCCACATATTCTAGATGATGACATGTAGGTAGATTACCTAGAAATAGCAATAGACTAAAGAAGCTTATTTGGACTTGACTCAATAGTAAAGATGTTCATTTATAAGAAACAAATCTTCAATCTAAGTTTCAAATTAAACAAATGTGAAAATATTGAGCATCAAAATACTAAATAAACAAAAGTCATTAGTACATATTATGAGAAATGCAAAGATTTTTTAATATATGTGATCATTTTCCAAGACATACAATGACTAAAGAAAGTTAGAAAATAAAAAAAAACTTGTGAAAAGAAGTATGAATGAATACAAAGTTCAGTTACCTCAAGTTTCATATTCTAATGTCTATCTACAATTTAAAAAGTAGTCTTCTCCCTTTATTAAAGTTTAGTCACCTCAAGTTTTAACTAAGTACAAAAGGTTACATCAAATCTTTTATTTGACATCGACGATTCAAAAAGATATTTATCTCAAACGTCAGCATTCTCTATCAGGCCCTAAGATACATGGGTGATGAGAGGAGAGATGTTTAGGTTAAAGCATGTGGTGTTAAGAGCCTGGTTGTGCCATTAAAGGGTGGTCTTTTAGGAAATTAAGCTAGTGTGGTTGGAATGCTTATCACATCAAAATCAATATGTATTTTCAAGTAGAAATAGTAAATTTTAATATGAAGGATCCTCTGGGGTTAGAGGGAGCCAAGGATGAACTAATATAAGCATCATTTGTATCCTTGATAGTGAAGATAACTTAGATCAAGAACAAAAGAACATTGAGCAAATATGTAATAAAAAAGTAGTTGTGGGGAACCTATGTTAACACATCTATTGAAAGGTAGAAAATAGAATTGATATAAAATCATAGAAACCCACTTCACTCCCCCTCTCTTGGTGCTTCACCTAGTGATAACTTGCTAGATTAGTATCACCATAAGTAGATTAAATTCAATAATAAAGCATACAATATGCATGAAAATGACACAAATATATTAATACTTATATGCAATACAATGTTAGGTGATCAGTGGTTGCCCTCTATTTTCATCATTAAAAATCTTGTATGAATTTAATTTTATAATTCTTTCTTTAATGCTTACATACTTGGTTGTTAATATCTATGGTTACAGGGGGCAAATGTGGAAAGTAGAAATGAATTGATATATTAAGCAAAGGAGGGCGTGACATTTTGGGGAACTTTTTGATTTCTCTCCCCTTTAAACCCTAGGTGTAGTTCCCATCTCGAGCTGGCCATCTCATCCATCTCCCCTTTTGGTGTCGTCTACAACTTCAACAGACCTCTTTCATCTCCTCTCCCTTCTCACCGGCGAGTGACAGTGCTAGTGGATTCGAGTCAAAAGTCACTCAAGGTCTTTGCACGAGAAGCCCTAGAGCAACTGACTTGACTTAGTCATTGTATAGTAAATCACACAAATTTAAAATTTATAAAATTAAAAAATACAAATTTTTAGATATTTAGAAGTATTTTTAAATAAATATATCAATTATAATTCAATAAAACTTTCAAAAATAGCAGTAATTTTCCAAGTTGATCATAGGGATGTAATATAATATCAGGTAATTATTCAGAATTTTCCTCAAATAATATTATTTTCTATGAATTTTATATTAAGAAATAAAAATGAAATATATTTAAAATTCATGAAAAAGGGAAATAAGGGTGCGGACGTTAGAATGACGTCAGCACCTAGCGAACGCAAATCAGGTGGAAACAGAGTTCCACCCGATGATTCTTACGTAAGCGGTTACAAATGATTTAATTGATTAAATTAAGATTTGTAAAATCAGAAAGAATCGTAATAGAATGAAGTATATCTTGGTAAATTTAAATCACATAAATTATCACTAAATGAAGCAAAAATTAAGTTGAAAGCAGGAAACAAAGTTCCGGCGTCGCGGCGGCGATGCGTCAGTGATTCGCCAGAATCTTGAGCATTCGAGAGGATCATCGTGTAGTGTCCACGGCCTCAAAGGCTCTACTTTGACAAAGACGACGTGAGCAATCTCTAGATCTCTTTGCGAAGTCTAGAGATCAATGAAATGGGTCGTCGAATCATCTCCGATGGCTGTCACTTGACAGAACGGAAAAACGGCGACTTTGCGGCTCTCCAACAACTGTCACCCGACAGAGAGGAGTTGGATGGAGGTGGGGTACGTGTTAAGGAGCTTCATCCTCAGGTCCACGCAGCAAGAAGAGGCTTTTCATCACGTCCGGTATGCTCTCAAGAGGTGGCGACTCATTTCCCTGTAGATCGTCCTCTTCTCGACGATAGCTTATTCGTTGATCAATTAGAGATGCTTTACTCGATGGATTCGCGATCCTTTTATCACGAATTGTTCAATAATTTTAGTAACAATGCTTCGCGAATCATGTTGACGAGATTTTTGCCGATGATCTAGCGATTCTGATTGCTTAATCCTTTATTGACGATCTGTAAGAAAGTTGCGATAATTAGATAAAAAATATGAGTTTTGGCTCTAGAAGGATTGAAACCCGTGCCAGTTGCCCGCCCTTTCTGGAGAAGGTGTGACACGGGTTTAGACCCACATCGCTTGTGCGCCGAAGTTTCTGACAAATATATAGTAATATTATATTTTTGATCAAGTCCATTTCTCGCGCGTGTACGACCACTCTTTGCCCCATAGACAGCTGGCCACCGGTGACGTGCAAGGGGAGTGGCGCACATGTGCCCCTATCGGTCCTAGCTGCTCGAGCCCCTACTCGCGGCTTCTCCCTAACTACGCTTCCAACCTGTTTGCAGGCCCGACTGGCTAGTGAGTCCCCCCCATTTTGCTATACTTTTATTTTTATTTCTTTTTTATTTATCTCAAAAGTAAGATTGTAAAAATCATATAAATTCATATAAAATCACATAATTACCCAAAAATTCACGTTAATCAATTGAAAACCACTTTTCACACTTTAATATAAATATAAGTCTATTTATCATGAGTTAAGACTAAAACTATATTATTTACTAATTATTAACTCATGATAATGAAGACTTATCAACAACCAAGCCATGAAGACCACCCTTACCTAACACAGTAGACCAAGGTCCATCAAGCTCTCCGCCTGTGTGTGGTGTTGTTTCTCCCCACAAACGTCAGACTAAGAGGAGGTAGCTAGAAGTTTAGTTAGAAGTTTATTCGTGATGTAAGAAAATTATGATTTTTGTTTAATACAATTTCCATTTTCATGAGCCCTACACCTCCTTCTAGTTTAGAGAATTGATTTTATCAATTCATTGAAGGATCTAATTTAATATGTGGTTTTTGTGATTTACAAAGATTATTGGGCAACAAAAATCAGCATTGGCTGAATTCATCCTCCTTGACGAAGCGTATAGTGAACATCACCGTTGGAATTAATGAGGTGCTGGTACAGATGCCGTGATTTCAAATCCTCTGAGTTCGACCTGATTTTTCACTAATTTTCCAAGAAAACTAACCTCTAAAAATCAATTTATAGATGTAAGATTGATGATCTTAATAACAACGATTTTTGATCAATCACCTAGCCTATGTTGAACCTACAAATAAGGCAAATTGATTAATTCTTGACTTCAATCATGCAATAACACTACTGAACTGAATATAATTCAAATATTTTTGAAATTATATATTCAATCACATAATCATTAGATCAAAATCAGTAATAAAGTCATTTCAAAAATAACATCAAGATTGACAAGGGCCATTATGAATTCTTCATAATGACTTTTGACATCTCTAATGTGATGTAAGACAGGCGAGAACCCTTGTACCTGATCAATGAAACTCAAGACCCGAGATGGAGCAGTCGGAAGGAGATCTGATAAGAATGTATAGGCCCTAGACTTTAGGTATGACCACCTAATCCAAGTACATGCAGGCGTACCAATATGCACTATCAACCCTGGACAACTCGGGGAAACACTCGACGATGGTAAGTGTGAGACCCTCTCGATCTACGTCTGGACAGACGGTGGAACGGTCGTCATGAAGTAGCCTAGGGCTGCAGCTCACGAACGGTGACGAGTCTAACGCAGCGTTAGAAGTCACAATCCTATAAATTGTCTTATCATGTCTACGTTCTCTTGATGACAGTGGAAATGAGCTGAGAAAACCCTTCGAAAGATAATTAAACTTAAGTAAGAAGGGGTACGGAGCTAACCTTCGGGGCTGCGTAGCCCAACGGGTTGTGATGAAGCAGAGACTCGACGTAAGTAGAGACGTCCGGTGAAGAGCGATGCTAAGCGTCGACGGTCGGTCCTAGTCGAGAGTCACAGTAGTCGTCGTCGTAAGACGTGACACGGTCGGCGCGGGCGTGGGCCCGCTGGTGGGCCAAAGGGAATGCTAGCAGGCGTGCCCGACAAGCCGCACAGTGTGCTTCGGGGCACGCGGGCGGCGGCGCCGGGTGGGCACGTGGGCTGCAGGAGCTGGCGTGCGCGGCACGCGTGGCGGCGGTGGTGCTTCGGCAGGAATGCCGAGTGTCAGCAGTGCTTTGGCGGGAATGCCGAGCGTCAGCAGTGCTTCGGCGGGAATGCCGAGTGTCGGCGATTGGGTGGGAAGCCCAACCGTCGCCAGAAGGATCAGCCTTCTCTGGCGGCGCCGGGAAGCAGAGTAGAGGAAGGAGACGATTCGGCCGACGATACCAGGGAGGGTTGAGCCCTCCTAGTCTAGGCGGCGTTGAAAACGGCGCGACGGTGGCAGATCGTTGGGAAACTCCGACGGGGGCCTGTGAGGAGCTTGGACTGGATCTGGCTCGTCGGCATGGCTGCAGGGTCTCTCCCGGCGTCAGCGGTTGCAGCGACAACTACGACCGTTTCGTTTGGTGATGGCAGCGATCTCACGGGCGGCAGTGGTCTCAGGCGGTGGTAGGACTTCTCAAGCAGAAGCATCACGATGAACAAAGTCCTCAAAGGGTATCGATGGCCTTCCTCTCCCTCCTTCCCTCCCTATCTTAGGTCACGAAGAAGGTAACTCACAAACGATAATCTCTCAGAAAATTCGGCGCTCTCGTTGAGGGGGGGTACTTGCTCCCATTATATAGGGCCCACAAGTGGGCTAAGGGGAGGTGGGCCCACTTGAGGCCCTCAAGCCCATAAGCCACAAAAAGGCTACAAAAGGGGCTTATTGGGCCTCTAAAAGAGAGACCCAATAAGCTCCCCTAAAAGGAGAAAGAGGAGGGCCCTCGTACGGTGCTTAAGTGGGTCTCAAATGAAGACCCAAATAAGCCCCAAAAGAGGCCCAAAAGGAAAGAAACATAGGTCCCCCCCCCTCAGGGTTTTAATTGGGCCTCAAAAGAGAGACCCAATAAAACCCTAAAGAAAGGGAGACACAAACAACAACACACACACATAGAATTGGGCCCGCTAACACATAAACACAAGGCCCAACAAGTCAACGTGAAAATACAAAGAAAGATAAAGGTGAGTTCAAGCTCATCGTCGTCGCAGAGGTGGAATGTCGTTGTCCCGAAGGGCTAGGCCGTGTAGCAAAAGCCAGGCTCCTTCGTCTTCGCACGTCGATTGAGCTAAACTCGGACTGCCGGTGTCTCCTGAACTTATGGAGACGGGTCCCGTTCACCATCATAATGTACCAGTGACCTTCAAGGCAAGATGACATGATTTCTTCTAAATTCATCTATAGATTTGTCTTAGTCTTTTTTTATGATATACAAATTTATAACAAAACTTGAGAAAAACACAAATGTCACTTATTCTAGGTATTTGATACTCTTAAGCCTAATTAGTTGCACACTGATCCAAATAAATGTTTCTTTGACTAATCTTGAATCACTTATCTCAACCATTAGATATTGAAAGTAGTAATCACCATTGATCTTGAAAATATGAAAGTTGTTATGATTTAGTCATCTTTGGCCAACCTTCTTAAGCTTTAGAAAAATTTTAGCTTGACATGGTACTATTGGCACTTCATCATTAAATTTGGACCTATTGTATAGACTCTTATTTAGCAATAGAAGTGTGATGACTTCAATTAGGATCAAAAGTAGAATTAACCTTATAGTAACTTAAAACTACTCTAAGTTCAGTTTGAACATTGTCCCGTTTTATACATTTCCCTAATTTTGAACTAGAAGTAGATGCTTCTAACTATAAAGTTATAGTTGTTGTCATATATAAGAAGTCAATTGTCTACTTCAACTAATCTATCTTAATTCTGAAAATTAAATATTATTTACGAATAAGAGTTGATGGTCATCATCCTTGTTAGTTTGAAGTGAAATCATTATTTGTTGGCACAAAAGGTCATCTTCTTTACAAATCATATGAGTTTAAAGTTTACTTAATAATAACATCAAGTCTTGTCCAAATATCAAAAGTGGCTCTAAAAACTGATCAGTATGGATTTTGAAATTAAATACAAGGCAAGAGCAAAAAACAAATCTATTGATGTCACATCAATAACTATAGACAATATATAGCTGCCAATAAAAGAATTATCTTGACCAAAATTAATTACTTTGGATTCTTAGCAGGTTGTTAATCAACTCCCTCAACATCTGGAGAATTATTTTCAAAATTTATTATTGAAAAGCCACATGTTCCACTCTGATTGATTACTAATCTCCAAAAACAAATCATTGATCCCATGACTTTTACAAAAGTTTCACTACTCACCAACATGATTTCTATAGACTTACCTCAAGATTGGCCAAAATATTAATGAAGAGGTATAAAAGACTGCATCAAGAGATATAAAGTTGCTTACTTTACCAAATAGAAAAGTAAGTTCAAGTCCCTCTCCCCTACCATACTACTTCATCTCATAATTCTAGAGAAAATCTAGGTTAATCTCATGATAGATTTCATCATAAACTTACCTAATTCAAATATATTTAACTTGATTATGATCATGGTAGATGAACTCAGTAAATACACTCTTTTTTTTCTTCTATCAACACCCATTTATTACAAATAATGTAGCTTTGATTTTTATCTGAGATATCATCTACCTTTGTAAGTTTCCAAAATCCATAGTCTTTGATCAAGATTGAATATTTATGAATATTTTTTAGAAGGGATTCTTCAGGCTATAAGGAATGAATTCTATTAGACCAACTTCTACCACGCAAAAGTTGATGGTTAATTCAAAGAGGTTAATCAGATATTATATAAACTTAAGTTTGTTGCTTTGCCAATGAGTACATGTGCCAACGAAGCAATTATGTGATGTAAGTCAAGTTATTATTTAACATCAATTTTACTTTTTCTACAAGGTCATTGCCATCAAAGTCATATATAGGAGTGATTCACCTACCCTCCTCTAGTATAATAATTTAACTAGCTACTCTAGGAATAAGATACAACCTCGACCATCTAAAGTAGCACTTGGCCAAGGCTTAGGCTTATATGAAGGTACACATTGATCACAAAAGATAAGACCTTGAATTCAAGTAAAGATACCTCATCTACCTCATCTCCACCTATATCAACACAAGTCCCTTATGATGAGACCTTACAAGAAGTTGGCCCAAGAGTGATTGACCTAGTGACTTATCAATTGCATCTTGTACCCACATCTAGTGTCCACTTGGTATTTTGTCTCGCAACTTAAGAAGGTGGACACCTCAAATTCTGTAAAGTCAATCAAGCCTCTAAAACAGAATAAATAGCCTACTTGAGTTGTGCAACCATTTGAATTTTAGTTTTTTGTCATAGGCTGCCAAGGCCCAAAGTTCTCATCAAATGCTAAGAGTAACCCACTTTAAAGTCAGCACTAATTGGCCTAACATGTATTAGGTCAATGGCTTATTAACTAGATCTTTTGCCCACATGTTTCAACTTAAGAAGTCAGACACCTCAACGCCCACAAAGCCTCTAAAACTAAATGAAGCCTTTATTAGAGGCATGCAATCGTCCTAAGTTTTAGCTATCTATCATGGATTGGCAAGGACTGAAGTTCCCATCAGATGGTAAGTGCAACCCATCTTGAAGTCAACATAAGAATCAGTTTGTATCATATATCAATAGTTCCCCAACTTTTACCTTGAGGACAATAATTCTCATAGGAGAGATTATTGTTGAGTAATTCACCTCAGACCCCTCACTCACGTGGGAGGAGATCTCAACTAGCACATAGAAAGGATCTTGATAGTCAGCGGGAGACCACAGACCAGTTGAATGATAATGGCCATTTAGGCCCGGAGAAGGCGACGTAGAGGACGGCCCGTTCAAGCTAAGACAAAACATGGAAGCAGTTGGACAATAGGAGTTTAATCGACACTCTCGGGAGGATCCTCTGGATCCCTTTCCTATATCCTCTCATCTGTTCTCTCTCTCTCTCTCTCTCTCTCTCTCTCTCTCTCTTATTTATTCCTCTGTTTTCTGAATTAAGGATGCCTGCTGCAGTCCATTCCCCGTTACATTCCACCCTCTCATTTTCACCGCGGTCCTCGGGGCTCCATCACACCACCGGCGGCTCCTCCTGCTGAATAACTTCCACCTCTGTGACCTTCTCGTGGTCCTGCCGATCGCCGCCTTCTCCGTGCTCTCCCTCGTGGATCCTCCTCCTGACAATTTTCCTCCGCCACTCGTTCCTCGCCCCGGCTTCCATCTCATTCGCAAGCGAGCTTGTCTTCGTCCTCGCTTCTGACGTCTTCCTTGCCGAGCTCTCTTCCTCACCGGCGCCGCCGCCGCCGGCGGAGACGAATTGGGGGGGGCCATCGAGGTCCGCTTCTACGGCCTACTCTTCTCCCTGACGCTCACGTGCGCAGCCTCTTGCCTGGCGCTGGCGGTTCGCCACAGACGTGGTTCTCTCGAAGAGGAGCCACGTGGCTCCTCTTCGAGCTCCCTCCAAAAGGCTGCCGCCCTCGCCGCCGCCAGCCAGGAGGCGGCGTTGCGACTGCCGGCGGCTGCGCTGGTGTGCGAGCTGGAGGAGGACCGCCTGCGGGGGTTGGCCCTAGTTGACCTCCTCTTGGCAGTCAGTGGCGTCGGCATAGCCGCCAGCCGTCTGGGTCTCCTCTTGGCAGTTGCGAGTAGAGCGAACGGAGCCGCCGCCGCCGCCGCCGCGGCGACAACGGCGGAGGCAGAGTCGTCCAACAGCGCGATGACCAGGCCGATGATCGCTCCTCACCCGGACAAGGGCTCCTGATCTCCCGATTTTCCGTTTCCCCGTACCTCAACACTAAAATAATTTATAAAAAAATGATAAATAGCAGATTGTATTTTTTAATGATCGCATTAATTTTTAGACAGCAATCAAACGAGTCGTAAAACAGCAGAGGTCTTGCGTGCTCTGTGTGGCAACTTTGGGCCCCACACGGCACGACCCTCAGAGCATAGCCGTTTTCGAATCCGATTCCCGCCCTTTTTTCCCGCCTCTGACGCCAGCGCCTTTTACGAAAAAGGCCTTACTTTACCCCCACCCCCCTTTCCTTTTTTTTAATCTCAACCCTTTCTCGGAATGCCGTCCGCCATGACGCCGACCGCATATCTCTCACTGATTTCCCATTGAATGAAACAAACCAGACGCATGGCGTGGGTGATGGAACAAATGGTAGAGAGAGAAAGAGAGAGAGAGAGCAACGTGGGTGATGGCTGTCATCGTCATCTGGTCATAGACAGACGCGGGAAAGTACATAGCATGAAGCATCTACTAGGAACTATCAGGGGGGATTGGAGGCCATATGCTTCTGGGCTTTTGGGAGATCTCCCGCCGGTTGTGTTCTTCAGCGGAGCCGTTCATTAGGGTTGCTGCTCCTGACCCCGCCACCAGGCCCTGCGACCCTCTGAAATCAGGCGGAAGGCGAGGGGTCTCCCACGGGCAGAGCCGGGTCGATGGGCGGCTCCCGGTGCTCCACCACCTTCCGAAAGAGGAAAGGAAACCCGGAAGGGAGCAGGGCATCGGGGGGGGATGGATGAGGGGCGGTGTCGCTTCTACGAATCCAGCCTCACCCACTCGTATCGACCGGGGAGGGGGCAATCATTCACCGGATCGAAGTTGTACCTGCGGCGAGACAAGGGAAGAATCCCACGGAGAATATGAGAAAACCAGCGAAGAGAAGTAAGAGGAACAGGAGAAGAATACGGAGGAGGCGAAGAAGAGACGTACTTATCCGTGAATATTCTCTGCTGCCATTGCTCGGCGCCTGCGAAGAATTCTTCCATCTCGGAGGTGGGAATGCTCCTGCGCGTCGCGCGCTGCCTCGCGGCAGGTGTGGTCCTCCGCCTCGTGGTAGAGCCCGGCGTGCCCGCCGCCTCCGAATCCCTGATGAAGCTGCTGCAAGGCGTCGTCTCCCTGGCGCTCCTGCAAAGGTAGAAAATTTAGATTATTCCATCAGAGAGATTTTGACTGACCAAATACGATCGATCTCCGCCGCCTGGCCAAAATCTCTTCACGATTTCTGCCAATGATGGGAGAAAGGTCCACCATATCTGATGCAAGCTCGGCTGGAGAAAGAGTCAAACCCAAGTACAGGGCATTTCAGAAGTTACAAAAGTGAGTTTCTAGACCCGTCCTTGCTTCAAAATCCGACCTGGGTTTCTAGAAAGAGCATTCTCTGATGAAAACTCGGAAAGGGCTTTGTATCTAAGCATCGTTGAAGTGACCCATTTCCTATTTCCACGCAGTAAACCGCTCCCGGATTCGGTGAATCCAAGAAGGCTTATGCCGGAGAAACAGAGTGGAAGGTCCATTCCATGACGAGATATTCAAACCCACTTGCAATGAAAAACCCGACTAGTCCGCCCGACCAATCTCAACGGTAAGAAATAGGATGAGTAAACCAAAGAAATAGGCCAACTTTGATCCGAAAACGATGATCTCGAAGAGCGATGCAGACAGGGATGCTCTGTCGATGACGACACTCGGAAAAAAAAAAGAGTATGCAAGATACTTAGGGTGGAGACCAATACTCGGGCTTATCAAAACGGAGAAAATGCGACCGTAATCCACTAAGGGAGTCACCGTCCAGAATCGAAACAAAGGAAAAGATGAACCAGGAACCCGTTCGCCAGAGATAACATACAAAAATCTACATGCATATATTTAATTGGTTCTGTGAGAGAGGGGGAGAGAGAGAAAGAGAGACGATGGATAAATAAAAGACAGAAGAGAAAAGGGGCAAAATCACGAATAGAAGAGCTTTAAACCGCAACCCAAAAGAGAAATGATTCAGTTAAGAGTCTGGGAGAAAAAATTCTTGTAGACAAAATCAGAAGAAAAAAAGGAAGATTCGAAGAACCAAAAGGTGTGATAAGGTCTTACAAGGAGAGGAAACATAAGAGAGATGTCGGAAATCAGTTAAAACTTAAGCAGATGGCCGGGGAACCGGAACGATGTCAGCGGGGTAAAGGCTCATTCCCTCACCGAAATTTAGGGCTAATTATATTCATAATACATGGCGAAATGAAAAAAACGAAACTCACCGGTCTTGAGGGTCGAATTCCAGGACATTTTCCCCGGATGACGCCTCGACGCCGTCGTTGTCCGGCGATGCCTCCGCCTCCAGTTCCTCCCACCCTCTCGTACTATTCTGCGTGCAGCCCTTCGTCGCGGGCACAGAATTCGCGGAGCAAGCTGATAACCTGGGCCTAGTGCTTGCTGGGTCGGGGGATGTTTTCCCTGGGTTGCCCGGCTTGGAGCCGTCCTTGAAGCTGTCCTTCTCCTTGGTTCTGGTTGCCGCGACCAGAGCCTTCTCCAGCCTCCTGCTTCGGAGTTGGAGGTAGGAGCCGTCGTCGTTCTCGGCCGCCGTGGAGGGGGAGGGGGTTGGAGAAGAGGCCCTTTGAAGTCGCTGGAGAGCCAAGGTTCTGGCCCTGGTGCGGACGCCGAGTGAGGACTGGTGCGAGACCTCCATGACGGCGACCTCGCCCGCGATCTTTCCCTTCTTTATGTATTTCCCCATGCGTAAGATGAATATGGGGGGGAACGAGGAGTTCAAATCAAGGCCGCCAATCTTCCCGTTTGTGAACGTGAGGGAGGACGGTAGACGAAGAAGGAAGATCAGAGCGAGAACAGAGAGAGGACGCGAAGGCGGAAAAAGGGACGTGAAGAAAGGTGGTAATAAAGGAACCGGAGCGAGAAAGGAGAGAGGGAGGATATCAGGAGGGGAACCTGGGGGGCGAGGCGAGAGGAGATACCCACCCGAGAGCGAAAGTCGAGAGAAAGGGAAGGCGAGGCGCCCCCCGGGGACCCGAAATCAAGAACGTAAAGAGAAAGTCAAAGTCCCGGAGACCAGGGTGTCGGAAGGAAGGAAGACGGGAAGATGGGGAGAGAGATGAAAGGAGAGGAAAGAGCGAGATGTGGGGAGTAAGGGAACCAGGCAACCCGACACAGGGACCAGGGTGGAAGGAGGGCACCCCCTGGAGAAGTACAGAGGAGAGGCGGAGGCTTCGAGAATGAGTAGGAAGCGGAGAAGGGGGTGGGGAACCGGCGTATCTGCATGCCCCGGCGAGGGATGAGCGCAAGGAAGAAGGGCGAGGGTGGGGGTGGGTCGGAGGGAAAGTGAAGAGAGAGGGGTTTAGGTGTCTTGGAGGACCGCCTGGTATGGGCAGTGAGAAGCTGGGGATCACCACCAGTTCAATGAATCGCGTGATATTTTGGTGACAAAATGAGAACTGCAACCGCCGCTTCCTCTGTACGGGAGAGATGAGAGAGAAAGTTAGACAATATTCTTCCGTATCATACGAAAATATTTAAAAAATAGATAAATAAAAGGAGACAGTGCAGAGAGCGAGGCTCAGAAGAAAAAAAAAGCAGCAAATAAGCCGGAATGTAAAGATCTCACTAGCACGAGCCTCTTCGAGTCAAACCAAATCTCACCAAGAAATTCGTCCTTATTTCATTGAAATCACGGAAGCAGGGAGGGACCTGATGATGGAGTGACGGAGCCCTTCGTCAGATGGCACGAAATGATTCACCCAGATTTTTTTTTCCTTATTCTGAGAATGTTCGTAATCTACGACGATTCAAAGATCGGGACCACTGGGGGCAGCCAATCCGTCGACCAGATGGTGGCCTCGGGGTTCCGCTGCCGTGCTGCCGACGCCAGCCGATGGCCCGCCATATTCTCGCGATACGAGAAGGAGATGATCACGGCGGTGCGGCGAGGGAAGGCGCGGCCGAGAGGGGACGGCACATCGGATACCGCTCCAGGAAGGGGACAAGTGGAAAGCGCGTCGGCTGGTTCTCGCAGACCGCACGAACACACACGCCTGCACTCTCTCTCCTCAATCCTCCCCTCCGCCAGGCGCACTTTCTCTCTCTACATTTAAATTTTGTTCATGGCGGTGGAGCGAACAGGGACTTCCACAGTTATCATTGATTGGAACGTCGGCAAGGAAGTGAGAGAACGTCGACGGAAGCGGCGCCGCCGTTTCATCGTCGACGTCCTCCTCCCCGCCGACCCTCCGTCCTCGCCGCAACCGGTCGGCTTTACGATCAACGGCGATTTTTTCAGAATTTGTCCTCATCGATATCAAAGAACTAGGAACCAGTGAACTGCTTCTACCATAAACAGTGGAGGAAATTCAACTGAGGACATTAGCCATACCTTCCTGCCTCGGGGCCCCTTGGATCCGCCTTCCGACGGGACATCACTCTGTGGACTTTCGGCGACTGACTTCTTCCAGGTGCTCGCTCCAGAGACACGAGAGAGAGAGAGAGAGAGAGAGAGAGAGAGAGAGAGAGATGGGTAGAGAAAGAAGGGAAGGAGGGAGGGAGGAAGATGGTAGGGGAAGTGTATGGTATGAACATGGGTTTTTTCCGGATGGGATTTCTTCAGGTTGGGCAGAGGACGGTGGGCCCCGGCCCTGGTTCGGGCTAGTGGTTCGTTAATGGATCTCCGTATGAGTCGCGCATTCCGAGACGGTCCCACGTGGTTCTCTAGAGCCTCCGATTCGAGGGTCTGCGCAGCCGGACGTTTCCATTTTTGGGTCGTGGCGGTCCCCACTCTCTCCCGCTCGAAATTTAGCGGGAAAATCCTCCCTGGCCGCAGTCCCCGCATGTGCAGTGAGACCCCCTGGGGCCGCTACCCCCTGGGTTCAAAACTTGGCGGGAAAAGAAGGGACAAGGGTGGGTTGAGAGTTCCGACGGTGCAGTTACCGTCCCCCCCTCTTCCCCGCCCGACGGCACAATTAATAAAGGGGTTTAGCAAGCGAGGTTGTTTCTCGATCGCGCGCCGTCGGAACAAGCAAAAGTGAGCGCACCGCCCGACGGACACCTCGGCACCCGCCGTCCGCGATGACAATTATGCGGGAAAATTTATTGGGATATATTTTGGTCGATCTGGCTCTTCCCGCCAAAACTCGTTTAAAATTGACGACCACGATTTCCTCTCTCTCTCTCTCTCTCTCTCTCTCTCTCTCTTCGAGATGCCTAAACAGGGAGATGAAACAGTAACCAGAGGAAAGCCCGTTACAGGGCTCTGCAAGCTGAACACTAAAGAAGAAGGAAGAAATGCTGCTGTTGTGGCTGTTCCCACCGAGAGAATCCCGCCGGAGGAGCTCTTGTTGGAGAAGAAGCCAAGAATGGAGACGGGGTGGCGCGGGCGGCACGGAGAGCAGAAGCCAAACGGGTGCCGTAGGCGATCATTTCGTTCCATCAGTCCCTCTCGACCAGGTTCTGAGAGGAGATTCGGGAGGTAAAGAGCCGAAATCTTCGATGGTTTAGGGTTTACGGCTTGTAATCGTCTTTAGTTTCTAATCATTGTCAGAATTCGGTAGGCATTGATGAGATCTGTCGTAGTTAAGCCACTGAGGCTGCGGACCATGCGGTGAATCAGACCCGGCGTCAACGTCTGCCGTGGCCAAGCCCTGCCAATCATAACTCCACCTACGGATTCGTTGACTCTGGTCTAGTAGAAATCCTCTGCATTGGCTGCTGTTCATCTCTGTCGATCCCCGCAGCAAGCAATTCCTAGTTCCCCACGTCAGACAGGCGGCTGGTGTCACAGCCACTGTTCACCGCGTCGCAAACCGCGGATGGCGAGTCCAGATCCCAATGGAGTATGAAGCTCTCTCCAACCCGTCCGTCGGTGGCGCGCCCCTGGAAAGGTCAGACACCCGCATCCTCCACCGGAAGAAACCCTAGACTCCACTTGCCGTACGTCTGCCTTAAAGTGAGCGCTGGAGCAGCCGTTCGATCATCAGATCTTTGGGGGTCCAGGGGACCACGCAAGGTGGGGAGCAGATAGATGGATGTTCTATGGCTTCGTGATTTCTGAGATCCACGTGGCCTACCATTTCTGAATTAACTATGGGATCCCATCACATCCTTTGACGGACGGCCCCCCGGAGTAGGTATCATCCTCCAACTCTGTTCCTAATTTTCTTTTCTCGGTGCTGTACGATGCCTTGATAATGCGCACCGACCGGCAGGACGAGATTAAAGACGATGGGATCGACCATCCTGTCTCCTAGTGACAAGGTTTTTCTGCCATTTCAAAACAAATGAGAGAGAGTGATGGAGAAAATACTGTGGGTGTTGTTGCCTTTTCGACCACGGGAAAGGTGAAGAGAAGATGCCCATGGAGGAGACAGAGAAGAGGAGAGATGGCAGCAGCCTGCAGTCATCCCTGTTGCTAACTTCCAAACCCGGTAAGGTACGCAGGTGAAACACCGATCGCCAACGGGGATAGATGTCAAGAGCCCGTCAAGTAGCTTGCAGCCATCATTCTCTCTCAATGCGAAGCATAAATGAAATCCCAAGTTATATCCTCTTTCTACCGGCAATTATCACCCTCCCTCTGAGAGAGACAGAGAGAGAGAATTCAGAGGATCGGTACTGTGAGGGCTTCAGACATGGGTTCTTGCAGCAGCCGGAGGGTCGTTATCCGCGGTAAATAAACAGAAACGAGGAGAGGAATATAAAGGTGCTGGCTGCTCATGTTCATCCATTCGTGATCGCCAGGTATGTACCCATTTTCCTTTCAATAATCAAGCACTCTCACACGTGGGCTCCCTCGATGCCGGGCCTCATTCACTCTCACCCCTCCCTTTCTCTCTCTCATTCCACTGTGTGTTTGATGTGATGTCTGCCGCTGGCCTCATCGTCTTCCCACTAAGGCTTGCAGAACGAATCTGCCTTTAATCATACCACGGTGCTTAGTTGCCCAAGCCGAGTGCGGTCTGGCGCTCCCCCTCTTCTCTCGGGCCGGGAAGAGGGCTTCCTGCGGGCCGCGTTCGAAAGTTCAAGTTTTTTTGTTCTTTACCACGGAAGAAGAGGACAGCCTCGAGCTTCGGATTCCGCCCCCCCCTTCCCCTTCCCCAACCCCACCCCCACCCCCACCCCCACCAGCAGTCATTCTTAATTGGCACAATGTTCATGATATCCGTACGGTCCGCCTCACAGAAAGACGATGGATGTTACTATATTGGATCTCTCGGCAATTACGGGGCTAACAGTATATTCGTGATGTTCGGGATGCCACCCGCTGAGAGAAGGGAGGGAGAGAGAGAGACCGACAGACAGACTGCGGGGGCAGTGGATGGAGAAGACGCAGAACAGCAGCAGCAGCAGCAGCAGCAGCAGCAGAAGATGCACGAAGAAGACTATTGGGGGAGGGAAGAGGCGCGGCGAAACACCGGATTTTGCCTTCAGCGCCGATGTTGCGACCTTTCCACTCGAATGGGCAAATCCGGTGCAGCCTTCCCTAACGGCGACCCGTGGCGTCTGCCCTTCTGAAAGGATCCACCCTTTGCCATCTCTCTCTCTCTACTCGGTAGAAGAACCTGCCCGCAGCACGATAAGCCGAATGGCAATGGGGAATGGCCCATTCAAACGAAGAAGCCCACATGGCCGTCGGATCCTTCCCGGGTCCGAGAGAACTAGCTGTAACGGTGATCGGATTCTGCGAGATAGACCCGACCAGCCGTCCTAAAAAGCTGGCGGAATGACTGCCCCACGTCGTTCTTCCCCAGAAATCATCATGTCGGCGCGGCATCCACGTGTCGAACCGTCGGGCCAATCGTTGTCCTTTTCAGAGCGGCTGATGACGCGGCCTGTTGACAGCACGAGACCGTGTCAGGATCACGAAGCCACGTGGGAAAATGATCAGGCCACCAGTTCTCTTGCCTACAATGTAAATGGGCCCGGCTTTGACTGCACCGGCCCATTGACGCCTGCGAAAAATACTCACGTACCGTCGTAAGCACGCCTTCAAAGACCTCTAGCTCTTTCAGAGAGCCGGTCCGCTCACCCGCGGAGAACTTGGGCGGCGCCGTCGGACCCCAGTCAGGGCCGCCGCACCACGAACATATGGGAGTCGTCCAGCACGAAGGCGTGGCCGGGGGTGTGCCGCTGGTTGAAGCGGGAAGGGAAGTTAGAGCGGGCCTCGTAGCAGGCCTCGCAGAGGTCGAAGCCTATCTCGTCCTGGCAGTCCGTGCACTTGTACCGCTTCCCAAGTATGGGGTACATCTGCAAGCAGGGAGGGAGCAACCGCACAGCCCAAGTGAGTTCAGGAGGGCGAAGAATGATGGATTATCTCAAGAGGATAGGAGGGCTCACCCCGCACGAGTCGCATCCGACATTGTAATGAAGCATAAGCACCTGCTCCGTGGACGCAGGCTGTGAGTCCTCCTGCTTGGAGGGCCCGACGGGTTGCTCAGCTTGTGAGGCACCTGGGATCACATTAACATAAAATATAATTTTCGATGATTATCATTAGTAAATGAATCCGTCTGGCACTAGCCCAATAAATTTACACCATAAATCATACCTTTGGGGCCAAATTGTTCCCAAATTACTCCCTCAAAAAATTGTTTTCGCAGTCTCTCTCTCTCTCTCTCTAACCTCCCACGCTAAGGCACATGCAAATTCTAGAGTTTGGAGAGAGAGAGAGAGAGATTGCTTACTAGAAGGGAGTCTGGCTTGGAGAAATGCTCTTCTAGAGGCATACTCATCGGGGAATTGGTTCTCCAAGAAAGCATCCAGATGGAGGCAAACCTGCGGCGGCTCCCCGGGGTGCACTCCCTGGCAGACTCGGCATCTGAGAGGCGCTCTCCCCAGGCTCACAACACACGGCTCACAGTAGGCTGGGAGTCGAAGAGCACGGAGGGAAGGATGAGCAGAGGGGACCCGGATGGGATCGACAGTGGCGGGAATGAGGAGGTCTCACTGTGTCCACAGTTGAGGACTGTGGGGCGGAAGAGCAACTGTCCACAACCGGCGCAGAGAGCATCAGAAATAGAAAGTTTTGTGGAGGCTTCTCCGCTGAGGTCATCTCGTGGGGACTCTCCGTTCGCGCCTGGAAACGGCGGCAAATGTACAAAGTCAGCGGCACTTTCCTCCACAAGAGAAGCCCCTCAAAAATTTATGGAAATTAGAGACGAACAAGGCACAGAAAAGAGATGGAATAGAAAGAGAGAGAGAGAGAGAGAGAGAGAGAGAGAGAGAGAGAGAGAGAGAGAGAGAGAATTGCTACTTACGGCAGGGAGCATCCTCGATAAACTGAGAGAAACAGTTTTTCTCCCTTTCTATTCCTGAGGGATGATACAATGAGGTAAGTTCAGAGCATAAGAAGGGTGGTGCTGAAATATACTAAAAGTGGAAACAATAAAACCAGTTGCAAAGTGTCTTCTGATGTTAGCTGATCTAGAAAGGATTGGTATCCAAATTTTGCAAAAAATAAAACACTGACCATGAAATCAAGCAACCGACACACATGTTAAGCTACAATAGGCAACTGGGTTTCTTGAGTGTTTTTTCCTTCTAAAAGGAGGTGGCCTTCGATCGACAGGAGCCTTCATCCAGGAGCTCGCAGTTGAGTAACTCCATCCAAAGAGATATGTTTTTTTTTATCGCTAAATATGCTATAATAAAGGAATATTATGTGACCGGTAAGGGATGAGTACAAGCAAGCTGGTGTCAGAGTAGAGTGATGCAACAACAAAGATCCCGTTCAAGAACCAAAATTTACACGGCCATCTCGTGAAAACATTCTACTCTCCCTCAATATGGTCAATTAGTCAGAAAATCTATTTCTTTCTAGTCAAATCCTTTTCTCATCCTCCACATTTGAGGAATAGAACAGAATTTTCATCATAAGAAGAGCCTAAATTTGGTCGTATGGCTTGATTTAATGGATTTATCCGTAATTCAGAAGGCAGAGCATCTCTGAAAGTGAAATGCGTTGAGAAATAAGTGATCCATTTTGTCCATTCACGGCAATTAAAACGACCAAATTAGTAATCAAGACAAAATAAAACCACATAAAACAAATCATTTTCGCATAAAATTAAATATTCGTGCAGTATATTCGTTTAAATCTCTGGATTCTGAGAGCTCACTGAGCACTTCTTCTTCCCTCCTCTTGTAATCTGCTGGTTTTGATTTCCGGAGAAGATTATGGAGCAGTTGGCAGATAGCAGGAAAATATTTGTATGCCTTCCTACAGATGGGGCAGTGGGATTCCTTGACACCGTCCATGGCATAGTGGATACACCAAAAGCAGGAAATGTGGCCACAAACTGCAACATAGAAGAGAGGAACGGCCCTAAGTGAATCACTCAAATGACATCTTTATCAGATATTCACAATTCGAAGCACTACAGACAGTTCTCACCAATAACGACTGGCTTATAGATGAGATCCCTGAAACAAAAGGCAAGCACTTAGATAAGCCGAGATATCTCTCAAGGACAGTGTAGCAGGCATCGAAATTTACTTAAAATCAAGAAAAAAAAACAATAAAAAATAAGAAACGAAAGGATGACAACATTGGTAAGAAGCTGCAGAGCAAATAGCAAAAGTATGGACGACGTCATCAAGAAATAATTCTTTTCTTTTTCAGATGAAAACTTATGTTGCTATGAATGAGAATGTCTCAATAAAACAGAAAGGAAAATCGATGCATGACCGCCAAGCAATGTGAACAACTGAATTTGGTACAAAAATCTCGTTCACAAGTAGCACTTTTTCTAGCTCCTAAATGTCCATGCTATTAGGGATGAGGTCCACTGTCTTCTGCAGAACCAAGCATTTACTAAATTGTAGCAAGAGAGAGCGAGAGAGAGAGAGGAACGTGATGAACCAGTACCACAGGGAGGAACTGCGGTTATTAAAGCAAAGAGAAAAAAAAAAGGGGTAACTTAAGTTAATAAGCCAAAAGACATTAAGCAGGTAGTTGTGTGCATTTGTTTTCTCTTCTGAATAAGCAGTTACCAGAGCTATTTAATTAAAATTTAATACGCAGCTATTGTTTAGACCATGGTGTCACATTTATTTTGACTTCAATCTTGGAAAGTTAATAGAATGATAGGTCCTGGAGTTAGTAGTATAAGGCTCAAAATGATATCTTGCTCGTGAATATGGCCCAAGAAAATGAGCACATTGTCAACATAGTGGAGTCCCGAGAGCAACTGCAGAAGCATCTATCTGACTTACTAAATTCAAGCAATGCTTGGATGATCACAACGAACTAGTGTATTAAAGAGCCCGTAAAGATATGGATAAAAAGAGAAAGAACCAATGAATGCCACACGTGTGATTCGTACAATAAAAGAATGAGTGGAGCTATGATCTGCCTGGTTTTCGGCACCCCGAGCCTTCATGAACTATCATGGGTCATGAACGGATCACAGATGATTTCTCGAAATTAGGAAATTAGGAAACCCCAGAGACAGACAAATTAGAAAAGAGTCAGTCTGTAAGAATCCTGGATGAAATTTATACGCACAATTCATATAACTTATTTTGATAAAAAAAATTAGTTTCTTCAGGGCATTTGAGTATTGCTGATTGTTAAAAAAAGGGCCACCCAAGCCAAGTATTGGAACAATATTAACAAGCAGTTTTGCATTCTGGGCCATCTTGTAAAAAATGCTCATAAAAAATCCAGTGCCTATGATATAGTTCTTGCTTCTTAGAGTTAATTAAAAATAATCATTTGCAACGTCTCATTTTTAGATGAGATCAATTTCAGTTTAGTTTACTTCCTTTGACATAAAACTAGATCAGAAACGAATCATTGTAGTGAGCACTGAGCGAATCAGACATCTACCTTGTTTGTTTTTAATTTGACTTTCTCCTCAATAACATTGAAGGGTATGAAGAAAATGTTTCATATCCATGTTTCCAAATGAGACCAATAACCTGAGACCACAGCCTCTGAATACATCAACAAAATCAACGTCTAGGGAATAGTTTTACCACGATCAAAGGCGAAGAAGACTGAGTGCTCGGGGCCTCAATAACAAAGGAATGCACAATCTACTCGACCGACGAAGGAAACTCTGGAAACGAGAAAAACGATTTAAATATAATCAAAGAGGATGGAAATACCCTGAAAGGGAAAATAAGTGAAATTCCCTTCTCCTAACGCAAAACTACCATTCGATAAAGTCAAATAAAAATAAGTCTCCCAGCGGGAGGAAATACAGGTAGAAGGAACCCAAGCGATATGTATAATCGTGTATAACCATGTATATATTTACAGAGAGCGTCGAAACGTTCGAATCTTACAAGCAAACGCAGCATTCGAACGAGTCGAAGGACTCGGCGGGGTCCGATGGAGACGCCGGCTCCCCCGATTCTAGGCCATCGGAGGACGACGGTTCCGTGTCGCCAGCCGTCGATGACTTCTCTCCGACTCCGTTGCCGTCCATTGCGAAGTCCAGACCGGCGACTCCTTTCGGACGGGGGTGCGCTGCAGTATTTATAGGGTAGATTGCAGACGAGACGTAAATGGACCGACTGTGAAGATTGGACTGATGTAAACATTAGGGGCTGTCAGAGCAGAAGACTCTTGTTCGATGGGCTAGGCTCTTGTGCTGGTCCATTTATGTATCACACTAATGAGATCCTGACATGACCAGCCCATCCACGTTAGAAGTGGATCAGAGAGATCATGTCAGCCACGTCTTTCAGCAGACCAGTCAAAGGCAGATCGTGAAGACGGCTGACAAACGTGGGCTGGGGGAAGTGGGCCAGTTCAAGGGCCCACTAGCAATAGGTCAACGAGAAGGACTCCTCTAGAATCCGTACTTCTCCCACTTTATCCCATCTATCTTACTTTCCAAAAAAAATTCCTTATTTCAATTTATATAATTAAAGCCCATAAAATTATAAGACAAAAATCAATGACACCGTGAAACTTCTCATTGTTTATCTACTAATTTAGTCCACCAATTTCTTCCAACCCTCAATATCAAGTTATCATGGGAACTGTCAAGGAGATTACTATAAAAGATTATGTAATGGCATCACAATTGACCTTCAAAAAATATTTTTTCATAAATATCTAGTCATTGTATCACTTGTCACGATGTGGTATCATCTTGGGATTAAAAAATTAATCCCAAAATAAATTAAAGTAACTTTTGCTATATGGGCACTCTCTTTCTTTTTATAGGTCATAATGAATGACTTTGCATGTCAATGTCTGACATCACAAGACATTTCAATTATTAGAAGATCTTGGTGAAGGTAATGAAATAATTTTAATTATTTTAGCCCTCACAAGAAGAAATACCTGGCAACATGGATTTCAAGCTACGAGTGAGACTCAATATCCATAATCATATGTCTTGACTTTTAGATTGCCTTTGTCATGGGAAATTGGTCATGTTATCATGTTGGAGCATAGCACAAAATTAGTCAATATTTAGCCTTTTCTCAACCTGTATTTTCAAGAAATGAAAATTGAAGGCTTGCTCACTGATATCCTATCAGCTAGGATTATCTAATATTCAACCAACCCTTATTCCAGCCTCGTCCTATCGGTGAGAAAAAGAGATGATAACTAGTAATTATATATGTATTATAGAGTTCTTAATAAAGATATAGTCCCAAATTGATTTCATCTTCTTATCATCAAATAACTATTAGATGAACTATACATAGCAACAATCTTCTTCAAATTAATTTTTCGATTGTGATAACATCAAAGTCAAATAATAGTAGAAGATATTCTAAAAATAGATTTCTATGTACATGAAGGGCATTATGAATTATTTGTCACAACTTTTGATATTGCAAATGCTCTAAAAACCTTCCCAACTTTTAAGAATATAATTTTAGAGGAATATATTAATAAAGTAATGTTCATTTTCTTTTACGGTAGTTTGGCTTACATTTCTAATATCAAAATGCATCCATTTCATATGAAGTAAATATTTATATGCAAATTCATCCTGATTTTCTTCGATGACATTTTTAACTAAAATTTTGACATTCAAAACATGAAATTTATACATCTTTATTATCAGCAAAAAATATTATTTACATATCATTTAAAAAAAAAATCCTTCAGACGACCAAATATTATCTACCTCAACCATTGAGTTTTGACACAAGGGGTCATAATCTAAAGTTGAAAGGGTCAGAATTAAAATATAATACTTTTAATTAGAATTATGACATCAGAAAACAAGCTTCCAACAGTTGAAATTACAACTCTATTTTTCATTCTTCAGAATTTCTCACAACCTTTAAAACTATATATGAATACGTCACAAAGACGTGCTGATGCCATTATTATGCAACATTGTTGACCCATTATTTTCTACAATATTTTTATCCTTTATCAGAAAATTCAAAATAGATTATGAACTAAAACTTATGGTCATTATTCATGTAGTTTTTAAATGAGCATGTTATTTATTGTGGCATAAATGTATTACATTTACTGAACATCACACTCTCAAATCATTATAGAGCAACTATAGGTGTTTCCCAAATATAAAAAATGACTCTCAAAGATCTTATGTTTTGACTTTAAAATTTGATACAAACTTCTAGGCATTTGATTAGAAATCTTGGAGCTGAAAATAAAGCAACTAGTGTCTCTTCTAAGAAGCTCGCAATGATTTCCATCCATCCTTCTTATTATCTAAGCTCAAACTCTTAGATGTGGACATTATTCAACAAGAAAAATTGTCATACCTATATCTATCTTGTATTATTACAAATTTATCTCTCACTCCCTAATTATTTTATTTTAGGGGATCCTTATTCTCAAAAAAAAATTGAAATCTCAATAGGCATTTTTATTGTTTGCATACTTACAAATGTATTAACCAACATATCATTATATCAGCATGAAGTCCATAATCAAATAATATTATTGCCTCTTGTTTCACTTGTAAAATAAATAAATGAAAAAATATCTCTTCAACAAGTTTACTTCAATCTCTACTAATTCTAGAAAAGATATGACAATGTTAATATAGATTTTATGAAAGTCTTACTAAAATCAAATCGATACAATGCAATTTTAGTATATGTAGGTCAATTTAACAAATATGCTTATTCTTTTCTTCTTCAATATCCATTCACATTGCACAATATGATCCAAGTTTTCATTTAGGATATCATTCACCTTCATGAGTTTTTGGCCTCAATTATCATTGATTAAGATCACATATTCAAGAATATATTTTGATATTATTTATTCAAACTACAAGAGATTGATTTACATCAAATTAGTTTATATCATCCACATACCAACGTCCAATCAAATGTGGTAAATCAAGGACTTGAGTCATATCTATGTTGCTTCACTAATGATCCCCCTCGTCAATGATCTAAATTAATTACTTAGGTAGCATTTTGTCTTAATATGATATTCCATTTAACTATCAATATAACCTCCTTCAGGATTATTTATGATAAGAATCCCTCACACTTCTTCAGTATGAATTATCGTTGACAAGATAAAGCTACTTGAACTCTCAACTCTAAGAGTAAGATGTCGTTATCAATAAACTCAAGCTTCACCTTGTTTTGAGCCTAAGCCTAGATGAAGTCCTTTACCCAATCTTTATTCTCTCTATGTTCTTTTATTCTTCTTCTTCACTTTCCAAGGAAAATGGCTTGATTTTATCATGGACAATCTTGTTTATCTACAACTTCAATTCTATTACCTGAAGTCCCTTGCTTCTTGACCTCGTGAGAAACTCACTCCTTGATTCTTTGACCCATTTAAGTTCTTGAAATGTATTGCAGTCATGCATACTATTTGAGTCTTCCTTCCACAACTTATGTTCACCTTATATCTCATGTGTCATAGTTAAAGAAAAGTCAAGCATAGCTCTTCCACTCAATCAACAAGAAATCTTACTATTAGATGATGACCTCTATTAGGTCATGCACATGACACTCTCACCATTTGACATGGGCTACACAAGGCTGAAGTTCTCAAAAATTAACAAAATCTTCAAGATTCTAAGAACATGTGGGAGTCTATTGATCATTTACATCAACAATTGTCAGAATTTAACTTTGTGTACAAGGTGTAAATACTAAGGGGGTATTGATGAGCTTCTCACACAATCAACTAATCTTCCTTGGAAGGGAACCTCATAAATTGTGACAACCACATCTTTCAGTAGATCAATCAAAGGCGGATCATGAAGGTGGCTGATGGAGATGGGTTTGTGGGGAAATTGAGCCACATTCAAGGGCCCACTAAGTCTGGGGACGAAACTTGAGTAAGGGGACATGATCAATGTAGTGTATTCCTGAGAGAAGATTGAGAACTGATTGTCTCAGATAGCTCAATGAGGAGTATTCCCCCTGTAATAAATCATTCTCCATTTATCTTCCCCTGTAATATGTGCATTTGTTTGTCAGTAATAATGCTTTGACAACCAACCAAGTCTCTGCCCATTTACAAAGAGGAGGTCATGTTATACACCCATGAAAAACTCATTAAAAACATAGGTCAATAGAGATAGGTAGGAAACTTTGATCATAAAAATAAATACTTGTTTAAACATAGGGGTTTATTGTATTCAAAGATAATTTTAATTAAAGTGGGACCCATGTTTACTCGTCTTTCTCCGATTTTCCCCTAATAATGGGACCAAACGTGGGGAAGGTTTGACCTTTCCCCGATTTTACTAGCCTTTCTGACACAAGAACATTGGTGGGCCAGATTTAGTATCTTTGATGGGCTCCGGTGGTCTCATATGGGCCCATTACGAGTCGCACCTCAGCCGAGACATGATGTACGCTTGGGAGTTTTCCTCGTCCAGGTGACGTGTCGATAAATCACAAAAGATAGGTGGTCCATTGCTTTCGACGTCGAAGTGACACGTGTCAGCCCTAAGCGACAACATACACGTGTCGGTGGGCCAAGGGAGAACCGCAAATGCCTGGCCTTCTCGGAGAGGATGTTAATGCGGTGGCTGGGCATTAATTTAATTAAACGGCTTATTCGAGGCTTATTTCGGAAAATATCTACATGCCGTCCGCCCATTATTCATTGACCAGAAAGTCAAAAGAGGCAGTGAGTCCCTGTTCTGCGCGTGGAGTCGCCATGTCAACGGGAGTGGGAGCCTCAGCGGCGCGTTTAAACCGACCGAACCGGGTCGCACGGGCCGGCCACCGAGCGAGCTGTGGTGGGCCAATCACTAGCCGTCCAAACCTCTAGGCCGGTCTCTGAAGCCCGAACCGACGGCTGGCCATCCCGAGCCATGAGGTCCGTACTCCGAAGCTGAGCCTCGTATTCCGAACGAAACATCGTGGGGGAAGGGGGGCGGGGGACAAGTAATTCCCCAAGGCGGTGAGGGGGAGGAGAGGTAGAGCGATAGAGAGAGAGGAGGGGAAGGGCTTGGGGCATTCTATTATTGAGGAGCTCGAGCTGTTCTTCGACTGGTTTCAGTCCCTCTGGCTCGGAGTTTTTGATTTCCTGGCGAAGCAGCCTCGGGTATTCTCAGGCCTCGCCCTCTTTTGCCAATTACACTGTGGCCGCTTCGTCTCCCTTCTGATCGAGGTGAAACCCCAAGCAATCGAGAGGATCCCAGATTTCGGACGCTGGAGGTGGAGGAAATTAAGAGGTAAGCGCTCAGTTTTTTCTGTTTAAAGGTTACAGTTTCCTAGTTGGGAAGGCTGCGTACGCCTGATTTATGCGGTGGTTTTAATCAGGCGGTTTTCTGCTGCCGCTTGTGGAGGCGGAATTCGATATGTGTAGATCGAGATGGTTCGGTGTCCTGTATTGGTAATGTGGCTTTGATCAGGCACTGCTCAAACTTTTCGAGGTCAGTTGGATGATGTTATGTACTTTGATTGCATTCACCAACGTTTTTCATTCCTGAAAATACCGGGCCAATTAGATTCCTCTCCCTATTTATCTTCTCACAATCGATGTTGAGCAGGACTATGGCGCAGGGAAGCTGGGAAGCGGATAAAATGTATGCAACCATTAACATATCTGTTTCAGCAAACTTATTCTCTCTGTCTTTTGTTTTGGTTTTTTTTTCCTCTCACTTCGTCCTACCCGAGTGACTTCTGTTTAGGCTTGACGTCTACATCTACGATTATCTTCTAAAGAGGAATCTTCACGCGTCTGCGAAGGCCTTCATGACCGAAGGGAAGGTTGCAACAGATCCAGTAGGTATGTGACCAATGTGTGACCTATTTTAAGTGATTTTCCCCTGTTTTGGCACTGCTTACACAGTTTTCCTTGGTGTCATGGTTTTAACTTGCGTGTTGTATCATCTCTTACCTTATCATCAGCCTTTCTCGAAAGAGCGTACAGATCGTAGTTACGCTCGTGAGAATGAGTAATTCCTTTTGTTCTTTAGCTCCGCAAGTGCTTCATCAGTCCCATTTATTAGTACCATGCCATCTGTGTGATAATGCGAGTACTTATACGATGCATACTACTGACGTTCATGAGCGCTGAATGCACGGAGAATTAGAGTTTACGACCAGTTCCTGGTAATCTTTTTGCGACAAAAAAACTCATTTGGATGGCTGAAGCTGTTCTGAAGCCAAAAGGTTATCTATTTGATGCTGTCTTTCTTTTGGACCAATCAAACCCTGATGAAATAAGAATAGTTCCTCAAGGGATTGTGTAAAATTCCTTGCTGATAAAGTGGAAAAATATCAGAGAAGATTTTAATATTTCTCAAAATGCTGTTATGTACCCTCTGACATCTTAATTGACATGCAGCCATTGATGCTCCTGGAGGATTCCTTTTTGAATGGTGGTCTGTCTTCTGGGATATATTTATTGCAAGGACAAATGAGAAACATTCCGAGGCAGCTGCAGCATACATTGAGGTATTTTTTCTGAAATGAGTCGTAGCCTTTTCAGGAATCATCAATGTCCATCTCAAATGGTTGTTCACTACCTATTAAATTACTAATAGGCGCAACAAATGAAGGCAAGAGAACATCAGCAACAGCTACAGATGCAGCAACTGCAGCTCATACAGCAACGGCAAGCACAACTGCGAAGGGATACGAATCATCCATCATTGGGCGGTTCTATGAATGCTATTAACTCAGATGGTATACTGGGACCGTCAACTGCTAGTGTTTATGCTGCCAAACTCTACGAAGAACGTATGAAGATTCCACACTCTCTTGAATCCGAGTCTTCTCAACAATTTGATGCTAACAGGATGGCACTTCTAAAGTCAGCAACTAACCATCCAGGGTAACAACTTTTACCTAATTTCATGGGACACTAGTTCTCAAGTTTTATGACTTTCTACTGGATTTTTTTTTGTTATCTATGTCTTTTCTGCCAAAGCAGGCCATTAGTCCCTGGTAACCCAGGTGGTGTCTCTGGAGCACTACAGCAAATTCAGGCAAGGACTCAACAAACAACTGTAACTACTTGAACTATTTATTTTTACTTTACACCTGTCTAGTGGTTGTTTATAATTCATGTTGTAGATTTGGCGGTTCCTCATTTTTTGTGCTAATTGTAGGACATTAAGAGCGAAGTGAATTTGGGTGTAGCACAAAGATCATCGCCCATTGATCCATATACGCAGGGGCTTATGCAGCAAAAACCTGGATTAGGTGCTGGTGGTAAGCTTTTCGTCAGACTTGATAGGGATAGTCTTCAGCGGGAATATGACTCATTTGTTTATTATTTTGAACCAAGGAGGTGCACTGATTTTTCCCTAAAATGATGAATTTTGAATTTCAATTTTGAAAACACTGTAATCCAATATAGATTAAATAGCTTTGTTTATTTACGAAAATTTTATTCATCATAAATTTAGGCATTCCTTCAAATCGTTATCTACATGCTGTGCTCTGATTCACCAATATTTCTGACGCCAAAGGAGAGAGGGGGAAAATAATTTAAAACAAGAAGCTATCAAACAAACATTTTGAAAATTTTAAGGCTAGTATATTTGTTCTGTTTTTTATCATAACGACATTTTTTGAAATGGAAACATCCTTTCTGGAGGATTTTTCCATGATGCTGAACAAAAAATTATTTGCTGACCGCCAAATATGCTGTATGGTTGCACACTTAGAGTGTCAATGATGCCACTAATATCATATGAATGAAAAATAATAGAATCCGTATATACTAACCAGTTTGTCCTGGTGAGCTGAATGGGGTTTGTCAAGGGTAATAATAGCCTTGATGCCATATGGGAGACATAACGTACACTACTGTTTCCAGGGATATTTGTCTTCCATTCAGTACCTGCCGTAACGCTTATTTGGGTGTGACGACCTGTGGATTGTATTCATTGGGTTATTGAAGAATTGCCACCAGGATACTTCCAGACAAGTATCTCAGGGAAATCTAGTGATGTGTTGGATTCATAATTTCTCTATCCTCAAGATTTAATCAGCGGAAAGAATCATGGATTCCTATGGAATACAGGGTCCTACTTATCTACATCTTTCCACTGTCTGATGCCGTTTTATTTTCATGCATGCTTGGAGCATCTGTCATTGCCATTGATCATATCAAAGAGACATTTTGTAACCATGACACCCATGTCTCAACATGTTGGTCACTACTGTTAGGTTACATCATCCGCTGGTGTTGTTCGCATTGTTGCTGATATGAGCACATGGATTCTGTTCTATTTGAGCTGCTGTGCTAATTTCGTCATGAGTACGAGAGACGTGCTAAATGCAGATCTCATTCGTTTCTGATCTGGGGTTTTGCCTCTTATCCTTTGGTGACAGCACAGTTTTTTGTTGTGGGTGGTTCCTCTCTAAGTCCTTTTTCATGTTCACTCCATTCCCTGTGCATGTTTTCCTATCGTCCAAGTGCTCCTTTAGACCCTTGATTACAGTAGTTCATAGATTTGGCTCTGGTTTAATAACAAAATGGAATGGAGGCATACTAATCAAAATGAACTCCAATTTTTTTCTGTTCGTTAGGCAACTGCCTGTAGTTTAAGTGTATTTTGGTGCTGTAAAATATCAACATTTTCGTGAAAGCTTATGGACTTAGAATGGTGTCAGCAATAGTGATTTTATATCTTATTTCTTTTTTCTCCCTGCAGGATTGAACCAAGGGGTCAGTGGTCTTCCATTGAAGGGCTGGCCTTTAACAGTAAGCAGTTTTCTGTGTAGAACTGAAAGTTTGTTGTCTCATTCTTTGACCTTCCATGAATTTTAACAACTTCAGGGTTTGCTAATATGTGCAGGGAATCGATCAGTTGCGCCCAAGCATTGGGCCTCAGGTGCAGAAACCATTTCTGCCGACACAAAATCAATTTCAACTGTTGACACCACAGCAGCAACAACATATTCTAGCTCATGCTCATATTCAAGGCAACCTTGGCAGCACCCCTTCCTATGGTGATATGGACCCCCAAAGATTTAGGCTCTTGCCACGTGGAAGCTTAAATGGAGTAGATGGTCAGTCTGCAGGGAATGATGGGGCAATGAGTTCCACAATTCAATCAGGTTCACCTAAAGTCAGACCAGATCAAGCTGAGTACCTTTTAAAGGTTAGTTTGTGCATTTGCGTTAGGGTCGTATAAAGCCGCTTTAAAGATGCTTACAGTAAACTGATATTCTTATTCTTAGGTATGTTGTAACTTTTGAGTATCCATGTATAACAAAAAGTGGCGTTGTGAATTTATGAGGTTTTACTACCTGAAGTTATTTCTAAAGCGAGGGAAATGTAATGTATCATCATCACTGGAGATGATGAATCTTGAAACATTTGCTTTTATCCTTGCCAACTGAAATTCCAAGATATTCTGTATTTATTTTATTTTTGTTAGTGTATAACTGGTAGATTTGAGAAGATGTAACCTTTAGAGGTCCTTCAAGAACCATGTTTCTTAACAAAAATCTAAAAGGACTTGTATTACTGTATAGAAAATATTGTAAATCGACCAGAAGATTTGGCTTTTTAGGATATTTCTTCAAATATGAGAGTGAGAAAATGGGCTTTTCGGATGCGCACATTTTCTGCAATCTCTGTAAAAAAACAATTCAGCAGTGGTCACCAAAAATGAGTTGCCTTGTAAATGCTCCGTAACCACTTGATCTATCAATTCTTTTCGGAAAAACCTGACACGTGCTCCAATTGTACTTCCATGCATCCAGTTGAACTTCAGCAAATGGATTCTTCTCATATCCATGACAACTCCTTTCTCAGAATCAGGCTCACATCTCTGGTCCTTTTATGACAATAGCAGGTGCTAAAACACGAAGGGGACTTAAGTAGTGAAGTTAGAGGGAATAGTCTGGGAAGATCTAACCTTATCTTGCAAAATGACTCGTCTTCACTGATGTCCTGCCCACTAACTAAGATGAAGATATCAGCATGAGGCTGACTTTGTCTCCAAGAACAAAAAAACTCGTGTGTCTAAATCTCTTGCACCGAAACTTGCGTTGATATACACATGGATTTACTGAAGTCATCAGTCATTTTGATTAATGGTCATGATGTAATAATCAGATAAAATGTATTGTAGAGATTTAAAATCGTATAAGTGGTTTGAAAAAATAGTTTTCCAAATTTTGCTAATTAAGGGAACGCAGATAGTATTCTCACTAAAAGTTTTCAAAGAACTTGTGGCAATCCTTCATTCAAAGTTCAGAAACAGATCGTCATGCCATTACATTTAGTTGCATCTTTCATTACACGCCAGTGTGTTTTCAGGCTTTACTGGTTTTGAAATTATTGAGTTATATTACCCAAAGAACATCTAAAGTTCGGCTTGTTTCTCAAATAGATGAAGATGACGGCCCAGATGCAGCATTCTTCCTCCCAACCATCTCAAGATCAACTGCAGCAGCAGCAGCAACAGCAGCAACATTTGCAACAGGTAGTGAAACGTAAATATGTTTTTATTGCTCCTGTTCAGATCACTTTTCACATTTGCGATAAAGACCTGCTAAATTTTTCTTCTTTCTGTTGGATGTACAATACCAGAATAATAGGAAAAGGAGGCCTACTTCCTCTGGAGCTGCAAATAGTACTGGTACGGGAAATACAGTGGGGCCTTCTAACTCCCCTCCATCAACTCCGTCCACTCATACGCCTGGTGATGGAGGACCATTGTCTGGAAACTTGCAGCATATTAATAATATGCCAAAGAGTTTAATGATGTATGGCACAGATGGAACAGCTACGCTTGCCTCATCTTCAAATCAGCTGGTAGTCCCCCTATTGCTTTTGGTCTTGCTTTCTTCTCTTAGTGCATAACATTTTTTATTTTTTATTATTTTCTATCCACATTGTAGGATGACATGGAACATTTTGCGGATGTTGGTTCCTTGGATGACAATGTGGAATCATTTCTCTCTCATGATGATGGAGACGCGCGAGACATTTTTGCTGCATTGAAAAGAAGTCCTGTGGAGCACACCACAGAGTCTGCAAAGGGTAACTAATGATGTTTGCCAGCTGTCAGGTGATAATACTTCTGCAAAGTTGATGTAACAGTGCTGAAAATGTCTTCCAGGTTTCTCTTTTAGTGAAGTTAGTTGCATCCGTGCAAGTAATAGCAAGGTGAATTGCTGCCATTTCTCGTCTGATGGAAAATTACTGGCAAGTGCTGGACATGAGAAGAAGGTAATACATTGCAAACTTACAATGCTCTCCAGGTATTTTGTTATGCGTTGTTACCCTTGTTGGGTAGTTACCTGCTAGGAATTTTTTGACCTGAGATATCTAATACCTGTGTGGGACTTTGACAGTTGATGTCCGTATTTGGATATCTTCTCTGACAATATGATATGATGTCTTTGTCATGAGCTAACTGAGATGGCCAGGACTTACAGAGATACAACGTTTTGCCTCCAGACTGGGCGCATTAATGTCTATTAACAATATTTCCAGATACATTGGTTTTCTTCTGTGGCATTAATGTTGAGATGCTTGCTGCTCTTTATGTTGCAGGCTATTATCTGGAACATGGACACACTAAAAACTGAGAGCTCTCCAGAAGAACACAGCCTTCTGATCACTGACATCCGTTTTAGACCAAACTCAACTCAGCTTCTAACATCTTCATTTGATAGAACAGTGCGACTATGGAATGTAGCTGAAGTAAGTTTTTTGGTTTCTCATATTTTTCTTGTAGCTTGCTTGTGTTGAATCATTTTTCTTTCTAAATTGCCTGTTGCCTTTTAAATTCTTTTACAAAAAAGAAAATTATTCTTTTATTTTTACTTGCCTGTGGAGTCCACGGAACATCTTTGGTCTTCGTTGTTTCTCAAGAACTTTGAACTGTGCATGTCACAATACAGAGTGGAGAAAATTTCAAAAGCGAACTTTCTCTGGAAATGTTTTCTCTGCAATAATTATTGTGGGAAGCATGCAGGGTGGAAAGGGACTAATATTCTGGTTGAATACTCCCCGCTGCTCATAGGCCCTGTGTGCGTGCACCCCTTGCCTACGCGAGTAGCCCGTGCTCAGAGATAAACTGACAAAACCGGGGTATATCCTGAAATGCAAGACCCTCTAAGTTATAAGCAGAAATCGCACTGAAACAGGCATTGATGGTGGCAGATTTTGATGGACAGAAAAAGGGAAGAGAGAGACCGTCATCCTTTCCAACACCTGCCCAATCTCCATTTTTCGATGGGAAATGAGCCGGACCATATGTTAATAGCCCCCCTATCAACCCGTCTCTTTCACTACCCAAACTTCCCACTTTAAAATAGGGAAACCCATTTTTTTAGTTATTCTTACTTCACTAAGCTTCGCTCCTACGTTTTTTTTATGATCGTTATCTTCTCTGCTGGACAATCTATAATGCCGTTCATGTCATAATCTGGCTCAGATTTAGCTCCCAACTTGTAAACATATACACGACGCGTGCAAGCTCTGATGTCCATAGCTAATTCTGCCTTGCATATTTCTAACTAGTTCGGTTAAGTGACTAGCTATTTGATCCTCGTGTTTAGAGAGATTATTCTAACGGGGTTCCTCATGTGCATGCTGTCTCAACATCTGTACACTTATTTTCAATGGGGATGTCGTTCAATTGTGGGATTATTATTGAGGATTTCATTTGAATAAGTTTGTTTCAACTCGAGCTTGGAGGTTAGATTCTGATGTGAAGATTAATAATGGCTTTGCTTGCAGCCACATTTTTGCTTGCACACATTTACTGGGCACAATTCTCCTGTGATGTCCGTTGACTTCCATCCAAAGAAGACCGATCTATTCTGCTCTTGCGACGACAATGGCGAGATGAGGTTCTGGAATACCAGCAACTTCGCTTTCTCTCGTGTCTCCAAGGTCTGAAACGATCCGGACAGTTCTTCTTTACACCACCAAGTTCTTCCTCCGTCTGACATGAAAAACCTTTTCGTGTTTATATGTCAGGGTGCCACGGGCCAAGTTAGATTCCAGCCTAGACTTGGTCAACTCCTTGCAGCATCTTCAGAAAAACTGGTTTCCATATTTGACATTGAGGCCGACCGGCAGATACGCACGCTACCGGTAACAACCCAGTGATTGCATGGGTTTCATGTTTAGAATTGTATTTGTTTATTATTATTAGGATTTTTTTGGATAAATATTTCGTCTCTTAATGATAAAATTCAGTGATGTCATGGTCTCATGTTAGTAAAGGAATAATTTTTATTGTCATCATTGGTTTTTATTTATGGATAAATCTTTGCCCTTTTAATAATCCATTACTCATTACTCCCAGTAATCTCATGGATTTATGTTAGGAAAAAAAAGAGAGGGAATTTTTATTAATAGTGGAATTCTTGTGTGGATAGATATTTCATCTTTTAATTATCCTCAATTCATACTTTTATCATTCTTAGGGACACACCAAAGACGTAACCTCGATCTGCTGGGACTCGAATGGAGATTACTTAGCATCCGTTTGTCCGGATTCAGTAAGGATCTGGTCGGCATCTGGGGAGTGCATCCACGAGTTCAATTCCAGCGGGAACCAGTTCCATTCCTGTGTTTTCCACCCCAACTACTCCACTTTGTTGATCATCGGCGGATACCAGGTAATATCGTTGGTTATTTCTTATTTTCCTTTGAAAAAAGTTGTTTTCCATGCGTCCTTCTTCCCAAATTTCTCTCTCTCTCTCTCTCTCTCTCTCTCTCTCTCTCTCTCTCTAAATCGAAGCAATATCTATGGAAAGAATGCAGTTTTCGTGGACAATCGATGGGTTTTTTTCACATACTTGATAAGAAAATATTTTAGAAAAATCCAGGTATTTGACTTAGATTCACCGATCTTTGACCCACCAATCTTGCGCGTGTTTGACAAAATGCCTGCGTATCGTTTGCTCATTCAACTTCACCAAGGTTATCGAGCCCTTCCCATCTCATCATTTTCCACACGCTCAAACACACGTGTGAAAAATGCTGCTAGAATATTCCCATTTTTGATGCCCCAAAATTCCCCCGATCTGGCCTCCCGGTGGCCTCCATTCGTGATTAACCCTGTTTATCCGCGGCTTCGATGCAGACACTGGAGCTTTGGAACATGGCAGAGAACAAGAACATGACCGTCCAGGCACACGATAACCTGATCGCCGCCCTGGCCCAGTCCCCACTCACCGGCATGGTCGCGTCCGCCAGCTACGACAAGTCTGTCAAGCTCTGGAAATAGTTTGCCCATGGAATCATCGATACCCAATATAGAAAAAACCCAATCCAAAAAAACAAAAAAACAAAAAAAAACAAAATTCCTATCTGGTCTTCCACCGCTTCACCGCCCCCTTTTCTCCCAGCTGGAACCCCCCGCTCAAATAAGAAGCTAGGGTGCTTCTGTCGCTGTGTCTGAACATAGAACATGATTGGGTTGCTCTAAATAGATTAGAATTCGGAGGGTTTGAGCGTCGATTCTGCCCTTGGTGTGCGCTTTCTCTCACTAGATTTCCATTGCTAGTGAAATATCATGGGTTGCAGATGAGAAGATGACGAAGATGGCCCTAGTCCCTTGGTGGGGTGGCTCTCGGGCGATTCTGTGATCCTCTCTCTCTCTCTCTCCCTCTCTCTCTCTCTGTGCTCCTCTTGTACTGTCCCAGTAACCCATTGGTGTGAAGTTGGAGCCTCTTCTTCGCTCTTCTTCTTCTTCATCTTGAAGTTGATGATGACGAGAGGCTGCAGGGAAGGGAAGGGAAGGGATGGACGCCCGTGATACGGCGGGAAGGCGGAAGTGAAGAAGGAAGCCCAGGATAACAGCGGTGATCCCAGCGAGAGGGAGAGAGAGAGAGAGAAGGGGGAGAGGGGAGACCCGATCTTCTCGGTCTCACCCTCATTTCGTGGCGCCGCCATAATCGGCTCGTCGTATTCGCCACAGAAGGAGACCGAGAAGCCGAGGGAGAGAGCACAGGCGCACAGCACGGTCCGCTGCCTCGCGGGACCGACGGAGAAGGATCCAATCGTTCTGTTCCCTTGCACGGCGGAGCTCTCACATCTGTAGCCAAAGCACCAGCTGACTGGGATTGACGACACCCGGGATGTGGGCCCCCTCCGTCTTCAGCAGGTGGGTCACCTCCTCGTACGCCGCCGCCGCCACCGCCGCCGGCTTCCTTCTCTGCTGCTCCGTTGTCTCCGGCCGGCGGCGATCTGGCGGCCTAGCGGCGGCGGCGGCGGCAGCGGCGGCGTCCCAGGGCTTGCCAAGTAAGGTGCCCTTGTTGAGAAACTCGTGCGCCAGGTAACCGGCTAAGAGCCAGTTCCCGCCCGCGCCAGCCGGTTTCTCCGGTTGCTGCTGCGCCAGGGGTGGAGCCGGGAAAACCGGTTTCACCGGCTGCTGATGCTGCTGCTGCTCCGGGGCAGGCGGGCCCCAGAAAACGGGTTTCACCGGTTGCTGCTGCAGGGCTGGTGGGCCCGGGAAGACTGGTTTCACCGGCTGCTGCTGGGGGAGTGGGCCGGGGAAGACAGCCGGTTTCATCGGCTCGGCTTTTGTCGTCATTTGGGGCTGGTGGGCCCAATGACCGCTTCTATCCTTCCGCTTCCGAGAGGCCCCCAACGGCGTCAAGGCCTGAGGGCCGCCGCTGCTGATCTGGCTCGACGACATTCCGGCCCTGGACACGAACTGAAAAAGAAAAGAAAGGTGGGCGCAGCCGCTAACAACAGCTTTTCTCAGGGGTGGAATTGGTAAAAAGCGGAGAGAGAAGAATGGTCGGTGGCGGGAGATCGGCGTTGGAGTTAGCACGTGGCTGGCGGAAATTCTCCGGCCGGCATGGCTGTCCGGCGGCGGCGCGGCGTACGGACGGCCGAGGAGGGGGAGGAAGAAGAGGAGCAGGCGACCGGAGGAGATAAGCGGAGAAGAGAGAATCGAAAGGAAAATGGGGGAGGAGCACGGCAAGAAGGGGGGGGGGGGAACTAGAAATGTCCCGAGTACATGTATTTATAGCGTCGAGGGGCGGCGAAGACGAGGGAAGAGAGAAAGAGGATAGAGAAATTTAAATACCTGAATTAATCATCATAATATCGATATTGCCATCAACCAGTGGTCGGATGACACGTGGCAATACATTTGTCCTTCCCACCATTCCCCAGCTATCTTAGTTCCTTCTGTAAACAAATCCTTGAGCGCCTCTTCTCCCGCTCCACCCGGCGTGACGAGGGACAGAACGTAATTTTGTTGGAAACCGTGGGTACTCTTACCGGGGAGTTGCCGGTTTGGATTCGAGCTTTAGTTGGAGGGTAGGATAGTCATTTCCTATCTCGAGTCTCCCCCAAATGTGCGAGTGGACAGCGAGGGCGGAGAATCTGGGGCGCTTCACAGAGCCCCCGCACCCCCCCCCCCGGGACTTGACGTGGAGTTCGGCCCGATCGGTGACGCGTCCACGTGGTTGACGGTGACGGTGATAACGACGTGTGACGTGGTCAGAAGTCGGCTTTCATCTCTACGGGAAAATCCGGACGTCCGATAAGTGATCCCGTTCTTGATCCCAAACCGGAAAAAAATTGATGGAGGATATGAATGCCACGTCTTCAAATTTTTACGACCGTTCCCCACCCAAATCATAGGACCAAACGTGGTCAACTCTCAGAAAGCAGGCAAACCGGGTTCTAATGGGCCGACTTGCCGGTAAGCTCAGTCGAAATCAGCTCATTTGGGCCCGTTAACAGTACACTCCGAGGAGAGATCAGCGAGTAACGCGAACGAGCAAGAATGTGCATCGTAGTTTTTCAGAAACAACCCTTCTGCATATACACTTATTTATTTTTCCACTGAAAGATATCTTATTGCAAATTGGGGACATCGACGTGAGAGAACCGTTCTTCCCCCCCCCTCTCTCTCTCTCTCTCTCTCTCTCTCTCTCTCTCTCTCTCTCTCTCTCATCGATTATCCAACGACGAGCCGACCGTACGAGATGAACGGGTCTGCCTGCTGACTTTGATGGGCCAAAAAAATGGGTTATAATGGGCCTGAATGGATATAATGAAAACCTTGATCGCGTGGACCAATGGGTTATTGTAGGAAAATGAGCCTAATGGATACTAATGATTAGTTAGGCCCATTATCGTGGTTATGGCCCAACCCGCTGACGAATTCCGAGCGAGTTTCTAACCAGAGTGTTTAATATTAAAATAAATGCGTTTTATTATATTATAGTATATTATATAATATATTACGGAATAATATATACGGAAAAAATAGGAATTCGAGGACCCTGATTTCCATGCCAGTGAAGATTTTAGTTCCTTCCCCGTTGGGTCTATTTGTTTACTCTCTCTCTCTCTCTCTCTCTCTCTCTCTCTCACACACACACACACACACACACACACACACACACACACGCTCTGGCTCTAGGGTTTTAGAGGCTCCACTCTTCAGCGCTTCCGGACCTTCTCTGTAGTAGTGTATCCTCTGCTGTCGCACGAGATCCTTAACCCTCGCCGCAAGTCTTATCCGTGGGACGGGGAGAAAGCTGTTAGCCATGGACAGGTACCAGAGGGTCGAGAAACCGAGGCCGGAGTCTGTTATCAAGGAGAATGAGATCCGTATTACGACTCAGGGGATGATACGTAACTACATCAGCTATGCAACTACCTTGCTCCAGGTCTGTCGCATCCACAATCTGGGCTCTCTCTCCTGATGGGTTTTGGACTGTAGTTCCTTCTCCCTTGAGTGGCATTGGTGAATCAGCTTTCAAGTGTTTGGACAGTTCTAATATGCTGTCTAATTCTGGATATTCTTAAATGCTCTCGGTCTCCTCTCTCTGTCTCCCCCCTCCATCCCCCCGCTGCTATTTCTCCGTCTGTTGCAAACCATCGTTTATATATTCCATCTGATACTGTCTGACATTATAAGCGTATAGCCTGATGATTAATTCTCATCCTTTCGAATGCTCCATATATCTGTTTCTGCGTATCATTTTATGTTAGCATTCGAATTTTTTAAACCGATATTTCATTGTTCTAATGGGCTAACTAATGACATCAGTGTCCTTGTGCCTTCTAGATTACAATCTATTACGTGCAACTTGTTAGACTCGCACCAGTTCTGATTTCAATTTTATTTTTCTTTTACATTCTGTTTCCCGATGGCAGGGGTAACATATTTTCATCCATTTTCTTCTTGAGATTTAAGGGATCGGATTGTATAGGGTAAGCCATCGGATGTTTCGATTCGATGTCTCAGCACTTTTCTATGCCTTTCTTATCTTCAGTAGTATATCTTCGTGGTTTTTTTTTTTGTATGCAGTGCACTCAGAGTTAAATAAATTTTCGTTCTTCACAAGACCTTATGTGGATACAATTGAATGGCTGATGTTTCCTGGTTTTGGGCGGCTCATTGCTCGAGGAGCAGTGATTCCTGTGGAAATTACCTGTTGTTTTGATTTTTACAGTGCCAAAACACCAAGAAATGATCTAGGTTTTGCCCAGAAAATTGCCTCCATTTAGAGCAATTATTTTCCAAAGTTGTCCTCATATTGCAAAGTTATCGTTACGAAGCTGGATGCATTCTCAACTTATCCACTTGAGATGATCTAGACGATATCACAAGAGTGACCTGAATTTGGTGATCTCATCTGCGGTTAAGCTCCGAGGTGAAAGTGGGCAGCCTCTTAATTCCTGGAATCCATGTCACCAGTAATCTCTTTCTCGGGTCACCTGGATTGTATCATCACTGTGAGAAGCTCGGTTTATGTGCCATCTCCAAACGCCTTCAGGAACTCCCTGCTTAGGAAACCTCAGTGCAACTGTTAGCAAACAAAATTCAGATCCTTGAATGTATTATTCTCATTTTCTTCGGGTAACTTCACATGTGATTCATCGTTGCTGGTGTCTTGAGTTATGGGTAAGAAGCATGCGACCGTGCTGTTTGAAATAAGTATAGTCTCATGCCCATCTCGTTCGGATCTGCTATTTACTCTTTTATGACTTTTATCCTCATTTCCTTCCCAATTTGGGTTCGCATTTTCTTATTTTCAAATATCTTTGGCCCCCTTACTTTTAAGGGCTCTTCACCTTGGTTTGTTCATATGGTTTTTTGTTGCCATTCTGAATTATTCCGTATCTCTATTGCTTTATTCAGGAAAAACGAATGAAAGAAATCGTATTGAAGGCAATGGGGCAGGCAATCAGCAAGGCTGTTGCCATTGTGGAGGTTATAAAGGTTGGTGCCATTCATTGCACACAATAACGACGTATAGTTTCCATTTTCTCACATGCTGTTCTTGATATTTACGGATTCTCGCTTCTGACAACAGAAGAGGAATCCCGGGTTGCATCAGGACACCAAGATTAGTTCAACCAGTATCGTTGACGTGTGGGAACCCATTGAAGAGGGCCTTGTGCCGTGAGTCCTCTCTGTTTCTTTTTTCAGATTCGGAAGAGGTCCCGGAGATAGCTCTCATAGCAACCTAATGTTCAGTGGATATTTTGCAGTCTTGAAATGACCCGCCATGTCTCAGTGATCTCAATCACTCTGTCACTGAGAGAATTGAACAAGAACTCCCCAGGGTAATCTTTTTTTTTTTTTGTTGGTTCAAAGCTTCTAAAATTGGAAACGATGGAAACCATGTTGTGCCCCTTTCTGAATCATGGTTGGGTTGATTTCATTGTCTTTATCTTCTTCTTGGATCTTCAGGTACCAAGCTCCTGCACATGTGGGGCAGACCAGGCCACAGTATCAGTACTATCAGAAGCAGCAATGGCAGCAGCAGCAGCAGCAGCAGCCCCCAGAGCAAGGAGGCCCAAGTTGCTGTGCCAGAAGGTACTGCCATGTACTCCAAGACAGTTTCATCTCGGCCAAAAGTTTAACTATACACTGACCATTAGGTCCCTATGATCTTCAGACTCAAACGGCCAAGGACACGTTCGCGGCCGAGGAAGAGGGCGTGGCTGGGGCAGAGGCGGATACGGTGGTGGATACCGCGGAGGATATGGTGGTAGATATGGTGGGGGTGGGTATGGCGGCGGGTATGGTGGAGGATACGATGGAGGGTATGGGGAAGGATACGATGAAGGATATGACGAAGGATATGATGGAGGCTATGGCGGAGGCTATGGAGGTTACAACAACAACAACAACAATCGAGGTATCATACCACTTATGGTCATTCACCTGTTTCCGGAATCATGTTTTAGGCTTTTTGGGTTTGTTCTATTCCATGTCAACGATATGTTTGACCATCTAGTCGTTGACTTTTGGCCAGAAAATGGTGGATGGAGCCATGGTTGGGGCCGAGGTGGTGGCCGTGGCAGAGGCTGGAGCTATCAGGGTAAGAAGAGTTCATCACTGCTGCATCATGAGATAGTCCCACAGTGACTGCCAGTAGGTCAGCTGGATGACCCATCACTCCTGTTGGGGATAAGCTAAATGCTCGATAATCCCCAGATAATTTGATCTGCTGGGAGTTTCATGAGGTCTTTCCATGGCAGGTGCTGGGTATGAGAGAGGCAGGGCCGGCGGCGCTGGGAGAGGAGGATATGGCCGAGCCAGGGGCAGAGTGGGCAGCCGGGGGAGGGGAAGTCAGGCCTAGGGAGCGCCGCCATTTCCATCTTTGTGCTTCAGAGGTAGGGAAAGAGAGAAACTTTCTTTTGATGATCTTTGTGAAGTCGTGAGCCTCATCGCTTTCGTTTGATCTCTTTCTTGAAAGACGTCATTTCAACTCGCTTTCTTCCTCTTTGGGGAGCGTTTAGAGAGAGAGGAGAGAGAGAGAGAGAGAGAGAGAGAGGTTGCTATGGTTCCTTGTGCTCTGTCGACCCTGTCTTGCCTGTATCTATTGTTCCATTCTATTTTTCTGGTGTTCCCCTGTCAAGCTTGAACCGCCCATCGCTGCGCCGCGGCAATTATCATTAATAATGTACCTAGGTATTTATTTTGTTATTTCTCGATTACTTTCTCGCGATTTCTTTTAGGCACATGCCACGAAAGGATTCCTGAGAAAGATATGGATAATTACCCATACGTCCCCCAAAAAAATTGGTCTCTGATGTCAAACCGTTACGGTTTTTTCTCGTTGGTTTCCTCCCCAGAAGAAGAGTCGTGATGACTGTGACCAGTTTTAAAGCTCGCGAATATCTGTCACCCTTTGAGTTATTGCTTTTTTGTGCAGTACCTAAAAAACCAAACGTCTCGGCCCGATTCGGTGAGGAGAAGGGCACATGGGAAGAGGGTGTTCTAGTCATTTCCCCTAATGTAATGAGGTCGAGGGTCGGTACGTTACTTTCGAGCACTTGGCTTTTTGCCCGGCCGAAGGTCCTCCCTATCAGTGTCGTCTCAGCTAGAACCCTTTTTTTTTGGGTTTTTCGTAAAAAGGGTCCACGAACATGCCCATTTAGAGGTTCCTTTGTACGACGTACCAGGCCAAGAAGAAAGCCGCATTCATAGTATCTCTCTCTCTCTATCTCTCTGGGTTCAGAGACCACGTCGGAGGGTCGTGGAACAGACGGCGTCGGATGAACGTCAACCCGTGTACCATTTCTCCGCCATATCGGACGCCCGATGAGTGGGTTCCATGGTTTTTATTTATCTCATTAGTTAGCCTCGGTTCTTCGAGGAGAGACGCCAATCGACGGGCTCCGTCTCTAGACGCTTTCCCGTCCCAGTTCATTCTTCCCTTCCTGCAATAAATTAAGGCGCCCACCAGCTCCTCGGCTCTCTCGTCGGAGAGGGAGAAAGGAGATTGCGGCTTCCTCCTCAGGCGCAGGGCCCGACGGATAGAGAGAAAGGGAAGGAGAGAGGACATCGAGACGAGGGCTTGACTGGAAGATGTCCGCGGCCGCGGAGGAGGGGCCGAGAAGGGCGAAGCCAGCGGCGGCGGCGGCGGATAAAGGTGATCTGTTCCACGTCGTCCACAAGGTCCCCGCCGGCGATAGCCCCTACGTCCGGGCAAAGCACCTCCAGGTAGGGGAACGATTTTGAGGAGCTGTTCGCCGGGATCCCTGTCACTTTCCTCCTCCATCTTTCCAGATCTGTGGTTTTTCTGGTCGGGAGAATCTGTTCGTTTTCCATCTATCTTTCGCGCCGTTTCTATTCGGTAGGGACGGAATGTCGCGGGAACTTATTGCGCGGGGAATCTTCCGCTTCATCTCCTTCCTAATTGAATTGCGAATATGTGAGGTTCTTGCTTCGGTAGAAAAGAAAACGAAGAGGATCCGTGATTTCATGTAACCAATTATTCGTAGATTGTTACGTCAGTTCAATCAGGAAAAATCGCTAAATCATATAGTTCCCATCATGATCGAGTGAAGTTCGCGTCTCCGATCTTATGTTACTATTAAAGTGTCGCAGATTCAGGCCTATCCCTGATTTAATTTCCCACATGTGTATGACATATATTCTTCCCCCGTCTAGGGACAGTACTTTCCCTTGCAGGGTGGAGACCGAGGAAGACGACAGGTACGAAGTTTCGTGTTGCGACGATTTACTGTCGCGATCTAAAACGTGGTACATGGGAGAAAGTATTCCCTTTCTCTGCAAGCGTACCAAGAGTCTGATTTCCGGCTTTATAAACGTTTTATGAGGATTTTTTGTTTTCGCTCGTTTAAGTTTGCTTGTACGACCAAGAGCACCCACTGAGGCCATGGATCACAGCTTTCCGCCTAGTCATTATCGATAATTGATCTCCCATGCACGCGCAAACTAGTATATCGGGCGACTGCTCCATGATTTCGTGCTTCTGTTGATACCGACGGATATTGAAGAAGTTATCTTCTACTCCAGCTGGTGGACAAGGATCCTGCGGCTTCGATCGTCTGGTTTTGGAAAGCGATCAACGCGGGAGACCGGGTGGACAGCGCGCTGAAGGACATGGCCGTGGTGATGAAGCAGCTGGACCGGGCGGAAGAGGCCGTGGAGGCCATCAAGTCCTTCCGACACCTCTGCTCCAAGCAGGCCCAGGAGTCCTTGGACAACGTGCTCATCGACCTGTACAAGGTACTGGCTTTACAGCCCATGGTCGCCGCCGAATCCATGCAGGGATCTCGTCTTCGTCGTTGCTGACTGTGTGGGTATCCAGAAATGCGGTAGAACCGAGGAGCAGATCGAGTTGCTGAAGCACAAGCTGAAGATGATATACATGGGGGAGGCATTCAACGGGAGGACAACCAAGACCGCCCGTTCCCACGGGAAGAAATTCCAGGTCTCCATCAAACAAGAAACCTCCCGGATTCTGGTCAGTATCTACGTTCCCATCGCCTCCCTCTCCTCCCCATCACCGCCATCTCTTCTCCGAGCTGATCTTGGCTTCTTCCTTGTGGTACCCGGCGATCCGATCAGGGCAACCTGGGCTGGGCGTACATGCAGCAGAAGAACTACGTGGCAGCGGAGGTGGTCTACTGCAAGGCGCAGGAGATAGAACCCGACGCCAACAAGGCCTGCAACCTCAGCCTCTGCCTCGTGCGGCAGCGCCGCTACGAGGAGGCCCGAGCCATCCTCGACGACGCCCGCGGCACATGGCTGCCGGGCTCCGACGACCCCAAAATCCTGAAGCGGGTCGAGGAGCTGCTCCACGAGATCGACTCCCTCTCGCCGCCATTCCTCTCCCTCCCCTCCGAGGAAGACCTGATCGGCCGGGTGGAGCTCCTGACCACCGAATGGTCCTCCTCCCCCGTCAGCAGGTCCAGGCGCCGGCTCCCCATCTTCGAGGAGATCTCCACCTTCAGAGATCATCAGATAGCCTGCTAGGCCCACCCACCCCTGGTAGATCCCTCCGTGTACATAGTGGGAAGATTGCATTTTTGCTGTCGTCGACAGGGGGGAGAAGAAGGCATCGCGATGGGCCCCCCGGAAGGTGGCAGGGCTTCGCTGTAGGAATAACATCAGGGAGCCGTCTAGTCCCAGCGGATGATGTCCGTTCCCCATCTGCCGCAAGGTTCGGGTCAATAATCGTCGGGGCTCATTATGGATGCTTGATTGAATATACCCAATTTGTTATATAATCTTATTTTCCTATAACATGGGGACTTTCTTCGTCGTGCCCATGCACGTGCCCGCGATCGCCCGAGAGGTCGAACTCGGACACATGATCCCATATGTTATCATAAATATCTTCAAAGTTCTAGTCACAGCCGGGCACATCGAAACGCCTCGTCTGCCCAGTAACTAATCTCACGTCTCTTAATTTTTTTTAACGTTATTTGATTTATCATAATTAACCAGCCATCAATTCTTAGCAACGCTGAGAGAGTGTGCGGGAATAAATCCCACGCCTGCTATTAAAGAAAATTGAATTTAATTGTATCATAATTTTTTATAATTTTATAAATAAATAATGATATTTATTGTCCTCCATTTATCGTCGCCTTGACCGGGGGGATTTAACATATTTCGGGGGAAATCGTGACGAATTTTTATGCCGACGTAAATATGACGTCATTATTATCGATTTTTGGTAATTGTTTTAGAACCGGTCTGGTTCAGTCGGGGGCGAGCTCGGACCCGGATGGTCTGCGGTGAGTTGGGAGGAAGTAAGGTGGTCCTCGGGCCTCGGGGTTTAAAAACGGGCAGCGGCACGACGAGTGTGGGGGGGGAGCAACGGCGACGGCAGCTGGCCGCGGCCGCGGGGGGAAGGAGCCTGAAGAGAGGTCGATTGTTCGATTGTACGAGGGTAGGAGTGTTCGAGGGAAAGATCGGGGGAGGCGAGTGTGGGAGGCGGCAATGGCGTCGAGGCAGATGGAGGAGATCCAGCGGAAGCTGGGAACGCTGGGATATCCTCGGGGGGCCAATGCCCCCGCTCAGTCCCTCCTCTTCGCCGGCGTAGAGCGTTACGCGCTCCTAGAGTGGCTTTTCTTCAGGTGAGATGCTTCCCGTCGTCGGCACTGTTGATCATTGTGCAGGTCGCCCGCCCAAGTTCGTTTCACCCGTGCCCTGAATGACGTCGATTCTGCTGACTGTTTTGTTTAACAAAACCTTTGCCGTGCTCTCCGTCTGTCTATCAATCCGATCATCACCAACATTACATTACTGGTCCTCTCACCCCATTCTAAATGTGCATTTTTTACTTGGGACACCACCTCATTTCGATTTTACTGCTGCTCTTAGGCTTTTCCATAGGATTATTTATTTCCCCCTGCTTCAACTATTTTTTTGATATATATATCATAATACCCTGGAACCTTTAGTTCGGTGTTGACTCGTCCTGTGATTGACAGGCTTTTGGGGGACAAGTCACCATTCGCGCAGCAGAATTGGCAGGGTGACAGCATGGATCACGATGAAGAGACATCGCGCATTCAACGTATATTACTTTATTTCTCTTATTGTACACACTTACGCAAAACTCTTCCCACCGTCATTTCATCACGTTCAAGACGAATTCCGACATATGGCTATTAACCGAAAATACAACGTATAGTACTCTAGTTACATTGCATGCCTGCATCCGTTCAGTTTGAGGTACAGGACTTTTTGTTATAATGTCTTTTCTTTTATTTGGTTCCCTTTTCAATGTATTTTTTTTACGATTAAACAGATTAGTACCTGATATAATTTTTTTAATCCTCGATTCCTTTGGTATGTGCATTAACGTTCGTGAGACACAGTTTTAATAAATTGAAAAGAGAAGGAAAACTCTGTTGATGGTCTGAGTGTCTTATCTTAATTTTGATCGTTTATTGATCAGTAGTTCATATTTTCCAGCATCGTGAATAACAAATAACTTTTTACTAGTGCTCTGCAGATTTGGCTGAGATAGCAAATTTCTTAGGCATCACTTCCTCAGTTGATACAGAAGCTATGCAAGTGAGTTACCAGTTTCTTTTTGGTTGATCATATTGGTACATTCCATGCCATTTCTGACCCCATTAGAACTCTTAGTTTCGCTGCATGTTCCAAAAAAAAGATTCTATAATTTTCAACTATTTCATGTACGCATTTAAAATTCTCAAATGACCTATGATGACTATGATGGTTCTTTAGCAGACCATGGTAAGAGAGGCAGTGACCCATTCCCCTGTTGCTTAGACTGGGAGAGACATCGACCGTATCATTGATTTTCATGGTATATAAGCCTTAAGGAAGTGTAGGTTTAAATGTCTAGTATTTCATAGGCTCATACATTACCAATTTGGTTATTTTAACGGAATGTTATATCCTTTGTCTTCTTCCACGTTATTCTCAACAACGTTGCAGACAGCTCTTCCTTTTTTTCTCTCTCTCAACTCAGGACTGACATTAGGAAGCTCCTTCTGTAAGTCGTTTATTTGATGAAAGAAGTAGACAAAAGTGTCTGATGATTCTGTTGAAAATATATCATTGGATCATCATTTAAAAAAAATATAAGAGTTGCATGTATAAAACCACCATTGGTATTTGATGAAGAAGATTGAGAACCGCTGTAACAAAATTAAGGAAACTCTCCACTCAAATCCCGAGTGGAAGGGCCCAGGGAGCATCAAAATTCAATATTTTCTTGGTCTCTTTGCATGCTTCTTTGGTCTCTGCAAGTACAACCTCCATTGCAGATGTTTTTATAATTTGATGCTGAATCTAGCTTTTCTGGTGCATCTTTCTTTATTTCCTATGTTTTGAGGATGTTCTTGCACTCTTTTATTTGTTTTTGCTCGTAATAGTTATATGGCTTAGTTGTTGTCAAATGCATCACACAAACTGCACCCAGTGACTCTCTCTCTCCTTCTGGATCACGGAAACGAGACTTGCATCCTAAAAGGTTATTCTTTTTGGATTTTTTAAACCTGATAATTACAGGGAAAAGGTAGCTATGAAGAACGTGTTGAAATGCTTCGTCTTATTGTAGATCTTGTGGAAGCGACTTGCTACTCTGACTATCCAGAATGGAGGTCGAGTTCCTATGCGTACTGTCATAAAGAACTGACTATTTCCTCAATCTTATTTATGATTTGACTATTGGTATTCCATTTCCTGAAGTGTTGATGAGCAGTTGACAAAGGATGTGCAGCTGTTAGATTCCATAGCAGAAAAACAAGCTCAGATCTTCTCTGAAGAGTGCAAGTTATTTCCTGCAGACGTACAGATTCAGTCTCTAGTCCCTTTGTAAGAATATTCCCGTCTTATATGATTAGCGCTTACACAAACTTGGAGAAGGAACATGAAAAATGATCACATAGGGGATGAATAAATGAATCCATTTGCATGCTGATTCATTCAATAAATTCTTTCCGATCTTATCCTCACGCAGACCGGACATTTCTGAGTTGGAGCTAAAGCTTTCCGAGCATTCGAAGAAACTCACTACTTTACAACACATGGTGCAGGACTTGTCATCTAAGGTCAAACGCTTCCTTGTGCATTCAGTTCTCTGTTAGCAAATTTATCTTGGCATTAAAATTCGAAGAAATCTATCTTTGTCAGGTGAATTCACTCTTCTTGACATATGGGTGATTATTGAACTGCGTAGAATTGTTTTCGTATTTCCTGGGGAATTTAAAAATTAAAAAATATTTCAGAATTTTTTGTTATTATCACTTGTAATAGTCCAACCTCGTGTTTTGATCGACACTTCAATTACTTCCCAGGCTACTTTTTTTGCCCTTTTCTAGAATATTGAATGTTATATAAATCGAATCGTTTTTTTTTCATTTCTTGGTTTCAATTTGCAAATCATTGAAGCTCTCTACACCACCCACCCTCGCATTATGCCTCTCCTTGAGTAATATTCATCTCATAGGGTTTAGCTGATGTCTCGTTGAATAAAAGCACGTATTGATTTAATTATTTTTACAGTGTACTGAAATCAACTCGTCGATAGACTCACCAATTGTTCCTCGTGCAGTATCCTTACAATCCCAATGAGGAATATGGAGAAACAGAAACCCGGCTGCGGGCAAGTCTGGAGTCCTTCCTCGAAACCGTGAGATCCTTCAATTTAATATATACAAAGGTAAAAGTACATGGTTGCCCGTTTTCTCCATTTATAGATTTGATCGTATCTTCCTTCAAGGGATCTGTGGTTTCTTTCCTGAATCCCCAGCTGCCCCTGTCTGCGTTCTGTTGGCTGTGCTTGCTGGAGGGCACCGTAGGAGTGGACCAGTCCATATAACTCATCACTTGAACCTTTCATTGTAACTCCTGCTGTCATCTGTGATCCTGACTCTTGTAGGAGATCCGGCCTTGGACACACATGATGGAAGTGCCGCAGCTGCATGGCTTCGGCCCCACCGCCAATCGCTTGCTGGAGGCTTATAATACTCTGTTAAAGGTAAATATACATCGGTATCTTTATTGCAGATGCTGCTCATTTCTCCCTGATAGAAGTAGATGTCGTTGCCAAATCCAAGCAAATTGTGGATAATTAAATCTTGGCGCAGTCTAAGAACAATTCATTGAGATACTTCCTTTGATGGGCAATCGACTGCCACTGAGAAATAGGTTAGCCATTCGCACAAAAGCTCTAGGGTTTCCAATGGCCAAGAATTGGTCTGGCCAACATGATTGGGTAATCTGCCGAGCTCATCTGTGTGCATCAGATAATTATCTACGTGAACTTGGTATTTTATTAGGATAATTAATGGCTGCCCTTCTTGAGATTTTTGATTTTTTTTTTGGCTCTAGTTGATCGTTTTATCTTTTTCATGGATCCAATATAGTCTGAGATTCATCCCTGTTGCATTGCTCGTCGAAGAATTTTTTTTCTTTTTTTATATATAAATCTTGTTCATGTTTGGTGGGTTTGCTCCCTGAAACAGCAGGCGAGATAATATTTATCATACTTTTTTTTTTTGCGCCGAGGAGTATAGGGAACCCGTGAAGCTTCCCGTGTGCCCCTTCCCCTGTTTCTTCTTCCTCTTTCCATGGGGGAGCCACTTCTTCACGATCCAACGTTGACTTCTGAGGGCCATAAAATGACATTTGACTATATCTACTCGCCTCACTTTCATTCGACATTCTACCCTTTTAGAGCCATGAGAAGGGGTTATGGGCCGTGTCTATTTTTTATGGGCCGGCCCATTATAGGCTCAATTCGGAGGCCTAGAGACAGAACAGAGAAAAGCCTAGAAAACAATCCCTATAATATGTTTGTGCTTATTCTCGATTTTTCTGAATTTCTGGTCCTCTTTTTCTTTTCTTTTTTTGTATGATGGCAGTTTCTGGGGAGTCTGAGGGGGCTGAGGGACTCGTACACCGCCATGGCCGCGGGAAGGGAGGTGGCGAGCGACGGCCCTTCGTCGTCCTCCTCGGTGTCGGAGATAATAGCGGAGTGTGAGTCGGCGCTCACATTTCTCAACCGCAACCTCGCCGTGCTCTCCGCCGCCGTGGCTCGGGAGCGAGGGGGAGGCCTCAGAGATGGGTCAGCGTCTACCACCTCTTCCCTTCTCCGTTGACCGCTCTTCATTGGTGAATCAAGTGGGAGACCAGCCCCCTGAACTCTCTCTCTCTCTCTCTCTCTCTCTCTCTCTCTCTCTCTAAAGCTTGCACGGATTCTTCACCTTCTCTGAGCTATAGAAATCTCCCCAGACTGCTTTTTATGTAGGCAGGTGCGCGTTCTAAGATCCGGCGACCCAAAGGAATGAACCAACGGCGACCACGTTCAGACAGACGTGGGACGAGGCGGAATAACGCAGAGAGTTGAGAGGAAGAGAGAAACCAGCCTGCCGTAGTCTACGGTGACCGATTCCCGCACTCACAGATTCGTCTTCGGCTTCCCGCCCGCGGTCACGCGTCTCGTCAGAGATCGCATCGTCACGAACTCTTCCGCCGCTGATGGGTGAATCCCGACCTGCGGAAGTCAACGGTTAAACACGATATCGTGGGCAACGGCCCGGGTTAGACTGGAGCCCGATCCGCGGGGCCACCCCAAGCCCATGAAGAAAAACAAAACCACATGCAGCAACCCGTATGCCATTCTTCAGTTTCCGGATCACCACGTCGCAGCCTCTCTCTCTCTCACACACACACACATAATTAAGTTGACAGATGGGTAGTCAACGGCATAGAGAGGGCAGTTGATACGTTGAAAAGGGGACGAAGAACTTACCGTACTATCAAGTTGCGCCTTGGTAGCGCCACATTTGAGGGCAACGGCGATACCCTGCGTTTGACCAAAAAAGGCAGAAAAAAAAAACAGCGAATCTAAGCCATAGGATGGGAAATGACGGCGCCCAGATGTGGAAAAAGCGGAACTCAGGACCAAGAGTATAAGAACTTGGTCTTCATCATCAATTTTAACATTGCTATTTTTAAAATCTATGAGAATATATGTAAACTCATTTAGATGATCAGTAATGTGCATAAATGTTCTCATCAGTAGAACATATAATCAATGTTTTAAGAGAAAATGACTTGTGAGTGACTTTGTCATGTACCTTGACTCGAGCTTGAGCAAAAGTTTCATTGAAGTATCTTCATTTATAACCTCTTGCATCACATTATCTACTAAGCTTAGACTAATTGTGACAAAAGTATGCCCTATATACTTCTCTTTCTCTTTCTTTTTATTCACTTAAACATTTTTGCCTTTAATTGTCTTGTTTAGTCCCTATTATACTAATAATATTGTATTTTCACATATTTTGAAGCAGTTTGTATTTTCATACATTTGAAAATTAAATTTTTTTCTTGACTTGGACCTCTTGAGAGATCGGGAAGTGCGTTTACCTGCATAATTTCTGGCGCATCTGGACCGCACATCGAGGCCCCGAGGACTTTATCAGTCTCAGAATCGACTACAAGCTTCATGATCGTCTTCTCCTGCCTCCTGCGGCGCTCGACACGACAACAGCAGACAGCAGAAATCAGAGAGAGAGAGAGAGAGAGAGAGAGAGAGAGAGAGGGAAGACTGACCCTGAAATCGTGTTCTTCATGGGGGTGAAGGTCGACGTGAAGACCAGGACGTCGTTCTTCCCTTGCTCGACGGCCTCTTCTTCGCTCAGCCCGACGACAGACAGCGGCGGAATGCTGCAAAGAAGAAGACGTACTCGGTTTTCATGAAGAGTAGAGTAGAAACCAACGGAAGCAAAGAAAGCGGGATCTTTCTAGCAAAATCTTGGCACCTGAAGACGGCGCAAGGTATGTGGCCGTAGTCCGGCTTTGTGGGCTGCCCGCCAAACACAGTTTTCTAAAGAGAGAGAAAGTAAATCACGCCCACGAAGGGAGATATTAGTCAGGAAGTCCTCCTGCATCCTAGAGAGAGAGAGAGAGAGAGAGAGAGCATACCGAGAAACAGGTCCCCTCCATTAAAGCGACAGGGGTGAGATTCATCCTGTTGGTGACGTCGCCCACGGCCCAGATGCTGGGGACGTTGGTGCGAGAGTACTCATCCACCTGGGAACACACACTTGGTGCAGGGTATTAGCTTACACAGTTTACAGCCTGCAAACCGTCTGCCCTCCAATGCATGAGAGAGAAAGTAAACCGTCCGAACTCTGCTCAGTATTTCATCCCCGCATGTAAAAAATGTACCCATGCCGGTGGAAACCACGAAATAAATCCTGTTTATTTACTATATCTACCCATGAACCCAACAAAACCCAAAGATCATGATTTCCTATGCATCGTCAACATGGAGGCCATGATTATACCTTGATAGCTCCGGCTCGATCGGTTTCCACTCCGACTGCTTCCAGGTTCAATCGCTTCGTATTTGGGCTTCGACCTGCAGTCGCAGGCAAAGTCAATGCACCTGAAACCTTGCCGTAAATAGATCTCACCATGCCATCTTGTCCAAGACAGATGAAGCAGGATCAAAGATGGTCTGCATGAGGATGGTAGGGTGGCATCAAGGTACGACTTGGAAGGAAACAAGATGGCAGGTCAAAGATCGGTGCTAGTATGCTCGCCACATCTGTGCGACTCGGCTTGGCCGCTGCTACCCGGATAATTGCAAGATGTGCTCACAGGATTATTTTAATGATTGGTATTATTCTAAGTTCTGTCGATGCAATTGATTGTTCCAGCATAGCGAGAAATTTACGATGGCAGCTCTGCTGATCGGTGCAAAGTGTTGTGTGATGCAAACTGAAAGAAAAAGGGTAGAAGCAGGGTGAGAACTTGGTGTACCAGTGGCAAATAAGACGACATCTGCAGTCAACGCGTCCCCCTTGTCTGTGAGAACTCTTATGCCTTCCTCTGTTTTGGTCAACTGTAAGAAGAGAAGAATGTCACCCACCGGGCATTATTAGGATGCCCAGAATGAGGAGAGCGGGAGTAGTCTCTGGCTCGGGCCAGCATACCTCAGACAAATTTGTTCCTGGATGAAGCCGTATTCCTCTTCCCTCGAGATTCCTTGCAACCACGGCCCTCATTTCGCCATCAAAACCTCTGCGCATCAACGGGTCGGTCCACGGATAAGCTGTTAGCGACCATCGGGGAAGGCAGATCGAAGATAGATTCTGAAGGGATTTCATGAGGTATGAAATCCAGCCATAGATTTTTAGAAAAGAAGAAGCTCGCCATTAAGGGAGACTTAGAGCAGAATGAACGATGACAGCCCTTCTTCTGTAGAAAACTTAGAGCAGAGACAATTCATCAAATTCATATCTATGAATTTTGGATACTTGTAGAGGACGAACATCATCATATGAAATTAGTCATGATTACGTAGATTTAATAAAAAAAAACCATAAAATCTTGTTCCTAATCCAAACTAAGACCACGATTATGCAGCCTGAGATCAAGCATATGCTCACATGTTGCCAAAAACTGGGTTTCAAGATAGTGTGGGATTCACCCATATCCCGTTAGCCATGGAAAACGATGGAACGGGTTTTGTTAGGAATTCACCATCACCTTCATAGCCATTTTGTTTCCTGCCCGGTGATTTGGAAGACTAATCGCAGTCTAATGCTACTAGTCTAATTCCGTCTTATTTTGTGGCAATATACCAATATCAATACTTAGAAAGAAAAAATGATATATTACCGTCATTTTTTAGTGGTTGACGCGAGTTACATCGCAGCCTTCTGAAACCATCACAATATCCATCGAATTTCTAACAAATTATAGAAATAATTGACACTTTTGGTGGGTTATGAAGCCACACAACACGAGTTCTAGTATCGACACGGACATTAGATAATTTTCCACAAGATATAAATTGAAAGCACTCTTGATGAAAATAGGAAAAAGACAGGACCGAAAACAGCGATTTAGAAATTCCTAGTGGATGACACAAGAACTGTATCTGAGTTTAGAAAAAAGACGGGACAAAACCTTAGAGGAAGTTCCTTTCTGTAAAATAGGTCCACTGTGGCACCCATTCCACGCCATATTGAAGCGAATTCGACAGCAATGTATCTGAGTTTAGAAAAAAGACGAATCAGGAACTAGATCACAAAACGGAAGTCATAACTTAATAAAAATATCATCAAAGTAATAATCTACAACTCGATGGAACTTGTTGAAAGCATATACCCTCCGCCTAGAATCACAACATGTTTTGGTAACTCCTCCAAGCTCAAAGCTTCATCAGATGTGATAGCTAATTCCTAAAAAACAATTTCGACCGTAAGATACCATGTCACGGAGAGAGAGGAGGGGGAGAGAGAGAGAGAGAGAGAGAGAGAGAGAGAGAGAGAGAGAGATCATAAAAAATATTCAATATTACACACTTTTCAGGTGAAAGTTCTTATTTCCTAAAGCATGCATAAGGTTACATAAAGCAATCTTATTACACACTATAAATACATGCTATGCCTCTTTCTCAATTTGTCATCTAGCCATGCATGTATTTATATTGGAAGATATTTCACTGATACCCTTACACACATTGAAGAACACCAAGCAACAGAAACACCCCCAAGAAAAAAAGAAAATGCCACCATTGGCCAAAAATCAGAATAATCCTTTTAAATCATTCTAGGAGATAATGTAGGCATCTGTGGTGAACATCTCTGCATTATATGAAGAGTATGTCATTATCATAACCAATCACTCGTGTATCCATAGGTACTGTCCAAAACGCATCTTACTCAGGAGTAATGCACAAATAACATGCATACAGTCAGAACTTATCACCTGAGCTTAAGTTGGTAATCTCGGACAAGTAATGACTGCATCATCTACTTTGTGTTGACTTTTTGAACATAAAAATGTTTCGTATTTCTCGTAAATAATTAGAAAACAAATGACTGTCGGACGATGGGGCTCATCCAAGAGCTCTGGTAGAAAAGAATGGTAACCATGAGGCACGGAACACAACACATCCATACCAAAGAGTCTATCTATGGTGCATGAAACTCGCACCAAAGAATACAAAGATTTCCCACGTATGAAATCAAATGCATGCAAGATTCAACCTCTTGCCTGACAATCGGAGGAGCCCATTGAGATTTTAACCATTAAGTATAAATACTTCTAAAACTAGCTAACTAAATAGGTGTAAAACCTAAATTCAATTATTTTCAGGTTCATTAGCTCCGGCATAGTCCCATATGATGCACTCCGGTCTTATGCTGGCCCCTGTGGTCAGACCTGTAGATGAACGTGTGTACTTGGGATGTCTCAGCAACAACTAAAACAGGAAAAATGTTTCATGAAAATATTTCTTGTCAACTTCAGCCCTTTTTAGTGTTCGAAAAGGCACTTCCTCTAATGAAAAACAAACCTAGAATTCATGTAGAAGTGATAGCCAGGTCAGTAACGCTCCATATTATTATCAATTTCTAATCATGGCCAAGTGAAAACAGTTACAGTTACAGTTGCAGTGGAAGAAAATACATGGATTGGCAGAAACAATACCTTCCCAGGAATGTTCACCCGTTGAGCACGGCTTCCAGTTGCAATCAAGATGTGTCTTGCCTTATATTGTTTCTTCGAACCATCTGGCTGCGTAACTTCAACCACATGAGGATCCACTACTTTTCCCTCTCCTTCCAGCATTGTAACACCAGCATTAGTCAACAGCCGCTTGTAAATCCCATTTAGTCTAACTATTTCCTGGGTCTGCAGCATTAATGAATGTAAGTTTGATATTTTGGTTCTCAATAAATCACTGTAAAATATAATCGTTTTATCACCATAAGTTTAATTAACAATGATTTTTCTGCAGGGAAACTTCGTGGTAGTTCACGTTTGACAAACTGTGACCAACTGAACGCTACAAAAGATATCTACCTCTTAGCTAGAACCTAATGATGCTAAATATGATCATATCATTGTTGGATTGTAAATATGGAAAAACGGTGGGTTCGAACATAATAAAAATGAGAAACTAATTTTCAGTGAACTTCCAGTGCTTAGTCTAAGGCATACATTAGACTATAGGGCATGAGGTTTACATTTCCATTGGCACAACCTAGATGTTCCCTTCCACCTCTCAACTTCCACCCAGGCAATATACAGTAACCCACTGATCTCAACTTGAAGCAAAAGCACTTGTATTACAAGATTTATGGATGCCAAGCGATACTGTTGCCTATGCAACTTGTAACAAAGAACAAAAAATAGCGAATATTAGTTGATCTGGCACGAGTAAATGAAATATCCCTTTCACATTGGACTCAACGCCGTCATTTTCAATAAGTTAAAGTAGCATCGATCCAAGGATTGGTATAGCAACATTCTACAGAAATAGCCACATATGTTATCATTGGGCTTGCCAATTGCTGACAGATGCCTCACAAGAGTACACTGTGTAGTATGGTATCGGCATCCTTTATATTGAAAGGCACCTATAGGATTCTCCAATTCGGTTCAAGAGACTCCAAAATTCCGATTTTTAATATCAATCAACCCCCGCCCCCAAACCTAAACCGGAAAAAGTTAAGGAAATGTTTCTAGGTAATGAGTAGATTGCTTGATGAAAAGTGTCTTATCACCCAAATAAATATTATATAAGAAATTATTTTAAAATGTTCGCAGTTAAAAAATTATATCATTATAAATTCCGAAGTTATTGAAATTCAGACAACAAAAAATAAATTATTAATTTTATTACATACCTTGTTATGCAGAAGCTTTTTCCAATTGAAACCGACTTCGTCATTGAGCTCCCATCCAAAATTTTTAGCATCCTACCATATAAAAAATTCAGAACATGACAGAGCACATTTCATCCATCCACGTGTATACTGAGTATGTTTAGACAAGGATATAAACATAAACATACATACACAAATAAGATGAATTCGCAGACGACTAGATTGCATCTAGATTATATGACACCACTCAAGCTGGCCATGCGTGTATGTACTTGGAAGTGTTATATTAGCAAATAAAACAATAGAAAATCAAAATGATTATATACAGACGTTTGCTATCTGTATCATTTCATCTAATATCTACAGTTCCAAAAAGGTGACAAGCACCAATCAAAGCAAATTCATGTGACTCCTTTCAGAAACAAAAGAAAACATATATCAATATATCTCAACACAAAAGATATTCTTACTTCAAATTCGCCTCGAAAGGATGCTCCATAAACTAAAATCTTTTTAGGAACACATCCACGTATCACACACCTGCAATACCAAAACTAGGTTGGAATTCATACATGTAAAACAAACTTAAAACTTGTGCTTATCTTATTTTAGAGAAACTAATGTCAAAGGTCACAGGGGCAGTTGAAACTGTAGAATTCTGATTTTCAGGAATATTACTCACCAATTACCCCATTAAAAGGCAATACAGCTTTTCATGCTATAATAGCCATGGATGTTTGACTCTTCTCAATAACATTAAAGGCACCACTATTAAAATCACAAACAAGACATGGCCATACTCAAGAATTATCCCTCATCTGTAATGCCTTTTCAACAAAGCATACAGAATTACGTTCTTTGATGACGAGGTTATAAATAGAATACCCTCTAGTGAAACAAAAAATATCGATAAAACTAATATCATGCACTACTTTTGAGAAATAAAATAAGATGTTTATCTTCAAATTATCCTAGAACATGCAATGGTTTTAGTGATTGAATGATAATGTATATCTAAGTAGAGGATGCCCCAGGTCGGTGAGGACTTGGTTTTTAATAGGAGAATTTGTGTCGAGAAATAAATCATCAGGCCAACAGTTTTCAGACGTGACAACCCAGAGGAAGACTTATTGCTGAGACCCCACAAACTCATTTTGCACGCGGGGTGTCATTGATATTGATCATAAAACTGTACCTACCGTTATAAGCAACTGTATTGCACATTTACAGATTCCATATAAAACAGAGACATGAAGAAATAAATACAATGGATCTTTGAATAAATCAACAGAGCTGCGCGTGACCTTTAGCTGATGTGTCATATACAGTTCTGTTTGTGCTAGCTATCAAAGACTAGGCATTGCCAAGATAGAATGTAACAACTCTCAACATGGAACTCAAAAACTACTTAAAATTTGTGCTTAGGGACTAAAAATCCAGAGGCTTCTTCATTAAGAATGGCAACGAAAAGGATTCTGCTTCTCAAAAACGTATAGCCCATGAGAATGAAGACATAGCCCTAGCACATGCTGCAGAAAAGTATCTAATTGTGATAAAAATAATAAGAAAAGTATTCACAACCGCATGCTAGATTTGACAAAACATTCTAGATCTAAGGTCAATTACATTCACAAAAAGAAACATGTTTCCAAAAATAAATGGGAAACGCCAGTTGTTTGCTCTGAAATACAGCAGTACACAGATCAAGTTAAATGAAGGGACACACGATATTCTTTTCTGAGTTAACTTACGTTCCACCAACTCCTCCTATAACTTCTGAGCTGATTGGATGAAACGGAAGCTCACATATTGCGACCTAGAATCATTAAGAAAATATGTATCACCCCAAGATCAGAAAACATCAATACCCACCAAAGAATTAAAAAGAAAATTTTAAAAATAAGGTGAGACCGAATAAGAGAAATTTTCAACATGCTCATGAAGAAACACAAAGAGCTCTCTTTCCACAATTTTTAAGAAAAGTGTTTCCTTTTTTGTTTTTCTGATGGTTCTATTTAGCACAATGTATGATGGCATGCCAAATTTTCCCCAAACATATGATATAAAAGCACAAAAAATGAAAGATACGCCTTGACAATGATGAGCATATATTTGACTGCCCAGAATAGCCAAGCAAGTCTAGGAACAATTTAAGCATACATCTATCTATCACATATGGGGTTAGGATAATCTACTATCAATCTTGATAAAGCAGCAGCATCCCAATAACTTAGTCATCTGAATTCCTAAAGATTAAATCCATTAAAAAAAGGGAAAACAGACCATGCAGTGAAACCTTATAGAACTGGATACCGTAAGACTTTCTAGTTAGACAGCCTTCGCAATTCACATTCAAAATAAATATTTTTGTTCAGAAATAAAAGCGAGTTTCACATCCGTTGCTGCACGGTTCAGAACAGTATTGATGTGGAAATACCAAGTGAATGAGCAAGACTAAGTATTGAGGAGACAAATGATATATATTGATAACAGAATAAATGGCTCGGAAAAATCGTTCAAAGCATATAAGCATAGATATTCAATATATAGAATATTGTTGAAAGCATGTCACCTTACAAATTCCAGGTAAGACTATTATTTAACTAACTTCTGTCTGCTCGAAGCAAAGTATATCATCTGCCATTCTGAATTCCACTAGAAAGATCGTCGCCGAAAATGTGAAGTAAGATGCGCAAACAAAAAAATCGCGCGCTAAAAAACATCGACACGAATAGTAAAAGCGATCTTCTTCCTTCACGTTTATTTCTTCCTTTTCTGCCTACCTTTGCACCATAACCCGCAGATGTCCTGGAGGCCCGGACGCCACCACTGCCAGCTCCAATCACGAAAAGATCGAAGTCGTATTGTTCTTCATCAGCGGGGTGCCCCCCTTCGCCGTCGATAAGCATCTTTCTCGACATTATAGGTCGACCAGTTAAAATTCAGAAGAACCTGCGGGAAAAACAGTGCTCCCAACTCACAACATATACCATGAAAATGATAACAAAGCAACAGCCACGAAAAAAGAGAAACGACACTAACGTCCTGGAACTGTATCCAAGCAGATGAAGAGGATAGAAGACGATCCAGCAAACAGAGGACGAAAATTGAGAACCGAGAATGAAGAAGTAATCAACGATGAGGAAAACGCCGAATGAGCGGAGCAAATTAGTGGCGACCAATGGTTGAAAGATGTTAGCAGGGGAGTAAAATCAATCGACAGTTATTACGGAATGGTAATCCCAAGTATGCACCACGCGAGAATGAAAAGACGGCGAAGAAGAGACAGACGATGGGACCTCGATTCTACAACCTTCGGTTAGGGCTCCGATCTACGGGCACAGCGAGCAGGAAGAAAGCGGGGGACCTCTTCCTGTGAATTAATAGCTCAGCTTGAGAGCCAGCTGCGCTCGATCTCAGTGGCGAAGTCGTGAGCAGCCTGCAAGAACCTGGCCCCACAGGGGTAGGAAGGAAAAACCGAGATCGGTGAGGGCTCGTTGAGGTCATTGATCACGTCAACTTGTTTTATAATAATATTTGACGGAGACACGAGGGAAATTCCATGAAAGGTCACGTTTGTTCGTTTACCGGGTTCAGGAGGAGATCATGAACAACCTCAACCCAAGGATTCCCAAGCATTTGGTTTATTGTTTTCTCAGTAAAAATAAGAGTGATAAAACTTATCCAACACGGGGTGGTGGCGCAGTTGGCTAGCGCGTAGGTCTCATAGCTATCGAGTAATCCTGAGGTCGAGAGTTCGAGCCTCTCTCACCCCAAGGCGTTTTTCGCAAGTCAAAATAAATTGATTTTACAAATCAGTAAGTCTCTCACCCATTAACTCTTACTCTCGGAAACTTAAATGGGCCTGGGCCGGTTTCAATTTGGGGGTTATTGATGGGTATTGACTTCTTCTCGAATAATGTGAACATAATTGGGGAAACTAATCATGGAAGCAGTACAATTGCTTTTTGCAAATGAACTTGAAAATTGCTCTCATTGTCTCTTCAACTTTGTGGCACACATCAACATACTGATTTCTACCTGCTTGCTGACCAACTTTGGAGCTTGACAGAGTGCATTTGAAAGGCAAATACCATGATATCTAAACGTTTCATGTATCACTTGTGCCCACCTGTAACATCAAGACGGCCAGAAGCATCCTTCCTTTGATTTGAGCACTTGGCTATAAACCCTCCACAATCCAAATATCACAACGTAAAGCAATAGCAATTCCTTTAACCCATAATGAACTCTACAAGCTGACTCTGGCTCACAGAAATTTTGGTGGACCAATAAGATTTTGAACCTTATTCAAACCTTCTTATTTTTACACCCCATCTCCAAAGCACCAGTGAGAGAGAGAGAGAGAGGAGCTGGAGATGAACACTCAAAGAGGCCAAATGAGGAATTCGAGGAATCCCCCCTGGAGCAAACGGGTGAACTAACTGGCAGGCCTAACTTCAATCCCCTCCACGAGCAGCCCACGCTTCCAGTGCCCTCCCCTGGTCTCCGTCACGGCAAACATGGCCTCCCCATCGTCTCCGTCATCACAGAAGAACCGACCAATCTCTATCTATCCACCCGTCGTCTCTTCCCCAGGGAGCTCCCTCCTCCTCCAGGGGCGGCGGCGCAGGGGCCGCCGCTGGAAGGGCTGGATCACCGGCCACCGGAGCCAGCGGCCACTGGAGGGGACCCCTCCACCACGGTCGTTGCTGGGGCTGATCTGGGTGCAGACAAACTGTTTTCTCGGACGTGGAGTCTCCGAGTTTGACCGACGCCTGCTGGGGGAAGCCAAGACCGTAGGTTTCTTCGGTGATCTTGAAGATAAGATGAGCAGCGTAACTCGTCTTCTGAGAGAGCATTCCGCATTCTATCTTTCCACGGATCTCCAGCCAACAAACGTCCAGCAGCCGTGCCACCTCCGAGAACCTGGGGAGCGATGGTTTCTCCGATTAGAACAGGTTCGCACCGATCAGGGTAAGTGACTGAACAAGATGTAAGAATCGTCCTGTGTTGCCGGGTAGATCGGAGGCATGGAATCAGTACGATCGACGAGAAGAATCTGATGTCGATCATTCAAAGGACGTAAGGCCAAAATCGAAAGAATAGTAGTTCCCAATTGGTCATTCGAGGACGATGATCGTCTAGACAGAAGATCGTCCAAGTCTATGAACTTTGTGGCGATCCAGATGAGATGAAATTGGGGAACCGTACAAAATCAGATGGAGTCATACGTGGTGTCCGCAAGACTCGTTGTCACGAACAGGAAAGAAAGAGGAAGCAAACCTCGACCCGGGAACAGAAATCCAGTCCCAGTAGTGTGGTGTGTCTCCCCAGATGATCGTCAGCTCCCTCGCTGACAGTAGGAAGCATTTTTTACCGCTTGATCTCTCCAATGCAAAGCTCTGCATATTGAGCAGCAGAGAAAGTTACAAAATTGGCAATCAATGAGGTCCAACCCTCTGGCATATATAGAGGCAACAGTGGGGGGAATCGAAGGCTTCGGATCGCTTGGTGGCCAAAAACGCCAAATCGTTCATCCAAAAAGAATGCGATCGCATTTATGATACAGAAAAAAATCAGGCCGCAATTTCTCCGCAAACCTATCGGCAAAACTGAAACGGAGATCTATATAATTGAAATCTCAGGATAATTTTCAACTGTGAATATGATCTAACACCTTGGCGCCGCCGTCGACGAGGATGGATCGGCAGAGCCGGAAGAACAGATCCTTCTTGGAAAAGTACTCCACGGGATGAACCGCGCGGGAGACGATCTCCGAGATGTCAGGCGGCAGGAACCGATCCCAGACGGAGTCGGACACCGCCGCCGACCGGAAGATCTGGGACACAGCGGCCAACCGGCAAGCATCAGCTGGAGAGGTGAAGGAGATGATGTGGGAGATGCACCCCTCCAGCAATCCCTGGATCCCTCCTTCCGCCATCTTCCTCCCTCCTTCCGCAATCGGTCCCTGCTTTGAAGAAGAGGAGAGCCTCTTCCGACGACCACCTCAACGACGAGAGGAAGTCTTATCACGTTTGCTTCTACCAGAAGTTACGAGAAGGGCCCATAAATGGTCAAACAGATTTGGCCCATTAAAGGGCTCATCTTGGCGGGAGCAGAGGGGATTTCGAACCTGCCTTCTGCTGGAGGCGCCGCTGCAGAGGAGAAGCCGTCGGCGGCGATCGCTGAAGCCAGCATGAGGTCGGATGGTTCCCCATGGAGGCAGTTCGGGCAGAGCCCTCTTCCGCCTCTCTTCCAGGCCGGAACGAGAAGGTAGATGGATTTCTCCTGTAGAAAGACGAATAGCAGAAACGATGGAGGGTTTCGTGAAGATCTCTTGATCGATCTCTCCCGTTTACGTTTACGCGTTTCTGTCCAGCCTCTCCAGGGAAGGATCGTCGGAGAAATCTTCGAAGAAGTCCGTTTCTCTCTCCGAGTTCCTGGACCGGAAGCTGGGGAAGAACAAATCGGCATCTACCGGCGGAGCAGTCCAGGTTCTTCTCACCCTGTAGATAGGAATTGATCTATTCGATTCGCCGGATTGCTATCTGGGTTGATGGAGAAAGACGGGCAGCTGAAGCACTCGTCGTCTTCTGGTAGGAGAGACGATGCCCCTTTTCATCTCCTCGATCTGCCGACAAGCCATTGGACACGACGAAGAACGAAAAGGGAAAAAGCGTTTCCCTCGATGGGGTTGCTTTCCGTCAATTCATCCCCAGAACGGAGGGAGAAAGACGCATAGGATCGATGGGGTCCGTCTCCGAGGAGGAGAACGCCCATGGCTCGAGGAAGAAGAAGAGGGATCGATTCGCAGATTCTGCAGGTATTTTGTTTCATCAGACTGATTCTTGAACGCTCCTGCGTTGTTCACCTCCTCTCTGAAAAGGGGCAGAGATCTTCTCGGCTGCTACTTCACGAGAGCAGCCACGGGGAGGGTATCATTCATCAGCCATTGTTCATATGTGGGACTCACTTCTTCCGATCTCTCTGCTGAGCTGAGCTGAGTTTCTTCGGGGAGCATTTCTCTCCTGGAACCATCGTTTAAGCCGCGCTTCTTCCTGCACATATCTTCTTGGTCGCGCAGGTGAGGAAGGGGGGGCTGCTGCTCCGAAGCTATTGTTGGTCCTTGGAGACGATCCAAAATCCAGACGAAAACAGGGAGAAGTCAACCTCAGCTTCAAGGAACGTAGACCAAGACCTCAGTTTGATCACTGTAAGGATCGCAAATACCATCGAATGGGGGAGACCCACTCCTGTTCATAGACTGCATGATCTCGTTGACCTGCCGCCGTTTGTGATTCCAGATTCCAGTGGATGTGGATGGTGGGACTGCGACCGTGAAGGCGTCAACAGCGAAGAAGTGGGCTGCAAGGAGGTGTGGGAGGGAACGGGCTCCACCACTCTGGGAGGTCTGGAATGGCACTGACGAGGCTGTGCTGCTGTGGGTCATCTCTCCGCTGACTTCTTAGAACTCAAATGGGGTGTTATAGGGGCTGTTCATCTTCTCTCTCTGGGGCAACCTGATCTATCTTGTATTCTTGATCGGTTCTTCTTCTTTTGATCCGCATCAGGTATAAGGGAACGTTGACTTTTTGTTTGTATGGAAGTAGGTTGACTTAGAAGCTCTATTGAGCCCTCAGATCAGGAGAAAATGGCGTGCAATTATAGAAAAGATTGCCTAAAGAGGGCAAAAAGATCCAGAAAAGAGGGCCCAACTTGCGGTTTCGATAGCCCATTATTGTTCGAACTTGAGCCCATAATAATACCCGAAAGTGCCCGATGTAAGAAGCGGAGTTGGATCCGATAAGTCGAGTCGGTCCCTGTCGGGCAGCCCTCTAGCGCCGGTCCTCGCAGCAACGTGGTGGCCCGTACGTACGCGACGGACGAGATAGTCCTACGGCCATCCGAACTATTTTATGCCGCCCGATCAAGATCGGAAGGCCCAGACGTAACGGGACGGCCGTCGGTCTCAGAAGCTGTTCCGGCTTCCAGAGATGCCCCTCCCTCCCTCCTCCTCCATCAACAGGAACGTGACGTCGCTCCTCACTGCGTTGGTCCTTCTCCTCCACCGTTTCTTCCTTCGCTTTCCCCCGGTCCTGGAGGTCGAGGGTTAGATCGCGGTGCAGAGGCGATATCTTGGGAGAAGGGAAGGTTCCTGGCAGTGAACCATATTTTTTATCGTTCCCCGTGCTTTGCGGCCATGGATCTCCGAGTTCGCGCGTTCCACATGCTGATCCTAGTGTCCGGGCTCTGCCTTCTCCAGGCTAGGGTTTGCTCCTCAATCTTGTCTCGGTTTTCGGGTTGCAACTAATTGAGAGGAAGAGAGCGATATTGCTGTGAAATCAAGGAAAGCCACTTATCCCGGGAACGTTTATCTGCTTGTTTTCGTTTAGGGCGGGAGCAGCAATTCGGTCCTCTTTCTCGATGGTTCTGAACACAAGTACATTCGATCTCATCCGGAAACCGTTGATGAGGTGATTTCAGTGTCATCTGGATTTTTTCCCTTAATTTGCTAACTTCGAAGCAAGGTTGCCGATAGATATCGGGTTTTGGAAGATGTGAGTTGTGTAATTACTTTTGAAATCGTGGCCTCCTGGGCCCGAGGCTGCAAAGCTACAGATAATAGGTTTCATGGAGATCTAACTATGCGCACATTCTGCTCCAAATAAACGTTCGTATGTGTAAACTTGTTATCATCTTACCCTTTATAGAATGTGAAGATATTGCTTCAAAATAAATTCCATAAGTCAATTTCTTCTTTGCAGCTTTATTGCAGCCTCATCTGTATGCTACTTTGCATTGAAGTTACCGTTATTTTTGAGAAATCATTGAAATCCACTGATCTCGATATGGTAGATTAGTTATTACCTGATGGTTACGAACTCATGTGATAAGAGATGAGTAGTCTCCCTATCGATAGGGAATTAATAGAACCTTGTTGATGATGTCTACATTCCAAGTCTAGGGTCTGTTACGAAAGTTTCTTTTAGGCCAGGAATGTATAACCGGAAAATGTGGGAGGGATTAGCTTCTCTTAATTATCTGATTGGAACTGTAAACATAAACGATAAATGTATCGAATCTTTTATTTGATTTAAAATTTAAACTAGAGTCACTTCTCTGATTGCGAAGGAAGGTCTCTTGTTTAGTTCCTTCTTGCATCACGAGGGAGTCCTGATGTCATCTGGGCAAAAGAAGCCATGTCTTTGTAAAAAAAAGGTTTTTATCTTATAAGATTTTCTAATGTGGTATTCCTGAAATGGCGCCATCGTTGTGATGATTTAGAAATATTTATCATGCCTTTTCCCTCTATTCACTATCGACTTCATTTCATGATGAATTGTATTTCCATGGTTGCCTGAATTTGGTTGCCGATTCTACTCTTCAGACCTATCAAATGGTACGCAAATTGGAGTTAGTTCTTCTAAGATCCACGTCTTCCAGAAAATCTTCCTTTTACTCGTCATCCTGTACGTTCTCTTGGGTGACATTTTTTTATTATCACAGGCGAATCCAATGTCACCCTTGGAAGTTGCTGCCACTGTATCAGTTTTACTTGGTGTGGCTCCTCCTGTTTCGCTTCCAGCTGAATCTTCTCTCAAGGTTACATACTTGGTGTCATGCGTCTCCCAGAAGCATCAATAATGATACTGATATTAGTTTGACTTACTTGCTGATGTCTTTTACTATGCAGTTAGACAAGATTCTTACGCCCAATCCATTTAGCAGGCCACGTGCTGTAGTCATGCTGGAGGTCCAGGGAATCGGAGGTCTCTAGCTTTGATCATCAAGCATTTTCTGCATCGTTAACTTGTCTCTTTTGTTTATCACCTTTTTTTTTCCTTCTCACTAATCTGCTATAGCTTCTTAATTTGCAGATTTGTCGTCTGCCTTGCATTCGATCTTACAAGACGATAGTGCATTGAGTGGCAAGATTATTAGTTCTGGCAATGCCCACATTGAACTTTTTGGTAAATTTTTGTTCTTGCATCTAAGTTGTTGTCTGTTGCCGTCCAGTTGTTTAAAGTTGCAGTCATCTAACCTTCCTTTTTCAACAGGAGATGATGAAGTGAGTCAAACTTCCATTGATGAGCCAATAGAATGTGATTCAGCTTGTGCTGGTAGAGAATTCAGCAATCTTGTAAGCGTATTCCTCATGATTGACCTGACTTTTTAGCCAAAAAAACTTTCTGTAATTTGATCTACATCATCCATGCCTCATGATGCAGGCAAGATGGTTAGGGGGATCATATGTTGGCAGCATGGAATCACAAGATGGAGAATTGGAGTTTCCATTGGCCAGTGGCACAAGTCTAAATCTCCACGTTTCAAAGGTTCATATGATCGTTAATTTTTTATTCAACTACTCTATTCCTCATCGTATAATTTTTCGTCATGGATATAGCCAGCCTACGTTTCTTAGTGGAATAAGGTCACCAGATTTATCATCAGAAACCGACACTACTATTATGCTATGATATGCGGTTTGTGTGCTCCGGTCCCGTTTTCGATGAACAATAGAATCATTTTTATCCTCTGCCACCATTTTTTTTTTGGTTAGGAAATTCTACCCTCTGTGTTGCAGCTTTTGCAGATGGTAATACCCTTACATAGAACTTAACCTAGGTGTTTACTTGAATCTCACTTTCTCTTGCAGGAAGCAGATCGAACTTTTGCTTTAAGTCTTGTTTCTCTTTTCAATGGTGTTAAAACGGCCATGGAAATGCAAGAAGATTTTGAAGCGATCAATCAGAGACCTGTAGACTTATTTACAGGCTGTTTTACGGGAATCAAGGTGATGATACTAATTCGATTGGTGCCATTTTGAATTTTTATGCTTGTTTGTTTTCCTTTCATAGCTTGTGATCAGCAGAAGTTCAGACGTAGAGGTTATGTTTTTATTAGACTGGGACCGACGTTAAAGACCTAAAACAGTCGGTTTGGTGAAACAAGCCGGTGTAACAAGCTGGATCCTCTACTATAGTGTTAAAGGACGGGATTCACCATTGTTTGCCACTGCAAAAGTAATCTCAGTCAGCATCACATTTTAATTCCTCATTGCTTGGTTATGTCATTTCTGCTATTTGATAGTTCACTATAATATTTTTAGAGGACAAGTTTGGGGAAAAAGTGAGGATGGAAAACAAATTAGGGTGCATGATTTGGAAAAAAGTGCCTCGAAGATCTCTTTTGAACACTGGAGGTTGAGAAAAGGAGAGAAGAATTAGCATACTCTCGAGTAATTGAGAACAAATGGAGTGCCATTGTGAAATCGTATTCACATATTCGTAATCTGACATAGCATCACTGGAATGGAGTTAGCGCATCTTAAGGTTTGCTTGTGTGAATCTTACACTATTGCTGGGTGCTTCTGGGACCGAAGGAAATAGAACCGTTGTTTGATTGAGAGACAAAGAGAAAATAGATTAAATGTTTGTTTGCTATAATTTCTTTGTTCTTCATAATCACATGTTCTTGTCTGTTACCACATAGCACTGCACGGGTTATTTCCTTGTGGGTTCAGCCATTTTTATTGTACCCAAATCTTACTTACAGATCTAGAGCACTTCAAACCTGTGAAAAACATAGAAATCCTCCATTCTAAGGGGAGCCTTCTTCACGAGTTTGTGTCTCTTCTATACTCTTAATGGCGAACGAATGGTATGATAATGCCTTGTGGTGGATCACTATCTCTCCAAGAAGTGCTCGATCGTGTTTGATTAGTTTAAATTGGAAGGAAAATGAGATAGGTCTTGTGAGTCGAAACTCTTGCTTGCTTATACTTTGGTCTACTATAATTGATCATTGTTGTGTACATCACAGGCTCTGATTGAATCTGGTTCTGATGAAATTGCCCATCAAGGTTTGGAGCTTTTCCACATGGCACTAGCCAGATTATTCGGTTCACTACAGAAAACATACCAAGGTAGTTTGTTCTCCTGCACGCTCGTATTCTAGCCTTTTTACTGTTTATTTCGTATGGTTGAATGTTGAAAGATAACCTGTATTGAAGGATATTGAATTAGAAGCATATACACAGCGATGGGGACACCCATGAGGCCAAGATTATCTCATCAATCATCGTTTTATGTATTTATTTAATCTATCAATGGCTGAGGTCACTTGTACAGACAAATTATAGCATGAATTTTCGTCATGAATTTAAGCTTCTAATCTTGAATGTTCATGGATTTTTGCCCCGTATTCTTTCCCTTCCGATTTTATTACTCCAAAGGGTAAAATCTCTCTCCTGCGGCAGGGGAAGTGGTGGGAGTCATCCTCCTGAACGAGCAGACCTCAGCTAGTAGCATGGAGCCCATGCTGGATGTAAAGCTCTCGCCCCGAGCTTCTCGGTGGCTGCAGGAACGTCCAGCAGCCAACACCACCAACGCAGAAGTGCACTTGGTCAGAACGACCCTCGCTTGGATCACCGGGATCATCCTCCTCCTGTCGACCCTCATCGGGGTAAGCCCCCGGCCGGCCCACTGCAGAAGCCCTTGTGGGTTTGCTTTCCTTGGTGGGAAATCTACTGATCATATGATGTTATTGGCCTCCCGCAGGTCTACTACCTGCTCTACATGCCCTTCAACAGGGACACCCTGCTCTACTCCAACGTGAAGCTCGACTGATCCGAACAGCGGAGTCGAGCCGTCTGGTGACCACCCACCCCGTCCCCTCCCCTCTTAGATCCCCTCCCTTCCGTGTAAATCTTCTGTTTTCTTCGCCGAGAAATAAGAAGTGCAGAGGATCGCCACTGCAGGAGACTCCGCTGCTCTTCCACTTAGACTCACTCCTCCGGGTACACTCATGATTCAAGTATTTTTTTCTTTTCTGCCTTAGTGCCTCTCTCTCTCTCTCTCTCTCTCTCTCTCTCTCTCTAGCTAGTGAAATGTAGTCGTAAATTGAAGTGTTTCTTGTATACATCAAGGAGGAGGATATCATGCACTTACACAACAGCAAGCCGCGTTACATGGGTAAGTAGATAATTGACAGAGGGACGACTGTAGCAGCATCACTAGAAGAGGTGCCTGCACATGGCGGGGCGGTCTCTGGAGATAACGAGGACCCGCGATCCCAGGTAGTCGAAGGAAGGGCAGTACAAGTCGTTGGGGCCGACGACCTCGTGGGCGTTGACGATGTCGCTCCCATGGTCGCCGGCGACTGGTTGACCGCCGTCGTTCCTGAGGGCGTCGAAGACGAAGAGCCCCATCCCGCAGACGCCCATCACGAGGTTGGCGTTGCCCCACACCTGGGTCAACGCGGAGTGGTGGGCGTGGACGTTGGCTTCCGGCAGCGGGTAGGACGCCGCGAGCTTCCCTTTGCGCAACGAGAACTGTCGGAGGACCGAGCTCGAAGCCACCTTCCCGCCCGGTGACGTCGTTTCGGTGCAGCCGAGGTAGATGGAGTCCCCGCGGGAGAAGATGGACTCGCCGGTGCATCCGGGCTTCGCTATTTTGAGGCCCACGCCGGAGGGAAGTCGCAGGTCGATCACGTTGACTTCCTCATGCGTGCAGAACGCCCCATCGTTTCCCTCCACCTCAGACGAACTCATCCTGCTCGGGTGGAATGCAAAAAAAAAGGGGATTTCATCACAATACACGAACTGCATTTCATCACATAATCTACGGAATATAAGGGGGAAAAGACTCACCTCTGTCGGATGCCGCCACCCAGCTCAGCGTCGGTGTTGTTCACATGGAGGGCAGTGACTCGTTTTCCGGACGCGACAGACAGCAAAGGCTGAGGATTGAGGGAGTTGACGTCCCAGAGGCGGATACCTTCTGGCTCTGCCAGAACCACTTTTCCTCTGCTTCTCCACTGCAGAGGACTTGAATGCTCCATGGCCATTACTGGATTCTGCACGTTCCAAGTCATGACTAGTTCTCCATCGCGGATATCAAAAGCGTTGACCACATTCTGCCTGCTGGAAGCAGAAACAAGCAGAGGCCCACACGGCCTGTACCACCATTGCTGGCCTGCAGAAGCATGTGTCGTGCTTAAAGAGCCTCTTATATGGAGAGCAGTGTTGGGCAGGGGGGCCAGCACCGTCCTAGAGAGAGATGATGTTGATGACAGAGAAGATGGTCTTCCTTCCTCGATTCGGAAGGCCCTGACATCCTTGGTATAGAAATCCCAGGCACAAAAGCCCGACTCTAGAGTATTTCCTGCAGATGCGGCCACCACGTACCTCCCAGCACAGCCATCCACTCCAGGCGCACGAATTAGCCAGCAATCACCCCATAGGTTGCTGGATATGTCTGCAGGGGGATTGTATTCTGCCTTCCCCTGGAAAAGAAGCAATCCCAGTATTCAGTCGGGACAGAGGCAATAACGTACGAGATGTTATTTTAATTTAGTACAAATGGTTTCATATCATATAGTATCTGATTGTAGGGGGAAAGTATGTCCGAAACCAAGCACTGCATCCCCCACTACATTACTTTGACAATTGTCAACTTCCGATTAAGAACCCAGAATTGCCAGAGAAAGCAAAATTTATTCTAAAGAAACGAAAAGCTAGAATCAATAAAATATAATATTTATAAATAAATGCATAAAAACAAAAGTTCAAGATGTACGTACCTCATTGTTCGCAATGTCGAAGTACGAGCATGAACCATCACTGTGGGCAATAAGGGCAGCTTCTCCCTCTGAAACAAACCACCCACCGGTAGAGGATTTGGATCCTATTTCAAATAGCTGATCCGTGAGTGAATCTTCCGTCTCCTCCCTCAAAAGTGTCACTGGCTTGTTCTCCTGATCTTCAAAGTCCTCAATTTTCTCGTCACTTGTCAACATAGAAGCAATATTCTGGGCATCGATTATCAAGTTGTCTGGAACACACTGCCTCTCCGATGGCTCGGCATTTCCTGATTCCATCTGTTGAATTGCTACAGAGTCAAACAAAACATTGCTCCCGCGTGCACTGGCATTCAACTTGTCACCTTTCAAAGAAGCCAGAAACTCCAATGCAATTGGGTTTTCATCAATGGGGCTTAGTGATCTATCTTCCGTCACAGGATCACTGATGTGTATGGGGGATATCGGCTTGCAGTTTACATCGTCTTCTTTTGAACTGAGCTCTGAAGTCTGACTCCTAATTAATCTATGATGAGGGAAAAACCTGGCCTCTATTTCTTCAAGGTTTAAATCCTTTGCTGAATTCCTCGATCCACCGATTTCCCCGTGAGCATTGCGATGCAAGGTTTCATCTTTCAATGGGAAAGAAGTCGTTGATCCAGTTCCAGTACCACCAATCACGTGACTCACTGCTTTCTCTATACCAGAGATCTTGCTCTGGATATCAGATAAGAGCAATTTGGACGCGTTTGGGTTGTTCGAATCGAGAATATCTTTGGTCCGCTTGATGTCAGAAGCGATCCTTTGAACTTTTCCTTCCAAATAAGCAAGTTTCTCGTGCAGCTTGCTAGAATATCGGTTAGCTGCCCCGGTGACCTTTTCAGCATCAGATTTATGCTCTATCAGATTTTTGGAAACTGTAACACCATCAGCAAACGTCGCAGCCGCTGCTACATTCGAACGCGAGTCACCACTGGACTCGACGACTATTTTTTCTGAAACCACCTCCATGACAGCTGATGGTTCGCATGCTGCTTTCGAACTAAGAGCCAAGCCGTCGTCGTTATCTTCTTTGTAGCTCGTCAGTCTATTGACAACATCTGACGGCATTTCAGATGATCGACTGACATGAAATGCCACAGGATGGCTCTTGCTATGATTCTCCAAAACAGCAATGCTCTCTGAAGCTTTCCCATAAGTGCACCTCGAATCGGAGGCTGAAAATGCATTTTTTTTTCCTACCTCCAGGCCTTGTACAACTCTGCCACTGGAGCGACTTTCTAATACCTTGAGACACTCATTCCGCGTAGCAGGATTTTTCCTCTGCTTTGAATCAGCACATTCTATCACGCTAGAATCATCTGCATGCCCACTCAAAGTCTTCCCTCTGATTCCCTCCAAATTACTGCCTCGAGGTCCAGATACGCTCCTTCGTAGATGCGAGCCCAAAATGCCACTGGATCTGCCGCTGTCTGAAAGCCTGTGGACGCTAGTAGACCCATTAGCAGTATCTCTCGAAGCCGCTACCTTCCTCGGCTGCTGAAATCGCTCCACGACTTTAAATGTTGCCGGACTTTCCCTGACGCCAGGCTCGGCAATCCTCGGATCCCTGGCCATAACCTTCTCCTTCCATTCATTCGCAGGAACAGAGGCCACCGAGTGGCGATCCCTTATTCCGCCGCGGGCACGAAAATCGGCTATTAATCGAGCGAAGTCGGAAGGATTAGAAGAACTCCTACCTCTCGGCACCGAAGACGTGGACCATCGGACGCTGAGAGGAGCCTGCCCCTTCTCAACATTCTGCCCATCCGCCGGCCTCTGAACCATCCCCTGGGCCACCCTTCCTCTGGAAACAGCCCTGGGGTTCTCCCTTCCACTGACGGGGGTCCTCCCGGGATTTTCCTTTCCGAGGCCAGGGGTCCTCCCGGGGTTCTCCTTGCCGACGGACGGCGCCCTCCTCGCAGCAACTTTGCCCTTTGGGGTCCCCTCCAGAGCACATCTCTGGGGCTGCAGCGCCATGATCTTCCCTCCGCCGCCGCCCCGCTCCTTCAGCCTGGATGACATCTTCTCCTTCACAGAGATTCTTCCCCGCCCCCCCCTCCGCGCTTCATGCGGTGACGTTTTACCGGCACGGAAATAGCGGGAAATCGAAATTTCTTCGTTTGAATTTGAAATTTTTGTGGCCTGGCGGCGCTCGTTTCTATTTATGGCTGACGGGGCCAGCACGCTCCAGATCCGATCCTGTTCATTTTTAAATTTTTTAAAAAAAACTTATTGGGCCATGTCGTAACAAAATAAAGGCCCAAATCGGCGTGCCAAGAAATTGCGGGATATCCACGTGGGAGTGAGATTTGACGCTCCGACCTCGGCCCAATTTCTATGTCAGGCCTGGCCCAGACGCATAGGACCGTTATGGCCCATTTTTAGGCCCATTCGTGGGGAAATTTTGGGCCCATTAAAGTAAGGCGCGGACGCGACATTTTACGATTAAAGGATATCAACATTAAAGGATACTAAAAAGGATATATCCAACGGCTATATTACATTCAAAATTTTCACCAACGGCCACATTCACCGCTCTCTTTCTCACTCTCCGCTATTCGCCTGCAAGCTCTATCGCCTTCCACCTCCGAGGAGTCTCTGGTTCGGCTTCTTGTCGAAGATCTCTGAATCTCTTCGAAGCCAGGAAGAAATCCTCGACCGCGAATCTGGTCTCTCTCTCTCTCCCCCTCCCTGATGGCTCCAACACCATCATCCAGGTACGTCAAAGAGCACGTAACCCCTTCCAAGACGCCGCAGTCCAAGCACCGCCTCCACTTTCCCGGCGCGAAGAACCTCCACGCGGCGGCGCCAAGCCCGCTGCCGGCGGCGGCGAGGGAGAACGCCGTCCCCACCGAGCACCCCGTCGAGGTCATCGGCCGGATCCGAGATTATCCGGACAGGAAGGAGAAGCCGCCTTCGATCCTCGAGATCCCGGAGGATGGCAGATCGGTTAGGGTTCGCACAGACATCGGCTACCGCGATTTCAGCCTCGATGGGGTGTCGATCTCTGCAGAGGAGAACCTCGAAGGTTTCTACCAGAGATTCGTGGAATCGAGAATCAGGGGGGTGAGGCTCGGATCCAAGTGTACGATCATGATGTACGGGCCAACGGGAGCGGGGAAGAGCCACACCATGTTCGGCTCCGTCAAGGAGCAGGGCATAGTTTACAGAGCTCTGAGGGATATCCTGGGGGAAGGGGAGGAGGAGGAGAACAGCGGCGTAGATGACGAGGGTTTCGGAGCCGGCCTCTTCGTCCAGGTTGCAGTATTAGAGATCTACAACGAGGAGATTTATGATCTTCTCTCGGGGAACGCTCATGGCGGAGCCCTCGGTGGCCTGCCTAAAGGGAGTACTCCAAAGGTGAACTCTCTCTCTCTCTCTCTCTATCTCTCTCTCCCTTTCTTCCCATCTCTCTAGCTCTCTCCCTCTCTGTGAGTTCCTGTAAATCGCACGTCGTCATTGGTTCCTTCCTTGGCGAGAAAGCCTATTTTTTCGGATTCACGGGAGCAAATCCTTCACTGAAAATGGTGGAAATCTTCTGGCGGCGGCTTCCCCGTCACGGTAAACAGGCGAGATTGGAAATCATCGGCAAGAAGGCGAAGAACGCGACGTACATCTCTGGAAACGAGGCCGGGAAGCTGTCGAAAGAAGTCGCGAAGGTGGAAAAGAGGAGGATCGTGAGAAGCACGCTCTGCAACGAGAGAAGCTCTCGTAGTCATTGCCTGGTACGCTGGATCTTCCTCCTCCGCCGCCTCCTTCCTTCCTGTGAGTAATCTCCCTGACAAATACCGGATGTTCTCTCAAAACTTCCTCAGATAATCCTGGATGTTCCCTCCGTGGGAGGAAGACTGATGCTAGTCGACATGGCTGGCTCAGAAAACATCGAGCAGGCGGGGCAGATCGGGCTCGAGGCCAAGCTACAGGTTCCCTTGTTTTCATCATTTCCCAGATCTCGTTTAGGTGGAAGAATCGACAGACGAGAAGGAGCGGGACTCCGGATACGGAAATGTTCTTATCAGTTCATGATCGATGTGCGATTGATGCCTGAAATCGTTTTCCTTCGATCTGCAGACTGCGAAAATAAACCAGGGAAATGTGGCTCTGAAGAGAGTTGTTGAATCGATTGCTAATGGTGATTCTCACGTCCCCTTCAGAGACAGCAAGCTGACCATGCTCCTGCAGGCAGGATCTTCTGTTCTACCTCGAAGCTCCCCATTTCTCGACGATCGAGAGAAATATCTTTTTTTTCCTCAATTGTGTTCATTCCTGTTCGCAGGATTCGTTCGAAGATGACAAGTCGAAGATCCTGATGATCCTGTGTGCTAGCCCAGATCCTACAGAGATCCACAAGACGATCTCGACTCTCGAGTACGGCGCCAAGGCGAAGTGCATCGTCCGCGCCGCCCACCTGCCGACCCCCAGCAAACACGGCTCCGAGGAATCTGGAGCCACGCTGGCGTCGAGGATCGCCGCCATGAACCAGTTCATCCTTAAGCTCCAGACAGAGAACAAGATGAGGGAGAGAGAGCGCGATGAAGCCCACAGGGAGCTGATGAAGAGAGAAGAGGAGGCGAACGAGCTGAGGTCCAGGCTTGAGCGAGTGGAGGGGCGGGGATCCTCCAGAAGAGAAGAAGAGATCAGATCCAAGGTCGACGAGAGGACGCAGATCTTGAGGCAGGAGTTGGAGAGGATGGAGAAGAAGATCCTGCAGCAGGAGGAGGAGCTGGAGATCCTGAGGCGGCGACTGGACAACGTTTCTTCTCAGAGCCCCGGCGCAGGATTTCTGAAGCGCTTCTCTGACGCAGTCGCCGAGAACGACAGAGCGATGATGGAGAAGTCCATGGACTTGGACATTGGCGATGATCAGATCTTCTCCGCGATCCCGGAGAAGAAGACGGCGGCCCTGAGCACCGTGCTCGAAGCGGAGGAAGAAGAAGAGGTGGAGAAGGGAGTGGTGGTGGTGGAGGAGGAGGAAGAACACGGCGGCGGCGCGCAGAGGAGAGCCCCAGATCCGAGCTTCCATCTCGAGGATACAGAGAGAGGAGGGGGAGGAAGCGGCTTCCTGGAGAGCTCTTCTGCGAGGAGGACGAGAATTCAGAACATCTTCAGGCTCTGCGGGAACTACAGAGAAATTGCGCAGCAGGTCCAAGGTAAGATCCCCATCCCCTTCAAAAGAAAATCCAGCAGTCAGGACCCCTTCAGAGCTTCTCCGGCGCCGACGGACGAGGAGATAACAGAGAACACCCCGAGGACGAAGCCGCCGGCGCCGGCGCCGTCGCCGCCTTCTCTCCGGCGAGAAAATGGCGTCCTCTCCGATATCACAGAGACGCACTCGGTCAAGAGATACAAGTCAGCGGAGAAGGAGAACAGGAGGCTGCCGGGGGAGGACGAAGGGGAAGACGAAGGCCCACAGAAAATCCGGGCAAAGACCACCACCCACCTGCAGAAGAGTCAAAACCCCTTCTGCCCACTGGAGAACAATCTCTCAGTCATGGCGGTAATCCCCCATGAATGATCCTAAATGTTTCCCCTTTTTCGGTGCAGGGATTATTGCGCCGTTGACTTTCCGGCTGAGAACCTTGCTTAGCTTTCATGTTCTATTTTATTGGGTTCTGATTAAAGACAAAGATGTTCTTGATTTCCCCAAATTGGGTCGAGATCATTCTGCTGACTCGTAATCATTCCTGAAAATGGGATGAACCAATCTTTCGCCGCAGAACTAAATCTTTCGAACATAACCAGACGTCACAGAAGAAGAATAAGAACAAGAACTTGAAGGTTGCAGGGGGGATTATCACAACAAACAGTCTGAAGCGAGCGTATAACCGAATCAGAAGGGAGAGAAAACAGGGGCCGATTGGCGTAGAATTATTGATCACTATCTGCCATTATGATGGTGAGGAAGATTACGCCTCTCCCTGTCCCCACCATCAGGAACCCACCACCTATCACTTGGGTCGAACAGCCGCCTTCATAGGGCTTGGGGAAACTTGCCTCAGTACCTGAAAAGACCAGCCCCATTCTCAGAATGTGGAATAGGCCTCTTAGAGAGAGAGAGAGAGAGAGGGATGTTCTTGCCTGCAAGTAGTTCTCCAGCTTCTGCCTCAAGGCAGCATGCTCTCTCTTCACTCTCTTGAAGGACCTCAAGCATCTGCGAGTCCAGAACAGGAACTCACCAGTAAACTCCACGATCACCAAGAAGATAAAACCTTGAATGGGGAGGAGCAGGAGGAAGTCGGCAGTTTGCAATACCCTTCGGTGCTCCCTTGGTTGCAGTGATCTTGGAAGGCGGAGCACTCGTTCTTCACCTTCGCCGCCCCAATGCTGCCAACGAGATGGACCACAGAGATCAAGAACGCGGATTTTATCGAGCAAGAGATCTGCAGTTTCTCTCTCTACGAGAGCTCCTCCTCTCACCTGGAGCTGCTGCCCTTGAGCTGGTGAATGAACCCATCCAGCCTCTGGAAGTCACGAGGAGTCTTCTCCCTGTTTCCAGCCGGATGATATCACCCAGTCAGCGTCCATGGGTTGACCATGGAGATGAATTGAGATCAAAAGGGAGGATCATGGCACTCACAGGGCCTGGTCGATGCCCGCGATCAGCCTCGCAGAGTCCCTGAAGAACAGGGTGACGACTTCCTCCACGAAGTTTGGGCTGAGATCATCCTGCAACTCCTCCAGCTGATGAAACTGCTCGTCCAGGTACCCCTGCCAAGATGAACTCCCCATCTCACTTTACCCACGAAGGAGGAGAAAGAAAATATGCAGATCTACTGTTCTTGGGGTAAAAAAAGTCAACGACTGGAGATGAGAAGATAAGCATCTGTAAAGCTCCGTCAAAGGGATTACTTATAAAGTAACTGCAGCTTCTACCATAAAGATGAGTTAGTGGACGAAAATCAGACGAAGAACAGGTCAAATAAAGTCAAAGGTAATGCATAGCCAGCTGCAAATTAATAAGAGAGTCAGCGGGTTGACCAGCGAGCAGCGCGGAGATATCGAGGGTATATATTATGGGAAAGTTAAGTAGGCCCAGATATTATATAACTGCTGCATGATTTTCTCTCTCTGGCTCTTGGATAGGTCCAGGGAAGCGGACCTGATCAAGAAGGCTCTTCTTCATGTTGGCAGCCTGCCGATAGAGGGGAGAGCACTCCATCCCAGCGTCTAGGATCGGAGAGAGAACGGGTTGGAGAGAGAGAGAGAGAGAGAGATGGATAGAGAGAGAGAGAGAGAGAGAGAGAGAGAGAGAGAGATATGCCAGAGATGGAAGGATGAGGTTATCATGAAAAATGAGGCTCCCTCAGTAGCCCATTTATACAGGAGAAAAGCAGCCTTCAAGGGCCCACGGGAAACTAGGAAGATGTGATGTTGTCTGCAGCTTGTGTCCTCACTTCAGAGGAAGCTAGATCTCTTTCTGTTTATGGAATGCCCGTATGAACATAATAAGTTATTTCATCCCATATTTAGAAGAGAGAGAAACCGGGTGTCGTCACAGATGGCGTCTGCCTGGATTTCTCTCGAAAGTTATGGACTCTCATGGAAGGATTGCCCTGCAGATCACCTGCCATTTGGACATGACTGTGGTGGATGAGGGCCCAGGTTTTAGCAGAAACGAGGCCCCCCATGAAATGGGTTCCCAAGATATTTCCAAGGACAATTCCCAGCTCACGGCTTATCATTGTTCTTCTATCAGCCCTCCTCAATCAGTCCTTGTCCATCATCTCTCTCTCTCTCTCTCTCTCTCTTCCCACCATCATCTTCATCGTCGTCGCCATCAACTTGTTGATTGCAGACTGGGACAATTCATCATCAGTCATTGTCTCTGTTTGACCAGAATCACACTCCTCCCGGCCTCCCAACCCATAGATAAATTGCAGACTATTATGTTACAGGCAGAGAGCAGATGTCAAGCTTCTTGAGGCTCAGAAAAAAGATATCGCACGTAATCGTAATCAAGCATCATTTTGGGTGAGCACAGGAGGAAGGGAGTCAACATTCACCTTCGTAGTGATGAAAAACCCAGAGAAGAACTCGCCAGGAGATGAAGAACTGCCCCGCAATCGCAGCCAAAACTGGTAAATTCCATAGGAGCGTCCTCAGAGCCTGTTCCCAGATAGCATGCCCTCCTACCCTTCGTGCCCAATGCCGATCTCGGCGAGTCTGAAACCCTAAAAGAAGAGCACGCCTGTGAAGCCATTGACTGAAAAGAGAGCAGGACGGGGTTACCACGGTGGTGGGTATCTCACGTCCGGCCCACTCTCCGTCAGAGTAAATCGTCAGACGAGGTTTTCTCTAATGGAGGTGAATCGCCGGAGGGAGAAGAGGACGAGAGTTTCCGGTGAGACAAAAGGGGGACAGAGAAGGGGAAAGGGGGGGTCCCGCGGAGGAAGAAGAAAAGAAGAAAAAGGGTGGAAGGAGGGGCTCGCCCTTTATTCCATGGCCACGGTGGAGAGTTGGACACCGGAGCTCCTCCCACGGTTTCTGAACCGGCGAGCCGACACGCCCGGAAAAAGAGGAGATACCCTGCTCGAAGCGAAAGCTCCGCCCTGTAAATAATATCCTGAAATGGGAGAGAGAAACAAAGACAGAGACAGGCTCTGGGAAGAGGAAAAGGGAGGACAGCAACTGCGACGGGGGGGAGCCATCCTCCTCTGCCGACAAGTCCGCAGAATACTTTCTTTGGATTGGATTGCCAGGTGAGAGACAAGTAGGAGAAGCGTGGGTGTGGGGGTTGAGATCCTTGGATGCTCGATCCTCTGCCGAGAATGACTCATTCGATCGACTGATCAGCGTTTAGGATGAAGCCCACCTCGCCTGATGCCGATCTTCTCCGAGGTGATCTTCGGAGCTCGAAGAGACTCTGCAATCGGTTGCCAGGTGGATGAGAATGGAGTCATTGGAAGTACACTCGGCGAGGAGATCTTCTCCTGCTTTTCCGCCGCCAGAGGATAGCAGAGAACTTGTGGCCGGAGATCGTCCGGCGGGGCGGCTCCGAGGCCGCCGCCCGCCGGAGCTTTTCCTGAGGAATCTCCACACGGCATCGATTCTGCTCGTCCCCTTGTCTTCGTCAAACTCGAGCATTATTGGGAGAGGAATCGGATGTCCCTGACAGCTCCCCCAAGTCCACGCCTTCCCGGCCTCTCCAGAAGAACACCAGCCAAAAGACCTCACGATAGAGAGAGAAAGAGAGAGAGAGAGAGAAAGCAGTGGGGTTCGATGGGGAAGATCCATAGCCGGGTGGGCCGCCCCACTGTACCACGATAAGTTGGAGAGCTCGCAACTCAGAGGGCCCTTTGGAAGCGTCCCTCCTCGCTGATCACGCAATGATTGGGGGAATCCTCTCCATGGCATTACTCCCGCCATATCCGCAGAATTGGGGATGATCCAACACGTAGCGGCCCCTTTAATGGCGAGGAGAATGTAGAAGATGGAGGATTCTCATAAAAAATGAATTCTTTTCCCTGAGAGTTCGACATCACTGGATCGTATTCCGACAAACCCTGTAGAACAGACCCAGATGCAGTTCGAAGTCCGCAACTTCCGTATCGGTCAACCCACTGGACCTCTCCCGAGCCCGGCTGGAGCTTCGATCGAGATCACCACACCGGAAAGTTTATTTTTTTTCATAATTCGATCATTAATTATGAAAAATTAATCCTCTGATCAAGATGTTATAGATCAAAAAAACATTATTGATCGTCAAGAAGTTTTTGTTGCTTTCCTAATGAAATGATTGACCTCTTTCTCCGCCAATGATCCGCGGTATAAATCCTTTTGTCAACGGTATTTCTCTCCGAAAGTCGCTGCGCTTTGATTCGTCAACGGGGATCCTGATCCTGTGATTGTCAGCTCGAGCATCTGGATATTAGGGGATGAGCGTATGCTATGAAAAACTGTTTTGACCGATAATCCGGAGTGATTGACCTCGATCCCTCATACGTTAACCATGGGGATAGCCTTTTACGTCAAGTTCAGCGGGTTTTGATCGGATTTTTTTGAAAAATCAATGAGAAAATCGTGAAATTCGCGTCGGTCAGATTCGGCTTATTATAAATCTATTTGAAGATATCGAGAATATCTACTTCTGTAGATCGGTCAAAAGGAGCAGCTTTTTTTGGTCTAATTTAGCTTACTCGGGTCAAATCTCGCTAAATCTCTTCGAACGACGCGAAGATCACGAAGGCAGTCGCCCTTGACCATCAGCAGATCCTCCACAGAAGTAGGCTCCTTGACGAAGCTCGTACTCTTGTCTCGCGAGACATTCAGGAAGGCGGCGAGTCAACCATCGATCTGGTTCTTTCCTCCCGGGGCAGATTTCGGACCTTAGTCTAGATCTCGACCGACGAGTTCACATGGACGACCACCGGCCTCTGTCGAACTGAAGCATCGGAGAAGGGTCAACCCTCCGATCCAGGGTTGACTCTCCAGCTGCAGACGTTCCACCGGATAGACTCTTAGTTGGGAAAGACGCACCTGGTTGAAGGTACTGGCGGACTACGTTGTTCTTGATCAGTCAACTCTCCGCCGCAGGTCTTCCCCCCGTTCTGCACGAGATTCCCGGCCGTTTGATCCGTCCGTCTCGTTGAACGGTGTCAAAGAACTGTTTTTGATAATATTTTAGGATCATTCTACCATACATCCAGATCATTCTCTGGGCTCTCCCTCTCTCTCTCTCTCTCTCTCTCTCTCTCGCTCTTCCTTTCATGGAGACGTGGTTAGCAGTCCATTTATGGGAAATATTTTATTTCTACGATGATCGATCATGGCGGTTGCCGGCAACGGCCGGCGGCTGCGGCGGTTTCAGGGCACTGGCGTGGCCAAGAAGAGCGAGGAGTTGGCTATGTTGGAGGCTTTGACCGGGGAAGGAAGGGTCCGCGTCGTCCTCTCGGGCCGGAGGTAACTGTTCCCGACACAGCGGCGCCGCCGGCCCGCCATCGTCGCCTTGTCTGTTTCTTTCCGTTCCGGTCGTCGTCTCCCCTATCTATTCCCCCGCGCCATGAAATAGGAGCACCACTGCCTTCCAGACAGCGGGAGAGAGAGAGAGAGAGAGAGAGAGAGAGAAGGGTTGAGTCCTTCGACGAAGATCATCATGGACAAGGGCGGTGTCGAAGGTGGATACCAGAGGATCGCCGGCGGCGACGAGGAGAAGCAGGCTCTGCTCAATTGCGCCGGCCAATCCGAGGCTCGAAAGTCGGTCGGAGATGGCTTCGAAGCTACAGCTGCGGTCGCCGGTGAGAACACCTCCATAATCTTCTTCCTCTCTCTATCAGCCTTTTCCTGTTCAGAGAGGTTTATCATATATATATCTTCCATCAGAGAACTCGAGGGTGGGAGTGAAGCAGCAGATTCAGAGGACGGAAGTGGAGCAGCAGATTCAGGGATACGATCCGAGCAGGATCCCGGCGTCGGTGTTCGCGAGGGCTACGCCGGGGACGCCGGTGGACTGGAGCGTCGCCTCCAATGAGTCGCTCTTCAGCATCCACATGGGGAACTCGAACTTCTCCGGTGACCATGGATTCCTGATGGGCTACTCCGTGGAAGCTGGTCGGCTCTCTCATAGTCCGCCGGAGACGGAGGTCGGGGACGGCGGCCGCCTTCCTCGATCTCCGTCCTCCGACGAGTTGGGCGGTGGCGACTCCGACGACGCGACGGCGGCGATCAACGCTCGGATGATGGAGGACGTCATGAGGGCCGCCGGTGGCCACGGCGGCGGCGGGTTCGCCCTCCTGCCGGAGGACGGCGTTCCTTTCTCCCGTCATTCCGACGCCAGCAGCATCCACTCCTTCGCCTTTCCCATGTACTCTCTCTCTCTCTCTCTCTCTCTCTCTCTATCTCTCTTCCATTAACAGAGCCCTGCAGATTGGCAGGAGAAGGCCCCTCTATGAAGGTCGTCTCAGCGCAGCAGATGCAGTGGGAGGAGAACCCGGAGGAGGCGGAGGTGGAAGGCCAGCGGAGGCCTTCGAGATCGCCGCAGAAGAGATGGTTCCGTTGCTTCTCCTGCTCGGTCTGTCATGCAGGTAACGATCCTCCTCGCCCAGAGCTTTTCTCTCTCTCTCTTCCTCGCCCAGGCCTCTCATCGTCTGAAACCCTTTCTTCTTCTTCTTCTTCTTCTTCCAGACTGATCATCGAGAGCGTATTGCCTCTTCCGTCCATCTGGTTGGGGACGACCAGGAGTCTTGCCCGGAGCTCAGAGATCCTCCTCGCTGCCCAAGAAGATGATGACGAGGACGGATTTCTTTTCCACATTTTTTCCACAGTCTCAATATTCATCTCGATGTAAATGGTTTTGAGAAGATAATAAAACGGAGAATCGAGTAAGATTTAGAGCTTACATACTAAGTGTGACCTTCCGCTTCCCGCGAGCTTCCGAGGGTCTTCATGATTTCGGCGCCTTCGGCTCCCAGGAAGATCGCCGCCGCCGTGTTGTCGCCGCTGCTCTTGTCTATACTCAAGAACCCCGCCGCCGTGAGATCGAGATGGCAAGCGCTGCAGCTCCATGCGCAGGTCCTCAAGTCCTCCGGGCCGGCCATGGTTGGCGGCGACGCCCTCCTTGTCTCGGTCTACTCCAAGCTCGGCCTCCCCCGCGCCGCCGCCCTCGCCTTCGCCGCCGTCCCTGCGCCGTCGGCGCTCTGCTGGGCGGCGATCATCCGCTGCTGCGCCGCCCACGGGATGTTTCACGAGGGCGTCTCCCTCTTCCTCCGGATGAGGAGGGCGGCGTCGGCGGCCTCAGACGGGCACCGCCACGCGCTCCCCTCCGTCCTCAAGACCTGCGCCATGCTCGGGGATGTGAAGCTCGGGGAGTCCATCCATGGCTGCGCCGTCCGCTTTGGCCTCGCCTCTGATCTCTACACGGGCAACGCACTGATGAATATGTACTGCAAGTTCCCGGGAGAGCTGATCTGCATGGAGAAGGTCCGGAAGCTGTTCGAAGGAATGCCCCAAAGGGATGTCGTCTCCTGGAACACCGTGATCGCGGGGAACGCTCAGAACGGGTTTCACAGCGACGCCATCGCCATGCTCAGGGAGATGAGCAGAGGCGGCATGAAGCTCGACTCCTTCACCCTGTCCAGCGTGCTCCCCATATTCGCGGAGCAGGCGGCGGTGAACAGGGCGGCGGAGGTCCACGGCTACGCGATCCGGCGCGGCCTCGACGGCGACGTCTTTGTGGAGAGCAGCCTCATCGACGCGTACGCGAAGAGCGCGAGGGTCGACTACTCGCGCAGGGTCTTCAGCTCCTCTCCCCGCCATGATCCCATCTCCTGGAACTCCATCATCGCCGGCTCGGTGCAGAACGGCCTCTGCGACGAAGGGATCAGGCTTTTCCGGCGTATGCTCGCCGCCGGCATGAGCCCTCGGTCGGTGACCTTCTCCAGCCTCATGCCCGCCTGCGCCCACATGACGACGCTGCACCTCGGCAGGGAAATCCATGGCGTCGTCGTCCGTTCCAGCTTCGACGGGAACGTCTTCGTTGCCAGCTCGCTCCTGGACATGTACGCCAAGTGCGGCTGCATCGGCGCCGCCCGGCGGATCTTCGACGGGATGAGCTCGCCGGACATGGTCTCCTGGACGGCGATGATCATGGGGTACGCCCTCCACGGGCCCGCCGGTGAGGCCCTCACTCTGTTCCAGAGGATGGAGGCGGAGAAGGTAAAGCCCAACGCCGTCGCCTTCGTCGCCGTGCTCACGGCCTGCAGCCACGCAGGGCTGGTCGACCAGGCCCGGAGTTACTTCCGCAGCATGTCCGAGGACCACGGCATCTCGCCATGTCTGGAGCACTACGCGGCGGTGGCGGATCTACTCGGTAGGACGGGGAGGTTGGAGGAGGCCTACCAGTTCATCTCCGCCATGGGGACGGCGGTCGCCCCCACCGCTAGCGTCTGGTCCACGCTCCTGGGGGCCTGTAGAGTGTACAAGAATCTGGAGATGGCGGAGAAGGTGGCTGCGGAGATCTTCGAGCTCGAGCCCCGCGAAGCGGGGCCACTGGTTCTGATGGCGAACATCTTCTCCGCCGCCGGCCGGTGGAAGGAGGCGGCGGCGCTGCGGGTGTCGATGAAGAGCAGGGGGATCAGGAAAAAGCCGGCCTGTAGCTGGATCGAGGTCAGGAACGAGCTCCACGCCTTCGCCGCCGACGACCGGTCTCACCCCTTCTACGAGCAGATCTGCATGGCCTGGGAGGTTCTGCTAGCGCAGATCGAGCGGGACGGTTACGTGCCGAATACGGAGGCGGTGCTCCACGACGTGGAGGAGGAGCAGAAGAAGGATATGCTGAGCGGCCACAGCGAGAGGCTGGCGATCGTCTTCGGGATCATCAGCACGCCGCCGGGGACGGCGATCAGGGTGACGAAGAACCTGCGAGTCTGCGTCGACTGCCACGCCGCGACGAAGCTCATCGCCAAGGTCGTCGGCAGAGAGATCATCGTCAGGGATGTCAGCCGCTTCCACCACTTCGCCGCCGGCCGCTGCTCCTGCGGCGACTTCTGGTGACGAAAAACCACCCTGCCGGAGATGGAGCTTCTCATTTGAAATTGCTCTCTCTTTCTCTCTCTACTTTTACCCTCTCTATCCCTCTTTGTGGGGCGGGATGAATTCGGATGCCGTAAACTGGAGGAGTATGAGATTCCGCTTTTCCGGTCTGAGACTGCGTTTACAACGGCCATCGTGTTTGCGATGCCAGTTAAGACTCCGAGGTCCTTCGTGAGGTTTACCTGGAAGTGTGACGGGGGAATTCGGCGTTTTACATCAATCTAAACGCTTGGAACAATCTTTCCTGCTGACGTGGGGATGGGTACTGTTTGGCAGGGGATGGCAGAAATTTATTTTCGTGTTTAATTATATTTTTCAGAAAAAGAAAAACCTTCGGGTGAGCTCCAGCTGTCGAACGCCGTTAAATGTCTGTTACCTTTATAAGATAAATGGCGGCTGCCCACTGAGGGGCTCTTATTCGCCACCCGTCTCCCCGTTTCCGTTGGCGCCGTCGGAGGGGAACCGGCGGCGGATCTATTTCGCGCGACCAGCAGATGATGCCACGTAGTACATCCGACGGTTGTCCTTCCGGTTCTAACCAGGGGTCAGACAACTAATTGTCGTTGGCTTATCATCACCACACAGCGTATATTTGTAAGCAATCTTTAAAAGAGGTATATATAAAATTTTACGGTACACGCAACAGCCAAAAAAGAAAAAAAAAATCCTTCCCCCACCTCCGGCCTTTTCCTCCTGCTATTACTCACCCTCCCCCTCTGTCGGACACGCATCTCCCCTTCTTCTCTCTCCGTCTCTGCGTTTCTCTCCCCCCTTCTCCGCTGTCATCGCTCTATCGCCGGCGCCGGGGAAGGGGGTGCTTCTCTGAGTTTCCGCTCAATTTCGCCTACATTGTGCTGCAAACCTGGGGATTTTTGTGTCCCGGATATCTGCGATTTCTCCTCTTTTTTGTGGTGGAATTCGCGGCATTCGGTTTATTCTTTTATTTATAGATTGAAATATTCTCGTGTTTTTCTTCCTCCGATCTTATTGAGGGTTCTAGCTCTGGTTGATCCGCGACGGTAGAGGTAGGGTTCTGGTGGAGTGATCGGTGGTTTCCATCCGAAAGTGGCTGTTGCATTCGAGTCGGACTCTTCGTAGAGCCCTTATCGTGAGGGGTTTCCTCTGATTGGAAAGGCATGCTGCTAGTTTCCTTGTCGAACTTGGTCTCAATTGTGGGAGGTGACATCGTGGTGGATGGTGGATATTCACCGCTGGATTAAGACGGGTTTGGAGTTGGGAATCTGTTGCTGAATGTCGATACCCCACGTCTGGGTTTCGTCGTACGCCAGGCTGCGCTAGGTTGGGATGGTGTTCTTATTCTAGTTAATGAAGGTTTCAGGCAGCTTTGTTGTGAGAATCCGGGGCTACCGGAGTTGAGGGGCAAGCTGGGCGAAGGATCCGGGGTATCCTCCGGTGGAGTGCTGAATAATCCATAAAGTTGGCCTTTTTGAGGATATTCTTCGAAAGAAGCCTTGTTCTTTCGTTCAGGCTGAAGGGCTTCTGTTGCGCTTTACCCTTGAAGTTGATGTCAGGTTGAATGACCAGTCCCTAGGATTTGCTTTGTATTTCCAAGGTCGTCGAAACCCTTCAAATCATGGATCATGTCGTTGGTGGTAAATTTAAGCTAGGGAGGAAGATTGGCAGTGGATCTTTTGGTGAGATTTACCATGGTAGGTTGCGGTGTTGTGTTTCCAAATGTATCAAGTACTTGTCTAGAGTCATCAAACTTTATATCTGTGAAAGGGTATGAAATGTTGCTTGGCTTGATCCAGGTGTTGACGTACAAAGTGGAGAAGAAGTCGCTATCAAGTTGGTATGTTGTTTGTCCTTTTATCTTGTATAGAAACCTTCTTCTGAATCTGTTAACAAGGTCTCTCGATCGAAATGGCTAAAGTACATAGGGATTGATTACCCATGATGCTCCTGATGATCTTTTTTTTTTTTTTTGACAAATCATTATAAAACTTCTGTGTCCACGAAACTGGGCACATAATACCTTTGGCTTGTTTTGATCTGTGAATGGTTGTCTAAGTCGCCTGAACTTTTAGCTAGGATGTGGGAGCATTAAACTAGGTTCTTATATGTATCCACTTAATGACATTAAAGTAAAAAATGCAAAAGAATCATCATGCTCTGTAAGTTGAACTTTGCACCGTTTTTTTGGTAATGTTATTAACATATAACACATAGAAAGCTGTGGAACCCTGGATGTGGAATAGCCGGTGAATAGTTTTTGGTGACCCTCGTAAACAATTCTCTCCAATTTGATGACTTTGGCTTGGCTGGAAGTGAGAAAGTATTCGAAATGTATAGTGGTGTTCTCAACCTTTTTATTTCTTTCCGGTGCTTGTTTTAACATTTAACATTTGTGAGCTCTAAAATCTTGGGTCTAGAATGGAAGGTGAGGTGTTTTCTGTGGACCTCGTAAATATTTCTCTCCTTTTGCTCAATTTGGCATGTTGGAATAAATCCAGTCAACAAGTATTCCAAATTAACAGTGGTGGTCTCAATTTTCTCATAATCTAATTCTCAAATAGGTGCAGATGCTTTCTGGGTTGCTTCAATAACACTACACATATGAAAGAGATCGCACCGAGAGAATGAAAATATTCTGAAGTCACCTGCTTGGCCATTTTAGTCCAAACGATTTTTTTTCCTCTCAGACATGTAAAATATTCTCAAAATTTGGTGGATTGTCAAGACTCAGAAGCTATCAAATTTTCAATTACTCTTGTCATTACTGTAAATATGAACTACAGTTTGATCTTTTAACCATCCTTTTTATTTTTTTTCCTTCTTCTGGGCCATCAGTATTTTTGCTTCTGTGTTTTTAGAAATCCGTTGCAAAAATTATTCTTATATTAATCGACACATTTGCGGATATGATCTACATTGTAACCCAAGGAACAACATTCTGAGATCATGCTTCATTTTATGTTGATCTATTGATTTGGAGTTCCTCGGTAGCACGTGATAAGCATCTTAATGCGTCTCTGGATCTGGAGAATGTTCAGTTTTTACTATCGATTCTCCATGTTGGCCGATTAACATTTATTGTTTAATTATCAGGAATCTGTGAAGACGAAGCGTCCTCAGCTACACTATGAATCTAAATTGTATGTGCTTCTTCAGGGAGGAAGTAAGTTTCTTTCGACAAACTTTCGTTTAGTTTTTTTTCTTTGCTCAATTATTAGGCGTCACTCCTTTGCTGATGGGAAAAAGTGCCGCAGTGTGGTTTTCGGGTTCCGTCTGACAAGCGCTTTTTAAGTGCAGCTGGAATTCCTCATCTGAAGTGGTTCGGTGTGGAAGGAGAATGCAACATCATGGTTATTGATCTCCTTGGACCTAGCTTGGAAGACCTGTTTAACTACTGCAATAGAAAGTTTACATTGAAAACGGTGCTCATGCTTGCTGATCAGATGGTAAAGTGAATTGTTTCTCTTCAGCAATGAAGATGAACTATTTACTTTTCTCTTCTTCTTGAGTCTACGAGTGTAGGAATCTTTCAGCCGAAGTAATGAATACTTTTTCGTGCAGATTAACCGAGTTGAGTACATGCATACCAGGGGATTTCTTCACCGAGATATAAAACCTGACAACTTCCTTATGGGTTTACGCCATAGAGCTAATCAGGTAAATGATTCTGATGTGCCAGAATTTCCACCACTTAACAATGGCTCTTAAAACATAGACACGGATTCTTCGTTCTTCATATTTTGGTTAAATTTTCTTCAATCAATGAGAGCTGTGTTGATGCCCCCCGGGTCCTATCCCCTCCTAGAGGGCATTCTGGGAATGAAAAAAACTTAAATTGTATGCCTTTAATTATCCAGTGGCTACACAATTACCATTAATGGCAGTGCACCTATATTAGTTTTAGAGATATCACTTAGAATCAGAAGTCGTCTTCAGAACTTCAAATCGTTGCGGGTGCGCACAGAGATGGTGGAAAAGAGGCTCCATTCTCTCAGTATTTAGATACGAACCTTAAGCCTTTGGAAAATAAATGTCTTTTAAGCTGATCAATTTGCCATATCTGAGCTGTCTTGTGTATATATCTCACTCAAAAAGTTTTTAAGACAACCAAAGGACGGCCCGCTGTCTTACTGGCAACACAATGAGAAAAGGAGAAGAACCTAGACAGTTCCTTTATATATATGCACGAAATTGGTATACAGAAAAGATAAACAAAATAAAATAAATGTGAATGTCTGCTACCAATGACATCATAAGAATAAATATGTACATTGTAGTTTATTTAATATGGATTATGTTTCACCTTGCTACGTATTTGATATATATTTGACTGATTTGATGTATTAAAATATCGTATAACTTATTTTATCCGATGCCAGATAATGTCTTTTTATATTAAGCCGAAAAGAAATATGAGGGACATGTACTTAACCAAGAGAGTGACATTTTCAGATGGGTGTCTAGTGTTCAGGTTCACTGTTCATAAACATGCATTTGATTGAATGAATGACATACTGAAAAAATTGCGTCTATGAAGACTCTTGTTTAGATAGGCTTGGTACATTGGTACCTATGTGATGCTTTGAAAGCCATTAATTGATTGGTCTGACTTTTAGGCAGTATTAATAATTCAAATACTGGTAACTTTTCTTTCTTTGTATTTTTTTAGTTTCTATCTGTTGTGTGTTGATTCATTTGGTGACTATCCATTGTACCCATCTGCTCCTGTTCAGATTGAGCTGATTTTATATATTAATAGCCAGACGGCCAGGATTATTTTATATCTTCTTATCTAAAATAATGAGATATTTTTCCCCTGCTGTGTTTCTCTGTATGCAGGTCTACGTTATTGATTATGGCCTTGCAAAGAGGTATAGAGAGTTCCAAACGCATAAGCATATTCCCTACAGGTAATTACTTTCATTTTGGCTTCTGATTATGCGTTTTCTTAAAAAAAAAATTTATGTTTTATTTTTTCAATTACATCGGGGTACATCTCCAATGTGCCGTCTTATTTTTGTATTGTTTCTAAGAATCATTCCAGTCACCAGAGATCCAACTGATTACACGTTTTGTGAACTCACTCTTCCTATCTTCTGCGTAACTTGATGTTTGCGGAATTCTCTTGGGTATTATGTGGTCGTGGTGGCATCCTTTGGATGCATCGTGTAGCAGATTAAGACATCATTTGCGATTACAAATTGTTCATTTGCGATTTCATTTCTTCATCCAAGCTTTTAAGGTGGATATTCTCTGAAACATTTAACATAAACTGGGCTAGCCACGGTTTTAATGATTTTAATATCAACTGGGATATTCTCTGAAACATTTAACATCAACGTGCCTATTTTTCTTGTCTATCAAATATTTAATTATTATTTTATTTCAACTAATATTTAATTATATTTATATTTATGCCCTGCCACCTAACTAATGTCTTGGCTACGTTAAAAACTATCTTTTTAAAAAATCTGGTGTGGGATGCTGCGCCTTCTTTTTCTTTGATTTTGTGTGATAAGTCCGGAATGTCAACTCTGTAGAATCTCTGGGGAATCATTCATAAAAAATTGACCTTTAGTTTCTTTCATGCAATGCCTTTGTACATTTACTCAAACAAATATTGTTCCAGGCAATGCCTTGGCCGGAATATGCTCCATAATTATATGGTTAAATTCAAACACTAATCCATTTCTTTTTAGAGTTTTGTAAAGTGTGATATGATTGGTCTTGATCTGTTATAGTGCGCTGATGTCATAGTCCAAAAAAAAAGACAGCGACAATAACTCCTGTTGACTGGGTTTCAGCTCCTGTTCTCCTTTTTATTTGCTGATAACTCCTTTCCATGTGTTTGATCAGGGCATAATTTAATTTGACTAATTGATGGGGATTCTCATTTCATCTGAGAACCAGCTCTTTCTTTTCATTCAATTTCTGTTCTACGAACATTTGGATTCTCTTCACCATTTTTCTCTATCGATCATTAGCTTGTTTTATATTCGCTGCAGAGAAAATAAGAATCTGACTGGAACAGCTCGCTATGCAAGCATCAACACTCATCTCGGAGTTGGTAAGTAAGGCTCGTTCATCAATACTTGATAGTTGCTCATTTTTTGCTCTTTTATCTTATCCAAAGTTTGTCCTCTAACTGGGGTTATTCTGCGAGCTCAGAACAAAGCAGAAGGGATGATCTTGAGTCACTTGGTTATGTCCTCATGTATTTTTTAAGAGGAAGGTTTGACCTACTCACCCCCTTTGACCTCCACGCATCCGTCTGATTCTCTCTTTTATTCTGGTTTCCTCTTCTAACACGTTGAATCGCTTGGCATTAGCCTTCCATGGCAAGGCCTGAAGGCTGGCACCAAGAAGCAAAAATACGACAAAATCAGTGAAAAGAAGAGGCTCACTCCAATAGAGGTACAGTTTACCATCCCAATACGCATCACGAAATTATTCTATTCTGTAAACGAATGTCTGACTTCTGAACGCTATGAACAGGTGCTGTGCAAAAATCACCCGCCAGAATTCATATCATACTTCCACTACTGCAGAAATCTGAAATTTGATGACAAACCCAATTACTCATATCTGAAAAAGCTTTTCCGTGATCTTTTTATCCGAGATGGTGAGGCAATGAGTTGCGTTCGTGGGTTCATCTTCTACCTCCCCCTACTTTCGTCGTTGACTTTGGTGCTGCTGCCTCTTGCAGGTTATCAGTTTGACTATGTGTTCGACTGGACCATATTGAAGTACCCACAGATTGGAGCGGCCACTCGAACCCGGGTATTTTCTCACAAATTGTTCTTAATCGACGGTCATTCTCCCATTCCTCTTGTTGATCTTTTTGGTCTATCTCTCTTCGTGTTATCTCCTCCAGCAGCCAAGCGGCAGGGCAAGTGGAGCTCCCGGGGCAGCTGCAGAGAGAGGAGAGAGAACATCAATGGGGCAGGAGATTCGGGACCGGTTCTCTGGCTCAGTTGAGGCATTTGCTAGGAGGAACGGCTCTGGCTCTGGCCATTACGGCGATCAACAAGCCAAGTACAAAGTACCAAGAGAAACGCCGACATCATCCAAGGACGCTGTCAGTGCCATCTCTCTGCCCTCTTCGTCGTTTAGTTTTTCTTCTGTCTATTCTCCCCAGGCATATAAAAATCCCAGATTCCCTGTCATAAACTTTTATGATCTTTCTCGACATGATAATGGGCGGAAAAGGGTCAACCTAGAATCAGGTCAAACCGTCACTGAAGGAAAGGACTATTTTTGCCGACGTTGTCTATGTCACCCAGCGGTCAAACATGTTGGGCTTACTGTTAGGGGCTTGAAAACGATGCGACTCTGACAGCATCAAAGGTCAACGCCTACCCTGTATAGATTCCCTGTAGTTGGTGAAGTTCTCTCTTGTTTGTCCGTATGAAATTCTGCTTCATGGGTCGGGGACGAAAGCTCTCACGGATTAATTAAAAGACTACCCAGTGAGTATTCTCAGAACAAGATGGCATAAAGTTTCTTGGAATCCCCATTTTTTTTCTCCTTGTCTTCCTGCAGATTATTGCCAATTCGAGGCTCTGTGTTCATGGAAGATCTGCTGTCTCTGATGACGGATTTCTCTCTTTCTTGGGCATCTGTAGATTGCTGATTCTGAGAGGAACCGTGGCTCCTCGTCTCGCAACGGCAGCACCTCGAGGAGGGCGGTTGTGCCGCGCACCAGGCCGAGCTCCTCCGGCGAGCCCAGCGACCCTCAGCTCAGTCGCCCCGGCAGGCTCCTCTCGAGCAGCGGTGGCGGTGGCGGCAGCAGCAGCGGCCGCACATTGACCACACAGAGGCCCCTCCATCCTGGATTTGAGCCCCGTTCGTCGTCCCTCTCGCGCACTGCTGGTGGGAGGATCTCCAGGGACGACCCTGCCCGGAGCTTCGAGCTCCTCTCAATCAGCACCGACAAGCGCAAGTGACGAGAGAATGCCCAGGAGAGAGAAAATCCCATCCGAAGCAGCCTGAGAGAGAGAGAGAGAGAGTCGTGGGCATTCAGTTCCTCCGTGCGGTGCTCTAAAGTCAACGTGGTGGCTTATGCTTACGATGATATATGCTCAAAATGGGGATTGCTTCAGTCAGAGCGTTGACTTTTTGTGGTGAAGATGGCTCTTCCTCCTTTAGCTGCGCTTCCCTCTGTTGTTATTCTCTTGATCTCCGGGGAGCACCACCTGCCTTTTATTGTGGGGACTTGCTTGTTCGTCATACTTTTCCCTGGTAATTGTTGAATATTTATCCTTTTTTAATAAATATTCTGATTGGAACCCATTCTTCTTCTTCTCTCAGAGCATTTCCTCGTTCACCATGCCGGAAGAGAGAGAGAGAGAGAGAGAGAGAGAGAGGAGATTCCATGAGGTGACGTGATTATTGAATATTAAGTAGATTAATATTATTAAATTTATTACGATGCAGATAATCGAGGGAAATAAGAACGCTAATCTGATGAAGAGCAATGGATAATGGAGAGAGTATAGAAGCAAATATAAGTTTGAGAGGGGTTTATCGTACATATGGAATAAGATAAAAAATATTACAAATATGGGATTTTATTGAAAATCCGGGCAAATTGATTAGGCGATCAGGTGGCGAAGGGGACTCCTAGAAACGTGGTCTCCCATGAAGGCTCATTCTCTGGTTATGTTTTTGACCGTCTATTCGATGCTCCATTTGAATTCTGTGTCGCAACCGTTGATGGGATGGACCCACAATTACTCTTTGACAATTTATGACCGGTCGATCTAGGATGGACGGTGGAGGTGGGGTTTACCTTCTTCTTCTGGGCGTATGAGTGTGAGGGGATGGCCTGTTCGGGTTTGGTGGTCCTCTCCTTTAATCACTCTCTCTCTCTCTCTCGTTCTCTCTCTCTCTCTCCCTCTTCTTCTATTTTGCTCTCTGGCTCGCTCTTCAGCCGAGGGAGGGTTTCGAAAGACAGCGGCCGAGAGTGGGATCCCGGGGCCACTTCGATCTGCCTCGTCCGAGCGTCTCATTCTCCTTCCCTCGTCGAATCTATTGGTAGCGCCAAACAGGGTTGCCTCCTGTGAGGTCCGATTATCTGGGAACTTAGGAACGGGGAGGCTGAGAAGTGGTGCTATTTCCCGTCGCCGCGCGAAGATCTCGGTTAGTTTTTGATCATCTGCTTGAATTCTAGTGTTAGGGTGTGGGAGATGACCGTTGTGTGTCTGAGATCACTTGTGCCATCTTTAGGGTCGTAATGGCGTGGATAATCGGTGGTTTGAATTCGATCAAACGGTGCCGGAAAGTAGGGTTTTGCTGTTGAAAGGAAGCGCGTTGGACGCATCTGTTGCTTGTTGTTTGTGCGAGAAAGGACCGGGGAAAATTGGGATTTTCCCATACCCATCCTTCGTGGCAGTTTCTTTTTGTTTTAGTGTCTGTTGTATGAGAGATAAGGGAGAGATTCTGCGCGATGGACGTCGAAACACCAAGGGACTTCGTGTCCCTGGATCCAGAATTGTTGCAGCTTCCAGAAGTCTCACCGTTGGCTCTGAAGGAGAGCCCTCGTATCGCTGAGGAGCTGTACTCGCAGTGGCTTTCTCTCCCGGATACTGTCCGATTGGTACGCCTTTTATTTTCCTTGGTTTCCTTCAATCGTCTCTTTATCCTTGGTTAGATTTGTGATCATTTTATTTTCCTTGGCTTCCTTCATTTGTATCTATAATATATCCTTTGTTTTGTATTATATAATTAATACTCTGGTGAATTCCAATTGAGTCTCATGATTTGAAATGAATATTATTCCTTGATTCTTTATGCCTCATGAGTCTCAGTTGAGTCTCATGTCTACCCCGTTCACTTTAAGATAGAAACTAAAAATCAAGGGAATGCTATCGAATCACATTTTTGACGGTCTGATGGTGTGTACCATCTCAACAAAATGATTTACTGGCCAATAAAATTATGAATATATGTGGAGCCTTGAAAAGAAAATGGAATAACTATTCCTGCTCATTTGAGGCTGTGAGGTGATGTAATTCTCAAAGTGACGGGAGTAATGCTATTTTTTCCCCTGTTGTGCTATTTTTTTTCACTGAATATTTTAAATAAACAGCGCGTTTATGATACCTATGCGTTGAATAGTCTACAAAGTAGTACTGCGGGGTAGTTTATTGGGTGTTTAAACAAGAATGCGCAAAAGATACATATCTTCATCACATTGTCGCTACCCTGGCCCCTTTTTCTTTTTAAGAACCGTTTATGTAATCTTATTTGATATCTTTTTTTTTGGCACATCCTATCTGGCTCCTCTAAGAGGATTTCCATGCTTTCTCATGACCATTTATGAGTGGTAGGTAATCTGAAGAACAGAGAATATTTGTCACTTGCCTGTTTCATTTAGCAATGCTGATAGCTTAAAAGACAAAAGGTGATTTGACAAGTTTTTAAGTTTATTTTGCTGAAATTTTTCCTGGAATCTATCTAGTTCTGATGTGGAGAAATTGACATCTAAATGTCCATCAAATTCATGACTTCGCATTCCATTGGAGTTTTTCTACCTGAAGTACCGAATATGATTCAGTCGCAATCGAAGTACAGACCCACCTTATCTTACAGATTATTTTGGTAGCAATTCTGGTGTCTGGCATGAAAGTTGCTCAACCGTTGAATTTTCTAAAATTTTCGGTTTTCCAATTATATGATGTTGATTCATTCAGTTTAAAATTGCATCAAGACGCAGTTTTAATGCAGAAGTTCTTGCTAGTAATCAATATTGGGTGTTCTGAATAATTTTCCTTTGAGATACCAAGGGCGCTTTATTGGTCAAGCAAAATTGCGCGTGAACTGTTGACAACAATACGTTGAGTACACATCGGTCAGACATCAATGTGTTGTACTATTTTTGTATAATTATTCATACTCATTACTGATTGACCCGAGCTATTGTGAGGCTGTGTTTCTGCAGCACAAACGACTACCAGTGCTATATTACAGCCTAGTGTTCATGAATAGTTGAAAGTGTCCCATTTAAACTAAAGTTGCATTGATAAATCAAATATATCATAAGGTTCATAATGTGGATTGCGAAATTCATCAGTAGGCGTTTATTTAAATGAGGACATCTGTAGATTGTGTACATGCATTTTTTAGAATTGTTATACTATATGTAAGAGCCAAATTTTCCTGATTATGTTTCGCCGTATTCATCTCTGTCGTTTTTCTTCATGTCTAAATGGCATTGTCCAGGAATCCCAACAGCATATTTTTATTCGCAATCATATCTCAAAACTGCTGTATGAATGCAGGTAAAATCTTTGATTGATGATGCAAAGGCAGGGGTACCATTGAATGTTCCTGGAAACTCATCCAGTCCAAATGCAGCAGCAACTAATTCGCTTCCTTCTATGTTCCCTGCGGGAAGTGCTCCGCCACTTTCGCCAAGAAGTTCCTCTGGTTCTCCACGAACTGTGAAGCGCAGTGCTACTAGTCTTTCTTCCCTGAGTTCTCCACTAAAAGTAGTCAGTACACCGGCGAAGGAATATATACCTCAGGAAATTATCTTTTTTTTAATTATTTCATTTTCGTTAAAATACTTTCACTAGTGGTTCTAATTTAATTCTTGGAAAATCGGTGCAGTTTTACTTTCAGAACGGGCGTCCCCCACCGTATGAATTAAAAGAGCAATGCTTATCCAAAATTGATCAACTTTTCTTTGGCCACATGGATGGGCTACGATTAGATGGTGATAATATATTATTGCATTATTGATACTTGTCTTCTGTGCTGAAGTTTATGGGATACTACTGACCTTTCCTTTCTACAATATCAGAGTTTAAGGAAGTTACCAAGGAAATTTGCAAACTGCCGTCGTTTTTCTCTGGGACTCTTTTCAGACGGATTGATGTTGAGTGCACGGGAATTGTGACACAGTATGCTCTCTTTTTGCTTGTTTTATCTAATGAATAGAAACAAGACTGATGAGTTTGGTTCCTGTCTGTTTGAATTTTTTTCGTATAAAATACCCTTAAGGATTTTTTTTTTTGAAAGGGATGAAATCATGTGTTATATTTGTATTTGATTCCATTCTTTTTATTTTTAAAATTTTTATGTTCATTAAGGGAGTAAGGTCTTTCTGCCTAATGGATGCTTTTGGCTGTCTTTTTAGCAGATGGTTCTTATCTGGTATTGAACTTGAATATATGTCTCTTTGCCATTTGCCAAAGATGTTTTTTCTTCATCGCGAAAACTAGTGTCAACGTGTTGGATTTAAACGAGGGAAATAGTAAAGCGTCTCGTTTTAATAAATATCATCTCTGCTGACGTCTTTCCTCACAAAATAGGTTTTAGAACTTTTGCATGGAACTTTTTACTTTAATAATTTAATTAGTAATAAATACATTTTTAATCTGGATTGTGCATGATCATTGCTTTTACAAAACAAAGTTGATTAGTCGTTAATGTTTACCATAGTCTTGAGCTTGCTCCGTGGATTTCTGATTAGATGCAAGTTGAACACCATAAGTTGCTGCTGGTCAATTTTTTATGGTGGTTGAATGACCCATTCTATCTTGATGGATATTCTTGTTTTTTTACTGTTGCTGCTCGTTCTGAACATGTTATAATTTGTCTGTATTCCAGGGATGCATTTGTTAACTATTGGTTTAACAGCAACATGCTGTCAGTGGATATAGCTAAGCGAATATTTAGCATTTTGAAGCAACCTGATCAAAACTACCTAACTCAGGTTGTTTTATCTCTGAAGCAGCGTTACAAGAGATTGACTCTTGTTTTTATTTTCTGGCTAGTACTTATTTTTGTCATTTTTTAAATAAGTGGGTTGAGTATCATTGATTATCCTGATTTCTTATTCGCCAATTTTTTCATTGAACGTTATTACAGGAGGATTTCAAACCTATGCTTCGAGAACTTTTGGCAACACACCCAGGCTTGGAGTTTCTGCAGAGCACACCTGAGTTTCAAGAAAGATATGGTATACTTGAACCTTCGGATTATCCTGTATCATTTTTCATTTTATAGCGCCTAAAACTATTCCGTTACCTTTTGAACCTTCGGTCTCTTTACTTCTTCATGGTTTTATATGATGCTTTTTTAACAAGTTCATCTGGTTTCCCTCTCCTGACCGATCGTGTGCTCTGCTTTCCATGGATTCTAATTTAGAAAAGGGAGAAGACCTGACATGTGTAAATTACATAATATCTTTTTTCTGTCGACGTTTATGGAAAGCAAAATCAAAAGAAATCAGTTGTGTGGAATGACGCTGAAGGCTTATTTTATTTCCTTCTCAAATTTAATGCATACACTTCAGATTATTAAATGAAGATTACAATCACATATCTTCTGCATTTTTATGTTGATGCTGCTTCTAGAGAACCTCAGGAAACTTCATCATCCCTCAGTTTTTCTTGATCATCAGGGAATGCTAAATGCGAGTGTGTAAATGCTTAAACCAGATTTTTCAAAGTTATCGAGTCTTCCAATTACTTTTGTTGCCATTTCTAAGATGTTTCATTATTAAAATGGAGTAGACTTCTTAAGCCTTTCATCGTGACAGATCTTTGTGCTGGGAGGATTTTTGGCATGTGATGAGCCTACGATGTGTAGTCATTTGTCTTTCAAAGACTGGGCTCCTTCAATAGGCCATATGCTGACATCTATAGGGATTATTTGATGTGTGATGAGTCCACATTATAGCCATTAACTTCACCAATAAGTTTTCCTTGGTCGCCAGCCTGGGTTCATGAACCACTTCCCCACTACTTGATAACATGCCATCAATTTTCATAATTTTCTTGGATGTTTTTTGGCTCATCTGCTTCAGTAGCCTGTGTTCCATGAATCATTTCCCCTTTATTGGAAAGTTTGGGAGACGTGAAAATAGACAAATTAACTTTTTTCGAAATGAAGTCAAATTAACCTTTTGGATAGTCCCACGAACGCTATAAAATGAAGCCTCATTCTTCCTCAGGAGAGAAAATGTGGGATAAGAAAGCCATGGCTACGCCCAAGAACGAAGTAAGAAGGAATGACTAGAAATTAACAACAGTAGGAGAGCATCAGATGGCCCGAATGGAGACGACTGGGGCAAAAATAAAATTTTAGGACGGGGCCCATGAGGAAAGGGTAGAAGACCGGCTGTGATAGAGGAGACCAATTACGGAGTGAATACCTTAGGGAACAACCTAGGAAATGTTGATTGTGACGGAAGTACTGGCAGTGAGGAAGTGGTAGCAGGCAGGAGAAGCGATTCACATCTTCACCTACAGTTAACAATTTGGAGGATGTCAGTGAGAACATATGGGAGAACCCTCATCAGAGATAGCCTGGCTATAGTACCTTGCAAAACTGAACTGGTCAACGATTCTGGTGCAACTTCATCTTTCAATTATAAGAGAATGTTTCAAAACAACCGAAGAGTGTTTAATGAATCTCAAATGGAATCTGTAATTGAAGTAACTCCTAATGGGCTTTGGAAGCGTGAAGCCCAATTATTTGAAGCCTAGTCCAATTATATAACGTGTAGTGGAAATAAGTATGAGGGAATCCTCCTTGGTGGAGGGTGCTACATGGCAGCCTGCTGATGTGGTACCTTTTATGACTACTCATTAATTATGTGGCCTAATCTATAATGTTATCCCTCCAATATGAATTTACTTGGCAGAATGCTATTCGATTCCACTCCACTTTGTGAGTTTGTCGTAGATGCGAACTTGGTCTATTCTTTACCAGCGTCAAAGGAAGAGCTATTTATATCATAGTTTCATTCGTGGAATGATTTTCCTAGCTGACACTATTTTCTCCTTGTGCTGGGATGTCTTCTTTCTTTACCATGGATGCAACATGTAGGTTTGGTGGTAATGCTGTCAGATGTGAGTTTAATTCATCATCTCATCTGCAGCTGCTATGCATCAGGATAGTATGTCTGATCCTATTAACTTCTTTTAACATGTTTTCCATTTCTAATGATTCCCTGTCCGATCGGAACCCAGCTTTTAGTTTCATTTTTCACTCTATGTGGACTGTCAAATTCAAGGCAGAATAACTGTTACCGCTATTCTGTATTTATTTGATGTTTATTGGATAAACACGTGTTTTTGGATCGGGTCAGAAAAAATCGAAGGATATTTAGATGTGCATCAGATTTGATTTGACCAACAACAGACGATGTTAATAATTCGAAACAGATATCTCCTATAAGGAAAGCACTAAATTTTCACACAGTTTTATTTTATTCCCCTGGCCCAGATAATACCTGGCTGGGCCATGATTCTTTGTTTCCTATTAATAATTCATAAACAATTGAATTATATCATTCGCATTGTTCAGAATATAGTTTGTAGAATCCTGATTGTCAACTTATGAACTCTTAGGCCGCGACAAGTTTTTTTTTTTTCTCTTGTATCCTTTTTTTTTCCCCCTTTATTTCTACCTCTTGTGCAAGATTGTACTCGGAATGGTTTGTCACGGCTTCATCTTTTTTTATGCACTGTTCTTCCTTTTTGGAGCGTACAATTCTTTTGAATGGCTTGCATCACTATTATACCCATTTGATCTTACTGACTCATGAAAACTGTTGTCCTGGGTGCAGCGGAGACAGTTATCTATCGAATATTTTACTACATGAATAGATCGGGGACTGGCCATCTTACCCTCAGGGAGCTGAAACGTGGAAATCTGATTGCTGCAATGCATCACGCAGATGAGGAAGATGACATCAACAAAGTGTTGAGGTTGGTCTGCCGTGAAAATTGAAGTCCAGAATAGATTTTCAATATTTTGAAACGGACATAAATTAATGAAAGTAGATGTTAGAAGAGGCAAGGCGTCTCTTATTATTGCATTTTCCTCGGAAAACGAAGCAACCATCATTATTTTATCGTTACGGTAATGGCTAATTTCGAAGTCAGATTCACCTGTTCCCAATCGGGTAGGGACGCATTACTAGTTTTCAGATACTCAATTTTTAAACGGAACTACAAGAATATCAAGAAAAAAATTGTGTTATAGCATCCATTTATCGCACTAATTTTACGTCCGGAGCAATTGTTCCTAAGAATGGGGATAAAAACTTCTTTCTTGGATTGTTCTTATGCCATGGTCTTCTGTAGTGGATGGATCCCCGACATCAGCCGGAAATCTGGGGAAGGCGGCATCTGAGAATGTTGGTAGTTGGTGCCTATAACTGGAGGCGGCTGCAAGAAAAAATGTTTTTCTTGTTCTTCTTTATCCTTTGCAAGAAGGAGCCGGGTGTAGTTTTGCCATATTTCTCTCACTAGTAGCCGATGAATCTGCGAATCAGTAAATCTTGGATTATTACTTTTTCTTTTCTCATTTTCAATGGGGAGATCAGATTCTCCCCTTGGACTTAGCTTGAGCAACCCTATTCCGATCCGTCTCACTGTGAAAAAATTGGATTGCGAGTCCCCTTGTTATTGGATAGTTACTTATGAGTGTCTTTGTAAGCTGTCGGATTGCTCCTTGTCTGACTGTAGTTTTGGTTACATATATTTTAAACGTCATAAGAACTGTTAATTGCGTATCCACGGGCAGATTTTTAGTTTCATAAAATGGTCAAATCATTGAAACCCCCTTCACAAGGTCCCAGGATCTTAGGCAGGGGGATCATGTATCGCCTTTTATCTTCCTCGTAAAAATAGAAAAGCAGCGAAAAATCAGAGAAAGCAAAGTTTTCTGGTGTCTGGGTTGGAAGAGGAAGGTTATGGAAACATATAGCTCAACTATCCTTATCTGCAGACGAAAATTCTTTTCATTGTTGGTATGAACCTAAGTTTTTTAGAGTTCGGTAAGTGTATCAGGTCTGAATTATATTTCCAAACTTGAAGTTAGTTTTCTAGTGTGCAGTATACTGTATTTAATTCCTACTAGACATCTAGGATGTTTTTTGTATCACTTCAACGCAAGTTTGAGTGACGTCATTTCATGCATTGGATGGTAGAACGCTAAGCACTCTCTATGGAGTTGTACTCTCTACATCAGTGTCATGGAACAAAGCTACTCCTTTTTAAAATTTTAAGCTTCATAAGGGGATTTTAAACAGAATTGTAGCTGTTGGATGTCCTTTTTTTCTCAAAAAGCTGACACACAATGACAAGTTTTCATTCTGTTAACTGAGATAGAGTCCGGAAGTGTAAGGTTTGTAGTGACACCATCGGTAAATCCCAGCTTGTTCAGCAGAGATATGGGCATTGACCGTCCCATGGTCTCGATTATGTGGCATTTAATATTCAGCGAGCAAAAATAAACATGTTATACGCCATATTGCCTAGCACGCAATATTAAGAAAGATGAATGTTTTCGGATTCAAATCTGGAACGATGTTGCGTGCATATATCTTGGGCTAATCATCTTCAGTATATTTATGTTTCATCGTCAACATGTTATCGCTTAACCGTGCTTGATTTTCTGCAGATACTTTTCTTATGAGCATTTCTATGTGATATACTGCAAATTTTGGGAGCTTGATACAGATCACGATTTCCTGATTGACAAAGAAAACCTGATCAGATATAGCAGCCATGCTCTTACCTACAGAATTGTGGATAGGATTTTTTCACAGGTTTGACAGACCGATATCTTTTCTGCTTGATCTTCCTTTTTTATTTTAATTATCCGTGTAGCTTCGAACCTGCTGACCATACGCATTTTATTGACGCTTAGGTTCCAAGGAAATTTACCAGTAGAGTTGAAGGGAAGATGGGCTACGAAGATTTCGTCTACTTTATTCTGTCTGAAGAGGATAAATCGTCAGAACCTAGCCTTGAATATTGGTAAATGCCGTATTCTAACATTGGAGTTAGAGTTCAAATACCCTTCATTCTGTATTGTGAAGCTTATTGTGCTTAGAACACTATAATGGACGAAAACTCTTTTGTTATACATGTTCATTGATATACTATAAGTTTGCAGGGAACATTATTACATGAGAAATGAACATTTCTTCATTAATATCGTTCTGGAATGTCATTATCCTTTCAGTGAAAAAATGAAAGAATATTCGGTCACGGCACTCACAGTTCAAGATAATCGTTGGCTGTTGTCACTGCTACGCACCACTCACTCTTTACCATGATTTTTTGTCCTCCACTGACATTCCTGGAGAAAAACTGACCGTAATGGGGTGGGTAAATGGATAGATTTGTTTGTTTAAAAGCTCCGGATGTTTTTCTTCATTGCATTATTTCTTTTTTACCTTAATTGAAACAGTGTGTTTATTTGTCTATTTTTACTGAATCATTAGCCTTCTTTAAATTTTCTGATATACAGGATCCTGCTGGTATCCAATTTGTTTCTCTTACTTATGATGTGAATGCTTAAAAGGATGCACATTTATTTCAGTAGTACTATCTTATTCCCTTTCTGAAATTAGCTGACAGTTCTGGTCGTATCACCTCTATATTTTCTTGATTAAAGAAGCTTCATTCCAGCTTCAATGAAATGAAAAGAAGCTGCGTGACCTTTAGATTTTCAAGATGGACAAGAAGATGCGTACCTTGGCTTCTAACTTAATTGGGCCTTAGCGTTGTGCTAGATTTTGGTTGCAGAGACAGGCCTATACCCAAATACATTTGTAGACCTTGGTGTTTGCGATGTCTGAAACTTGTGCATCATTCTTGTGCAGAAGAAATTTTATCTGTCGATTTTTTCTTACGTATATTGCTTTATCTTTTTGTCGAAACTCTCTAAACACCGCCACATGGGCAAAAAACCAAAAGAAAGAAAATGCATTTCTTACGTAATGCATTCATTTTTGCAGGTTCAGGTGTATAGATTTGGATGGTAATGGAGTGCTTACACCCAACGAAATGCAATTCTTTTACGAAGAACAGTTGCATCGAATGGAGTGCATGGCCCAGGAACCTGTTCAATTCGAGGATATCTTGTGCCAGATGGTTGACATGATTGGGCCTGAGGTCCGGTCGAATCATTGATTATTCATCTTTAGATAGAGAAATTTTTTTTCTGCATTTTGCTGATTTTTTTACATTGACCTTCAGAACGAGGGTTTTCTTACCCTGCGCGACTTGAAAAGCAGCAAACTCTCTGGAAACGTTTTCAATATCCTTTTCAACCTCAACAAGTTTATGGCTTTTGAGACTCGGGACCCGTTTCTCATCCGTCAGGTGGGAAACCCACCCTGGGATATCATTTCCCTCTTGTTCACGAGGGCTTTTGAGCTTTTGCCAGAGCTTATCCCAAAAGGATTTGATTCTCAGATGCGCTCTAATACCCATCATTTTCTGTTTTGACTGGTGCAGGAGCGTGAAAATCCAACGCTGACTGAGTGGGACCGCTTTGCTCACAGAGAATACATTCGGCTCTCTATGGAGGAAGATGGTGAAGATGCCTCTAACGGAAGCGGGGATGTTTGGGATGAATCACTTGAGGCTCCTTTTTGAATGCACCTCGAGGTATGAAATTCTCTTGCTGCAATCTTTCAGCTTCAAGAGCTTGCCATTAGTCTCTCAGGCCAGGCTTTTCATCCGGATCATGCTCCATTGATGGGAATGCTTTGGGTTCATTTGATTCTTCGACTAGTCACAATATCCGAATAGCAGTTGATTGATCTTATGGCTTAGAACCATCATTTGATGCAAGATTTGGATCGCATGCTCTGTGTTTATCTGTTTTTATAGAATCTCGTATGCTTGAGCCAGTTGACTTGCCAGCATCGATTTTTTTATTCAGAGTTTCATCTCACACTGCTGTTTGACCCTCCGCATATAAGACTCCTCACAAGCCATAATTGTCTCTCCACATGATATCTGCAGAGCTTCTCATATTCTCGACGGCACACTCACTCATGATGAGTTTAGATATCCTGTTTTCTGCTCTTGATGCTTTGGAGTTTCTCAGAATTCCGGAAATAATTTAGTTGGAATAATTGGAATCTTTTGCTGGGCCGTCTTGGGTGCAACAGTGTAGAGAGAGAGAGAGAGAGAATTAGCTTAAAACTTAAGACTTGAATACTTTTCTGATAATTTTATACTCACAGTTTTAAATTATTCCGTCTAGACAGTTTTAAATTAAACAGCCTACCCGTGAATCTCCTTCCATCTCAGATTCTTACTCCATTGTTGATAGATTTCCTTCGTTTCAGCATCTGGAGGCTAAGGCTCCTTATGGGTAGAACCGTAGAGCGAGAGAGACACACACAGACACGCGGACAGAGAGAGAGAGAGAGAGAGAGAGAGAGAGAGAGAGAGAGAGAGAGAGAGAGCTTAGGAAAGTATTAGGGCTTGCACTTGTTTATTTAAGGCCTTAATCATCTTCACTGGAAACATCGACAGGGACAAGCTCATTAGGTGTAGTTCGTCTCTCCCATCTCAGATTCTGATCCCAGTTTTCACATTTTCCAGGGAATTCCTTTTGAGGAAAAAAGAAGAAGAAGGAAGAGAGAGGAAATGCGGCAGGCTGAGGGGTTCGTCATCAGTGTGAAATATGGGTTCCGCCTTGATTCGGCCCACAGGACCTGTTGATCGGGTTTTGTCTTCCCACAATGTGGTTTGGAGTTTCTCTCGGTGTTCTTTCATCCACAGGAAACCCGAGGAGAGCAGGATTAGGGTTCTTACTTAGTTACCTCCCCCCTCCCCCCCCTTCCTTTAATTCTTCCTGCCGAGTCAAAATAGTTGTGTAGTTCTGTCGCCTTGCTGAGAGAGAAAGGAAAACCCGTTTTACTGTACGTTGGCTGGGCTTTTTCTCCCTTAACTTTACTTGACGGACAAATGTATAGACCAGATGCTCTCTCTCTCCCTCCCTCTCTCTCATGGTCCTTTGTTGGATTGGATTTTGTACTCGGTGCCAGGTTGACAATTTACTCAGAGAGACCCCTCCTCTACGTACCCATTCATGCCCTATATATATACATAGAGAGAGAGAGAGAGAGAGAAAAGGGCTTCTTCGGTTGATCTGTTCTTGAGCTTGGCACTGGGCAGATCCCCCTAATATAGAATGGCCGTTGAAGGACCCAGCAGCAGGCTGCAAAGCCCCCCTCCTTTCCCCATTCTCGTCTTCGTAGATCAAGGAAGAAGAAGATAAGGGGAGCAGAATTAGGGTTTCCAGGGCCACCAGCGTTGCCGTGCATGCTCACGCACGCACAGATAAACTTACACGGCGAGCATCTTCTGACGTTACCCAGTTTGAAACGTAGGCACACCCTCTCTCTCATCCATCTCTCTCTCTCTCTCTAGCGACCCAGGTTACCCTAGCAGAAGAAGCGACCAGCAGGGATCCGTGGGGTCCCGTTACAGCCCTAGCCGGTGGGGGGGGCAAATCGATCTCTGAAACCCTAACTGCAGGCTTCAATCGAGGGAACCGGAAGGAGCGAAGGCTCACCGCCTTCGAGCTCGACGACGAGCAGCGAAGACTGAAACACGGTGGAAAATTACTGTTCTGAGCTTGGATCTCTGTCTTTGCTGCTTTCGGGGCCGTTTACAGGGTTCGACTTGGGATCCAGAACGCGGAGGAGGTCGGAGGGGTGGGGAAGAAGAAGAGGGTGCTCGGGCAGACGTCGTCAGCCTCCTGAGCCGGCGGTTAATCGCCCGTCGTTTACTCCGGAGCACCGCAAGAATATCGGCGCGTTGACCGAAGAGGATAGCATGGAAGAGCATGCATGCCTCCTTCTCTCAATGCCGGCATACGCTTATCTACTCTAGAGAGAGAGAGGTGAATGAACAGTGCTAGAGAGATAAACTGACGCAGAAATATAGATATGTATTTATGTATGTCCAGAAAGAAGGGGAGGAGAGAGGGAAAAGGAAGTTGCCTTTCGAGGGATGAATGCTACTCAAAGCGAACGACGATGCATGCGACGGGAGATTTCGTCATCCTGGCCAGAGCTTCGTCGGCCAAGCGCCTCGCCGCCTCCTGGGCGTCCTCCACGTGGCTTATCAGATCCACAGCTTCCTGATTCCCCATCACCTGCAACCAATCCCATAATTTAGGTCAAAACTCTCACCTTCCCTCCGGAGAGGGAGAAACCCAGAGCCGCCACTCCCCCATCTTCACCTCCCAGACGCCGCCACTCGCTATGATCATCATCTCCGTCTCCGACGTCATCCTCTCCGCCTGAGCCACCGGAGACCTTCCCTTCTCGTCGTCGCAGTCGCCGGCGCCGGCGCCGGCCCGGCAGAGCTTCTCTGCACACAGATTTCATTCATTCAGTCGCCCACGGCTACTGTGATATCTCGTGACGATCCCAAAAGGGCGCCTGTTTGCAGCCCGTGAAGAAATGAGACGACGGCGGAAGTTTCTCTCTCCCACCTGGTACGCCGATGAGGAGCCTTTTCCGGCGGCGGCCGCCGATCTGGACGGCCGTCCCCCCCCGAGACACGACGGCGCGGTACCCGCCGGAGCCCCCCGCCACCAGCACCTCTCCCTCCAACAGAACCGCCGTCGCCAAGCCTCCCGGCGGCGCCGCCGCCGCATGTACCTCCCGCATCGCCTCCTTGATTTCTCTGGCTCCGCCAATCTTCAGGGAGGCAAATGGGTTTCGAAAAGTCAATGATCATATCACAGATCGGGTGTTTTCTTCCGAAAAAGTAAACGCCGCCAGCCATCTCACCCCAGCGAGCTCCTGCTCGAAGAGGTGTGCCTGGAGGAGCTTCAGGGCTCCGTCTTCCTGGTGCTGGTCGGAGGCGGCGAAGAACCAGAGCTCCGAGAGGTCTGCTCGCCCCTTCTGAACCACCACGCACTGATGGGGACTCCTCTCCACAACATGGTGCCCATGGGAGACGACGCCACTCTTCACGGGGATCTTCTCCTTCTTCATCCTCCGCTGCCTCCACGGGACCTTTTTCTTTCCGCCATTAATGGCCCTTCTGGTGATCTCCCGTATCTCGATCGCCTGGAGATGATCAACGAAGGAAGAAAGAAACACAGGAGATTAAACCCTTCCAAACGACGGAGAAGGAAGGAAGGAAGGAAGGAAGGAAGGAAGGAAGAGGGCATCTCCGATGAGCTCTGACCTTCAGCTTCTGAAGAACGCCATGGACGTCCTCCACCTGCGTGGCGATCCTTCTCCGTAGACCCTCCAAGTTCTCTCTCGAGAGCATTCTCGTCTCTAAAGAGAGCAGATCTTTCGCCTCTTCGTCAGTCCTCTCGTTTTATCTCTCTCTCTCTCTCTCTCTCTCTCTATGGCGGGCGTGCATGGTGCATGGGGGGGGGGGAGTCGGCGGCGATTGGACTTTTCGCCGGCGATACTGGCCGTAGATCGCGGCCTGTCAATTTGAGATCCATCCCCTATCTCACCCATCGTTCACCATTCACGGCGATACATGACTTTTAAAAATTAGTTGGGGCGGTCTCGTGACTGCTCATTACTCACCAAAAAGTCAACGCTTTACGAATCATCCCCAAAAACATTGAACCCTCGACGAGATATAGAACGTCAACATGTTCTAATCCATTATTTCACAAATTTCAAACGCTGACCGACAGTGAAATAGTCAACTTCTTCCACAAAAGGCATATTTTTCGTATAAACTTTTAAAATTATTTAATTATCATTAAAGTCTAGAAAAGGTAAGCTTCTGCAGAAAATTATCTAAAATGTGTCTGACCACTTTCCACGCGGCTAGAAGAAATCAGACCAGACCAAACGTGGAGAAATAAGCAAATAAGAAAGAAAGAAAGAGTATGGAACTGAAATCTCACGATATTTGTCAACAGGAAATCAAACCAAACATGAAGCAAATAAGAAAAAAATGGATCATGCAGAAAAGGGTTGACCAGGAGAAGCGAAACAACAACAGGGTTCATGACAAAATTGATAAATTTCCTCATCGGTCTTGTCTTGTCTTAGGTGGCCGTCTTCTTTAGCTTCGCAAGCTCCTGCCTCACAACAGCAGCTCTCTGCAAGGGAGGAGAGAATGCACAATGTAGTGGTCAGAGGTTGTCTTAATGAGCGGTGCGATGGGCCGGCCCAGGCCCAAAGTCAACGTGGTTCCGGAGAATGCTTCAGAGCCCAGATCTTAATCGAGATTTTATTCAATATTGAGTGATAAAAGCTGAGCTGAGACACGAACCTTGATCCTGGCCAGCATAACCTTGAACCTGTCGAAATCATTGAGGGCGGCCCTCCGCTTCTGCACGATCAGCTTCCTGCCCCAAGAGCTGTTTTCCCACTTGTTCTTAATATCTGCCACATCAGCACGTTAGAGATGAGGAATGAAGGGATTAAAGCTAGGAGATCCAACCCCCCATCCCCCCTCCAAGATTCCTGGAAACAGTGGACCCACCAGCCTCTTCCAGAGCAGCAGCCAGAGTCTTCTTCTTTGGCACTCTGGGAATTTCGATCTTCAAGTCGGTCAGCTGAAGCCTCTTGAGGTTCATTTGCCCTCGGACGATGTCTGGATAGTCAACAAGAACCTGTACAAGGACACGTTTTCTATCTTAGATATCTACTTCAGAGTAGTGTCAGCTTCAGCAAATCCAAATAATTTCACCTTGATGATTCCACTAAAAACGGTGGTAACATGCAGGGAACAATTAACAAGTTAATAGTTTCAAATGCGTTCCAAAAATTAATTTCTAATCTGATTAGCATTTCATTGCAGGCCCATTCGAGTATGGATTGGAAGATATCATGCTCTAGAAATATAAATGGCAACTATAAGGAATAAAACCAAGTCAACGGAGTCATAGCAAGCGAGGTATCGCCCATTGTACACTATAACTACCAATCTCTCATGCAAAGCCAATTTAGTCCTCAGCTGCAATGATTTCATGCGGAAAATAATAAAATTATCTTCTGATATCAAACACTTGCTCATAGCTGGAAAATATCTTCATGAGTACCTATTGCATTTAAATCCACGTTTAATAATACATCAAAAGACCACACAGGCGAGGCATAATGTAGATAAAAAGGCCGCATTTTAATAATGCGGCTTCTGGTTGTGAAGGGCACCCAGCATCCACTAAAAGCGGATCTGCGCTCACGCCTTACAGAAATATTACGTGTTAAAGATGGAGTCGATTCAAGTTCTAGATGGAATGAAATGAAGAGCCACCCCAGAAGAAATTGCAGACGCCATACAGCCAGGTCAACATTTCAAAAGAAAAATACAATCTATACTGAAACGTGGATATAGTTGACCATTTCAGATGATACGAGAAAAAAAAACAAAGGGATTCTGGGAGAGCGCGAGTCTAAGAAACTTGCTTAAAACTACAGGAAGAATCTATTTGGTGAAAAGGAAATGATGAGATAGATCAACAGTCGCCTTCGGCGATTTTCGTGTTCTGGTTTTCATGATGAACTGAATGTTTTAAGCCAGTAAAGTAAACCAATGAGTAAAAGAGAACCGTAATCCTCAATAATATTTAAGCACAGCTGCTGACATAGATTCAGGGTCACGTCAATGAATATTGTCAGCTAAAAAAGAGGAAAAAAAAATGGATCCCAAACGATTGAGCGCCCGTGTAAAAATATAACATAAAAAGCTAGAGAGCTGTCAATTCTTTCCACGTGCTAGAGGGAGAATAATGCAGTTGACAGGCATGTAATGCGAGAGTTCTCGTAAGAAGCACAACGATCATAAGTCATAGGCGAGGAGAAATCGACGGCAAGATTTGAAAAGCCAGCGTAGAGAGTCATCAAGTTTGACCATCCCCCGTTGCTGTGAAGCATTCCGAAGCAAACCAAACCAAACCAAACCAAACCAAATCATTTGCAACATGAGAAGACAAAGTATCTCTCGCTCATCAACATTACAGGGTTTAACGAGAAAATCAGGCGAGAAGGCATACAGTGGGAGGGCGATTCGTAGAAGACCTTACCCGATTCTGGTCGACGACATCAACGATGACAACGAGCCTCCCGTAGTCCTTGCCGTAGTTGACGAGGGCCACGCGCCCGATCTCTACGTACCGCTTGAAAACCTTTGGAAAATCCAGAGGAAGAAGAACTCAGGGCAGAAGAACATCAAAACCACCGATCAAGCGTACAGATGGAAGAAAAAAATGTAAGAGAAAAAAAAAAACAGGATAACTGGAGATGGAGACCCACCATCGCGGGCGTAGTCGCAGGAGGATCAAGCGGGGGGGATGGAGAAGATGGAGAGAGAAGAGAAACGAGGTGGACGACGAGGCGGCTTTAACCTAGGGCAGCCTCTTGACATGTCATATTCCTAAAATAACCTTAATGGATTGAATTATTTGCGATTTATCAAATGAGCTTTGTTACTGGGCCGCCTATATGGGCCGGTATACATATCTCTGACTCCAGCTTACCAAAAGAAGGTTTTTTCGATGCAAACCCCTATATGCCATATAAATTATATATAAGTCCCTATTAGGCTGGATAAAAAAAGACTAGGTTCTCTGGGCCAGTTATCAATAAATCCCTAATTTTGTTTCCTTGAAACATGAAAACCCTGCCAGGTTTCATTTTGAGTCCCCTCGTCACGCGGGCATATTCCTAAGAGATCTTGGAGTATCCGACAATAAGCATGATTATGCGCCTTATTAGAAAAATGTGTATAATAGATGTACCTATCACTAAAAGAAACCATTTCCGCGAAGATGCACAATCAGGAAATCAGTAGATTTCGCACGGCTCTGATTAAATCACAGTAATTATTATGTAGATATATATATAACGAGAAAAAACATCGTGGTCAAACGTTATAGGCTATAAATATATACTCGTAAAAATTAATTAAATGTTGCATATTTGTTATGCATCGTGGAGGCTGAGCTCAGAATCTGAGTATTTATGCATGCATCACACAAGTGCAGTCGTACGAGAGAGAGAGAGAGAGAGAGAGAGAGAGAGAGAGAGAGAGAGGGAGAGATAGATAGAGAGTGGGGATAGAGAGAGAGAGAAGGGGGACAGGTCTCTCTTTATTCTTCGTGTCGGATTGACGATCAGCACCGGGTGCCGCCGCTTCCGTCTTGGGGCAGACCACCTACGGCCAGTGGGGCGTCACCATTTCCCAAAAGGAAGAAGAAGCTTTCTGCTACACAGCGACATGGTGGCCCTGGCGGCGCCGCCTGGAGACCGCCGTCGTCTTCTTCCCCTCCGGCGAACAAACAGGAAAGCTCTGGGAATTTGGTTGGAGGCCCCTGAAAAGGGCCGACCCACGTGAGCTCCGCGACGGTACTCTTTACTCGTCTAATCCGTCCCTTGCGCCCTCCGCCATGATCTTCACGGTCGGCGGGGCAGAATCTCCTGCATTAAAAACCCTAACGCCGCGCCCACTGAGGCCACTCCTCCGGCTTTAATTCTCAGGATACCCTTTTGATTCGCTCAGACAGGCGGCCATTCCCCTCTATTAAAGCCGTCGCCCTCCTCCTTCGCCGCCCCATGCCGAGGAGCTGCAGGAGCAGGCATGGCGCGGCCTGAGGGAGGAGGACCTCCCGGCGAGACGGAGATGGAGGTGAGCCTGAAGTACCTCTCGAGGAAGCTCGACGAGTTCGCCAAGGCCAGGGACTGGGAGAAGTACCACAGCCCTAGAAATCTCCTCCTCGCCATGGTTGGAGCGGAATTCAAAACCATCCACGCATTTTCTCAAACATTTGGTGGGCACACTGGAAACGAACCTCCTGGTTTCTCCTGCAGGTGGGCGAGGTGGGGGAGCTCTCAGAGATCTTCCAGTGGAGGGGGGAGGTGGCGAGAGGGCTGTCCAACTGGGACGAGTCGGAGAAGGAGCACCTGGGGGAGGAGCTCTCCGACGTGCTCCTGTATCTCATCCGATTGGCGGACGTCTGCGGCATTGATCTCGGAGAAGCCGCCACCAAGAAAATCGTCAAGAACGCCGTCAAATACCCTGCTCCTCCTAAGCTCCCCTAGCCTCCGTCCCATCTCCCTGTTCTCTCTTCCAGAAGATGGATCACTTTGATCTGAGATGGAAATAATGCACCTGGGAGAGCCGTTCTTCCTTCGCCTGCTGCTTCTTTTCCCTGATCCCTCCCTGTTCAGGAATTATTCTCGAGGAAGACGAGCGCGCAATAATTTATTATATAACTTATATTAATTTATATGTTAATTTTTTTAGAATTATTTTCTGGCCCAGAAAAGCCCAAATCTCTGGCGTGTACTCATTTATGGGCTCGTTTGGGCCGAATCGGTTTCACCCATTATGTGATAAGGGTATATGTATTGTTAAAAATGGTTTTTTGACTATTCGATAATTATTTATTTTTGGTGTGCGTACTTTTGAAAAAGAAACCGTGGCATCTGATTCGCACAGCGGGGAATGCGTGGTTCCTGATTCTCTCTCTCCCTCTCCCTGGTTCGATCTCTTGCTGCTGATGCTCGTCTTATAAATAGGAGGGAGAGCGCGATCGCCGGGGACGGTTTCCTGGTTTCTCGAGCGCCTCGGGTCCCTTCCGGTTATCTGATTCAGTTTTTGTCTCCTGCTCGTTCGCCTTTGCTGATTGTGTTCTGATCGCCGGGGACGATCTCATCTGCGTTCTGATTGTGTTCAAGTGCGAGGAACTAAGAAGAGGAGCCTCGGGAGGTAGGATTCTTCTTCATCGAGGCCTTCCTGTGATCTGTAGATGTGTGCGGGCGCGTGTTTTGCTTTCTCATTGTTCTCGCCTCCCTGTGTCGTTTTCGGAAGTCAATCAGGATGAATTCTTTGTTGCTTGCTCATTTCGTTTGGTATCATTGGCATCGGTAGGTTCGCAAATTTGTTTATTCTTTTTTTAATGTTTATTTAATTAATGTCCTTTCTGAAGTTCCCTTTCTGCTTTTTAAAAGCCATCTGTGTGAGACCATGAGATCTGAAAATTGGGGAGCCACACGGTAGGGGAACTGACCAGATCTTGCATTTTAGTTTTATCTATTCTTCGTATTTCGTATATCTCTAAAGCTTCATCAGTTGATCGTTCCAAAAACCATTGTCCCTGGTTAATTAATATAAAATGGGTCGTGTTACGATTTACATAATTTCTAGTTTGTGTCTGTGCTTTCGATCTTCTTTTGAGAACGGTTTGATGTTGTAGTTTTGGGGAATTCGGAATGTACGCTCTAACAGTCTTTGATTCTAGGTGGAAGGCTCTTGATCTAGGGATGGAAGGTACCGTGTTCGCACCCTCTTTGGAGGGCATGAAGCATGTTAAATCAGAAAATGGTGAGATGCTTACCAAGCCTTTCTTGGACGTGTGCAAGCTCATCCTTCCTGTTTTAGGTAACATTTGTTCTCACTTTTCTTACATATAATCACTCACTTGTTTCCTTTACCCATGTGTAGGCAGATGTACACTAGTTTGTGTCTTTCTGACATTTCGGAGAGACAATACCCTGATTCAGCTAAATACTGAATATTTTCGAGTTTTTAATACGCACTTTCATTCTCGTCCGTCGCATGAACCCTTATGATGAGCTATCACATTGAAAATTACTCATCCTAGGAGTGTTCCACTGTCAAAGTATGTTAATCAGAAATAGTCAGTGTCATCTCCATCCTCTAGATCAGGTCTATAGTCACGTCATACGTTTTTTTTGTTTTAACAAGCATTTTGCAGTACATCAGGTGAGTCACAGTGAGGAATGGTTTTGGGACAAATGTCAACAGGAAAGTGAAAAAAAAAAATTTAATAGAAAAATGTTTCTTTAATTGTCAAAGTTTTAAGATAAAATTTATTAATCCAATCGTTCCAAACAATCATCCAGTTCAAAAATATGGGTGATGAGGTGGGTACTAATATGGCGGCTCAAAAAGAAAGAGAAGAATTTCATCAAACGTGCTTTACTACATAATGCCTGGTAGGTTATGACTTATGGTGCTGTTTGATGATGCTATGGGCAAAAATGCATTCACGTATGTTATGGTATTTAGGAGTATTGGGGGGTAAGAAATATCCAAGTGTGCCCCATGCTGCTGTCCCACAGTGTAGTGTCTCTCGTGTGTAAAAATAGTTCTGAAATGTGGGGATGAATTACCTTAAGTGAATCTTAAATGCTTTTTCATGGTAGGGTCTCTCTTGGACTTGTCTCCATAAATGGCTATCATTGTGCCGGGCACTTGTACTCATGCAATAAATGTATTTAATATCAATAGGTTGTGTGTCTTGCTCAAGATAATAGGAAGGCCCATGTTTACGTTACACATCATTTCACTGCATTTTTCGGGGAGGGAGGGCATTATGTTATGAGGGGCAATCCTGATAAACATGGTTCAATAACGTAAGGCCTTTGTGCATGCCTTGTTTTAATATAAAATCGGTCCTAGTTTTATTTTTCCCTAGGGATGAATCGTCAAACTTTGTAGCTAAGAGATAAAAAATAGAGAAGCAGATCCAATTTAAGGACAGAGCACCTCTTTTGCCCATCCAGTCGTCACATCTTACGAGAAGCATCCCGTGCTTTTTTCCAGACTTTTGAAGAATACAATTTCGCCCACTGAACAAAGGTTGACCAGTATAAACCTGTAAAACCATAAAATTTTTAAAATGATATACAATTTCTTAAGCCTGGACATTCTGGATGCCAGCGATATCCTCAGGGAAGTAAGTTGGGAGTTGATGAAAGGACGGTACCAGGTGGGACAGCATTAACGAGCTCAAAGGTTGCCCATTTGGATCTTGATATTTTTCGTTTTTGTGGGCTGCTTTGAGGTCGAGCGATGGAGAATATTTTTTTCTTGTGGCCTGGAGGAACCAACCTGAAGGGCAGATATTGAATTTAGATATTATGTTAGAGGCAAAGTGGCTTGTAGTGAATGGGCTATAAAGAGTTCTGTATCATTATCCACAAGGCTCTTGGAGATTTGGACATTTTAGAGAAATATTAGTGGTATATGAACTTCTTGGTGAGAGGAAAACGTATGATTTTTGTGCAACAGCGTTCCTGTTCTTGCAGAGAAACCAGCTTCTTAATCTATCGCCACTTTATTCTATATTCTCATGCTGTCTATGAAGGGAATCAGATTCATAATGGAATATGGATGAACATTTATCTTCCCATTTTCCTCAGTCTACGTTTGGTGTCATTTTTACTTTATTTTCTCTTTAAAAATATTCTTGAAGCATATCGAAGGTCTCTTTAAAAAATCATTCTTCTTTGTCTTCGTATACATAAACAAGCCAATTTATCTTCCTAATAATGTTATTATTCCTTTAAGGATCCTGGTCAGCCAGAAAGACCCTCGGGATAGCAAAGTTAAAACTGAGACAGGTGACAAGTATACCGACAAACAGAACGGCCATAGTATTATTGACTTCTACAAGGATGTGTTCTCCATATTCCAAAAACCAGGAAGGCTAATGTCCTGCACCGAGGTTAATTTGAAAAGTAGCCTACCCCAAACTTAGAGAGAGAGAGAGAGAGAGAGAGAGAGAGAGAGAGAGAGAGATCTTCCTAAGTGAGCTCCTCCACGTAAAACACTCACTACTGGGCCCATTACATTGTCATAAAAATTTAAGATTTTTCTCCTTATAGCCACACAATCAGTATTACAGCTGTTAATCTCTGATTTTTAATACCCAGCGATATTCAGTATGAAGAACATTTTCAATTCACTCTTGGACATTTTATCTGATATATGTATTGGCTTAATGTGAAATAGTAACGTTGAAATAATCATCCTTCGGCTATATGATGAGAATCACAGTAGAAGAAAAAGAATTGACTTTCATTTTCTGACACTTTATCACATGTTTTTGCTGACAGACAAGTTTGGGACTGCCATGGCTCTCGTGAAATCCGACATCGGTGGAAACATCACGGTAGATTATCTCCAGAATTTATATTTTTCCCTTTGAAAAAAATTATTTAATGAGAGAGAAAAAAAAAAAAACAGACCCTCTGCTTAGCTTCCCATAGATCAGGCCATTGAGAGGATTATTCCGCCAGATTCATAGCATTCTGCCCCAGAAAATAACAGACTTAGTGTGATTTGGGTCTCTTCGTAGAGATTGGAGACGAAGTACGTCTCAAATCCAGGCAAGTACGAGCTTCTGTACAGCATGGTCCAGGAAGAGATTCAGGCTAAAACCGCCAAGGGCTCATCAAGCTGCACTAATGGCCTCCTCTGGTTGACCAGGTGCGTTTCTATTTATTTATTTACTTAGTTACTTACGTATTAATTATTTTTTTAGAAATTTCTGGTTGGTTTAGGGCGATGGACTTCTTGGTGGAGTTATTCCGCGACCTGCTTCAGCACCCGGACTGGACCATGGCCCAGGCCTGCACGGACTCCTACGGCAAGACTCTGAAGAAGTTCCACGGCTGGATCGCCAGCTCCGCCTTCACGGTCGGCTATCTATCCCTACTGCTGATTTTTGCTTTCAGTGGGCCTGGCCTGGGCCTAGGCCTAGAGAAAGGCCCAGCCCAGATAGCCGTTGACCCTGAGAGCGAGAGAGAGAGAGTGTGTGTCATGTGAGACCAGGGTCAACTTTTGGGTCAACTTTTCTTCTCATGGGTGGTGACTTTCAAGTTCGGGCCCTAAGGAAAGGGGTCAAACTGGGTCGAGCTTGTCCAGAGCCCATTAAGACAGACTGCTTGTGGGCTTCCTTCGGCGTTGACTTTCAATCTAAGGCCCTAAGAAAAGGGTCAAGGATATTAACAGCGTATTGACAATGGGTGATCTTTGAAATGCAGGTGGCGATGAAGCTGGCGCCGGACAGGAAGAAATTCATGGACGTGATCGCCGGAAATGGGGACATCAAAGAGGACATGGAGGCCTTCTGCGGTACCTTCCACCCCCTCCTCGAAGAGAACCACAGGTTCTTGGTAAGCCCCTCTCTCCACCCCTGACCGTTGACATTCAGACTCCGCCTGTTCTCTTCTTCACTCTCTCTCTCTCTCTCTCTCTCTCTCTCTCTCTCTCTCTCTCTCTCTCTCTCTAATCATGCAGGCCAGCGTTGACCTTGATGACCTGAGAGCGTCCTGAGCTCCGAGCCCCGTCAAAATAACGGCGTCGGGGTCGGCACTGCCGTCGCCAGCTCCTGGATCCCCGGAATCGCGGTTTCTAATTTACTAATAAAAGCAACATTTGCACTCTACGGCGGGCCACGTGGCCACCTACCCTCTATCTATCTCTCTCTCTCTCTCTCGCCGGTCCACGAAGCCTACTGGTGAGATAATTTACAGGGCTAACCAGAGAGGCCTTGAGCAGGCGCCATCCTACGTTAGAAAGAATGAAGGATATGAGCAGTACCGCCGTCCACACGGCTCCGAGAGCAGCGGCCTGAAAATTAATCCAGGGAAGTGGCCCAATCGGGAGCGGGTCTACTGCGGGTTCTGCCTGCCCGACGGCGCCGGCGCCGTCGCCGCCGCCTCTGAAAGGGCCTGCAACATCCGACAACTCCGATTACGCGGTATTACACCCCATCAAAAAAAGAAAAAAAAAAAGGCGATCTGGGCCTTCAAAAACCGTTGACCGTGGGCCCCACCCTGTAGACGATGAAACAGAGAGACCTCATACCTTGCTCCTCTTGTGTTCTCGGCCGTCCGAGACGTCATCGCCGCCGTCGTGTTTCCGCTTCTGCAGAGGAGGCCGTGGAATTACTCCCGCGTGAGAACCCACAAAGGGAGAAACATATATCTATAGAGAGAGAGAGAGAGAGAGAGAGAGAGAGAGAGAGCAGAGAGTCTAGAGAGAGAGAGAAACAGACACTGACGGACCTTTTCTTTCTTGGAGTCGTGGTGGTGAGCGGTCTTATCTCGCTTCTTCTCCCTGTCTTTGTCGCGGTGGTCTCTGTCCTTGCTACTCCGGTCCTTGTGGCGGTGCTTGTGCTTCTTGTGCTCCTTGTCCTTGCTTCGATCCTTGTCCCTGTGCTTCTTATGCTTCCTCCCCTTCTCCCTGGGCTCTCCCTTCGCCTTCCCGCTGACCGTCGGCGCCCCCCTCTCCGCCTGCCCAACAGTTCACCACAGACCGGTGAGAACGACGCCACAGAGAGATAATTTAGAGAGAGAAGTTAGAATCTAGAAAGAGATAGAGAGGGCTCTTACCGGTGGGAGTTCGATGGGGGCTGCCTCACGGAGGGGGAAGGCTCGCCGGAGAGTGTCGAGGTCAAAGGGGCGGATGGCGGCGGCGGCGGCGGTCTCCCTCAAGGCGGATGAGTCGGTCTCGAAGAGCTGGTCCAGCTCCATCCCAGGTCCCCTCCTGATCTCCGTGTCGCCGGCCACGTTGTGGAGGTAATGGGTCTCCGAGATGGGCACCGGGAGAGTCCTCCGGCAGAAGAAATCATGCTGAGCCAGCAGCTTGTAGTGGTCTATGAGATCCACCGCGCCGTTGAGCTCCCTCGGCCCTGAAAAACCACACCGGATAAGAATAAGGCGCCCGCCCTCCTAGTGATATGTCTCGGGGCAAGAGATCATAGACCATCTAATATCATCCCTTTAATCGATCGTTGGGTTTCTTTGCAAGCAACCATGCCCAATTTCGGATAATATATATATATATATATATATGTATATATATATAGTGAATTATTAAAAAGCTTGCAAGAGGCCATGGCCGATAATAGAATCCGTCGATCAATCTTCAGGTTTGCAGGCTAGAAAGAAAGCATGTGAAATTTGGGAGAATACATGTTGACATCAGTGAATTATGAAAAAGCTTGCAAGAGAATATGGAAGATAACATAGTACGGCGAGCTAGGTTTTTTTCTTTTTCCCTTGAGCAGGACATGAACTCTCCCTGTGCGTTGAATAATAACAAAGAGGGTGTAAATTGCTGAAGCATATGATTAAAGCAATAAAGCTCTCCATGCGGCATCTCCATGGCCATGCCCAAGATCCTAGCAATCTCCATAGCCAAGAAAAAATTAAACCTTTCACAATACAAAAACGGACCTGACCACGTTCCCCTCCACCAAACAAGCTCGGGGCCTAAAATTCTGACCGTTCCTCTCATTCCTACACTTTCTTAGTTCAAATCTTGCATCATTAAATACCATGGATTGCAGGATAAATCATTCAGATCAACGTGAGCAGTACCCATGACACCAGCGTGTCTGTCTGTCTAGTAGTGGCCTCCAAAGGGCACTTCACGAACTCCAAGGGATGGAATGCCCCCAAGGGAATGCTCCCAGCGGGGTTGAAAATTTTTGAATAAAAAAAATAATAAATGGAGATCTCAGAGCTATTTTGTGATGATTTCTCATGCATTTCTTAACTCTCAGTGTATGAAGAGTTCCCTTTCTTGCGCAGATGTGGGCCTGAGGCCTCATACCCCAACCTCAAAAATTCTCAAGCCAACCTTCAATACCCTTACCATTCCATTCCTGAAGGAACTAACAATGATCACTACTCACCCTTCATTTCAGTATCTATCCCAGAGCACATTATTATGTCTTCAAGCTCGCTTTTAAGGGGGAGGGGAGCTCCAATCAAACCCATCCCATACAAGGAATTATTTCATCCTCAATTTACTCTTTTATTCAAGAACCTCCTTCCAGAGCATGATCTAGTCAATAATACCATACAACACATGGCAGTGAGAGTTTTCGACTGTTCAATCGCCGTAGTGGGAGATGTGATGAGAGCTCTCCACAAAATATTTATAAATAGGAGACTCTTTCCTGAACAGAAATTCAGCAAGCCATTTGATAAGTACTGAGGAACAACTTTGGACCCATTTATGGGCATCAGTAAGGGAAATTTATAAATATTTTAATAATAATAATAATAATAATAAGAAGAAGAAGAAGAAGAAGAAGAAGAAGAAGAAGATACCTCTCCCAAATTTCTTCGTCTCTGATTCCATTCCATCAAAGCCCAAGACAGGTTTACAGCATTTTCATCTACAAGGGGAGGGAAAAAATATCATCAGAAATGCGAAATGTATGTAAATACACTAGAATTTCATTAAACCTATAGTTCGGACCACTACCATGAAATAATTGTAATGTAGATTTCGGTCAGATATGAAGCTAAACCATGCGAAGACCAGGATCACCAACCCGTTGAAGTCCTCTCACCCTTTTCTCACGCGTGCCTAGCATCATCACATGAATAGAATAAATACATGGCTGCTGCTAGAGCATTACAAAGATGAGCTAACTTAAAAAGAAAAAATCAAACAAGCTTTCCCCACTCCTTTCTGTTCTTCGTAAGATATAAGCTAAGGATTTAGAAATTACAGTGACGTAAAAAAATAGGTTAGAAAAATGATCTCTTACAACTAAATGATCTCTCTCAGTTAACAGTTATGCTCATAATCAGTTCTGTCCTTCATGCTGTAGAAAGTAAAGAAAAAAAAAATAACGTCATGAAATCTTAAAAAAAGGAACTCCAGCGTGAATAATTACTGTAACGGCAGGATGCATACTGGCAAACGCAGAAGGAAACTGATTTAGAGTCAGAATGTTGTTGAGAAAAAATCCAATGCACGGAACCAAGTGGCCAAATCCAGGCCTCTCTTAGGGCACTTCACCCACATTCAACTGAACAAATCCAATAAATAAATGAGAGAATGAGTTGACAAACCCACGGAAGAATGTCGCGTGAATCAGACAAGTAGCGCTCGGCCACGATAACGACTTTGAAGATCGCAGAGCATTCATCCTGGGTAGAAATTCTAACCCTACCAGGGCTCGGGGAACGGATGTTGAAAAATCGAGGACGATAGACGAATAAATAGTGAATCACAAGATTTTGCGAAGCATACCCCCAGGTCGAAAAAGATAACGAGAAATACCCCAGACGGAAGAATACAAGGAAAATTATGCGTGGGATGGATTTTTCCGAGTTGATGGCAGGATACACGGTATTCGAGACATGGCAATGACTACCGACGGCGGCGGACGAGTTGCCGACCATCTCCGAGCACGTTAACGACGGCACTCTGAAACTACTCGCCGCCGAATACACCCAACGAACCCCCGCATTGAGGTATCGAATAATACTTGGGGGCGAGTGCGTGGGGGAGGCAACAACACTGTGATCTGCGGGAAAATCCCTAGGAGTGACGAATCACGAGATTCAAAACCCGCGAACGGAGAAGCAAGCCGGAGAGGTGGAGGGGGAAAACCTTCTTTGCGGAGGTCAGCCAGCAGGCGAGCGGCACTCCCTCTGGAGCGGCGGCGACGATGATCTCCGCCCCTCCGGCGGCCGGCAAGCGAGGCGGCGGCGGAGGAGAAAGGAGGGGGAGGGGGGGGGGACGAACCAGGGGAGCCCCACTGCAAGTAGGAGGAGGAAGAGGACTTTTGTGCCGCAGCCAGGAAGGATGGCGGCGGCTGCGATTTTAGGAGCCACCCCCGCGAGACGGCTGGTTGCGGCGGGCGGTCAACGGGCCGGACTCGGGTCCGTTTCGGTTAAGACGAAACTCGGCGGGACGCTCCCCTACCACGAACCATCTCCCCCACCCTTCTCTGAGGGCCAATAGACAAAAAAATCATTTTTAGGGACCTAATAGTAATTTTTCCCCACCTCCCCGCCGGGGCTTCGTTAAGAGTTCAATACTTTATTATACTTGGAATGTTGGTACCCTTCGTATACGATCACCTCGGAGTCACAGTGTACGACGCCCGATATTGGGTACATTTAAAAATAACTATTTTACTTATAGGGTTCTGCGAATAACTCGATTAAGCGCTACCCTAAAAATGACAAAAATTAGAAAAATATCCGAATAATAGAAATCTTCATTCGAATTACCCTCAACGTGTAGTAGCTCTCTCTCTCTCTCTCTCTCTCTCTCTCTACCCCTATCAGCCAACCTAGAAGAAATTTTCCCCGAAGCCGATAGTAAGATGATGAATCCCTCCAAAAAAGCAGGAGAAGGGATTCAAAATTGCCACTGTTTGTTCATCCGAGGAATCCAATGCCGTCAGAGCAGCTGAAGACTTGCAGAATCTCAGAGAATCAGCAGGCTTATCATGCTCGGGGGGCATGAATTCCGCAAAGAAAGGTCTGGGAAGGATGATTCTACCCAGGTGAGCGATAGGCGACATGTAGCTCTATATTTCCAAGAAAATGGGAGAGGATGAGGTCAAAACCTTCGACTTTGTCCAAGCCGGATTGATCTCATCTCACCGGGGTTTTCTGAGCTTCTTCTTCTGCTTCTTCTTCCTCTTCTCAGACTTCTCCCCATTTCTGTGCTAAAAAATCTCGTCTGAAGTCGGAGCATCCCGTCGGGAGAATCCAGGAAGAACATGCATTCTGAGCAGAGCTGGGCGAAGAGGGCGGCGGGGATCATCTAAAAGGGGGAAATACGAGAAGAACAATATCGATTGATAGAGAGAGAGAGAGAGAGAGAGAGAGATTAATACTCGATGAACTAGGGTAACAGGAGCGTCCGGGATATGATCAGTTGGTAGAGGATGGATTCAGAAGCCTTTGTACATGGCGAGATTCTCTTCTTCTGCCAAAAGAATCCTCGTGGGTTGTCGTCACCTACCTCGAAGCAGGGGCGGGGGCGGGGGCGCCACCGGAGAGCCTCTGCTGCCTCTCGTAGAGGTCGTCGGCGATGGCCTGCCTGAGGCTCTCGCCGGAGTAGAAGAGCGCCCTCTCGCTGTCCAGAGCCCTCGCCGCCGGTGCGCTCTCCTTGGGGTCCCTCCACATGTAGACGTCCTCGTCCTCTGGTTCTCCGGCGATCTGGCACATGTTGTGGAGCACGCAGCAGGCGACCACGGTTTGCGCAGCGTGGTCGATGCCCACGTTGAGGTCCCTGAGGATGCGCCACCGGCCCTTGAGCAGACCCAGCGCCGCCTCCACGGAGGCAGCGCGGCCCTTCATGACGGCGGCGTCGAAGGCGTTCTGTGCTGGCGAGCCGTTCCCGTCGGAGGTGAAGGGGGTGAGGAGGAAGGACATCAGAGGGTAGGCCCAGTCGCCGACGACGTAGGGCCGCAGTTGGTGCCCCCGGACGGGGACGGCTGCGGCGTCGCGCAGGATCTCGCCGGCGGTGAGGCGGCGGTAGAGGAGGCTGTCCCGGAAGTGGGAGGCGTCGTCGGAGGACCCGGGGGCCTTGACGCAGACGTCCCAGAAGATCTTCCTCGCGTCGGCGACCACCTGGAGGAGCACGGCGGGGTACCCGTGTCGGCACTGGTAGGCGTCGTCGTCATCTCCGCCGGCGGCGGCGGCGGAATCACCACCGCCGCTGTGAGGGGAAGGAGGGGAAGGGGGGCGGCGGCGGAGCTTGATGGGGGAGCCGTCGAGGGCGCCGCAGAGGTTGGGGAGGGAGGTGAGGTCGCGGAAGGACTGGATGGTCTGGAGGAGGCGGTGGCCGGAGGGGATGCGGACGTAGTCAGGGTAGAGCTTGGTGGAGAGGAGGCGAGTAACAGCGTTGGTGACCTTGGAGATTAGGGTTGGGGGGAGCTGGTGGTGACGGGCCAGGGAGCGAGGGGAGAGGCCCCGGGAGAGGCGGGTGAGGGCGACGGAGACGGCGTAGTCGGCGGGGATGGGGAGGGCGCCTCCGCGCAGGTGGGGCTCGAGGTGCTCCACCAGGGTGGCGAAGACCGGATAGGAGAGGCCGTAGTGGGAGCGCCACCGCACGTCGCGGGCGGCGGGATCCATGGACCAGATCCGGTCGGAGGAGAGGGACTGGAAGGCCGACAGCCCCGGAGGGGCGTCGGAGGAGGACGGCGCCGCCGTCGGAGCGGGGGGGTTCGCCGGCGGAGGGGACGAGGAGGAGGAGCCGCCCGGGGAGGTGGAGGATCGGCGGCGCCGGCGCCGGCGCCGGTTGCTTCCGCCGTGGTCCCCGGCGGCGGAGGAGGCGTAGGAGAGGACGGAGGCAATGGCAAGGAAGAGGAGAGGGGCCGGGGAGGAGGAGCAGTAGAGAGACGATGGCGAGGAGGAAGCGGCGGCGGCGAGGTTCGCTGAGGAGGGGGTGGCGGAGTCGGACAGGAGGGGATCCAGGTGGTTGTGGAGGTGCAGGAGGTTGGACAGCATCAGCAGCACCGACGGATCCATCTCCCTCTCCCTCTCCCTCCCACTGAAGACGACGGCAGAAGACCTCAACGACGGCGGCGGCGGCGGCGGCGGCGGCGTAGTAGAAGAGGAGAAGAGGGGAGCTAGGTCACCGCAGCGCTGCCCGCCGAAAGGGCATACGACATCGGAAGTCTCACCCAATGTGGGACCCACAACGCCGTTTGACCCCATTTATCGCCCTCCCCTCCCCCCCTTAAAGAATCTGAATAACCAAATGTTTGACCAACCCTACAGAGGAGACTTCCCTCCTCGTTACGATTCGGAGTTAGCCAGAGCCGTGAAGATTCCCCACCCGATTACCAGGAGGACTAAGAATGCCCCATGAAGGATGATTATATTCTCTCACTGAAAGGTCAACATGGCACCGGTCAAAGCCTTGCACGGGTGATCTACTAGCCCCTTCTAATCAACGGTCTACTCAGAATCCGAGCAAGCATGGACCACCCTCTCAAGAACTCGCTTCAGCTGGTTGCAGGGCGGAAGGAACAGCTCTGCGAATCCTTTTTTCTCTCTCTCTCTGAAACTCGCTTTTTTTTCTTTTTTTCTTGTCCGACTCTGATCGTATATGGAAAGGAAAGGCGGAGGGGCCCCGTTGTTTCTTCCGGAGATCTCGACATCTCCACCTCCATGATTTCATACCTGCTTCCTTCTCCTCACCCAGTCTGGTGGATGGATCAGACGAAGAGGGCCTGCAGTCCGGCGACGGCGGCGGCGCAGTGGGAGATCAGACGCTACTTCCCATCACCCAGAGGAGGAGGAGGAGGAACCGCAGCCGCCGCCGCCTGCCCGCCATGGATGGTCCTGCTAAATCGCTTGAGGGATTCATCTGTAATGACCTTCCTGGCAGCGAGCTCGCTCGCCAACTCCATGGCTTCCGCTCTCCGGCCGGCGTAGGCGATGCCCTCGACCAGAATCACGTAGGTGGACTCGTTCGGCCGGCAACCCGCCTCCACCATCTCTGCAAAAATGTCGATCGCCATGTCGATCCTGTGCGCCTTGCAGAACCCTAACAGCACGGTGTTGTAGGTGATGGAGGTGGGCTTGAAGCCGCCGCTGTTCTTCATCTCCCTCATGAACCCCGCCGCCTCCTCCGCCATCCCGTCCCTGCACAGGCAGGAGATGAGGACATTGAAGGTGACCTCGTCGGGCTCCACCCCGTTCTCCATCATCCCCGTCACCATGGCAAGGGCCCCCGCTCTGTCGCCGCCGCTCCAGAGGCCGCCGATGACGACGTTGTAGGAGCTCGCGTTGGGGGAGCAGCAACCCGTCTCCCTGAGCTTCTCCAAGATCGCCGCCGCCTGGTCCGGACTCCCCTTCTTGCAGAGCGCCGACAGGACGGTGTTGAAGTTGATGATGTCCGGGAGGCAGCCGTTGGCCACCATGAACTCCATGAAATCAATGGCGGCGCTCAGCCTCCCTTCCCTGCAGAAGGCAGCGATCAGTGGGTCGTAGCTGTAGGTGTCCGGTTTCAGGCCTTGTCGCATCATCTCCTTCAGAGCCTCGAGAGCTCGGTCGGCCATGCCCTCCTGGCAGAGAGCGTTGATGAGGATGCTGTAGGTGACCACATTCGGCTTCAGGCCCCTGGAGATCGTCATCTCCCTCAGCAGCTCCTCTGCGTTGCCCCACCGCTTCTGGTTCAGCATCCCCCTGAGCAGGATGTTGTAGGAGACGGCATCGGGCTCGAAGCCCCGATCGGGGAGACTGCGCACGAAGTCTCGAGCTCTGTCGACTAGCCCTTCCTTGCAGATCCCCCGGATGATCACATTATAGGTGTGGCCGTCTGGCTTCAGCCCCTCGGCGGCCATCTCCTCGAGGAGCTCCATGGCGGGGTCAACGCCGGCCTCCCTGATCGTCGCCTCGATGAGGATGGTGTAGGTGACCACCGTCGGGCGGCGACGGCGGTGGTGGTGGTGGTCGTCCTCCTCCTCCCCCTCCTCCTCGTCCTCCTCCCGGAGCCGCAAGAGGACCTCGCGGGCGAGGTCGAGCTTCCCCTTGCTGCAGAGGCTGCCGATGATGATGTTGTACGTGACGACGTCCGGCGAGAGGCGGCGCCGCCGCATCCGGTCGAGGGCCTCGACGGCGGAGTCGATGAGGTCCGCCTTGCAGAATCCGCTGATGAGCGCGTTGTAGGAGTAGACGTCGGGCTCCCCGTGAGCCTCCAGGAGGCTCATCACCCGCACCGCCTTGCCGACGTTGCGGAGGTTGAAGAAGCCCTTGATGAGCTTCGTGCAGAGGACCACCTCAGGCTTGCCGCCCCTGCTCACCAGGTATTCCAGGAAGTAGAGCGCCTCGTCGTACTTGCCTGCCTTGCAGGACCGGCTGAGCACCCTCCCGAAGCGAGTCTCCTTCAGATCGGGGGAAACCGGCGTCGGCGACGGCGGCGATGCTCTGGTCCGCAGAGAAACCCTAAAACCAGAGCGATCTCCTCTCCTAAGGTTGCGCTTCCCACCGGCGCCGGCGCAGGAGTGAAGGGCTCCGCGGGCGGAACACGGCGGCGGGGAGATTCTCCGGCGGCGGCGAGGGAGCCCGAGAGGACGGAGGAGCTCGGACAAGGCGACCGCCATTGGACTACCCTATCCTTCTGAGCGGCGGAGGATTTCTCGGCGTCGAAGAGGACGCCGGCGACGGCGAGGGAAGGGGATGAAGATGATGTTACAGAGAGAGAGAGAGAGAGAGAGAGAAGAGAGAGAGAGAAAGAGTGGGAGAGAGGGAGAGATAATCGCATAAAGGTACGTACGATCGAAAGAGGCGACACCGGAAAATTGAGAATATTTGGGGGCATATATGGGATTGCTGTATGGGAGATGGGCGGACGGTGGATGTGCGTGCCGAAACGCACTTACGTCGACAACTCTTCAACCCGGCGGGTGGCCATCGGCAGGATAAGATGACCCGAGGAAAACGATCCGACTCGGGCAAGATCTCTCCCATTGCTCAAAATAAAAGGGTATAACTACAATGAAAAAAGAAGGATGCGTGACTAAATTTACTTAAGCCTCTCATAAAAGCGTTAGTCTTAACAAAGGATCAGACGCATACAAACTTTCCCCCCTTATAATACTTTGGATAGAGGGCTTTTCAGGAACGTTGCTAAAATTGATGGCAGGGAAGGGTATAAGTGCAAATATACGAAGCGTATAGCATTAAATTACCCAAAGTGAAGGGGAAAAACATAATGCTCGTAGGAAGATGGGATTTAAAGTAAACTTTACTAAAAACAAACGAGTCATTCATCCTGACAGATCCGGACCATCTAAGCAACAGCACTCGGCGAGAATCGACGGCCAGTGAGATCGGCCACACAATACCTAGAAGAAAGAAAAAAATTGAAATCCGAACATCACAGACGACTAAAAGAGACGACTTTGGTTCTCCAAAAACGGTCAACCACGAAGACCAGAAAGAAGACGACGGAGGAGACTTCTGCGGGGGTCAACGCAATCTCCTGGCTTCCCTCTCGGACTCGAGCAGGGTGAGGATATCGCCCTCTCTGACGGGGCCCTTCACGTTCCTCATGATGAGGCGGTTCTGGTCGTCCAGGAACTTCACCCTCACCTGGGTGACCTGCCCCCTCGACCCGGTGCGCCCCATCACCTTTACCACCACCGCGAGCTTCACTTGGGAATCCATCCTGCGCGCATCAGAACATCCGATTCTTCCATTTAATGCCGCGGTAAAATGCAGATTATAAAAGAGTTTAATGGGCTGTTGAAGGATGCTAAAAAAAAATTAAAAAAATAAAATTGATGGAATATCTGAGGCGACATGAGTGTCTCCTAGCATGTTGGAGGTTAATGATGATGAAGAACTACTTTCTGAGCAGATCCAAGAATACGGATAGAAATAATTGTTTATTCGGTTTGATCGTTCCTTAGATTGGCAGCACCCACTCGAGCAGAGAATGAGATACGAGCCAGCATGCTCAAGGAGGATTTAGGAATGTTGTCGGCAAAAAAGTATGAGTTTCTTTTAATCCACAACTTTAATGAATAAACATGAACCGATTTTATCATGTTTATTGTCGTGAGCATTCCAGAGGTAGCTGAGATGTTCGGTCAACGGGAAACAAAACGCTGGACTCTAGTCTGAATCAATGGCAGGCACTACAGAGAACAAGAGGTACGACTGAGGAAAGGTATGTGGAGTCATGTACATTAGGCATGAATATTCTTCTTACAATGAAGAACTGTTTTCTATAGATTAAAGATCAGAGCGTAAGAAGCGGAGCAACCAGTACCAGCTTTTCTGCAATTAACAGGAAAGGGGCGACTTTGAATGATCTTAACCAGAGATGAGGCTTAACACATGTGTAGTAGAACATCCGACGAGATCTCGATCTCAGCCGATTAATCCATTTAATGCAGGCTAATGTTCATGATGATTCTGATTCATGCAGCCCAGGAAGAAAAATATACACTGCAACAAACGTTTTAAAGAAATCCATCTATGGGATCAAGCAAACTTCCCGTCAATGGTATCACAAAATTCATCAAGTTATCATCTCATTCGGTTTCGAGATGAATGTGGTTGATGATTGTGTATATCATAAGTCTTCGGTGGATAATGGGCGAATGAAGGTAAATTAGAGACTGCGCTCTGGTGCGAAGGACCCGTGATTTAGGGACCGTGAGCACGGTGTTCCAAAGCTTTGATATCAATAAAGCAAGCGCAAGCTTCTCGCTCGTAATAAGAAACTACAGGAAGGGGATCACAATCTCCGCAAGCGCCCGCTCTGCGGACAGTCAGTGTCAGGGAAAACTGTAGAACCGCAGCTACAAAATTATGCGTCAGCCAAACAGGGAAGAATACGCTTTGTTGAGAAAGGAAATCATCGGGACGTAATCGAAACAGAATTTTCAGAGGGATAAATCAAAGAAGCTGGATAGGGACGACCAATTCGACAGGAGTACCATGTAAACTAGCGAATAGAAACTCTACCGAGTCGCAGGCACTCTTCCGGCAAAGATTTCGACGAAGATAGTACGACTTGAAGCGATGAAAACGCATCTACGAGTCCCAAGTGGAGACAGCACCCAAAACTACGGGCCTCTCTGAGCGTCACAACGAGATCGAAACCGGAGCGATAGGGCAGAAGACTAAAACAACGCACAGAAATAGTATCAAACCTTATCAGATCGTGGCAGTCCGACGATTTTCCTCTCTTGCCGGCGGGGCTGACTACGAGGGCGGCCGGCGCAACGAGCGAGCGTGTAAAACCCTAATTTTCGTTCGCGTCTTTTCGATATATAGATGCTACCCCGCTTACTGCTTGGGAAAAAGACGCGCTGGCGGGTCGGGGTGGCGGCGGTTCGGTCGCCGGACCCGGGTTGACAACGGACCGTTGGCTCGACTCGGTGCATCCGGTCTAAACTTTATGGCCGGTCCGTTGGCTCGACGGAAATAAACCGCCAGATGAGCCGGCTTATTGCCAAAGATTAGTACATTTAATTTCTTCGCAAGAAGAATATAATACATATTTTTCACCTCCATTTTTTTATACAAAAATATTACATTTTTTCTGTAAAAAAATTTTAATTTACCAATTATTATTATCTTTTTGTTTGATGAAATATCTAGTTAAAAGTATAATTGAGGGATCTCTTATTAATTAATATATTTATTATTAAGTTATTAAAAAAATATTTTTAAAAAAATATAACTTTAGAAACCTCGATGTTAACGATAAAGATATGAGATATCCTTTGGATTTTCTTCGATGTATGCTACAATATCTAATATTGATGAAAAAATTTAATGAACCAAACAAATATCCCACTTAAATTATCTTAAAAAACACTACTCCGTATAATAAACCTACTAAAATCTCTCATGACTACACTGTTTCTCCCTTTCTCACCCTCTTCGAGTTATACCCTCACTCACAACAAAGTCAAACCTTGTTGACTATTATTAGGGGAGTGGGCCTTTTTCACCATTAACCTCATTATTAGTTATGAGCCCTTATGCATGTGCTCCTATTAGCATGATGTGACACACCACGGGCAAGGAGAACACGAATCGAAACATGATTGATGAAGAGGATAGCTTTGAACCTTAGTAGTGGAGAACACATCATAACAATTTGATGCAAAAGTTTTCAAGGAATTCTTGTGAAGGTTCTCTTGGGTTATGATTAAGAACTTTGCATGTCTTAGTACATTGAAGTTTGCATGTAGAACTTGTAGTGCTTCCAATAGTAGTTTGATATGATCCTCATGAACTCCAAACATTCCCGAAAAGGTTAGACAGGTAACACACCAATGAAGTAGGTCAATTGTCATTCAACTAGTCACATTTAGGAGGAAGTCACTCAACCAATCAAGCAATTTTCAACCCAAGATGCTCTATAAAATGAGCCCAGAGCCTAAAGGGAAGGGGTGTGAAGAGTTGTGGAAATTTCTCGACGATAACATGAGGATTGACTTTCTCAATAAAATCCCTTTCTCTTGTGTCCTTACTATTCCTCCATCTTGTCCACCTTAAAATTACGATTCCATCATAATTTCACATGTAGTGTATAATGTTTGTGTATGATTAGTAAAATAGTTTACATTATCTATGAATTTCACAGTGATTTTGTATATTTGATGAATTGCCAAGGAAGGTAAACTTATTGTGTGGTAGCTGATTGACATGGAAGCTACCACATAGGAATAATCCCCCCCCCCCCCAACCTATGCATATCTGATAGAAATAGACATATGTTGAATCATATATTCCTTTTTATGTGACTTGGTGTGCTAAGTTTGCTATTTTATGTCACATAATGGTGTGATAAATCAATGCTTATATTTTAAAGCATCAAGTTTATGCTTCAGTATACCAAGGTAGATATTTTTGCATATCATGTTCTTGATGAGAAATAAAATAATTAAACAAGCTTAATATTTCAACCTGTAAGAAGTCACAATGTGAATTAACAAAGTGTATCGAGCTTAGCAACTCAATATATATTAGTAACTCGACATTTTACTATACAAAGATTGTGCCCTAAAATATTGTAGTAGTACTTAACATTTACACTGTGGTGCAACTCTAACATTCAAATATCTTACTTTACTGAGTATTTGTGATGACATAAAGTAATATGAGAGTATATAAGGATTTACTCTTAGATCATACAGTAGTGAGTAACACCATTCTGCATCAAGAGAAAAATCTCACACTTATCCAAATTGACAAAGAGAGATCATGCTATAATAATAAGGAAAAAATAGCTACATATTTAATATTTACAAATCACTAGTAGGAATGGCATCAGTTTTGACTTTATTAACTTTGAAGAATACATTAAATAGAGAAAGGTTTCCATAAATCATAGAAAAAAAATGAAATCGAATGAGGATCGAGAAGAAATTGAGCACCCACCAAAAATTTGTTTCCATAAAGACACCCATGTTATGAAAGTTTGACCTCAAAAGTTTCCCCAATTGGATATATTTAAGGTTTTTCCTCCACACTTAAAACTAATTTTGGACTTGACCCAGGAGTGACATGGAAGAGAGCTTGACGGCCCACATTGTGGTTTTTCAAAGTGGCCGAGCCCATTATGTGGCCTCACTTGAGTGGTGTGTGAGCAAGGCACATCCTCCTTGAGATGACTACCACTTAGGGCTTCTCTATGAGCCCGGGCCACTTTTGGACCTCAAAAACTTGCAGATAGATTGAAGGAGTGGTTCTAGGCCTCACTTATGGACCAAACTTGCAGATAGATTGAAGGAGTGGTTCTAGGCCTCACTTATGGACCAAACTTGCAGATAGATTGAAGGAGTGGTTCTAGGCCTCACTTATGGACCAATGGACCACTTTTGGAGGACGAATCAAGCGGGCCGGCCGGTTCTAGTGTGGCGCAGGGGCGGGGGCGGTCTATTGGTCCACAGGTGATCCCAGCTCAACGGCCATTTATCTTGCCTCCGCGGACGTTCGTTCTTCACGTCCACACGAACTCCTCCCTCCTGGTTTGGCCTCCTCGTTCCCACAGCCTGCAACCCCATCCGGCGGGGAGTATGGCGTCGGTGCCTACCGCGCTGGCCCTCCCAGCCCTCTCCACCCGCCATCCCCGATGGCGCCGCCATCTCCTCCTCCGTCCCTGCTCATTGTCGTCCTCCGCTGCTTCATCTTCCTCCTCGGTGCCCCTTCTCGGCTCCCTCGCGCCCAAGTCGCGGTCCGTCTGCCGCTACGCCGGGAATTACGAAAAGGTACGCTGGGAGCCTCGAATTCAGAGTGAATTACAAGGCTCGGTGCACTTTTTTTATTCACTTACAAGACATACATGGATTTCGTCATTTTCTGGGCACATTCCGTGTACAGGAGACGGTGTTGTTTATTCAAGGAAGAATGTGGGGGATTATCGATGTAAAAAAATTGATATGTTTGATTTCTTGATAGTTTTACATGGCGACGGATGTTTCCGTTGTAAAGGAAAGTACAACGAAATTCACTGGGAAGCAGTAAAGGAAAATGTCAGGGAAAAAAATTCGTTTATCTTGGTACACCCGGAGGCCAAAGGAAGAAATGCGCGCGACTGTAGTCTATTTTCTGCTATCCATGAACACGTCCCAGCTCTCGTGTTTTAGATGGTTGGGAGCATCGGCCGTGAACCTCTACCTGGTGCTTTCCAAGTGACTGGTAGCCTGGTGGTGCTGTGGAATTAGAGTAGCCTTGGAAGATGTTTCAAGAGATGAATTGTCAGAGGGCACTTCAATGTGGATTTTCTCAACACGCTGAAGACTTCATTATAGGGCTGGCGCCATCCTCTTTCCCTGAAAACGATAGAATAGATGGGAAAAATTCCACCAATTGCATTCATTATAGGGCTGGTGTAATTTTATGCATCATAGATTCAAGGTTCTGTGAGAAGAAGCCAACTGCTTAACTTACGTGTCTCCTGTCTCCTATCAGCACTGGTTACATGTCTCCTGTCTCCTACCTTGCTAAGTCTGAAGTACTCTGTTTAGGCGTCATTCCGAATTTAACTGGGGACTATTAATCGGTTGCCTTTTGAAAGATTTGGAGTTTGATGCCTTATCTGTGGTTGTATGTCTGTCCTCGTAGCTTTTACTATATTTTCAGATGGTGTGAATAACTGCTTGACAATGTTTGGTCAGTACGAAGCTGGCTGAAAGTTTACATCGGTGAAAACATTTTCTTCATATCGCAATTGTATATTTTATGTTATATTTTCGCATTTTTTATGTGATTGCGTTGATTTTCTTTTTCTAGTTTTATTGGTTGCCGATTTCCCGTCCTTCATTCTCTGTTTTTTAATCTACTTGCTTTTATAATATCCCACGATTTTAGGACCTGTACTAATACATTGTCTTCATGATCTGATTGTAGGACTTCCATTCTGATCATAAAGGGAGCAATAAGATGGGTTCAGATTTGATCGAAATAGAAAGCATTTCATATCTAATGGAGGAGGAGGACGTCCTGATTAATATGATTCCAAAAAGAGCTTCTCTTGGGCGTGTTACTAATCCAAAATTTGATATCTTCAATGGGCTAAAGTTTGCAGTGCTCTCTGGACTACTGACTTTTCAGGGCTGTCAGCATGCGACTGCAATCACAGAAATCGCTAGTGGATTGCAGCCCGCTTCGTTCATAGGAGATTTGGGTGATATTGGTACAGGTTTTACTTCAGTTAGGAAACCTTCCTGTTACTAATCTAAAGTTGTTTTATTTTATTTTATTTTATTTTATTTATTGTGGTCGCCCTAACTCATGCAGACCTTACAATCATGTAAGTGCATTTTCTGAACTCCCTTATATCTCAGTTAAATTGTTAGACTCAAATCCCGGGATTCTGTATGCCCTCGATTACAAAGTGCTACCTCAGTTTGCATCAATCAATGATGAGAAAATCCTTATCCTGGAACATGTAGTCAGAATCATGGATCATGTTTAGGACCTAAGAAGACCCATATCTTAATGTCACAACAGCAGGCTTCGTGCAAATCTAGTTAAGACGGTTACTAAGTTGAAACTCTACAACATCTAGGAACCTGCTGCACCTCCTGCTCCGCATCTACATGTGCCATAATACAAGAGATAGAGCACAGTGCCTCTAGAACACCGATGGGATACATCTATAATATCAATGAAACATGCCATCATTTTTATCTCGTCAGTCCACTAGGAGAATCATGGATAATTGAATCTACTTCTTTTTAGTTATGAAATTCAACCATGAAAATTTTCCTTTTGCAGGCATTCTTGTTGATATTTTTCTCTGAACTGGGAGACAAAACATTCTTTATTGCTGTAAGGATCCACTCCTGAATGTCTTTTAATAAAATTTCGTTTTTACCATGTTAAAACATGCGCTCAGTATACGAAAGTAAATATTTTGAATGGCTTCTGTTATCTATTTTCCTTTCATAATCTTTGCCTAACTCTCTAAATAGATGCATGATTATCCTGTGTTGAATTAATTTGAAAATTATGAATTGAATCAAATCCTTTATATATAGTCCTATGCAATGTTTAGTTATGAGACAGATACATATTGTTGAATTTTGAGTTGGAGTTCTCTTTCCAAAGTCTCCATATGAGCATATAACTATATGGAGAGGAAGGCCTATAATTCCTACCCCGCCTGATATCATTGGCCTCTAGTTGTGCATATCCTGCTGTGCAATATGTACCTCATTATTTAGTTTACTAGGAAAAAAATATTTTGCAGTTTAACATGCAAGAAGAATCCGCCCTCATATGTCAATCTCATGAGATGTTACAGCTTTTGTTCTTTGGAAATATTTTCTTTTTTCGTACGAAAGATCAAGTAAAATCCTCAAAATAATATACTAAAAAAATATTATTAATCGTGTCAAAATTTTAATGTTGTCAACCCTTACTTTGAGCAGGCTCTTTTGGCTGCCCGAAATTCTGCCCTTGTTGTCTTTCTGGGCACGTTTGGTGCACTTGGGTAAGTATCTTCATGAGTTTTTTGGCATGTTCTTTACTGGTTTTCAACTTATTACTCGATTAATTATTCATAGGTATGTGTTTTCTTCAACTTCGTCGATGTAGACTTGATGTTCAACAGAGGACCTTGGTGTTTGCAGACTTGTATCTTAATTTTGTGTTTTTTTGGGGGTGTGGGGTGTGGGTGGGGTTCTTAATTTTGTGGTGCTGCTGTCTAGAAGAAAGTATATGACTTTCTGATGACATTGCATACATGAAGATGTGAGCAAGCAATTATACATAAAAGGCATTGATAGCTATTTGATGGTTTTCTTTCCCATGGTCTATTATTCCTTGCGTGTAGCAGGCGAAAAAATTCTTGTCCAATGTCCTCGGTCTTCCACTATTCCAGAAGTGATGATACTTCTCATGCTTGTGATTCTCTTTAATTTTATAAAATTTATAAGAAATTCTAGTTCTACTTTCTTCCAGACCATAACAAGATTAATTCAATCATCTGTACTGACTAAATGTCATCGGACAGGATGACCAAATGAGTTATATGCTGGCTAATTTTTTAAAATGAGATCAGTTTTTTTTTTTCTTTTTTCTTTGAGAGCTCAACCGTGCTGATAATGCCAGTAATCATTTTCTTCTGCAGGGTGATGACCATCATATCCGTCATTCTTGGACGTACATTTCATTATGTGGATGACATCCTACCGTTCAGGTAGTGGTTTTGTTCTCCCATGGGGATGGTATCTCACTGATGGCTGTCTCATGCTACATTATCCTCCCAGATAATATATAGGAAGCTATCTAAGACGTACCTTTAACGTGATGTGAAAACCCTGTGGTAGGTTTGGTGAAACAGATTTGCCCGTTGATGATATTGCAGCAGTCTGCCTACTGGTAACACTTCTGACCCATAATATGCTAAACTAAAGCTTGTAAAGCAAAGCTTAGCAAATTTCTTTTTTTTTTTTTTTCCGTTTACAACCTTCAGATATTCGTTGTAGCACATCTTACTCCAGTGAAATGCTCGATGGGTGGGGTTCTAATCGTTAGACATGCCAGGTTTATTTTGGGGTTTCCACTCTAATCGATGCTTCTTCAAGTGATGGTTCAAAGGCTCAAGGGGAAAAGGAGGAGGTGAGTTCGCATGCTGAATTTATTTTTAAAATAAATCTGTATGAGGGGCAACACCTACTTTTATTTTTATTTTTAATCTCAGATGGTTTCGTTGATGAGTTAATTTATCAAGAACAGTTGCACATGGTTCATAGACGTTGCCTATACGAAATCAAATGACAACTTCTTTTACCCGTCCAGCATCTTCCACTTAAGAACATAATATGTGAAGAAGGCTCTTCATTATTTTTGGAGCTTTTAGGCTTTTTTTTATAACCTCAGCACTTCATTTTCTTGACTGTTGTGATTGGTTCCTGATTTTCAACCAGGCGGAGCTTGCGATCGCCGATGTATCAGGGAGTGGTGCAGGAATTGTGGCTGCAGCTAGCACCGTGATCAGTACTTTTGCCCTGGTTTTTGTCGCCGAATGGGGCGATAAATCATTTTTTTCCACCATAGGTATTTTTTCGTTCATTTTATTTTTATTTTTATTGAACATTTTTTTTTATTTTTTTTATTTTTATTGAACATACTGCTGTTAAATGCTCGGGAATGTTCTATCAATCACAACATTCTATGTTTTTATAACTCTCATTTTTTTTGCTTCTTTTTTGCTCTGTGCAGCACTTGCTGCAGCTTCTTCGCCGCTTGGTGTCGTGGGGGGCGCCCTGGCCGGCCATGCCGCTGCAACCTTGGTGAGACTAAGCTTTAAATATTATTTAAAGCTTTAAATGAACTTATTTGATGATTAGTGTAATTTATTTGGCATTTATATTTATTTCGCTCTTGCAGCTTGCAGTTGTGGGGGGATCCTTATTAGGCACATTTTTCTCCGAGAAGGTTAGCTCTTACTTTCATTATATGTAGTCTTGAATGTGTCAGAAATGCTACTTGATGAAATTAAAAAAAAAAAAAGAAAAAAAAAGAAGGGAAATGCCAGACCCGATAAAGCTGCTGCATCTGCCAAAAATGGAAAAAAAAATAAAGGGAAAAATGGAGGAATTTGGAATTAGATACAGAATAAGACAACACCCCCGTCTGACAAAAATGGAAAAAAAAAAAAAAGGAATATAAACATGAGGTGGCTTGCAGACTAGTGTCCCCTGCATGGCCTAGATCCAGTACCGGGCCTGAAGAGTGAAATGGGGCTCTGGGTTGGGGCCACGTGGCAAGAACAGGTTTTGATATCTGCACCCACCCCCCACCCAGCGACCCTCAAAAAGAGGTCATTTTTGCTTCTGCCTTGCTCTTTTGCAGGTCATCGCCTACGTTGGAGGGCTCCTCTTCTTCGTCTTCGCTGCGGTCACGCTGTCAGGCATCGTCAGCTAGCTGGAAGTCAGCTGTCTGGGTAGAATTATCAAGAGGGTCATTGAAAAATAGTTTAGGTATTTCATGCCAGCAGCATAATGTTTCTTCCCCCTATTTCACCCTTCCATAATAGTTTAGTTTTTTTTTTAAAATAAAAAATAAATCTTGTTCTTCTCTTTAGTCACCTTTCCCATCTCTTTTTTCTTTTTTTTCTTCTTTTTTCTTTTTTTTCTTCTTTTTTCTTTTTTTCTTCCGCATTAAAAAAAGAGCAAAAAGGAAAAAAAAACTCGGTTGTTGCTTGTTTGTATTTCAGCGGTCGATCCGTGGCAACATGGAGCTGCCACATCAGCAAGATGGCCCGGGCCCACTTATTCAGAGCAGGAAACTTTGTATATTTATTACTTACACTTGTCCAACGTGGCGGATAAGAGAGGATCCTCCATGCTGATGATGGCACGATTCTTTTTGCATTATATACTACGAGTTTCATACTGGAGACACGTAGGAGAGGCGATCCATCATGCTGATGAGGGGCGGCACATTGGAGCCTCTGCTGATGTGGCACGCGGGAGTCGACATGGCGCATGACTATTCCGTTAACTATTCAAAAGCTTCCAGTTGGGGCATAACAGCCGGGTGAGGTCCCTCGAGGGCCGCTGACTTGACAGCGCAGTGTTGACATGACACGATTGCTTTGGTCACCGACAATAATCCCATCTCACTGACCACCTACAAACCATACACATGCTGACGAGGACGGGTACTTCTCACAGTTGCAGGCTCAAAAATAGCGGGAAAAAACCCTGAATTATCCAGGTGGGCAGGTCCGTCCACGTCGGCTCATGGGCCCTTCCATGAACACACCCCAATCCAATAATTTATGTGATTTTTTAAATATTTATTTTAATTTATTTTCCGATAGCTCGTGCTCTGGTTTATGATTTGCGTCATCAATCGGTCGGCCCGGGTATGGACAACGACCCAGTCTTTTTGGGCTCAGATTCAGACTTTCGGAGTAAATGGGCCGACGGGTGGAACTTGTAGGCCCATTAACAGCATTTTTGCTGTATCCTCTAAGCATTTATGATCTGAAAGATGATCTAAACGCGATGCAACGTACGATGAAAATCGATGGGCGGCGTTTGCGGGAATCATGTGGCAGATTTATATAGAATCTAGTAACTTCTTGAAATATGTGTGAGGGGGGGAGGGGGAGCGTGCCGACAGAGTCCCAGGTGCAGTGTTGTCGGTGTTCCGCTCTTGCAGGAAAATGACTGATAAACCCATACATATTTAAAATATTCACCAGTACTGACTTTTATTTAATTTTGTTAAGCGCCTATCCTCTCTCTTTCTCCCTCTTTCTCTCTCTATCTGAGTTTGTCACCATTCTTTTCTCCTATTTTAACTCAGATCTGCGATTACTTCCCCCCCACTCCCGTCCCGTCTCATTCTCCGTCTCCTGTCTCGATCGCCGCCGAAATCTTGTGGTTCATTCCCGACGGCGCCCTCGAAGATCTGGTGCCGCTTCTGGTAGAGTTTCCTTTGCCGACAGCTTTGCAAATCTGTAATGTGTTTGTCTCTCCCGCGTTTTCTGCGTCCCCGTTCGGTGGGCGCCAGCTTCTGTCGTCGGCCCGGGCGGATCGAGTCCGAGGGGAGGCTGCCACCCCCCTGTCGAGCTCATTAGCTCAGATCCGTACCGATGCAACTCTATGAGTTGTCTGGCTCGGGAGTCTACGCGCGGCGGAGAGGAGTCTCTCTTTCTCTATCTAATTTGGTTGGATCTTCCATACGTTGAGAATCGCATTCCTGGGAGGCCTTGCCGTCGGAACTCCGTCTCAGATGTAGTCTGTTTGACTGAAACAATGATTCTTATGATGGACAAAGTACTGTCTTCTCTTTTTGATTTCGGATGGGAAAGGTGCATTCGTTGAGTCGATACTCAGGCGTTACAAAGACAATACAAGTCGCTTTTTTGTTTTGTTTTGGTGGATACTTTCGGAATTACCGTTCCTGATTTGGCCAGTGGTCGCTTCTACCGGACTTTCCTCTTTTATTCATCTTCTTTTGGTGGCGGAGCGTCAGACATTTAATATGATCCTTCTCACACGCGTACTTATTTGTTTTAGTGTCGTTCGCTTTCTGGCTTCATCTGTTTTAACCTTTGTAGTGGCTTTAGATAAAGAAACCGGTTGGCGATGCCATTATTGGTTCAACTGGTATTTATTGAAGCTCGTTTTACCTATCGTTCTTTTTCTACGACGACGGTACATGATGTCTTACACTTGCCAATATATCGTTTGCTGACATCTGCTTTGTCTTATTAAATTAATTGAACGTAGAATCTTTTTTGAGTGAGCAAACAAACGTTATTTATTCTATTGGAAATTAGCGCATGGTTTTAGTATCCTATGAGGGATCAGGTACCATATGAACTGTTCATGTTTTTAGCTGGGAATAAACGGGTTTCTTTCGATCTTTCATCGCAGGATAATGTTCTAATTGAAGCGGCATTGCTATGAGGAATATAGGGAGTCAGTGATAGATTCTTATTCTGGGTTTTGGGATCTTCTTATTTTCGAAGTAATTCAATAGAAGGGAACGTGTTGAATCTATCATGGACAAGGTGAAGGGAAAAGGTGATGGGAACCAGAAAAAGCGGTTGGTGACTTCCTTGTTGGTTGTTGGGGGATTTACTATATTCCTTCTGTACAACAATGGGTTCTTTAGAAACCGTGAAAACAGTGGGGCTTCTTCTTTCGAATATGGTACCAAGTCTGTCAGGGCATTTGGGTGGGGTAGTGATGAAGATAATGACCATCTCAGCAAACAAGAAGAATTGCCTCTATTTGGGCAAGATGAGAGTCAGAGCAACTTCATCCCCAAGAGCTTTCCAGTGAGTATTCGGTTGGTCAACTTTTTCTTTCTTGTTTCATGATTAGTTTCGTTTACTAATGGGGTATGCTTCTGCTTTTTGCAGGTCTGTGATGATCGTCACTCCGAGTTGATTCCCTGTCTAGATAGAAATCACATAACTCAAATGCGGTTGAAACTTGATTTATCTCTGATGGAGCATTATGAGAGGCATTGCCCTCTTCCTGAGAGGAGGTTTAATTGCTTGATACCCCCACCACATGGATACAAGGTCGTACTGTTATGCTGCTTCTCACTTTTTAAAAAAAAATTCAATTTTCTTACATGACATTTATTGTTTACGATGTTGCTCAATGGGTAATACATTTTTGACAGGTCCCAATTAAATGGCCGAAAAGTCGTGACGAAGTCTGGCAAGCAAATATACCTCACACCCACCTTGCACATGAGAAGTCTGATCAGAACTGGATGGTTGTGAAAGGAGACAAAATTGAATTCCCTGGGGGAGGGACTCACTTCCACTACGGAGCTGACAAGTATATTGCATCACTCGCTAACGTAAGTTTTGCCTCTGCTCTTTAAGAGAGTAATGACGGGGGAATTCTCTTCTTCTTATTGAAAATAATTTTTATATTTCCGCTCTCTCTCTCGTCTTAAATAATTTATTTGTCACCTGCTCCTTTCTGAATGTGGTGCATTCCTCGTCACCTTCCAGATATTTTCCTTTTTATAACGTCTTAGATTTGTTTATATATTTATTTTCTAAAGTCTGCATTTCCTAGAGAAGTTAGTAGATAAAATTTCCAGAGTAATTCTTATAATCTCGCTTGAACTGGATCGACAGATGCTCAACTTCACTGGCGATAATCTGAACAACGAAGGAAGAGTCAGGACCATTCTCGATGTTGGCTGTGGTGTAGCAAGTTTTGGAGGATACCTCCTCTCCTCTGACATCCTTGCAATGTCTCTGGCACCCAACGATGTGCACCAGAACCAGATCCAGTTCGCCCTCGAGAGGGGAATCCCAGCATATCTCGGAGTGCTGGGCACAAAGAGATTGCCTTACCCTAGCAGGTCCTTTGAGCTTGCCCACTGTTCTCGTTGCAGGATTGATTGGCTGCAGAGAGACGGGATCCTCCTGCTCGAGCTGGACAGGCTGCTGAGGCCGGGAGGGTACTTTGCCTACTCATCCCCCGAAGCATATGCTACTGATGAAGAAGATCTTAGAATCTGGAGGGAGATGAGCGCCCTCGTCGAACGGATGTGCTGGAAAATCGCGGCCAAGAGGAATCAAACTGTAATCTGGGTCAAACCCTTGACCAATGATTGCTACATGAACAGAGAACCGGGCACGCAGCCGCCTATGTGCAAGTCCGATGACGATCCCGACTCCGTGTGGGGAGTCCCTATGCAGGCTTGCATCACCCCCTACCCTGCCGGTGAGTTTATAATACTCACTAATTATTATGCTAATTATGGGTAGTTGTTTTTCTACACAAATCTTCACTATTTTTAATGCTAATTTCTAATTGCAAATCTGTCGTTGACCACCACCATCATCATCATCATTTTCGCTACCAGAGACCCAGAGGGACAAGGGCAGTGGACTGGCCCCATGGCCGGCAAGGTTGACCTCTCCTCCCCCTCGTCTCGCCAGTCTCGACATCTCCAGTGAAACATTCGAGAAGGACACGGTGAGTCAACTTAGATCTCTTCTCTCTCTAGAATCCAAAAATTGTGCATTTTTTTTTTAAATTTTTTGGGAAAAACAGAAAGAAGAATTGAGTCCGGTGTTCTTCCTTTGGTGGATGGAATGGTGCCGCAGGCAGTCTGGCAGAAGAGGGTGGACAAGTATTGGGACCTGCTGAGCCCCAAGATCAGCACCAACACCCTGAGGAACATCATGGACATGCGAGCCCATCTCGGCTCCTTCGCCGCCGCTCTTCGCCGCCGAGACGTCTGGGTCATGAACGTCGTCCCTGAGGACGAGCAGCACCACCTCAAGGTCGTCTACGACCGCGGCCTCATCGGCAGCGTCCACGACTGGTCAGCTCCCCCCCCCTCCCCCGTCTCTCTCTCTCTCTCTCTCTCTCTCTCTTACTTACTTTCTCTCTTCTTTCTTTCTTTCCTTCTTTCTTGGGGGGGCAGGTGCGAGGCGTACTCGACGTACCCTCGGACTTACGACCTGCTGCACGCGTGGGAGGTGGTATCGGAGGTGGAGAAGAGGGGGTGCAGCCCCGAGGATCTGCTGCTGGAGATGGACAGGATCCTCCGGCCCACGGGGTTCGCCCTCTTCAGGGACAAGAAGCCCGCGCTGGAGTTCGTCAACAAGTACCTGGCGGCGCTGCGCTGGGAGACCGTCGCCGCCGTCGGCGCCGACGCTGACCACGACCTGGCCGACGACGAGCTCATCCTCCTCGTCCAGAAGTCCCGGGTCTCCGCTTAGCTCCCCACTTCTCCGGGTCAACGCTCCCTTTCACTTCCGTTTTTGGTTTCCCTGCGGATGTCCGAAGCGGGCATCGTCTTACTATCTCTTTGTCTTCCTCCTCCCATTGGTCAACGGGTTATGTCTCCGTCAATGCCATTAAGGTCTCCCTCCCCCTCCCCCCTGGAGTAAATAAGAGTGCCTATTTTTTTTAATCTGCGTGCCTGCTCTCTTACCTTCTCGTACCTTCCGATAACAGATCTGAGTGAATGTGGAGAGAGATTCCGGTGCTTTTGTCAACGCATCGGAGGGATCTCGGAAAGGGGAATCTTCTTACTACCTCTCTGTCTTCTTCCTCCCATTGGTCAACGGCTCATGTCTCTGTCACCCCATTAAGATCCATGGAGTAAATAAGAGAGCTATTATTTAATTTGCGTGCCCGCTGTACTCTTCCCCGCGGATCCGCCACTCTCCTACCTCCGAATCACAGATCTCTGCAGTGAACGTAGAGAGAGAAAATCAGGGGCTTTAGTCAACGCACGCATCGGAGGGATCCACTTTTCTTTCCGAATTTATTTCTCCGAGCTCTCCACCAGCTGCGTGATGAGTAAGCATGTGCCTGGACTCCATCTCGGACTGGTCCCAACCCTCCCTTGACCTACTCTCTCTCTCTCTCTCTCTCTCTCTACCTCGTTACCCTACTACCTTCAGGGTCGGTGCGGGCCACTGACAATGAAGAGTGACGAAATTCCATTCCAATTCAAGAATCTACCAACCCGCGGTGTATAATATTCTTCGAAAACAAGGTTTCCAGGCTACACACACATCGAGGGGCAAAGGCCGGGTCAACGCCGAACCCTAGAAGCATTGACCCAGCGCTCTCCAAGAACTGATGAAGTCGAGGTGGGCCCTTGGGGTGCGGCCGCGGGAAGACGAGATCGGAGCGGACGAGGAGCCGTCTCACTTGTGCAGGATCCCCCTCTTCGCCTGCTTCTGCTTCTTATAGGTGTGGTTCTAAGAGGGGTAGTATAGGCGACCGATGTTAAAGAATAAATTGACGAAGCATATTTTCAGATGAAAAATTAAAATAAATAAATAAATAAAAAACCTAGATTACACTTCGATGGATGTCAGAATCGACGGGCTAATGTTGGATGATGTGCTAGAAAGAAGCATGCCTTCCGAAGGAAAACAAAATAAAAATAAAAATAAAAATAAAAATAAAAATAAAAATAAAAATAAAAATAAAAATAAAAATCGAGGTACCGATAACTGACCAAAGGGAAGAAGAAGAATATTAACATCATTGGGCGACTGGCGAATAATAAGCTAGCTAGAAAGCAGCTTTTTTTTTTTTTTTTGGTTGAAAAATCTCGATCGCCTCCGAGTGATTAGCTAAAAAAAAAAAGAAAGAAGGAAATTCTAGGAAGAAAAATCTTGGGTGCCTTCACGGGGTGTTAAGACTGATGGGGTTATCATACTGGTACAAAGAAGCATTAAGATTAAGATTTACCGGTTTAGGGTAAATCATACCCTAAAAAGAAGCGAGTTCTATTCCGAAATGGGTATGAAAATAACTAGTCAACGCCTAGTAACATGCCGAAAAGAAGCATGTTTTAGGAAGAAGGAGAATCTGGGTTACCTTCTGCCTCTCCAGGGCTTCAACATCCGTCCTTTCCTTCCAGGTGCTCTTCCGGAGCTTAATCGGGCGATTACCCACATACTTGCCTGAAATAGATCGACGGCCAATGGACAGTGGATCAGTTCATCGGCGACCAATTCGCTCTGCTGGAACATCGTGGAACCCTCCAGGAGACATATATGCATACCGTTCATTTCTTTTAGCGCTGCTGCGAGGTCGGCCGGGTTGCCGAAGCTGACAAATCCATAGCCCCGGGTTTTGCCGGTCCTCTTGTCTCTGACCACCTGGAGTAAGGAGAAGGTCAACGCAGGGTTTGAAGCTCTGCTGCTCCAGGGAGGAGAACAGAAAATGTACTGATAACAGTGAAAGAAGGGATCGCGGATCACAGGAAACCCATCGGGACGTAGATCGTCAGGTTTCCTGCCCGATTTCTTTCATCACATGAGGGAAGAAGAAGAAGAAGCGTGAGAGGAAGAAGGAGCTAACCTTTGCCATATTGAAAGAGGGGAATCTCGAGAATGCCTTTGAGAGGACGTCGTCGTTGACTTCGTTGCCGAGATCCCCACAGAATAAACGGAAGTCATCTGCGTTGAGCAGGAAGGTGTGACAAGAAAGTGAGCTCGTCTATTTCACAGAAATTAAGGAAAGTTGAGGGGATTAAAATCCCTTGGAGGACGTACTCTCTGGCCACTCTGTTAATGTCGGGTCATCCCAAGTTTGACCGGCTGCTTTGCGAGGTATGGCCTTCTTCTTCGTTTCAGTCTTGTGGTCAACCTCACTGCTTGCCAAAGCCGCTTTCACGCTCTCAAGAGCTTCTGGTGTGATGGTCTGCGCATCCCGTTGAAACAACTGTTGTGCCTGTTGGATCAAATGGCCAACTGTTTAAGAAAGTTTTACCTTCTTGAAGGATGAACCACTACACAAATCACAAACTCGGAGCTAATAATGGACGCATACAGAAAACCATGAGACGCGGTGGCAACTTGTGAGCTCAATCGTGATACTCTTGAGCCTAGAAATAGCCAGAAGAAGTGCAAGCAGAACATAGGGTTTGCAGGTTTATATTTACTAGACAGAATAACATGACTCCAGAGGAAATCACAATGGAGGTTCACTTACACGTGCTCCCAACCGAAATAATTGTAATTACAGTCTTAAAATCAAACATTTGCGAGCTTCCAGCGATCCTACTTTATAAAATTGTAAGGTAAAACTATATACTCCTCACCAATATTGTGACATCCCGTTCGAGCAGCTACAAGATAATTTATTCAGTCACAAGCCGGGCTCACACAAATGGGTTGGACTCCTCAACTGCTCGACTAGTAGAAAACAAAAAGAAAAGCTAAAGATATATCTTCAAAGGAAAATGGACTAATATTGCGGCTGTCCGCACTCTTTTATATAAAAAGAGCTCTTGGGAACGCATTAAAATTTAAAATCTTTCATGTCAGAAATGAGTGACCTAGGCTTGCTATTTCATAATTAGTCCCAAATTGGGAAGAAGATTATTTTGCGCAGCACAACCAATCGACCAGGCTAAGTTGGTCTGCATCTGAAATAAATGACAAAAGCAGTTCCTTCCAATCCACTGTCCAAGATCTCTTTCTCAAGCTCTCATTCAACAAAAATCTCTGCCATCTTATACACTGCGATTGTTTCCAAAGGACCAATGAACTGTAAACACATTATTCCCAACCAACAGACTCTTTTTTGCACATGAACTCTTAAAAGGAAATCGAACTACCACTTGATTTTAATCAGCAACGTACTGATGGTAACTTACATGGAGTTTTCAATTGATTTCATTTTCACCAGATGAATGTGGCGATGCTTCAGCACAAACCTCTGTAATACTTGTTGTTGAAGCTCAATTTTGGATTGTCCTTGCCTTCTACAAGGGAACTTCTGTATCGAATAAGTAGGGTTAATGATGTTCTTGAATTAAGAACTATCGATGGTGAATAGACAACACCGAATTTTTGGCCATCTACGCCAACAGAAATCTTACAAATGTCTGAAGAATTAGCAATAAGTGTGCACGCAAAGCAGAACACTCACTGAATAGAAATTTTCATACAATTCACTGAGAGATGTGTTGCATGATGCCATCACAGTGACCGATCAATTTTTTAGGAAAAAGAAAATCAAAGTTGTTCATCATGGTAATTAGATAACCCGAAGAAGCGCATCTATTTATCGTATCACCGGTACCAGGAGGACGACTCTCGTTATCTTGATCAATGAATCCCTCCTAAAGCTTCTATATCAGAAATATGTCCTAAAATCTAAGTGTCTCTTCAAATTATAATTTCTACGATGTAACTGAAGACAATAAGTTCAATTTCTCCGTGAAAGGACCTTTTGATCTCTTTCACTTAGTCATTCACGTAGCACAATGACAACTGAAACACCAAGAGCAGAATAGAGAAATAAAATGCGAGACGTCTCACCTGCTGATACTGAGGCAGAGCATATACTCCAGGTGCTGCCGGCGTCGCGGCAGGATAAGCGGCACCGTAGACGGGTGCTGCCGCCGGGACCTTGACTGGCGGCAGCGGCCCCTGTGGCGGTGGGATATAGGGCTTCGGATACTGCTGCGACAGGGCCTGGGGTTGGGAAGTCGCCGGGTGATCGGCCTTCTGCAGGTGGAACGGCACCGGAAAGTACTGCGCTGCGCTGTAGGACGCGTGCTGGGACGCTGCCGCTGAGGAGCTCGATGCCGACGCCGGATCCTTCGACATCAATCCCCGCTTCAAGCTCCTCCTAGACGATGAATCCTCGCCAGCGATCAGCCTCCGATCCGAAAACTAGGGTTTCCAAGTTGCGCCGAGGGAAGGGGACGAACCCCCCGCAATCTTCACCGATCGTTACAGAGACTATGGGCCATTCTTGATAAAGGCCCATTAACATTATCACGGGCCCAATAATACATGGGCTGATACCGGGTTTAACTGGGTTAGTGGGCCTTTAGAAGGCCTTTCCCAATCCCTGACCCTCTTTAGCCTTCCCTTCTTCTTCTGCTTCTTCTTCTTCTTCTTCTTCTGCTTCTTCTTCTTCTTCTTCTTCTTCTTCTTCTTCGGCAGAGCTCTTCCTCCTCCTCCGGCCGTGGAACCTCTGCGGTCCTCGTCGCGGTGTCGTTATAAGGAGGAACGGAGGCTGTCCGTGGTGGGATCGTGACACCGATAGGTCGCTTCTGGGGGCGGAATTGATGGCGGAGTCGTCTGGATTATCGGGGAGGAAACGCTTCCGGGATGCAGGAGAGATTCAATTGGGGGAGGGAAGCTCAAATGATAGTCTGACATTAGGTATTTATTTTCTTTCTCCATTTAGCCAGTCCACGTTGACTTCGATGCTTTCTAACCGAGTAGAGGTCTCACCAAGTGGCATCAAGTTCTTCCGGAATGTATATTCACGGTGGTTCGTTCACATCATTTGGGAAGAATATTTCAGCGCAGTGCCGTTCTGACCAGTGCAGGGGATAGCCTTACGTTCAGCGACACCCTGATGGCTCTGCAGATGATGCGGGCGCAGTTCCCGAAAATCAATAAGGTATTTGGCTGATTTCGTTTTTCTATCTTCTGTTAAATATTCATGTCAGGAGTATACACACCGTCTACTACAATGATTTTTTTTATAGGAAGTTGCCTCCAGATTTCTGGGGATGATTTTCTATCTGATTCATCGATGTATTTATCAGGTATCAGTGGAACCTTTTATTTTGCGATCACAGCTATACAGTAGCATAAAAGACAGGACGCAAGTGGACAGAGAGTTGGAGGTGCTCACTTTGTCGGAATCTCAGACCAAGTAGTAATTTTCTAATTTTTCGTAGCTATCTATATCCCCATGGTCATGGCTCTTTTATAAACACCTAACTTCAAAGACACTGTTAATTTTTTGAATGGGATGTGACTTAATCTATATTATGTTCTATCTATTCTACTTATTTATTGTTTATAGTATGTAAAATGCATCCATGGCGATACATCATACTATCGGATTGAAATAAGGGATCTAAGGAAAAAGAGAGGCTAAACTTTATTTATATTTTTTTCAATGTTTATGTTCTGCATCCTTTTCCTCATACATCTGGCCTAGAAATTTCCAAGTAAAATACAACATTCCATGATTTCTTTCATCCCTTACCGTTTTCTTTCTGACATTGAGATCAAACATGCGACAGCTGTTGAAAGAAAGTGTTGATGTTACGTTCATCATTAGAATGGTGGCCTTATGTGCTAAGCTTGTAGTCGCACAAAAAGCATTTTTGCCCTCCACCTTTGAACAAAAGACGTGAATCAGTATGCCGTAATGAAATCAGGCTGGAATCTCCCTGTGGAAGTTGGACTCCCAAATTCCGACTTAGTTGGCGGATGTGGCTGGCTATTAAAACCGCCAAGAATGTGTTAATAGATCCCCGGACACTGGGTTTTTATATTTTTGGTCTGTATTTGTACATGATGGAAAATCATTTAAAGAGTCCATTCATGAAATCAGAACACTGGTATATAGTCCCTTACAGATGTGGAGACCGGTTTATTCTGCAGTCTCTGAAGAAGGAGAAAGTTCTGCGGATATTCAAACTAAACACTGGACAGGATGATCACGCTGTAATGTTCATGGATGACTACAACAATCAGGTCAATTTTTCTTGGCCATACTTCATACCAGTCTCAACTTCTACATTTTCCCCTTCAGATGGGATTGTAACATTTCACCTTTACTTCTTTGTTGGCAAAAATACACTGAAAGTCGTTTTCCGTCTTGATATTTAGATATAAGGTTTATTGTACGGGCTCACTCTTTTCTCCCAGTGATGTGTTTTTTTGTATGCTAACTAAATATCATGTGTGTTAGATAGGGGTCGCCATGAAAAGGTTGGGGACCAAGAACGAAGATCTCATTCAGGTTTTTGAGTGGTTTAAGACATATGTCACCGGAACCAAGTTGGATGTTGGAATAGATCATAATGAACTGGTGAGTTCCTCAGATATGTTTTGGGGATGTACCTTTGATGGTAGATTAGCCATTTTATTCGCAGTTTTATCTCCCCAGATGGGTGGAAGGGGACTTACTGCTTATGAATATTGTAAATGGTTAAATATCGTGTGAATTCTCTGCGACTTGTCATATTCTGTAATACTTGGATTTCTCTTTTTTATAGTTTCTGGTCATTAGAGATATCTTTCTACACAAAGGGTTTGATGATTTGGTCGATCTCGATGCCTTGCAGTGCTCACTTCTGTCATTTGGCGGCAAGGTGAAAGAAGAGCACGTCTCCCTTCTGATCAATGCTGGCTTCCTTGTGAGTAGAATCACAGACTTGGCTCGGCATTTTCATTAATAACATATGGTCCGAAGACCTTCGGGTGATATTAAAGAAGAAATTAACTAGTTTAGGGTCATATTTTGATGCAACAAGGCCCGACTTTGGGATCAGATTTTTGTTTTTTTTTTAATTTTTTTTTGTCGGCACCATCTATTGCTAATATAACGTTTAATTTCTCTTCCTCACGTCTGTCCACGTTGACTTTCTTTTCTAGTTTAAGGCCCAGTTACTATTTTTGGATTTTATTGTCTGAAATCCTCCTGTCTCGCTGTATGTAGACCCGCCAACTGGTTGACCCAAGCATGTACTGGTTTTCAATCCCCAACATTGGCCTGCTCCTGAAGGGCCTGTCTCAGGTACGTGCACTTTTTCAGATACTTCAGATATTTTTCTTCGAGCGCAGTTTCCATTTCGTCGTTGACCTTCTGTTGACAATTATCAAAACGAGCATAACTCCTCTGTCTAGATGGCACCATAAATGGTCAAACTTTGGTCGTTCATGCAATTGCCTTTGCTGATGAATTTCTATCGACGATGATACCCACTTTCTCTACTCTCTCTCTCTCTCTCTCTCTCTCTCTCTCTCTCTCTTACTTGTTTGACGGAGTTCCTCAGGGAAGGAAGGAGCTGGTCTCCCTCCTCAGGAAGAGGAAGCACAGGGAGATGATGCTGGCGGCGCTGGAGAAGAAGCGACTGCGTCTCTCTCTGCTGGACATGCGCTTCCACCTCCGGGATCTCATCGGCTCCGGCGTACTGAAGACTGTTGAGTCCCCCACCGGCCTGATCGTCCGCCTTTCCAAGGACTGAACCAGGTAGGTACTCCATCTCCTTTGACCAAATATCCCCAGGTCGCTCAGCCATAGGGAGGAAGAGGGAGAAACACCCCACTTCTCTGAAGACGACTAACTTCACTACGCTTTTAACCCTTGATAAAAATATTTATTACATTTATTGCCCTCCCCCCTGGAGGCTGCTGCCATTCATTTGGACCTTTTCTATTCATTATTTACCAGTTAAAACATCCTCTTCCTAACATACATGTCCCTCGTCACTTCCATTTATGGCGACTTAAAGCTCTTACAACGCTTATTAATCTGATTAATTAATGAATTAATTGCATATATGATTATAACGCCAAGCAGGAGGATTGCGTCTAAATCCTTCTCATGATCAACTAATTTTCACTAACCCCTCTTCGTTTTTTCCCACCCTTTTGTGTTACTCAAGATTCATACAGCGGTCTCAATCCTCAAGATTCATAAAATCAGGGATTCCTGAAGAAACTGAGAACTCTTTCCTAGAACAACTCCATCAGTCATCGGAGAGAAGATCGCCATCATGACAGGATCTACACATCAGCTACATGGGATTGGGTCTGCAAAAATGAGAAGAGCGAAGATGACTGCACCCAGGGACATTAAATCCATGCATAGAACATCTTTCCGGTCCTCTCAGTCACCACATTTCAACAGGATTCGGATTATCATCATCATCATTTCAAGGTCCATGAACTTTGATCCGATGGGTGAAACATCATATGGGTCATTTCTCAAATTTGAGCCACTCAGTCAGATTAATCACACCGGGTATGGAATCAGACTACCTCAAGTTTTTATCCTAACTGGGTAGGTAAGTGTTTCAGAGGAAGAATCCTGATATTTGCAGGAACAAGAAGGTTTTCTCGAGTTGCAAGCATGTTCAGAGGCCCGTAGCTATCAGTCCTAAGTTCATATGGAGCCCCATGCTAGGACTTGAAATGAATCATTCGAACACAGGCAGAACCACTGATTTTAATGAAATCCAGAGAATTTTATCGACTCAGCCAGCCACGGGCAGGTAGCTGTGACGCAGGCAGAGTTGACTATATATCATTCTGAACTACATCTACAGCAAAGACCCATTTGAAATGCGTGAAGAAAATGTCAACTATCGAGTACGAGTGGTGCGAGAAGTCAACTGAATGTACCTTGATGCCTTCCGGAGACCCAATGCCGCGATAAGATTTAAAGCAGTCAAGCGACGGGCGCCGCCGCAGAATTTCTACAAGAAAACAAGGCAAAACACCCGAACACCACACACAGTTCCACCGGGATGGATGATTATTCCCACTGCTTTGGGGTAGATGGTCTCAAGTTTCTGCCGAGGAACAAGCCCCGGAACTGTCACCGCCGGCGGCCGCGGCAGCCTCCCCGCTCACGCTACTCTTTGCATGATGACAAGAGCCGTGTCCTCCGCAGGGGTGATCATGGTGATGGTGATGATGATGGTGGTGGTGGTGGTGTTGGTGGGGGTGCTGATGGTTGTGAGGCTCGTGGCGGCAACCTAGATACTTGCGCATGTCATAAGCGTCCTCCCCATCGGCGTAGTACTTGGCCTCAATATCGTGGTTCTTGTACCCGAGGGTGGAGGTGTAGAGATTTAGAGCGGCGCGATTGGACCTGCGGACGTGAAGGGAGACGTACTCTGCGCCGTGGACGCTTTCCATGGCGTTCTGCGCGGCGGTCATGAGCTTCGTGGCCAGGCCGAGTTTGCGGTGGGTGCGGAGGACGGCGAGCGAGGTGATGTGACCGTGGCAGGGCTCGGTCGAGTCCTCCTCCATCTTCGCGAGAACGTATCCGACGATCTTGCCGCCATAGTCCTCCGCGACGTAGAGAAGCTGCGGCCACGACAGGATGTGATAGAAGTAGTACTTCATCTGGTAGTTCTCCGGCAGGCACATCAGGTTGCAGGCCTGCATCGCCAGCAGGTCGTCCATCGTCGCCTGACGGATGCACACCATCTCGCCCTTCCTTCCTTCCCTTCCGAGCGTAACCCTAGCCGGAAGCTCGCCTCCTTTCCCAGACACCTCTCTCTCTCTCTCTCTCTGTCCTCTCTACCAGAAAATTCCTCTTTTGAAGGGTGGGGGCGGTATTACTAATACTTCCTCCACATAATTATATTCTCAACTAAGCCCTGAAACGGGTTAAAATGAAATATTCAAAAATGTGGGTGCTAAAATAATACGTGATATAGACGATGGATTATTGTAAAAAAGTCCTAGTTTCATAACTCCCTTATCAACTCGCCCGCGAGACTCGAGCTCAGAAACAATCGGAGATCCATGATCGCAGAAGATGGAAGGCATCGCAGCTGGGAGTGGAGATTAGATGAAATATTTCTTCATGGTGTGCTCTGGATCCTAATTAGGGTTCCTGAGGCCTCCTATTCCGAGAAATCAACGTTCGGGACGGGATTCCCGCTGGTGTTTGCCATTCGTCAGTATTAAGCAGGTGGTCGAGAGCGGGAAAGAGCGGAGGAGGACGCAGTTTCTGCCGCTGCCGCCGCCGTGCTGCAGTTTGCGATGGTATCCGTCGGGACGTGGTGCCGATACGTCGCGCACAAGTTTGCTTACTCGTTGTCCATTGGGTGGAAGGTATTCAATGGCAGTCACCGACGCCTCTGCTTCGTTTCATGGTTTCATCCGCTCGCTTTTTTTTATTTAGCCATTGCGATTCTGCGCATTTGATTTGGGCATATACATACGGAGGCTTATGTTGCCAGCGGCGGGTTCTGTTTGTTAATGCGGGGATCATTTATCTTCTCTCGGTCTTTTAACGTGAGGTTCTCCCTTTGTCGTCCCTGTCCTGTGACCATTCCATCCCCGTTTCTCTGTGCTCAGATTATATTGTCATGTTTCTGACCAAGAAGGCAGGGACAGAGAGATGGAAGACTTTGGAACCAGTGGGCGAGTACTCACTAGGTTTACCAATGGGATGCTATCATTTTTTACCCAAAGAAGAGTCTTGCAGTGCCATTCATCTTTGTCATATTTACACTCAACATGTGTAATTCATCTTTGCTCTCTAATTCATTTAAGCTCTTTTTTCCATATCTTCCCCATTTAGGGACGTCACGAAAAGCAGGAACATAGCCTGTGACAGGTGCTCACGTCAGTCTTCACTGTAAATGTTCAAACGTTTCAGAAAATCTTCATGAATTTTATTTCGTCATTTTTGACATCCCAGGACTTTCCCTAGTCGTGTATTCTTTTCGACGTCGATCGCTTCTTGGCTTCAGTCCTCCGTGTTAAGGTTCCTACGATAGTTTCTTCTAGGGTGTCAATATGGTTTAGACTAGAATTTACGATCTGACTCATATAAATGACTGGGATTCTCGTGGAGCTTTATAACTTTTTTGTTCGACTGTCATATCTTCCTCTTTTGTTTAATTCATTGCATTGTATGGATTATCCCACAAGGAATGAAAAAGTCGTTTATTTTCTTCTGACTTTCAGACTTGTTGCATTTGGTCATTTGACGTCGAGAGAATAAATTTTTTGCAAGGAAATGAAATATTATTTGAATTGTTTTCAAGACGCTGGACTTCTATGATTCTATACCAGTCTCTGTCAGATGTTGAATTTCTTCAACTATTCTATGAAATAAACAAAATCTACTACTCCTTGTTTTGGTTCTTATTTTTAAGCTATAACAAGTTCGTTATAGAAATAAGAAAAGAGGAAGCAAAATGTATACTAGAAAAAGATACCTCTCGATTCTGTGTTCATTTTGTCCTTGAAAATTTCGGGTACTTTTTTGACTCTATGACCTTTTTGGAATTTCATCTGAAGCTATTTTCTAGTTCACAACCCCTGGTCATATTTTTTTTAGGCTGTAGTCAAATTTGAACTTCCTTTTTCTTTTGATTGTATGACCTCATATTAGGTTGAGAAGACATGATGTCTCCCAAGGCGTTATCTTCTGTAGATCAGCACATGCCTGGAAACTGTGCTACTTGTTATGGATACTGAACTTCACTTTTTTCCCTTAGGGTTTAGGAAACAAAAATTACTAGAGGTACACAGGAATCCTCTGGATTTGGCGTATGGTTTAGTCATTTTGCTCATGTTTGGATGGACGTCAATAACTGGTTCAGCTTTGACTCCAGAAAACTAATGTCTAATACCCATATGCCGCAGACATGGATAATGGTCTTTCAACGCCTGCCAGTTGACATATTTATCTGTCTTGTCACTGATTCATGACAACTCAATGATGAATGATTTTCTGTTCATGTAGGAAAAGTTACTTTTTCTTCAAGGTGCAGAAATCCTCAATAACCTATGCAAGTCGACTGTACAATGTTGCCTTGGTGGGGATCTAGAAAGAGTCTGATGGCAGATCGATGCACATCTTTTAAGCGGCAATATAGTCTATGGTCTTTGTATGTTTTCCGGAGTCCGGGGCCTTGTTTAGCCCCCTCACCTGGGACGTTCTCGAGTTAGGATCTTTACTCAGTCTATTTGAAGGAACATTGGTTGACCTCTCCGTAAAAAAAGGGACTTTAATACTTAGAGGTGTCGTAATGGTAGCTCTCTTGATGACCTGGACTCTAGATGTTACTTTGCTTATTATGCTTTTTGGACTGTAACATATGTAGGAATGCAGTGGCAATATCGGTGTATGTCATTCGATGTGTTACAAACCTCAGAATGTTAATTATGAGATTCACTGTTGATACAGGTAAAGAGAATTTGTATACTCTGTTTCAGAATAAAATACTGAAAATCTCCAGTATATTTCAATGTTGTTTATCTTACAATGAATGGTTTAGGTCCAATTGTGATCAAGATAGAAACCTTGATGTTTGATGCAGAGGCAATGAAACTGTATGGTAATGTCTTTTTATTGTGATGCAGAGCTATAAAGTGGGTCAAATCACAGAGACACAAGTAGGGGATATCGTCTGGAAGAACTTATTTCAGGGCAAGTTGACATACTTACACTGGAGCAAAGGCGAACAGATGGTGCCAACAATAGCAGGAGAAGGTGGAGCAGTACTTGTTAGAAAATTGCCCAGCGTGGATCCAATGTGCGTCTCATACTTTTTTTATTTCTCATTCTACCCACATCTGCTATCATTTGTTGTGTTTACAATTAAAGGCATTTTGATTTTTCAAACCACTTGCACCTGGAAAAATTCTGTGTCTCGGTTTTGTTTCATGCTCCTGATGTTTGTATGTTATGGCCGGACCATCTGTGCAAACATGAGTTATTTATCTCAATATTTTTAGCTTGAAATTATTTCTGTTATGATCTTCAGAATTGATTTTGGTACTTGTAAAGCGAAACTTAGCAGACTGCTTAATTCTTTCAATGTCGCTAAATGAATGCTTGTATTGAAAATATCTTATGTGTTCTTTGGATAGAGGTTGTAATTTGACTGAAGTTAGGGTTTTTCTTTTTTCAATATATTCCTAAGGTACTTCGTTATCATTTTGACTTGTTACTGTCTCTTCTCTTTCGAGAATGTACTTTCTGGCATTTTATGTCAGTGCTTCTCAGAATGATGTTGCTCTTTTCCTAGACTCTCGGACCTGATTGAAAGTATTGAATCGTAGGAACTTGTTCAACTATGCCATTATCTTTGGGATGAGACGATGCGACAGGTTTTGAGTGTTTTTTTCCTCTCGCCTGTTCATTTTTATAAATCATATCTCCACTTTTATATTTGCCTGATTTGCGTGTATGCATGTTTTTAACTTCATTTTTTGCATTTCTTCTCTTGTATAGTGCTCGGTACTGTTCATATCTTCTCTTGATGTTTCTGTTCTATGATGTTCTTTATTGCTATTTGCTTGTGTTTATTTTGATTCGATTCTGCTCACGGAGTAGGGAGTAATTAGCTTCCCCTCCATATATTATTTCGCTTAACCCACCTCGAAGAAAACTAAAAAGGAGAAGGGTGTCAGTCAAGGCAGATATATTTCGTCGGGGAATGAACACTTGCAAAGTTTCGTCGGGTCAAGTCGGGGAATGAACACGTTAGCTTTGGATGATCTGTAGAGTATAACTTTCCATCAATCAAATGATTTTTTTTAGCTTTATAACTCACTCCATCGATGCTCTAATAGTCAAGAATGCTGGCAGTGTTTACCAGTAAAGTGTATAATCTTGTATTTGGAAGTGGGATAATTCTATTATTATTTATCTTTAGTTTTGATGTCATGGCCTGTTGGAGTATGCTTTCATCTTTCAAATGTTTGCCTTCGTTACAGGAATGTCTTTGTAGGAGATGTCGTCGTTTTGAAAGACCCTGAAAAACCTGAAGATTACCTTGTTAGAAGACTGGCAGCAATTGAAGGTTACGAGATGGTTTCAAATAATGAAAATGATGAGCCTTTCATCTTGGAAAAGGATCAGTGTTGGGTTTTGGCTGATAATGAGTCAATAAAGCCTAAGGTATTTCCTTCATCTCGTTGGAAGAGGACACAAGTTTTCCTTTTCGTTTTTTTCCCTTTATATTAGCTTGGTGATCATCTCGTTGTTTTTTTCAAACTATTTGACTTTTTACTTGTTGCACCGTATAGTAAGACATGGCAGTTTTCTCTGTTCTTCTGGTGACATCTTTAATTATCCCAGTGCCATATTTTTGGATAATACATACATAATAATTACTGACCCAAAAACCAAACAGAGTTTTTTTTTTCCTGATAAGGTTTCATCATTACATCTAGTGAAGAGTAAAAAACGAACCTTTTTTGTCAATTT